>CM052797.1:35185228-35250432 GCA_028533885.1 Nasua narica | reverse complement strand
TACCCGAAATCTGTATTTTACGCTGTGAGAAGATTTTGATAGTTGCGTCTCTCAACGTTGGAGGAGTTGATGAGAGAAACAGTGGGGGACCAATCTGCATTTCATAAAATCTTGTTTTAAAGATGCTGGAGGAACACAAGGCTGTGATCCTTCAGAAATACGCGCGGGCGTGGCTGGCCAGACGCAGGTTCCAGAGTATCCGACGGTTCGTGCTCAACATTCAGCTCACTTACAGGGTCCAGCGTTTGCAGAAAAAGCTAGAAGATCAAGTAGGTGTTCATGATGTATCTTTCATATGTACTTTTTCCAACTGATTTATTTTGTCCTGAGCCAATTCCTTAGCTAACACTGTTAAGATTTATGTCCACCTTAGGAAGTTCAGATAGTTTTTGTGGACCACCTTATTTAGGAAACAGAAGTACACTGTAAAAGGCTGCTCTGTGCAGTTGTATAGGTTGTACACTGCACAAGGCAGCTGCAGTGGGGCTGAAATCCAGGCCGGCTTTGCTTTTGCCAACCCATGTGTCCTGGTACAAAGCTGGGCTGCCTTGAGACAGGGGTGCCTTTTTCTCACCTGCACAAAGATGTTGTTGGTGTGCCAAGCTATGCTCCCTTAGGAGCATGTGTTGGCTCAGAGATGTTGCTCCTTTCTAATTTGCCCAAAGGTCTATATGGTCTAATTGCAGCCCTGCCTATTTTGGGGAGACTCCTCATACCATTTCCACTGTTAGGAAACAAAAATCCACATGCTCTTAGCCAGTGGGGAAGGACTGTGTCATATGCAGTGCCTAGATCTAGAAAACTCACTCCTGGGCCTGTCCCAAACAATACTGAGATTCTCCTAGGGTAAACTTAAAACTTAGCCATGAACAATGCCATAGGTGTCCTTAGTGAATGGATGAATGTGCAAAAAAACCCTTGACGTTTGGATGCAGTTTCTCCTCGTTGTGCTCTCGTGCAGCAGGCCTGCCCCTCGTGCGGCTTGTGCAAGCAGCACCAAAGCACTACTGTGCCAGCTGGGAGCAGGACCCCTGGGCATCCTGACAGGGCCAGGGCTCCACCCTGGGGCTCCACCCTGGGCATGTTTGTTTGCTGGGGCTGCCATAACAAACAGCCACAGCCTGCATGGCCTACACAACAGGCATTACTTTTGTCACAGTTCTGGAGGCTAGAAGGCAAAGATCAAGGTGTTGGCAGAGTTGGTTTCTACTGAGCTGTCTCTTCTTGACTTGCAGAAGGCAGTGTTACCTTGGCGTCTGCATCCTAATCTCTTCTTATAGGGACACCAGTCATACTGGATTAGGGCCCCACTGATACGACCTCATTTTACCTTAATTTTGTCTTTAAAGACCCTATCTCTAGTCATATTCTGAGGTGTTGAGTATTGGGACAGTAACATGTGAATTTGGGGGGCCGCAGGGGACACAGTGTATCCCACAGCACTAGGGCTATCTTGGAGCTCCAGGGTTGGGCTGGTCCTGTGCTCAGAGTGCCATCAGCTCAGGAAGTTTGCCCGGCCACATCTGCCTTGCTATTTACCGTGGGAGGAAGATGCTCGTGCGTGCCATCGTAATGATAAATGTGATCAGTGTAGATAAAGCTCTGATAGATTCAGATGCCACGTCAAATGTTGTGAGAGGCAAATGGAACTGCTTCTTTATTTTGGCTAAACCTCTAAGCATCTGCTGTGTTTTCCTCTAGAACAAAGAGAACCATGGGCTGGCAGAGAAGCTGGCCAGCCTGGCCGCTCTTCGGGCCGGTGACATGGAGAAGATTCAGAAACTGGAATCCGAGCTGGACAGAGCAGCCACCCACAGGCACAATTATGAGGAAAAGGGAAAGAAATACAAGGCTGCCATGGAAGAGGTCTGTGCTGGTCGGGATTATGGAAATCCATGCGAGCCTCTCTGTGCCAGAGGTCGTGGAACACCATTTTCCCACAAAGCAGATTTCTGCAGACCAGATCAGATTTTGCTATTGGCTTCCATCAGAAGGAGGTCTACCTTCCAGGGGAGGGGAGATCAGAGGCCTAGAATCTGGGGAAGGGGAAGAGGCTCATACTTCAAGACGTACAACGTACGGTTTCCTTTTTTTTTTTTTTTTTTTTCACTATCGTGACGTGATGACAGCCCTTTTAAAGAGAAGGAGCCCTGGCTAGATGCTTCCCTGTCTTCCAAGTTGATCTTGGTCCCTTGTCGCTTGTCCTTCTGGAGTGTCCCCTGAAGCATCTTCCCCAGAACAGCAGTGCACAGTTTGGGGAAGTTGTCTCTGTGGTGGAGTAAAACAAGCAGTAGACCGAGATCCGATGTCCCTAGCTCAAACCTCATCTTTGCTGCCATCTGGTTGGGAGACCTTGGGCAAGTCCCCTACCCTCTCTGATGTAAGACGGGAATAACAAAAAGGGACTGACAGAGTCCTTGTGAGGATAAAATTGTCAGATGAAATCATTTAGCCAAGTGCCTACCTTAGAGCCCTACACAAGTGTGAGCTGCCATTTTCTGAAGTGGTAGTGTTTATTACCCTCTACTCTCCTGTACTTTCCAAAGTCCTACAGCACCCAGGTTTGGGGCAGCCTGGAGCCCCAGGGACCCCTCCCCGTTGCAGGCACTGGTCGTCAGCGGCCGTCGGCGCCAAGTGGTCCCAGCCTCCAGTTCCACAGACACTTTACTAGGAGAAGCTAAGATAACAGAGCTCCTGCCCTGATCACACATTCTTCCTGAGTAATGGCCCTCTCGCAGTGCGGCATCCACTTTATGTCATAAAGTATTTATAGCCTATGAAATATACACGTACCTTGGCTATCGAGAAGCTTCCAGAAAAGGATAGAGGCGTTTTCTTGACTGGGAGGAGACCCTGGATTTGGTGGTTTCTCCTTGACGTCAGCCATTGCCGGGCGGGGTTGAGAACCGTGTGTGCTTGAGGCCACAGGGAGCCCCGTGTGGGACGGCGTCTTGCAGCGCGCTGGCACCGGCCGTCAGCCCCGGGTAGGGGCTGAGACGGACGGACGGACGGACCAACGGGTAGATGGACAAAAATGCAGCCTCTCACCACGAAGGGCTGTGGTGACAAAACTTGAAGTGAGGTATTTAAAAAAAAAAAAAAAAAGAAAAAAGAAGCTTTTTTTCCTTCCCTTCCCTAGAAACTGGCGAAGCTTCAGAAGCATAATTCAGAGCTGGAACTACAAAAGGAGCAGCTGGAGCTGCAGCTCCGAGAGAAGACGGAAGAGCTGAAAGGTAGAGCCCACGGCGGCCCGAGGCCGGCGTTCATGTGCTCGCCCGTCCAGGCGTCCGGCAAATATCTGTTGGTGTGAACTGAGTTTTAGGCAGAATCCAGAGTCTGCGATGCATTCCCAGCGAAATGGGAACGTTTTTTGCCTCGCGGGGAAGAGCTATATTTAAGTTGGGGTAACGTGGCCCTACAGAATCCCCTGTTTTATTTCCATCTTTTGTCAGATGGCACAGCCCTCCCTGTCTCAGAACCGCCTGGGCCGTTCGCAAAATACAGACGGTTGGGCCATCGGCCCGGAACCCTTCCATCAGGAGACGGTGTCCGTGTGTGGTACGGCCGGGGCGGCTCAGACACGGGTATTTTTTAAAAGCTTTGTGGTGATCTGGTGCACAGGCAGAGGGACGCTGGAGTGATGTTGCTGCTGGCCGTGGGTCTGTAGTCAAATTTCGGATCTGTCCGAATGACTTGCTGTAAGTGGTACCCTTCCGCGCCCCCGCTCCTGCCCTGGCTCGGAGGGCAGGGCCTGCTGAGCCCTTGAGCCATGGTCCCCCCAGACTCAGACGCAGATCCTGGGAACCAGTGGTATCCCCTTCATTCAGGGGCATGGAGCAGCCACCCTTGGCCTAGCGCTGTCCCCCTCAGAAGCTAACTGCAGACACTTGCTCAGTCCCAGTAGGAATGGGAACCTAATGGTTCCCATCCAGATGGTGGAAATGACCACACTTGCTCCTCTGTCCTGTCCAGGGCTCTTCTCTGTGAGCTCTGATGGGGCAGCAGGGCCTTGGTAGTTCAGGCCTGGAGATCTGGCACACACCAGAGGCCTAGGAGGCAATGGGTACACCGGGGTCCAGAGGAGCCCAGGAGCCCAGGGGGTTCAGGTCAGAGTGTGGGAGAAACTCATGTCAGTAGGATATAAACACCGCGAGTCCTGGCCAGCAGAGCGGGAAGGTGACGCCAAGCCCAGAAGTGACCTCCTGCTGGAAATGACGTGCGCCCTCCCCCCCAGTCTCTGAGGACTGACTCTGAGGACTGACAGTGTGGACGCCGATGAGCACACACAGTCAGAGCAAACCCAAGGAAGCCTCAGAGCTGGGTGAGGGAAGGCCTTGCCCACCTCTACCTTTTTTATTATGGTATATGGCTCCTGGGTATATTTGCTCTTTCTTCTAACTTTAAGTGGTTTTCCCCATAAGAACATTTAAATTCCTCCAAGTGTGTCTTGAGAAGTACATATTTGACAACACTGACGTGTTTGGGACCATAATTTTATAGTTCCTTCTAAAAAGTGCCCAAAAACTTTCACACCCAGTGTTCATAAACCGCTTGTCCTATGGGTCTCTCTACATGTGGCAAACAGTGTTTTGTGAAAAGCACCAGCCTTCGCTTACCCTGGGACCTGTGACTAAGGGATGTTATCACACGCCTCCCCTTTTTGAGATTCCAACATGGACACCATTCCATGGCTCCTGGGAAGAAAGTCACACTCTGGGCAGCTTCTTCACCCCTTGGCAAATGGCCTAAGATTTAGTAAGCACCAGAACTAAAGCCAATTCTGTGAGTGAATTAAAAATTGAAATTATATCAAATATGCGGCCTTCTAAATTAAAGCTTAAACATTTTTCTAGTATTTTCTGACTGACTCATGACATTCTGAGGTAGTCATTTTGATTCAGGGACATATGATACCTCATTTGAATACCATTGGTTTTTGGTTTTTGGTTTCGTGTTTTTTTTTTTTAATAAACAGTTGATAGTTTAAGAATTTTATTTATTTATTTGTCAGAAAGAGAGAGCACAAACAGGCAGAGAGGCAGGCAGAGAGAGAGGGGAAGCAGACTCCCTGCCGAACAAGGAGCCCGATGCGGGACTCGATCCCACGACCCTGGGATAATGACCTGAGCTGAAGGCAGATGCTTAACTGACTGAGCCACCCAAGCATCCCAGGCATCCCAGGCATTTCGTTTTTAATCGAGTAGTTCAGGGTGGCTTTCATCACCTCCTCCCTGGGCTCCCCTCTGGGGCAGGATTCAGAAGTGAGGTAGAAGTCTAGGATGGGGTGTCAATGAAGTACGGATAGAGATGTCAGGCCCTGATGGGTTCCCCCGTTTTCAGGGGCACCTGTTGTGTGTGGATGTGTTGAGAACGTGGGGCTGTCACAACTTGAGAATGTCCGTGGCTTCCGGCTGTCTGGTGTTGCCTCAGCCGACACTTTTTTGTTAGAGACTCTCGTGCTGAAATGCAATAGCAGCTTTGTCAGACTTCCTCTTCCTCAGATGAAGACAGACACTGTATTATTTTCTTGGTTATCATGAATGAGTGGCTCTCAGCCAAGAGAACCACTGTGGTCCCCCTCTCCCTGTCGGGGCACATGTAGCCTCGTCGGAGACGGTTTGGGTGGTCACAGACCAGGACAGCCCCCTCTCCACAACAAGGTATTTTCCAATCTGAAGCATCAACAGCACCAAGACTGAAACCCCATCAGAAACTGACCGTTTGTCCTTCCAAAGGGTTTCTGTGTACTTTTAATAGTCATATATATTGTCTCAAAGCCAATATGCCTTTTTTTTAAGATTTATTTTATTTGACAGAGAGAGAGAGCACAAGCAGGCAGAGAGGAAGGGGGAAGCAGGCTCCCCGCTGAGCAGAGAGCCCGAGGCGGGGCTCGATCCCAGGACCCCGAGATCATGACCTGAGCCCAAGGCAGAGGCTTTAATCCCCTGAGCCACCCAGGCGCCCCTGTATTTTTAATTTCTAAAATTAGTTACCCTCCCATCTTCAGTCCTACTCATGCAAAGTAGCCTGTGATTGTTCTCACAGCCATGCTTTCTTACCATGATATGACACCATCGAGGTGCCGGTTTGCAGACATATTTCAAAGAGCATTCTCTCTTCACAGAAAAAATGGACGACCTCACCAAGCAGCTCTTTGATGATGTCCAAAAAGAAGAACAACAGAGAATGTATGAAATCTAGTTTGCCTTCAGTCTACTGCTTCCTTCTCTCTCTCCTGTTTAATATTTTGCTTCTCAGCTTGCAGAGAGCAGGTCACAGATACAGGAAAGCAGGGAGGTGACTATTTGTAGAAGGTGAGAGACTCAGATGTGTGAGAGCCGAGACCCCCCAGGGCGCACCTTTCAGGCCCGACGCCGGTCCTGCAGCGGCGGGCGGTGGACCCCCAGGAATTTCTCACTTTCCCGTCACTGCTCAGACAGAAGTTCAGACACTGTCATCCCTTTCAGCTTCCATCAAGTCCAAGAAGTAAAATTATTGCCTAGGAAATAAGCCTGCCTCCCTCCCCTGCCTGTTGTGTCTGTTAGCTTGACTCTTGCCCCAGACAATAAGGGATGGAACCCATCTCACAATAGCTGAGGCAGGTCCGCATGACCTTGGACTCTACCCGCCCCACCTGTCCTATCTCAGTACCAGGCGCTCTGTTAATCTGCAAGGGCTACAGTCTACACTCCCCTCTCTTAGAGAGTCGACTCAGAGTTCTCAGATCTTAAAGTAGGGATGTGTGGCAGGATGTTGGGGAGAGACAAAATATCCTTGGCGTGTTTCGGTTGGGGCCTGGAAGGCTCAGAGCTGGGGTGGAAAGGGTATATACCTTCCCCGCCTTGTTGGCAGAAGAGCCCGAGTCTTAGGAAGGAGCGGGATGCCAAAATGTTAGTGGCAGGAGTGCACCCAAGAACTCCGAGAGTTACCAGATCCGTGTTTCACGATCCCATGTGAGTTTTAAAATAGGGAGATTGGGTTCTTCACCTTGAAAATTTTATTTTTCAATGAATAATCAACTCCAGGAGAGGAGCTCAGTTCTTGGCCTCTCACTGTGTACAGGGGCCACTTGGGAGCAATCATTTCGAGAAGGGGTTTGGAGAGGCAGGCTGAGGCCAGGTCACTTTAAGTTCTTCACCGTCCTCATCAGCTCTCATCTATTGCTTGGTCTGATCCTGTCAGCTGACTGGGGACATTTTAGCCCCTGTCACAACCCTTGGGGGGAATCCAGGTGCCCGCAGCCCGTGGGTGACTCCCAACCCATGGAGGTACAAGTCTGCGATTCTTTCAGCATAGACGTCTCACTGCAGTTTGCTTCTGTAGAAGTGCTTTACTGACCTCTTAGAAGCACTGTGGTTTTTTGAAACACCCGAGAGCAAAGCTCAGAAGTGTGTTAATATCTGTAAAAGGAAATGAAACACAAACCTACTGGGAATGTGACTCTCTTCCTGGAGGTTCTCTTTGTGCTATGGAAGCCAGTCATAAAATGAGCGGAGGTGACAGCCTGGACAGTAGAGCGATGATTTAATAAACTTGTGGAGCCCTTGGAACTCATTCCGTTTGACTGGACCCTCTGGGCTACGTTGGGCTGGTCTAGGTCATGTCTCTCTTTGGTTATTTTCTTGGTCGGTCATCCCATATTTAATTGAGCAACAGTCTCACAAAGAATTGGGTTTCTTTCTTTCTTCTTCTTTTTTTTTTTTTTTTTAAGATTTTATTTGTCAGAGAAAAAGAGAGAGAACTCAAGCAGGGGGAGGGGCAGAGAGCAAAGCAGGCTCCCTGCTGAACAAGGAGCCCAATGTGGGACTCAGTCCCAGGACCCTGAGATCATGACCTGAGCCAAAGGCAGACGCTTAACCAACTGAGCCACCCAGGTGTCCCAGGAATTGGGTTTCCATGGACTTTTGGGCACCTGGATTTGCTGCAGGTTATTGTAGAATGGTTGAAGGGCTGGCCCCTCTGATATGTTAAATGGCTGTATTAACTTATTAGGACCTAGGCAAACCCTTCCAGGATTCTTGGAATTTGGCAGGGGCCAGGACTTGGCAGACTGTACCAAGGTCTTTGAGGAGGGAAGGGGCCCCTCCAGGAGATCACCGGGAACCCCACGGAACTAGGGTGGCTTCAGGAATGGAGCGTCCCCACCACTGCTGAGTCTTGGAGTTCGGCCTCCTCATCCTGTGTTTCCTCTGTGTGACCACAGAAGAGCCACATTTCTCAGGTTGGAAGGTGTAAGATGCTTCCCTAACATAAGGGGACAGGAAACTGGCAGCTAAAAATAAGGCCATTGTCTGTTGGTACTGTCACAGTGGATCCTAGTTAACTTGTCTCCTTTCCGAGTCTCTCCTCATTACTTTCAAAACGATGTATTGTTCTAATTCATGGTAAAGACTTTAGAGAAATTCTGAATTACTTATTTCTTTTCTTTGGTGTCTAGACTGCTTGAAAAAAAATTTGAACTGAAAACACAAGACTATGAGAAGCAGATCTGGTCTTTGAAAGAAGACATTCAAGCTCTCAGGGCTGAGAAAATGCACCTGCAGCACCAACTAGAGGAAGAACGGGTCACCTCTGATGGCTTAAGGGGGGAGGTGGCCCAACTGAGAAAGCAGGCAAAGGTAAGAGGTGCTTCTCGCTTGCAGATGAGTTCTCTAGCTATGCCCTCTGAGCTACAAAAAGGGGGCACTTTCACACTGCGGTGGGATCAGACAGCTGAGAGCATCTGTATAAAGGCCAAAGTCAAAAGGACCCTAATTCCTTCAGTTCTTCTAAGGAGGAAGCTCCAACTTGCCTTTGAGTCACCAGTAATTGGTTTTCATATTTTAAAAGTCAGCTTTCTAACTCTTTTGAAATTATATGAAATTATTCAAATATGCTGACCTAGAGAATACTTTCAAATTAAACGATAAATTGATGTGAACCCTTGCTATACATACCATCGTGTTGTTATATTTCTCTAAACACCTGTATTAAAATTAAATTCCCTTATTATCAGAATCTTTTATTTTAGGTTGTTGTCAGAAAATCCACAAAAGCAATGATCTATGTTTGGACAGTCGAGGCTTAACTGAATTCCTTCCCTACCAGAAAACACATACGCAAGTGTCCCTATGTTCTTCAGTGCAAAATATTTCAGTGTTTGGAAAGCCTTTAAAGTTCCACTAAATAAGTGTAATGCATGTTAGTAGAATATTGTTAAGATGATGAAAATGTTCTCTGTAACAGTCGTGGAATAGCCAAGCATGGCTTAGAAGAACTGTAGGAATCCCATCTGGGTCACTTCTTGACTTCACGGGAGAGCTGTCCACATCCTCTGGGCCCCAGTCTCCTGTTGTTGAGAAGGAGGAGTCTGGACTGTGGGATCAGGGAGGACTACGTATTGCTCTGACTGCTTCACTCTTAGGAGCCACACGAGGCTCACATCAATCCCTGGGAGTTGTGTCCTCTGACTAGTCTGCATCTTGGGACATCATAAGGCTGCCCTTGAGTGAGGCCCCACTATTTGTCACTCACTTCCTCTTTGGGAGCTAAAACTTGGTCCAAACCCTCTGATGTGGTATATTAAGATTCATCTGATTTTCACAGAAATTAAACATCATCAGCCCGTAAGTAAGTACAACTATGACTTGGAACATTTGCCGAAATGTTACCAAGAGCAGGGCTTTTGGATTGGACAGCCCTGGGGCCCGTCAGCCCCCTCTGTGGCCCTGAGCATGCCATTTCCCCCTCTGTCACCTCAGTTTTCTCATCTATAAATTAGTACTCCGTTACCGAGGGGCCTATTATAAAGATGAGGTCGTGTATGTCAAGTGATCGGTAAATGTCGGTTGGATCTCCCTCCTCACCCTCTGAAGAAACTGGAGCTGTAGCCTTTAAACACTCAGACAAACTGAGAACATATCAAGGCGGGGTTATTTCCCACTGCATATCTCCCAGAGCTACAGACCCTCACATCTGTGATCCTTACTCAGGCTGCCCTCACAAGGTAATAGAGGCCGACCACAGCCTCTTCCCCACAACCTGTGCTCCCCCTCCCTGCACCCCCACGGCCAACTCCCAGCTTCCTGGCTACCCCTGACTCTGCCGCTGTGGGAGCCCAAACCCGTACTTACGGCGGTAGTGGCTTGCCCACATCCCTGCATCCGAGTTCATCGTACAGTGAGAGGGACTTTAGCACCTTAGATTTTACTTGACTGTGCCCCTTTCCTCCCCAGCCCAGTCCAACCTTGTAGCAAGGAGCTGTTTTTCCCTTTGTGTAGTAAGGAAACCAGTTCCATTGCTACAACCAACTACGTCTGGGGATAACCATATTTTGAGCAGTGAAACATACCTCAGGGCCACACTGTGTGGACAGTGATGATTTAACAAGACTCTAACTGGGTGAGGCTGTCTTGAGTAGATACACAATACCGTAATAGTATTCTCTTTGTCTGGCGTAAGCTGTAATAGCTATTTTTTCTTCACCCGGTACGACCATTGCTGCGATATAGACAATCGCTGAGTTTGAAAAGGAGATAGAGCTACTTCAGACACAGAAGATAGATGTGGAGAAACACGTGCAGTCACAGAAACGGGAAATGAGAGGTAAGAAAAATACGAGTCACTGAGCCCATGGGCGGAGACTGAGTTTTTCACGGGTATTGCCGCTGAGGAAATGTATCCTTAGATATGAGCCCGATTGGTTTGTTGGTTGGTTGAACATGCGGCGGGTTGAATAGCTGGTTGACTTCATTCATAGCCTGTAGGTTGGTTAGCTGATTGGTTGAATAGCTGGTAAGTTAGCTGATGGTATGGTTAGCAGGACACTCTGTGTGAGAGCTAGAAAAGTGGGACCAAAAAAGGGAATGGGAGAAGAGAAATCATGCAGAAATGTCATTTATACCAGCTTTGCCTTTTCCCCTCAGAAAAGATGTCCGAGATCACCAAACAACTTCTTGAAAGCTATGACATTGAAGATGTTAGAAGCAGGTGATCATTTTCGTGTTACCAAACCTTTAGAATCATTAAACACATGAGTGAGATGATCGATTCTCTTACTCCCCTTATTTTCCAGGCTCTCATTGGAAGATTTGGAACATTTAAATGAGGATGGAGAACTTTGGTTTGCTTATGAAGGACTAAAGAAAGCAACACAGTGAGAAACTCCCCCAGAGTTCTTTTTGATTTTCAGAGATAATAAATAGTAGAAAGTCAAAAGTGTATCTTCCACAGATTTAACACAAAGGAAATTCCTTATAGTGGGATAGTCTAATAATCGCTGGAAATATTTTAAGAATTAAGTAGTGAGCTTAATAATGAAAAATGATCTTTTTATAGCGTAAACTTCTGAGTTGTAAAACCTGTAATCTGTGTAGGGAAAATGGATTTTATCAAATAAGTTAGCCAGTGTTGCTATAGAGATATAACTATGTTTAAATTTTAAAAATGTGCTGTAATCTTTTACATACAAACTTTATCTTTTAAAGCAATTTCAGGCTCATGGCAAAATTTAGCAGAAAGTACAGAGATTTCTCAGAGATTTCCCTACCCTCACCCCACACCACCAGTGTTGGTATCCCTTACCAGAGTGGTACATTTGTTAAAATTGATGACTTTGCATTGATCCGTCATTGATGTCCAGAGTCAGTAGTTTACTTCAGGGTTCACCGTTGGTGTTGTACACTCTCTCAGTCTGACACGTGCATAATGACTGTATATTTACTATTGTTGCATACTGAACATATTCTTAAACTATTAACATGTGATTTTAATAAGATCTAAAATTTTTTTACCATTAACTGCATATTAAGGCCACACAATGCTTCCTAACTGGCTGGAAGGATTTTGTAATTCTACATACCAAATTCCAGAGCCCGTCACTGTGTGTGTTTACATAACTCTGTGTCCTTAGCATGGTTCTCACTGTTGAGTTTTCCTAACTGTCTTGTGTGTACATGCTCACGGTCAGCAGCCCAACAGAGCAAAGACCATGTGGTTCTTTTCTTGGCCCCCTCCTCTGACAGCGTTTTGGAGAGCCATTTCCAGTCCCAGAAGGACTGTTATGAAAAGGAGATCGAAGCTTTGAACTTCAAAGTGGTGCATCTAAGTCAAGAAATCAACCACCTGCAGAAATTGTTTAGAGAAGAGACTGACATCAATGAAAGTATCCGTCATGAAGTTACCAGGCTAACGTCAGAGAACATGGTACGGTCTTAGCCATGGGCCCCGAGGGTGGTCATTATTCTAGAGATGTGATTTGTTAGTGGAATAAAATTCAGGTTCCTGGCAGTAAATGAGGGATCAGAATTATGTTTTCTGGGAGTGAAATAACTGGGTCCGAAGATAAAACTATAAAATTATCCTGGCCTGGAGAGCACATTGATTTGAGAGTGGGTTTATTTACCATGGGATGGGTCCAAATTCTGTGTTGTGTACGGATATTTTTAAATCTGTGTATTTTAAGTCTAGCCCTAATGTCTTGGAAAGTGACAAAAAACGCTAAGGCAGAAGGATGACTCTGGAGTGGGGCATATGTTCAGGTCCGTCCCTTTGCTTGTGCTTCTCATCTCATTTTCTCAAGGACTTCTCTCTTCCATGATGCCCCTTCTTTCCCCCGGAGTTTGTCTCATTCTTTCTTCTAACTTTCTTCTCCATCTTTCTTCTTCTCGGCCCTGGAGAAATCCTGGAGGAATCTCCTGACTCAAAGAACATCCTTTTCCTAACCCCACATCACCTGTAGCCACCATCCCATTTCTCTGGGGGCGCTGGCCCAGCTTCTCAGTGACCGCCTAGTGGATTTCTGCACTCCCTTCCCAATTCCCCTGCAGCCACGCCATTCTGTCGTAAGCCCCGGCCACTGACCAATGCTGCCTGCACACCAGCTGAGCCCACAGCGTTCCTTTTCACCCCCATCTTATCTCTCAGCAACATTTGGTGACATTAATCACTCCCCCTTCCTCCCTGCTATTTATTCTTTGGATGAAACTTTACTGAGGAACAGTGCAGAACACGCATCCAAACGCAAAAACAAGTATTCTTCACGTGTACTTCGGAGGCGCACGTGTTTTTATACACTTGGACGGCAGAAAAACTTATTTACCCGACTGAGGGTGGATGAGATATGCAGACCGACAAGGACAGAGGACTGTGAAACACACTGGATCATCCCAGACCTGCACTAAGCAGTTCACCCCCTAGAATCCACACGGCACAGGGGGACCTCTCCGAGATGATCTTCGTGTTCGGAGATGAGGAGATGATGTTTCTGGGCCTGGGCCGAAGAGGCTAGCCCACCGCAGGAGAGCCCCCACACAGCCTCCCAGACGGTGTACTTCCTTCTCCCCCAGGAGACCCCGGTGATATCATAGGTGTAGCTGTGTGAGAGCCACTCCCTCCAGACGTGCTGGTATTGCTTGTGAGCTCTAGACCTCGAGGTGAAAAACCATAATGCCAAACCAGTCTAAGGCCTCGGCTGGCCCTCCTGCGCGGCCGTACCAGATGTACGCTCCCTGGGGTTGAACACCTACGTGGTCTAGTTTGCTCCTGAGAAGCTCTGAGATTTTGAAGTTCACGGACAAAAGTGTTTCGTATTCAAATGTTTCTAATTTTTCTCTAAAGATGATCCCAGACTTTAAACAGCAGATTTCAGAACTGGAGAAACAGAAGCGCGATCTGGAAATCCGCCTGAATGAACAAACGGAAAGCATGAAAGGTAACTGAAACTGTCATGAAACTGCTTCTAGAAAATGGATTCCTGTGTCCAGGAAATGACAGAGAAGTCATTGTACCCAGGGATCTCGAACTCTGGTTCTCTCTGGGGCCCAGCCAGGTGACATAAATGTGACAAGTGGGCTGAGCGGAGGGGACTGTAAGGTGCACAGCACAGCACGATGGCCTCCAAGCTCCATTGATTGTTGCCAAGTGGTAATATTGGCCCCAATGTTGCTTGATATCACTATCTTTACAGAAAAGCCAGAAATCCTGATTTTTATGTGAAATACCACAATTTTGGAATAATGGCTTTGAAAATTTTTTAACATTGTTCAGACCAAACAAAACCCAATCTAAGGGCGCCTGGGTGGCTCAGTCATTAAGCATCTGCCTTCAGCTCAGGTCATGATCCCAGGGTCCTGGTATGGAGCCCCACATCAGGCTCCCTGCTAGGTGGGAAGACTGCTTCTCCCTCTCCCACTCCCCCTGCTTGTGTTCCCTGTCTCGCTATGTCTCTCTCTGTGAAATAAATAAAGTCTTAAAAAAAAAAACTAATCTCAAGCAGGAAACAGCTTAGGACTGTTTTGGTTTTTTTTTAAAGATTTTATTTATTTATTTGACAGAGAGATCACAAGTAGGCAGAGAGGCAGGCAGAGAGAGAGGGGGAAGCCGGCTCCCCGCTAAGCAGAGAGCCCAATGCGGGGCTCGATCCCAGGACCCTGGGATCATGACCTGAGCCGAAAGCAGAGGCTTTAACCCGCTGAGCCACCCAGGTGCCCCAGCTTAGGACTGTTTCAAAGCATGACCAAATGCAAATCAAAACGTGATATGGACCCCAAAGTAAAGATAGTTCTTCCCACTACAGGAAAGCTGGAAGAATTGTCTAATCAGTTGAACCGCAATCGAGAAGAGGAAGGAACACAAAGAAAGTAAGTGTTAACGTGTGTGTTCTTCAGGTTCATGCTCATGCGATGCTTTTCTTTTTCAAATTGTGGGAGATACCAAGGTATGTTATTAAGCCAAAAAAGCAAGATGCTGATTAAGGTACATGATATATTACCATTCAAATGTGAAGGAAAAAAACACATACATACACACCATGCACACATGCACACATACACACACACACAAAGACACACACACAAACACACCTGGAGAACATATAAGAATCAAAACATTGCTTATTCCAGGGAGCGTAACCAGATGGCTGGTGCACAGGGGAGGGGACATATTTTTCACCTTTTATACCCTTAGAACATGGGTTATCTGTTCAAAAAACTGCTGAAATAAGATTGTGTGAGAGAGAACAGATTTTCTCAGAGCAGACCGCTTAAGGCTTGAAATCCGTGTGACAGAGTGTTCACCGATAATCCCCCCAGATTTGCATCTTGACCAGCAGAGGGCCTGGTGCTGCGGCGGAGCCTCGCAGGGAGAATGTTTTGCCACCAGCTGGCTGACAGACAGACTTAACTTTCAGAGCCCTACACAGAGGCCCTATGTCCCACGGAGCATTTTAGTCATATGCCTTTATTGGTAGGATGGGGGTGAAATGAGGGTCCCAAATGGCAGGAAAGTGGGGAGGCACAGTCTTGGATCTCTTTTCGATGGGCTACTACTTCTCTCCTCCCTGGCTTTTTGAGAGTCTGGTCGCCAGGCCATTCACAGAAGACATAATCATTGGGCTTTGGTCATAAGGGTGTGTGAGTGGGGGTGGATGTCCTGGGGGAGCCGCCAGTGTCCTTTGGCAGAGTGGAGGCAGGCATCTCCTATCACGTTGAGGAGACTGGGGCAATCGTGGGCAGTTTTTCCCCAGCCAGCCCTGATCTTCACCCCTAACCCCACCCCCACTTCAAAGACAGTCCTATTCAGATACTATTCACTTCACACATAAATTGGCCCAAGTATTTTTCTGTCTTTGGGAAATAATCAGTGTTTGCTATCACAAGTGACTTCTCCATGACAGTCAAACTGATGCCAAAATTTCCTTTATCTTTTTCTAGGACCCTAGAGGCCCAAAATGAAATACACACCAAAGAGAAAGAGAAGCTGATCAGTAAGATTCAAGAAATGCAGGAGGCCAGCGAGCACTTGAAGAAACAATTTGAAACTGAGAGCGAAGTCAGGAGTACTTTCCGGCAGGAAGCGTCTCGTCTAACTATGGAAAACAGGGTGAGAAGTTTTCCAACTTGTTGATAAATGACTGTGTGCAAATGTCACCAAAAGGAGCGACACGCCACCTAAAGCACACAGGGAACAGCTACAAAAGCTGCTTCCGTCAGAGCAATCTGTGTCCTTATCTCAGCACTCAGGTGGTCTCTGAGTTGCAGGCTTCTGCCAGGGAGCCTTGGGGACTTTCACGGGCCACACCAGGGAAGTGTCCCATAGAGTAAAGTGTCCCAGGGATGGCACCCATCTGAGATGACAGTGTTCTGGTCTATAGCAAGCTTTCCCCATTCAAGGGCCATGCTTGCTTTGGAGGTCTGCCCTTCTTACAATTTTTTTTTTTTTAAAGATTTTATTCATTTATTTGAGAGACAGAGAAAGTGAGAGAGAGCACGAGAGGAGAGAAGGTTAGAGGAAGAAGCAGACTCCCCGCGGAGCTGGGAGCCTGATGTGGGACTTGATCCTGGAACTCAAGGATCATGACCTGAGCTGAAGGCAATTGCTCAACCAACTGAGCCACCCAGGCGCCCTTACAATTTTTCAAGTCAGAATGTTCCTCTATGAAATGATCATGATGGCAGCTGGCAAACATTTTAAATTGTTCAAGTCTTCGATGAACTGTAAATGCCCTGGTCAAAATGAAATTAGGCAACTCTAAGTCAGTCCTCAGCAATTTTTTGGAGATGTGACTGGTGTGTGAAACCCACAGGACTGGGAAGCACCCTAGCGGCAGATGGGGCACTTTCCTGGGAGGCAGACGTGCTCAGGCCCCTTGCTGGCCTGGAAGCAGCCTCCAAGGCTGTGACCGGGGAAGGGCTCACCAGGTAGTGGTCGGCAGCCTGGACAGGCCCACAGCTCCCACACCCTGTTGTCAGCCCCCCCCCAACCCCATTTCTTATCTCAGATGAAAACCACAATAGGGTAAAATCATATTTTGCAGGATCAGGATTTAACTTTTTTTTTTTTTAAGATTTTATTTATTTGGCAGAAAGAGGGATCACAAATAACCAGAGAGAGGCAGGCAGAGAGAGCAGGGGAAGCAGGTTCCCTGCTGAGCAGAGAGCCCAATGCGGGGCTCGATCCCAGGACCCTGAGATCATGACCTGAGCCGAAGGCGGAGGCTTTAACCCACTGAGCCACCCAGGCGCCCCAATCACATTCTCTTTGACTCAGTCATGCAACTTCTAATATCTTACTATCCTAAGTAATTAGATATGTGAACAAAGATTTTTATTCAGAGTGCTCATGATAGTGTTATTAATTGTAGCAAAAAGTGCATGTCCAACAATAGTGGATCGAATAAAATGTTGTGTATCCTATGACTTAGGTATTAAAATGACGAGTTGGCATATATGACCAATGACATGGGAAAGTATCTTCAATGTAATGAGAAAAAAATACAGAATTCAAAACTTTATATGCAGTATGACCCCAATTTCATAAAATGTGTATGTGCCATATTAGAAAAAAAAAAGAAAGGACTGAAATAAAATATGAAGAGTGGTTTTCCCCCGGTTCTCATCGACTAGTGACTGTTATTAGATGTATCTCAGGATGGACTGAGACAGGAGGGAGGAAACTGAACCCACACCCCCACTCATAAGGCCAGACAAAGTTCCTAACATGTTTAGCTGGAGGCCCAGAACCATAGCAGGGGAGAAGTGGTCACATTGTAGAAACAGCAGTTTCTCTTGGTGCTAAGACTCCCTGGAGGGCCCTTGGCTATAGTGACTTCATGCCAGGCACTGCTGAATCTCAGAAGCCTGAATCCTTTCTAAGCCAAAGCTCTTGGAATTCAGGAAGAACCTAAACACTCTGTCCTTTCTGAGAAATATCTGTAGGCATCCAGGACTCTGCTGGTTCTTGAGCCAAATTCTACATGGTTAAGGCCACCCCCTTATCAGGAAGAAAACACAAACAAGAACCCAAATCCCTGAAGTTTCTCTGCCTCCAGCTTCTGATATCAAGAGAACCCGTTTTCACACATTTGTATTTTTCAGTTCTCTATAATGGGCATTACTTTATTAAGGGGAAAAAATAGATCTACATAAATATGGCAAAAAAAAAGATAAATATGGCATATCTATCCACTAGGATATTATTCAGCCACAAAAAGGAATGCAGGGCTGCTACATATTTGAAACTGATGAAACTTGAACACATTATGCTAGGTGAAAGAAGCCAGACACAAAAAGCCCATATTATTATGATTCCACTTACGTTAAGCATCCAGAAGAGGCAAATAATACAGTCAGAAAGTAGATTAGTGATTGCTAAGGACTGGAAGGGACTAGAGGAATAAGTTACAGGTTTCTTTCTGATGTGACAGAAATGTTGCAGAATTAGACGATGGCGATGGTTGTCCAGCTGACTTTAGAAAACCACTGAATGTGTACTTCAAAGTGAATTGCATGGCATGTGAATTACAGCGTAATGAAGCTGTTACCAAAACATACATTAAGATGCTTCTACGTGAATGCCTTTGTTTCTTTTGATTACTGTAGGATCTTGAAGAAGAGTTAGACATGAAGGACAGAGTGATTAAAAAGCTACAAGATCAAGTAAAGACTCTAACCAAGACGATTGAAAAGGGTAGGAAAAATAACATTCCCTTTCCTGCCTTTTGAACTGTCAGCTAAGGTCAACATGCATGGTTGGTTTCCTGATGTGGTCCAGAGTCTTTGAAAGTCAAAGGAATGATTCTCAACTGGGACGTCTGTGGAGGAACTGGTTGGGGTTCAGTGATGGGCTAATGGAAAGATCCTTTGGCTCAGAGGATAGCTCATCAGCCCTCAGATAATTCCAGATGCATCATGTGGTTGTAAGGGACATCCTGTAATAAATACTTCTAACCTCATCTGCTAATAACTCTTCCCTAGTAAAAATGAAACTGTGAACAAGTTTCTGATATAACTGCTTTGAAATTCTCTTCCTCTCCCAGTTACATAGGATCGACATCTCCATTTCTGTTAGAAGAAAGAAGTAGAGAACTAAGAAGGAAGACAGGAGTCCTTAATATTGACTGGACTTCTCACTTTGAATGCCCTCGTGACCTTCTATGAGAAGGACCCTATGCCTTTCTTTCCCTCGTCTGCTTCTGAGTCACTGAACTTTTCTGACTTTTCTGACTTCTCTCTTCTGTGCTTTTGATCTTTGTTCCATCTTGCTTCCTCTTCCTCCCAACCTGTATAGTGAAGGCTGTATCTCTAATTGCCTGTTCCTTTTTCTCTATTCATTTCTTTGAAGAGCTCCTTTACTGTTATTTATCGCACTCTCACCTCAGTCTCAAAATGCCCACCACCAACATGAGGATCTTTCTCTTTCAATCATTAATGATAAATGTCAGTCTGCCCCATATGGCTGGGACCATATCTGCCCTTCCCAAGCCCCATTGTGTCCCTGTTGTTGGAAAGAATGACTACCATCTCAACACAAGGATTTCCAAAATCCACCTCCCACTCCTCATTTCTGTTCCTGAGTCCCGCCCCCTCTTCGCCTCGAAGACGACCTCCTTTGCCTTTGTACTACCTCCTCCAATTTCATGTGGCTAAAGTGGAGTACATAAGCTTCCCCTCCTATATTAGTGATCTATTGTCATATAACAAACTATCCCCAAATTTAGCAACTTTAAACAACACACACGTAGCAACACAGAATTTCTGAATGTCAAGAATGCAGGAGCAACTTAGCTCTAGGGGTCTGGCTCTGAGTGCCATCAAGTCATCAGCAGGGACCCAGTCACCTGAGGTCTTAACAGGCTGCAACATCTGCTTCTAGCCTTGGCCACGTGACTCTTGGTGGGAAGCCAATACCTTCTGAACGCTCCATAGGTGCCATTTGCTCCCAGAGTCCCTGCAAGGAGCATGCCCAGATACGAGTCACCACGCTCAAGAATACCCAAAGTATAAAGTGCATATCGGATATTTCTGCTTCCATTCTTGTTCTTCCAGGTCCAGATGCAGGGTACCAATCAGACGCCATTCTTACCATAAACAGTATTGCTTAGTAAGACGGTTGACATTCTACCTTGATTAGTCTCCAAGGGAACAGGGCTAGTATATTAGCAGGAGAAATTCTGGTAACTTGTTACCTGCACCACCTTCTTTTTCACCCACAAGACCCTTCTCATCCTTCTTGGTCCAACTGCTGTGCTGCCTCCTTCATTTGTTCCGTCCCCTTCTGTGTGAATTCTTATGGCCCCTGTATTAATTTCCTGTGACTGCTATAACAAATCAGTATAAGATTAGTGGCTTAACACAACACAAGTTTATCATCTTAAGGTTTTGGAGGTCAGAAGTCCAAAATGGTTTTCAGAGAGTTATAATCAATATGTAAGCAGGGCTATGTTCCTTCTCTAGGCTTTAGGAGAGTCTTTTCCCTTGCCTTTCCAGCTTTTGGAGGCCACCCACATTTCTTGGCTTATGGGTCCCTTCCTCCATATTCAAATTCAACAGCATAGCATCTTCAAAATCTTTCTGACTCTCTAACCTCTGTTTCTGTCATCACATCTCCTCTCAGAATGAACATAAATCTCCTCTCAGAATGGACCAGAGGACAGACTCTGGCCCATCCAAAGATGTCCACATTCCAATCCCCAGAACCTGCGACTATGTTGCTTACATGGCAAAGGGGATTTTGCCAATGTGATTAAATTAAGGATCTTGCAATGGGGAGCTTACCCTGGGTTATCTAGGTGGACCCAGTATAATCACAGGAGATCTTATAAGAGGGTGGCAAGAATGCCAGAGTGAAAGAAGGTGATGTGACAAGGGAAGCAGAGAGAGAGAGAGGGATATGGTGACAGAAGCAGAGGTCAGAGTGATGTGGCCACAAGCCGGGGGGTGTGGGCAGCCTCCAGAAACTAAGGTGAGAAATGGATTCTCTCCCAGAGCTTCCACAACTCAGCTCTGCTGACACTTTAATTTCAGTCTTACATGTGAGATCCATCACGGTCTTCTGGGGAAATCTGTGGTGTTTTAAGCCACTAACTTTGTGGTAAGTTGTTACAGCACATAGGAAACTAATACAGATCCCCTTGGGATCATGCAGTTTGGTACTTTGCTCACCGCCTGTTTCATGAATCTTGTTTTCTTGACTGTGGCATCAACATCTTAAAGACAGAAGCAATATCTTGGTTAGCTTTCTTATCCTCACGGTGCTGGATTCATGCCGGCTCTCATGAGGGTCCCTTCAAGGATAACCCCACCTTTCCAGCAGCAGCAATACTCATTGATAGACTTGCAGACATGACTCACTACCAGAGGGGTTCTTCGGGATTCATCAAGTTTCCATTTATCTGAAAGCCACACAGGTTCATGTGCCAGCCAGCCAGAATGGGGTGGAGAGAGACAGAGTAGGCTCGTTATAAAGCTGGGAGAAGTTGTTTCTGTGAATTTAACTGATTGTCTGCCTCTGCCTACAGGCAGTGATGCGCACTTGGCCTCAGGACCCAAGGAGTATCTTGGAATGCTGGAGTACAAGAAAGAAGATGAGGACAAGCTCATCCAAAACCTCATTCTTGGTAGTGAGACCTGGAACTCTGAACGCCTGTTGCGTCACTTGTTGCTGCTGTCCCTGGTGGGGGCTGTCGCTTCTCTTCCTCCGCTGCTGCTTCTCCTAGCCCGGGGTTTTTCAACGTCCACGCTGGTGACCAGATAACTGGTCATTGTGGAGGGCTGTGCACTGTAGGATATTAAGTAGCATCCTTGACTTCTACCCTGTGGAAACCCTAACAGCCCCTAGTCACGACAACAGAAACATCTCCAGACATTGCCAGCCATCCCGAAGGAGCCAGAATTGCCCTCAGTTAAGAAGTGCTGCCCTTACCCCTTCCCAAGTCTAATTATAGGATCCAGATAGAAGACACAGCCTCTCATTTTTGTGTCTTAGTACAGGAGCTATGGCGGAAGTAACTGTGACTCGTTGTTCCTTTGCATTTCCGCTGAGAATCTTATTTGCAGGCAATGTGATGGGGGCTTCCCAGCCACACCTCTGTTACAGGAATATTCCAGCATACACACTCAAGGGTTGGTGGTCTTAGAACCAATCTTACTAGACTGTCTTCACCATGAAAATCACATGGTTTTCCAGTGGGAGGGAGAAAAGCTGCCTTTCTGGTCTCAGATCTTAAAGTAGAAAATTGATGTGTAGCCTAATTTCCTATTCTTCTAAGCGACACCCCCACCCCTGCACAGAGCACATGAGCACCTATACCCTTTCCTTTCTACCCTCATGGGTGCACAGCTGTGGGGACTCTTTGTTCACTTTTTATTTTTTTAAAAGATTTTATTTATTTGACAGAGAGAGAGAGAGAGATCACAAGTAGGCAGAGAGGCAGGCAGAGAGAGAGGGGGAAGCAGGCTGAGCAGCAAGCCCAAAGCGGGGCTCGATCCCAGGACCCTGAGATCATGACCTGAGCCGAAGGCAGAGGCATTAACCCGCTGAGCCACCCAGGCGCCCCTGTTTCTTGTCTTAATGCAGCCATGGGGAGGTTTTTGTTTGCTTACCTTAGTTCATTCTATAAAGTTTCTTCCCTTTACTCCCCTTTCTTGCCCCTTCCGTTCTCTTCTGCTCAAGGCCAGCAAGGCCTTCTCTGCAGGATTAGTGTGTGTCTGTTTTCCTGATTCAAGGTAGGTGCATGTGATCACTGAGATCATATCCCATCCTCATCATTAGAGGCTGGAGTCGGGTGCACGGATGTGGGACTCCTCCCTTACATTAGAGGTCTGAGATCCAGGGTCTCCGTGCCAGGGAGAAGCACAAATTCTGTCTAAATTTCAGCCTTTTAAAAAAGAGAAAGTACTTGGCAAATGAGAAGTAAGAGGAACAGGTGGTACCTGTATATTTTGGCCAGGCTGAATTCCTCAAAGAGAAAAGCCATCCCTGTGCATTCGGGCACTGTGACAGAAAAGCAAACAAGGTCTGGCCTGTAGTCAGAGGCTCCTTACGGGGAGAGCTGACCATCAGCCGCAGTCCTCATCAGCTCTTCCTGTTCCAGACTTGAAGCCGCGCGGCGTGGTGGTGAACATGATCCCAGGGCTCCCGGCTCACATCCTGTTCATGTGCGTACGTTTCGCGGACTCTCTGAACGATGCCGGCATGGTCAAGTCCCTCATGAACAGCACCATCAATGGCATCAAGCAGGCGGTTAAGGTAGGAACTGCCTTTGACATTTTGGTTGACATTTTGATTACTTGAAGAACACCTTAAGGATTCGTCCTTGGCCCGTCCTTCACCTCTAGTCCTTGCTGAGCCACAGGATTCCTCAGACTAGTCTGAGGCCCACTCAGGGAAAGAAGCCAAGCTGTTTGGAAAAGACAAGTTCGGTCAGGGATCCCCAAGGCTAAAGATTAGCAGGTAGACCTCAAAGCCTTACCTCCAAGGCTACAACCTGGTAACCACCACCCCCAGCAGCTCTACCCCCTCAGTGGGTGAGATCCCCAGCCAGCCGTGTGGATTCTTTATTCATCAGGAGTTAGGAGTAGAGAATTAACACTTCTCTGGTGTTGAGTGCTTTCTGGTCGCTATATTCACGAGAGTCACCAGAGTGCTCTTGGATGGGGCCCCCAGAAACTGATGTTTTCCCTGTCCATAATTTCGTAAGATGGGTTTTCTTAGGGCACGTGCATTTCTAGGCCATAGGCACATAGTATTTGCCTCATCTTGCTGCTCTGGAATATTTAAATATTTAGAAACGAAAAGATGCAGGCATGAAGAGTATAAATCCTTTCCCACCAGCATCTCCGGTCTTGGCTTCCCCAGTGACTCTGTGGCCTCTGCCTTTATGGGTGGCCAGGACCTGCCCCTCCCCCCTCCAAAACACAGCACGTTAAAGCAGCCCTCACTTGGCCCACATACACCATGGTTTCTGTGCCTTTCCATCCACCACCCCAACTGCCAAGGTGCTCACACTAGCAAGCTCCCCAGTTCCTGCAATCTGGCTTCTGCTCCTGTCACTCCGCAGGAAGATCACCAATAATTCCTCTTGCTAAATCCAGTGGTTTCCCCTTCATTTCTATCCTCCTCTCGTGGATGGAAGCATTAGGCCCTCCTCTCTGAAGCACTCCTACTTTGTTCTTCAAATCCCAGGACTTTCCAAGTTTCCCACTTACCTCTGACCAGGGTCCCCTCTACCCTCTCTGTACCTCTTCCCACTGCCCCACAAGCGGACCTCTTCTCCCCAGAAGCGTCCTTGATGCTGAGCTCTTGTCCCTCCAGCCCTTTCCTTTAAGGACAGCATTCTCCCCCATCTCAGGAAACTTTCTCAGCTGCCTTCTTTCGCCAGCATCCTTCCATCCCGTGGGCATTTGAAGCCCAGTCTACGTCCGTGGTGCAGGAGCTCAGGCACCCATTTCGTTGTGTCCTGTGTATGGCATGTTACGAACAACATTCTTCCCTGTCCGAACGTGAGCTCTGGAAAGCAAGGACCCAGACTTAGCTTTACCAGGCATTCCTGCAGTGCCTGCTTCAAGTTTCATCATCAGAAATGCTCTGCAAACCAGAACCTGCTAAATAAACATAAGAGCTTATCGTTATAGTATAAATTGAATAAAGTCTTTGGTGAATAAAAGAATTCATTCTGATCAAAAGCCACGAACTGACCAAACTGGTAAGATACGTCTGTTCTTGGCCAAACACACCAGGAGTCACCAAATCAACTTTGTCTTTCTTGGTTTGTTTTGGTTATTTTGTTTGGTTTTGTTTTTAAGGAACACATAGACGACTTTGAGATGCTGTCTTTTTGGCTCTCCAATACGTGTCATTTCCTCAACTGCCTGAAGCAGTACAGTGGAGAAGAGGTAGGGACACTTGCCTGTTCTGTATTCTGTGCAGACCGCTGGTCTCTAACTTCCGCGTGAGCCAGAGCTCACCACAGGGACTGGGGACATCCCCAGCTCCAGGGAAGCCTCTCCTCCAGATGGCTTCCTAGGCTCCTTCTCAGCTAGGAGGCCAACTTCACGTCACTGGTTGGACAGAAGTCGTAGTCAGAAGACTTCGAAAGAGGCCCGAACCTTGGGCATGATGCTAGGCCTCAGTTTTCCTTGAGTTTTAAATCAATGAGTTCAGGGCACCTAGGTGGTTCAGTCAGGTAAGTGTTGGGCTCAGGTCGTCATCCCTCGCTCCTGGAACGAGCCCTGCTCAGCATGGAGTCTGCTTCTCCCTCTCCTCTGCCCCTCCCTCCTCTCAAATAAAATCTTAGAAATAATAATTAATAAAAACATAATAATATGATTTTTAAGTTTGTTTCTGGTTGTGACATTCTGAAGTTTTTAATATTACGACTCTAAAATCCAACCTTTAGACCAACAGGACTATTTCTTCAGAGCTCTTTTCTCTGCAGGATACTGATCATTCCTCCACAGTCTGTGTGTACATCCTTTGCCATTCCAGCTCTGCCCCCAAGGGGCTAACATCAGAAAGGCATTCTCCACCTTCAAGTACTCACAGAGCAAAATGTCACTGATCTAAAATAACAAAGTCATCTTCAGGGTTTTCACTGCTCTCCCAAATGGTTGCACCGTTAGTGGTCCCACCAGCAGTGTATGAAGTTTCCAGTGTCATCCCTTCACCAACACTTGATATTGACAAGCATTTTAATTATTTACCAATCTCACTGGTATAAAATGATACCTTATTGACTTAAATTGCAATTACTTGGTCACTAGTGAGATGAGGACTCACTCCATGGAGGGACACCTGAGTAGCTCAGTCTGTTGAGTGTCTGACTCTTGGTTTCCACTCAGGTCATGATCTCAGAGTTAAGAGATCAAGCCCATGTAGGGCTCTGTGCTCAGCAGGGAGTTTTTGGAGATTTTCTCTCTCTCTCTCTCTCTCCTTTTGCCCTTCCCCTTGCTCTCGTGTTCTCTCTCTCTCTAAAATAAATAAAATACATTTTTAAAAGATTTTATTTATTTATTTATTTATTTGACAGAGAGAGACACAGTGAGAAAGGAAACACAAGCAGGGGGAGTGGGAGAGAGACTTGGGGCTCGATCCCAGGACCACGACCCAAGCCAAAAGCAGATGCCTAAGGACTGTGCCACCCAGGCACCTCAAAATAGATCTTTTTTTAAAAAAAGCAGTCACTCCATGTGCTTATTGGTCATTTGGGTTTCTGTTCAAATTGCCTACTGACATCAGTCTCTATTTTTTTTAGAGGGGATTTTTTTTCTTACTGATTGTAGGAGATCTTTACATATCATGGATAAACTGTGGCTTGTCTTGTAATTTTCTTTATGGAGTCTATTTTACACTATTTCTGAATTTTGGTGTATCAATCCTATTCTTTTATGTTGTGTATTTTGGTGTCTTCTGGAAATTCTTCCCTGCCCTGAGACCATGAACTTCTTCTTTTACTTTCTTCTGAACTTTGATAATTCAAATTGAGAGCTCACAGTATGCTTTTATCTATCCAGAACTGGTGTGATTATTTATCCCATGATGTGTGAGATAATGATCTCATATCTTCTTCTGTGTGGATAGCCAATTGTCCCACTTAAGGAAAAATAAAATAAAATATAGAATTAACTCTACAAGTACTATAGAACAAAAAGAAAAATAAGTAAATATAATCCAACCTCCGACTAAAAGGAATACCAAAAGGAGTAGGAGGCCCAGCCCAGTCCATTTAAAACAAACTGGCTTGTGTGAGACATTAATGGAAGAGGATATTATTTGACACCGTTTATCTTTTGACCCTTTCTTTGCCCCCTCAGCCATGTATCCAGAGTTCTTTTCCCTGTCTGCATGTTTTTTCTAATTGCTATATTTTCATTTCTATTTCAGTGGTTCATTTCACCTCTGCCTCTTATCATTATATCCTCTTCTTAATGCTTTCTTTTTCTTTTATCTCTTTGAACACATTGAATATATTGTATTAGTCTGGTTGGGCTGTTACCACAAAATACCACAGACTAGAAGGCTTTTAAACCACAGAAATGTACTTTCTCACAGTTCTAGGGGCCCAAAGTCTGACACCAACCAGCCTGCCAGCATGACTGGTTCCTGCTGAGAGCTCTCTTCCTGGTGTGTGGATGGCTGCCTTCTCGCTGTGCCCTCCCACAGCCTTTCCTTGGGGCCCAGGGTGTGGAAGAAGACAGACTGAGCTTCCTAGGGACCCTAACCCTATCAGATCAGGGCGTCATACTTAGAACTTCATTCGATCTGAATAAGCTGATCACAGGCCCCATCTCCAAATACATCCACACTGGAGGAGAGGGCTCTGACATCATAAACATTTAGTCCATAACACACATTTTAAAGTATTTCAAATTGATCTATGCTCTATAATCATTAAGTCATGAATCTCTTGTATTGCATCTCCAGGCCTCTTACCGCTGTGTGTTTCCTTTGTAACTTTGCAGGCTTTTTTGATGACCTTCCGTGGGAATAGTTCTGCACTGTATATTGTGTGTGGGGGGGTGGCACATTTTGTAGGGTGAGGAGGCAGTGTGGCGACAGTTAGTTATAGAGAATAAGTGGCACCACATACGTGTAGAGCTCATTTCATACAATCAGACACTGGGTTTTAAAGTGTAGACACTCATTGGAATGTCCCTAATAGAGGTGGTGTTTTAATTTCCTACAAGTCTGTATCATTCTAATATTTATATGCTCACATTACTTTCAGGAATTCATGAAGCTCAACAGTCCACATCAGAATAAGAATTGCTTGAACAATTTTGACCTTTCAGAATACAGACAGATTCTTAGTGATGTGGCTATACGAATATATCATCGGTTCATTGTTGTAATGGAAAACAACATTCAACCAATAATAGGTAAGAAAAGAATTGATGACCAAAACATATTTATAATAGTCCTGAGACCTTAAATAAATAAATCCAGGGGCGCCTGGTTGGCTCAGTTGTTAATCATGTGCCTCTGCCTTCCGCTCAGGTCAGGATCCCAGCATCCTGGGATCCAGCCCCATATATGGCTCCCTGCCCAGCAGGGAGTCTGCTTCTTCCTCTCCACCTCTCTGGTACTTGGGTTCCCTCTCTATCTCTTTCTGTAATAAATAAATAACATCTTTAAAAAGTAAATAAATAAATCCGGTATAAGGAATGTGATTAAAAAGAATCTAATTTTAAATCCAGAAAAATTTAATTATGTAAATGTCTACTTTTTAATTCTTTTTAATTGCTTGAAATGATGACCTGTATAAAAGTACATGGTTCATAGTTTCCTGCCTGTAACGGTGATTCACCCTGAAGGGCAAGACTAGGGGAGACCTGCTACTACTTACGTAGCTAATCCTAAGTCGTCACTAAGCGTTTTTGAAATCCTAAAGTCACGCTCCAATTCTTATATACTCTCTTCAGTTTTCTGAAATTTAAATACTTCAGGCTTTAAATGGCTCCAGACCATTAGTTATCATGTTAACCTGCTCCCTCTCCTATGAAGCTGAAAGAAGAGGGCCTCCAAACAGTTGTAAACAGCCACGCACTCCGTCTACCTTCTCTCTGCGGGGCTCCCCAGTCCTTGATCCTCTCGCTTCCCCTATCACAGCTGCGTCCACCACTAACTCCTGCAGAAAATGCCCCACCTCCTGGAACAGACCCAGGAGGGCCATGAAGAATGTTTCTCCTGTTGTCCCCGCCGTGTGTGCGCAAGAAATGCTTGTGTTCTCCCCTCTAGTGCCGGGCATGCTGGAGTATGAGAGCCTGCAGGGCATTTCCGGCCTGAAGCCCACCGGCTTCCGGAAGCGGTCGTCCAGCATAGATGACACGGACGCCTACACGATGACCTCCGTCCTGCAGCAGCTGAGCTACTTCTACAGCACCATGTGCCAGAACGGCCTGGATCCTGAGCTGGTGAGGCAGGCCGTGAAGCAGCTCTTCTTTTTGATCGGGGCTGTCACCCTGAACAGTCTCTTCCTGCGCAAAGACATGTGCTCCTGCCGGAAAGGGATGCAGATCAGGTAAAACCCATGAGCCTCCACGTGCACCCAGAGGCATCTGGGAAGAATGCTCTTGACATCTGGGGCCCGTACCCTGCTGCCCCCTCCGTGCGCGAGCTGCACT
This sequence comes from Nasua narica, assembly GCA_028533885.1. NCBI lineage: Eukaryota > Metazoa > Chordata > Mammalia > Carnivora > Procyonidae > Nasua > Nasua narica. The sequence continues at coordinate 35,221,555 of CM052797.1, read as the reverse complement.
GCTGCGGTGGGGGCTGTGCGAGAGGACTCTTAGCAACTTGGGGAGGTCTGCGGTCGCAGGTGGTAGCCCCACCCCCCGGTCATCACTCTGCACCAGGCTAGCTTGGCACTCAGGCCCAGGGCCTTCCTTTGGTGGTTAAACCCTAGTAACTAGTAATTGTATATTTTAAATCCTGGCCCTGGGTGCTGATCACTCTCACCTGGTATTTACTGACCCCCCCACCTCTGTGACTTGCACTGTCAGCAGAGGACACAGGAAAGGAAGGAAAGAGCAGCTTGATCCCTGCCCTCTGGGGCCTCAAAATAGCCAAATAACCATTCAAGGTAACTATGGCGAAGTCACAAACAGGGGCTGCAGAGAAGAGAGAAGGTCGTGGACAGACAAGTGAGGTCCCAGAGCTATGCACTGAGTGATCTAACAGGGAGAACGTTGCAGGCAGGGGAAATGAGGCAGGCAAAGGCATGGTAGGGGAGCTGTGAGGACCCCCCCTTAGGCTCTAGTAGGAAGCTCTGTCTAGATGCAGAGGAGGTTTGTTTGGGGAGCAGCAGGAACAACGTCCTGAGGACATGGTAAAGCCACAGTTTTGAGGTGTGTCAACTTGTCCTGATCTCTTAGTTGAGGAAACACAAACCCTGAGCTCTTGGTAGAGTTATGCTGTTGCGTGACTTGAAATAGGGTAGATAGTTAAGATTTCTATGATTTGGACAGGGATTTGATACCTGTATGTGACGTGAGAAGCTGAGGTCGTGTTGATGACAGTGATGTCAGGGAAGGTGGCAAAGGAAGCATCTCAAGCCAAGAAGTAAACAAGACACCCATTAAACTGTGTTAGCATTAAAGAAACTTGGACATCCCCACAAACCAGGCTGGCAGATTCCCATGACACCAGGTTGTGGTTTTCAGATAAGAAGTATTCTGAAGGGCTTTGGGGATCTTCTCTTCCTTGAGAAAGGAAAAGGTTCTATTTATTTCACAAGTTTCAGGCAGAAGCCCTGTGCGCCTCTGAGGTAGGATTCAGCCCTATTTAGAGGAAACCCATAAACCTAAACATGTCATTAGAGCCTTGGCTAAGCAATTCGCCTTCCTTCTGTGGGTTCTCCATGAGTGAGGACAGTCATGAGCAAGATGCGTGCCCCTAGGTCCCGTGACAGCTGCTCAGAGGATAGACCACATCTGTCCCCATGGGTGCTCAGTGCTTTCTTCGTTCACCAATTGACAGCGGCCATCTGAGAAGTAGTTCCCTTATGGTGTGGTGCTCTGAGGAGCACATGCATTTCACAGAGGTTCGTTCATTCAGATATATTTATTAAGCCCCCGCCATGAGCAAGGCCCATGAGGATTTGAGGCGGCTTTACGATGAAAACACAAGCCACAATAATAAAACCTGAATACAAGTAGAAGATCAAGACCAAAGAGGAAAAAGAAACATTGGGTAGAGTCGTTTGGAAACGCTTTTTGGGCTTCCTGACTGACGGAACAAAAAGCCAAACACCGTCAGCTCCTCTGGTCTCATTGGGTATGGTGAGCCAGATGTTCCCAGGGAAGAGGAAAAGATTTTCCCGATTATTTTTTTGTTCCTAGTCATGAGTTATAAAAAATAAGATTTCACATGGAGCTTTCTCCCACAGTCTCTGCAGTAGCATTTTTGCAGCAAGTTTCGCTGTGGCTGCTTTGTCCAGTGACCTTTCACAAAAGCCTCCATAGGGCACGTGGAGACAGTTCTGTCAGGAACCAGAGTAATGTGCCCAAGGACATGCACAGCTTGCTGTACTAAGGGAATTGGGGAAGAACATGAAAGGCGTTGATTTGAGTCTGAAAGAACAGGCAGAATTTCAGCAGACCCAGGCTTAGAGGAACGAGCACAAGCCTCATGAAGGAAAACTGTTGGTCGGGTATTAAAAGCTCCCTTTGAATGGAGGGTCAGGTTGGTGACATCGAGAAAGTGGAATGCCGGTATGAGCAATGCACGTGTCAGTCTCTCAGTGGTCGCAGCCACCACAGATTTTTTTTTTCCTTTCCCAAAAGGCTTTAAAGTCTGAATTCAAGTTCTTCAATAGTTGTAGGACTCTTCAGGTGACATATCTCATGTCACATGAACTTTTTTAAGGAATTAGTGCCCTTCATCTAAGTTGTTGAGCTATGAATATTTCCTAATTATTTTACTTTCTGCAGAATTTGGAGTGATATCCCACCACTTCCATTATTGGTGATCTGTGTCTTCTCTTTTTATCTTGATCCATCTTGCTAGAGGTTGTTTGTCAATTTTACTGATCCTTTCAAATAACCAGCTTTGCCTCTCATTGATTTTTCTCTATTTTAAACAATTTAATCGATTTCTGTTGCTGTCTTTATTATGTCATTCCTTCTGCTTGCTTTGGATTTATTTTGCTCTTCTTTTTCTTGTCTCTTAAGGTAGAAGCGCTGGTTATTGACTTCAAGACCTCCCTTTTCTAACATAAGCATTTAATGCTATAAATTTCTCTTTAAGCACTAACTTTATCCCACAAATTTCGAGATGTTATTTTTCATTTTTGTTGAATTGAAAATAGTTTCTAATTTCCTTGGAGTCTTACTCTTTGACCCGTGGACTATTTAGAAGTATGTTGTTTCAGGGGCGCCTGGGTGGCTCCATCGGTTAAACGTCTGCATTCAGCTCAGGTCATGATCTCGGAGTCCTGGGATCAAGTCCTGTGTGTCTCCTTCTCTCTCTCTCCCTCCCCCTCTCCCTGCTATTGATGGCTTCTCTCCCCCTCTCTCTCAATAAATAAATAAAATCTTAAAAAATAAAAAAGTATGTTGTTTCATTTCCAAGCATTCAGAGAATGCTTAGAATTAGGGTGTTCTAAAAATATTTAGAAGTTTTTATTTAACAAATAAACCTAGGAAAGTCTCAGGCAAAGTGGGATGGTTGGTGACTCTGGTGTCTTACTCTATGGTATATCTGAACTTGTGTGCACCTTAAGATTGTTTTTCTTTTATCACAAAAGACACATAAAACTTAGCATCTAACCATTTTAAAGTGTACAGTACGAGTGCTAACTGTACACACCGTGTTACATAACAGATCCCTAGAATGCTTCCATCTACATTAAAAAAAACTGTATAATTTCAAATTTTTTTGATTTACGAAGATTTGTTATTAGGACCCAGAATATAGTCTGTTTTTCGTGGCTCTTCTACAGGCAGCTGAAATGTATATTCTGCTGCCATTGGGTGGTATGTCCTATATAAATGTCAATTAGACCCAGTTTGTTGATGGTGTTTTTCAATTCTGCTATATTCTTGCTGATTTTCTGTGTATTAATTCTGTTGATTACTGAGAGGAGTATTGAAGCTTTCAACTATAATTTTGAATCTGTATGTTCTTTGAATCTGTCAGTTTTTGCTTCGTATATTTTGAAGCTTTGTTGTTAGGTGCGTACACGGTAAGAATTGTTACGTCTTGGTGGTGAATTGACCATCCTAACATTATGTAGGGTCCTTCTTTATCCCTCTAATGGTAATCTTCTCTGCTCTGAAATCTACTTGATCTGAAAGCCTACTTTTTCTTTAGATTGTGTTTTCATAGTGTATCTTTTTTCATCCTTTTACTTTTAACCTACCTATGTCATATCTGAAGTGATTTTCTTAGAGGCATTATACATTTGGGTCTTGTTTTGGTTTTTTGGTTTTTTTAAGCCAGTCTGACAATCTCTGCTTCTTAATTGGGCGTTTTTAGGCTATTTTAAATTAATGTAATTATGGATATGTTTAGATTAAAGTCTACCATTTTATTATTTTCTATTTGTTACTTCGTTTCTTATTTCCCCAGTCTCCTTTCTTTGCCTTCTTTTGGGCTCTTTGAACATTTTTTGGTACTGCTTTTAAATTTACCTACTGTGGGGGCACCTGGGTGGCTCAGTCAGTTAAGTGTTTGAATCTTGATTTCGACTTAGTCATGATCCTGGGGTTGTGAGGTTGAGCTCTGTGACAGGCTCTATGCTGGGCATGGAGCCTGCTTAAAACACTCTCTCTCCCTCTCCTTCTGCGCCCCCCCCCCCAAATTTATCTACTGTGTTTTTACTATATCTTTGTATTTTTTAGTGTTTGTTCTTGGGATTACAGAATATATACTTAATTTTCAGTCTATTTAGTTAGTTATTTCTAAGTAGGCTCCATGCCCAACATGAGGCTTGAACTTACCCTGAGAGATCAAGACCTGAGTGAAATCAAAATTCAGATGCTTAACTGACTGAGCCACCCAGGTGCCCTTTTTAGTCTATCTAGAATCATTATCTTAACCATGTCAAGTGGAATATAAGAAGCTTACCATCACATAGGCCCCTTTCCCTTTATGTTACAGTTGTCTTATGTATTCTATCTACAGACATCAAAAACTCTGCCAGATAATGTTATAATTTTCATTTTAAACCATCTAACATATTTTAGAAACTCACTAGAAGAACTATTATATTTGCCCACGTATTTACTCCATTTCTGTTACTCCTTCATTCCTAATGTTCCAAATCTTATTTTTTCCCCCAAATCTCATTTTGATATAATTTCCTTTCTTCCTGAAGACATTCTTTTGGTAGTCCTTGCACAGCAGGTTCACTGGCAATACTTAGTTTTCTTTCATCTGAAAATGTTTTCATTTCACCTTCGTTCCTGAAGTATATCTTGGTGGGATATAGAATTTGGGTTCACATGCCATTTTTTCATCACTTTAAAAATGTGAAATAGTTTTCCATGGTTTCTGATAAGATATATAAGGATATTTGAATTATTGTTTCCCTACAAGTAATGCACAGTTTTTCTCAGATTGCATTCAAGATTTTTTTTGTATTTGATTTTCCACAATTTAATTAGGATGTTTCTGGATGTGGATTTCTTTGAGTTTAACCTCTTTGAGATTCCCTGAGCTTTTTGAATCTGTAGGCTTGTACATCTCACTAAATCTGGGACCTTTTCAGTCATTTCTTTTTTTTTTTTTTTAAGATTTTATTTATTTATTTGAGAGAGACAGAGTGAGAGAGCTGCAGAGAGAGAGGGAGAGGGAGAAGCAGGCTCCCTGCTGAGCAGGAAGCCTTATGTGGAGCTCAATCCCAGGACCCTAGGATCATGACCTGAGCTGAAGCCAGACGCTTAACCAACTGAGCCACCCAGGTGCCCCCTTTTCAGTCATTCCTTCAAATATTTTGTCTGCATCATAATTTCTCCTTTCCCCTAGAACTTCAATAACACAAATGCTAAGCCTTTCATTATGGTCTCATCCATAAAGCTCTGTTTATTTTAGTTTATTTTCCCTCTCTATTCATTCTTTAGATTGAATCATCTCTCTTAACTGACTGTTTCCTCTGGCATCTCTATTCTGTTGAGCCCATTGAAAGAATTCTTTTATTTTTGTTATTATATTTTTCAGTTGTAAAGTTTTTGTTTGGTTTTTCTTTGTATCATCTTTTTCTTTTCTGAGACTTTCTATCATTTCATTTATTTCAAGATAGTTTTTCTTTACTTTTTGAATCATTTTTATGATAGCTTCTTTAAAGTCTCTGTGTCATTTCAGAATGGACATTTTTGATTTTCTTGTTTGATGCAAATTGAGATTTTCCTGGTTCTTCATATGCCCAGTAATTTTGAATTATATCCTGGACACTTCTAATATTATACTATGAGAGTTTGGTTCTTCCAGTCTTATGGAGACTGTTGATATTTTTATCAGATAACCAACCCATTTGAGTTCAGGCTGCAAGTTCTGACCATCCTTTGTGGCTTGTGACCCCTTTGTCTTTTTTCAAAGCCTTTGGTATGCTGTTCGGTTCTGTCTCATGTGTGACATGCTGTGGTCAGTCTGAAACTTGGGTAGTGCTCTGTCCCACTATTTAGTCCTCAGAGCCTCCTTGTGCTATTGAGGGTCAGATCTGTGCATGAGCCCAAGGTTGCACCAAGGAGTTTACGAACAACTTTAAAGGGTTGTTTCCCCAAGCTCCTCCATCTCCAAAACACCCCTGATACTTTCCAGATCCCTGGAAATCCCCTCTTTGGTCCTCCAGGCAGAAAACTGGGACTTGACTTAACTCACTGTGTGGTGTACTTCCTGCACATGTCTTCATCTGGGGCTAAGTGGTGGCAGAATAGAACAATGGGGGTTCACCCCATTCTCTTGAACCACAGTTGCTCCATTTGGAGAAGGTTTTCCTCCCTCAGAGTTTTAGCTTCCTACTGGACCCCATTGCCACACTGCTACCACAATGAAATTGTTTGGGGCTTAAGCACAAAAGAAGAAAGAAAAAAGAAAAACAGAGGACTTGTGCTCTCTCTGAAGACCTTTAAAACACCTCTTTTCAGTTCCTCAACACAGACCTACTGGAAATCTTTATTGCCATCAGTACCCACTGCTGAGTTTCAAGCTCCTTTGAGGTCAGGCTAATGAATAGTAGACAGAAAAAAACTAGTAAATTCACTATCCACTTGTCAATACTTCAAGTCCTGGTCTTCTTCCCCAACCTACCTAGTACTATTTACTTTTCAGAGTCCTCAAATAGCTGCTTCAGGCATTCCATCAAACTTTATAGCTGCATTCAATGGGAAGGCAAAGTGGAGTATGTTCTCACTAAGAACCAGAACTCTACCACCGATTTTTTCCCTTTTCTAAAAAACTGATGTATAATCAACATACAGTGTTATCTTAGTTTCAAGTATACAAAATATAGATTCAACAATTCTATACATTTCTCAGTGCCCATCAGGATAAGTGTGCTCTTAATCCCCTTTATCTATGTCACCCATCCTCCCACACTCCTCCCTTCTGGCAACCCGAGTTCTCTGTATTTAAGAATCTGGCTTTTTGTTTCTTTTTCCCTTTGTTTTGTTTCTTAAATTCTATGTGTGAATGAAATCATACGTTATTGGTCTTTCTTCAACTGGTTTATTTCACTTAGCCTTATACCCTCTAGGTCAATTCATGTTATTGCAAAAGGCAAGATCTCATTTTTTTTTATGACTGATTATAGTCCATTATATAGCTACACCACACCTTATTCATCCATTCATCTATTGATAGACACCTTGGTTGCTTCCATATTATAATATGGACTATTATAAATAATGCTACAGTAAACATAGGGGTGCGTATATCTTTTTGAATTAGTGTTTTCATTGTCTTTGGGTAAATACCCTGTAGTGGAATTACTGGATTATATTCCACCACCGATTTTTGAGTGGGAGAATTAACCTGCTCAACATCCAGATTAAGGAAGGACTGTGGCAGGATTAAATAGGATGAATTAGAAGGGATAAGATGGGAGGCCTAATAGGAATCTATTATAATAAGAACTCAAACTAGTGGAACAAAATTGACAGTGCAAAGAAGGGGGGAAACCAGTACAAAAATGGTATTTCACACTCATTGCATCCCTATGGAATATATCAATTCAGCATTATTGTCCCAGTGTTGTAATCAAAGAGAAGACCCACATAGGGAGTTGCTAATTTAGGTCTGAGCTAGAAATGACCTTAGAGATCACCTGGTTCAACACTAACTTTTTTTTAAGTTTATTTATTTAAGTTATCTCTACACCCAGCATGGAGCTTGAACCCATGACCCCGAGATCAAGAGTTGCACGCTCCTCTCACTGACCCAGCCAGGTGCCCCCAACATTCAATTTTTAAAAACAGCTTCATTGATAGATAATTTACATGCTGTAAGTTTTATCCATTCTATAAACTGTATCCGTATAGTTCAGTGGGTTTTGGTATATTTACGGAGTTGTGCAAACATTACCATAATGTAATTTTAAAACATTTCCATCACTCTAAAAAGAATTCTTTTTTTTATTAACATATAATGCATTATTTGCCCCAGGGGTACAGGTCTGTGAATCATCAGGTTTACACATTTCACAGCACTTACCATAGCACATACCCTCCCCAATGTCCATAACCCAGCCACCCTATCCTTACCCCCGTACCTCCCAGAAACCCTCAGTTTGTTTTGTGAGATTAAGAGTCTCTTATGGTTTGTCTCCCTCCTGATCCCATCTTGTTTCATTTCCCTCCCCACTCTCTACAAACCCCTGCCCTGCCTCCCAAATTCTTCATATCAGAGAGATCATATGATAATTGTCTTTCTCCAATCAGAGAAACTTATTTTGCTGAGCATAATACCCTGTAGTTCCATCCATGTCATTGCAAATGGCAAGATTTCGTTTCTCTTGATGGCTGCGTAGTATTCCATTGTATATATATACCACCTCTTCTTTATCCATTCATCTGTTGATGGACATCTAGGTTCTTTCCATACTTTGGCTATTATGGACATTGCTGCTATAAACATTTGGGTGCATGTGACCCTTCGGATCACTACATTTGTATCTTTAGGGTAAATACCCAGTAGTGCAATTGCTGGGTCATAGGGTAGCTCTATTTTCAACTTTTTGAGGAACCTCCATACTGTTTTCCAGAGTGGCTGCACCAGCTTGCATTCCCACCAACAGTGTAGAAGGGTTCCCCTTTCTCCGCATCCTCGCCAACATCGGTCGTTTCCTGACTTGCTAATTTTAGCCGTTCTGACTGGTGTGAGGTGGTATCTCAGTGTGGTTTTGATTTGTATTTCTCTGATGCCCAGTGATGTTGAGCATTTTTTCATGTGTCTGTTGGCCATTTGGATATCCTCTTTACTGAAATGTCTGTTCATATCTTCTGCCCATTTCTTGATTGGATTATTTGTTCTTTGGGTGTTGAGTTTGAGAAGTTCTTTATAGATTTTGGATACTAGCTCTTTATCTGATATGTCATTTGTGAATATCTTCTGCCATTCTGTCAGTTGTCTTTTAGTTTTGTTAACTATTTCCTTTGCTGTGCAAAAGCTTTTGATCTTGATGAAGTCCCAGTAGTTCATTACTCCGAAAAGAATTCTTACAACCATTAGCAGCAGCATTCTTATCTGCTACCATATCCCACCTCCATAGTCCCCTCTCCCTCAGGCTAGGCAACCACAAATATATTTTCATTCTCTGTAGGTTTGCTTGTTCTGGACATTTTTATAAATGGAATCATAAAATGTGTTCTTTTGTGACCGGCTTCTTTCACTTAGCACGTTTTCAAAATTCATCCTTGTGGTAGCATGTACAGGACCTCATTCATTTTTATTGCTGAATAATATCCCACTGCATGGACATATCACAATTTGTGTATCTATCAGTTGTTATACCTTTTGAGTTGTTTTCATTATTTGGCTATGCTGCAGTGAACATTTATGCACAATTTTTTATATGGATATGCTCTCAGTTCTCTTGAGTATATATCTAAGAGTGGAAATGCTGGGTCATATGGCAGTTCTATGTTTAACACTTTGGGGAACTGCCAACCTGTTTTCCTTAGCAGCTCTACCATTTTACATTCCCACTAGCAATATATGGGGGCTCTCAACACTCTCAATTACCCATAGAGGTTGAGTAACTTTCCAACCTCACACAGTAGGTTGGTGGGACTAAAACCCATGCCTCTTACCTTATGAACTTATGATAATTAGTGACAGAAACAAGAATAAAAACCCCAGTGGACCAAATGAAAGCCTTCTACCAATTGAAAATTTTCTGCCAATTTAGGAAAAGAAAGCAGTTTTTTATACCAATGTAAAAGTCTTCAAATATCACTATGATTTTTTCCTTTAGTAGATTTTCAAATCCATTATTAAGGTTATTTTAATAGATCACTTTATAAATTATTGCAGTCACCACATTTTGCTCAGATATTCCCCAAAGTTTAGAGCTGATATGGCCGTCACCCCAGACCATCAAGATCCTCAGAACCATGGATCATGAGAGCTGCTCATTTGTTCCAACCTCCTCGTGTTACAAATGAAGTAACTGCTGGACCGTGGCCCTAAAGCTCTCAATGAACTTGGGTACCCTCTCAGGACGCACTGGGGGATTTGGCACCCTCCCCTGAAGTGTTCTCAATGGGTCACCCACTATTCACTGTTTCTCTGGCTTTTACTCCAGGTGCAATATCAGCTACTTAGAAGAATGGCTTAAAGATAAGAATTTGCAGAACAGCTTGGCCAGGGAAACTTTGGAGCCTCTCTCTCAGGCAGCCTGGTTGCTCCAGGTCAAGAAGACCACAGACAGCGATGCCAAGGAGATCTATGAACGCTGTACCTCCCTGTCTGCTGTGCAGGTAGCCAGGCTTGCTGAGTGTGTCCCTCATCTTCTCCAAAGGATCGTGTAATTGGTGTCACCCTTTCTGGCTTAGCCAGCCATAGGGTCTGAGTCTCCGTGTGCTCTTTGGGGTACACACGTATCTTCAAGAACGACCCTTTTATCTAATAAGCATTTATTTAATACTAACTTAGGACTCAAAAACACAAAAGTCCCGATGATACATTCCCTGCCCTCTGAACTCACAGATGTGTATGTATGGGGGGAGGGGAGGGGGTGAAGAAGGAGGCTGGAGCCCATGGTTCTTAGAGGCACTTAACAGTATTGGTGAGCTACATGTGTTCACAGTTTTTCCCAAACTATCAGAATCATTATTTCATGGACAGACTTGTTGTTTTTCATGGTCTAACAGCATCTTATGTGCTGTTTGCAGATCATAAAGATCCTTAATTCATACACACCTATAGATGACTTTGAGAAAAGAGTGACTCCATCTTTTGTTCGCAAAGTACAGGTAAGCTCCTTGAGGATGTACCTTTTAATTTTCAGTATAAGAAATTGAGGGGACGCCTGGATGGCTCAATCAATTAAATGTCCAACTCTTTTTTTTTTTTAAAGATTTTATTTATTTATTTGAGAGACAGAGAAAGTGAGAGAGAGCATGAGAGGAGAGAAGGTTAGAGGAAGAAGCAAACTCCCTGCGGAGCCGGGAGCCTGATGTGGGACTCGATCCCGGAACTCAAGGATCATGACCTGAGCCGAAGGCAGTTGCTCAACCAACTGAGCCACTCAGGCGCCCTAAATGTCCAACTCTTGATGTCTGCTTAGGTCTTGATCTTAGGGTTGTGAATTCAGGCTCCATGTTGGGCTCCACACTGGGTGTGGAGCCTACTTTAATTGAATGAATGAATGAATGAATGAATAATTGAATATTGAGTTAATGTTGTAGAAATCTAAGATTAAAGCACACTTACCAAACATGCAAACAAAAGGCACTTAGCAAAAGCAGCAGGAATTTTCCCCATCAAATACCCATTTTATTTGATTTTTTAACCTTAAAATTTTTTTAGTTTTATTTTATAAGATTTTATTTGTTTATTTGAGAGAGAGTACAAGCAGGAGGAGCAGCAGAGGGAGAGGGAGAGAAGCAGGCTTCCCACTAAACAGAAAGGCTGATGTGGGGCTCGATCCCAGGACCCTGGCATCATCACCTGAGCTGAAGGCAGATGCTTGACCAACTGAGCCACCCAGTTGCCCCAGAACCCATTTTAGCCTCAGTGGGAAGGAAATCAAAACACTAAAACCGTGATTCATCAGCTGTGTTCCTTCAGCATGTCTTGTTTATTATCAGTCTTACCAGTATTGTGCAAGGGAGCAGAGGCTGAATGGAAAGATGTATACCCATTTTTCTTATTTTAATCCCTAAAATTTCTTCCCCAATCAACTAAAGCATCAATTCTCAAAGTTTGGTTCAAGGATCCTGCGGGTCCTTCAGACCCTTTCAGGGGATCTGCAAAGTCTTCCTTTTTCCAAATAAACATGTGTGAAACAGGCTTTTCTTCCTCTACTTCAACCAAAATGACATAGCACCATAGGTTGAATGCAGAAGTAGATATGAGAGATTTCACCAGTCCTATTAAGTCTGACATTAAAAAGATTTGCAAAAATATAAGACAATATAACTTCCTACTCATTTTTTTTTGTTTTCAGAAATAGTTAATTTTCAACAAATGTTGAAAATGCATTGGGTTTGTTCTTGTTATTCTAATGAATTAATATTTTAAATTATTGTTTTAATTACTAATGTGGTAAATATCAGGAGTTCTACCCATATACACAAAAGCTTTTTGGGATCTTCAATAATCTTTAGAGTATAAAGGGGTCTTGAGACAAAAAAGTTTACAAACTACTGAACTATAAAAAAGGATAACTGTTAGAAAGATTTAATACTTCAGATCTCTTCATGTTTGGGCTTAGAATTATGCCACAAGAATGGATAAGAACAGAAAACAGATCCATTTACAGCCAGTCCGTCCTGTGGGAAATTAACTTCTGAGGTGAAACGGAGTGCGTAAGTAAATATTCATGAGAGCTGATTGGAAATCCTGCATAGACCATTTCACCACGGGATTGTGTTTTCAAAGGCTCTTTTGTGCATTTGCTCACATGATTTTGAAAGAAGCTTTTCAGTGACAGTGGATTTGTGTTTTCCTCACTCTAGATGTCTAGATAATCATAAAGCAGAGTGCACTGGTTTCTTTATTCATTTTTCTCTGGTTTTAATTTCAGGCTCTCCTAAATAACCGGGAGGATTCATCACAGTTGATGTTGGATACAAAATATCTCTTTCAAGTTACGTTTCCTTTTACCCCCTCTCCACATGCTCTGGAAATGATCCAGATCCCCAGCAGTTTTAAGCTAGGCTTTCTCAATAGGTTATAGCAGAAGAAAAGAGAGTAAGTGTACTTTTCCCTCAGAAGCTAAATGAAGATCAAATATGAGGGATGTGGTTTATTCATTGGAACGGAAATGCTCTGGAATGTGATATAAGGAAGAACATAAGAATTCTCCAAGATAGGCCACATCTTCTCTTACTCCCGGTGATGGTGTCACCACTGTCATTTTGTAAGCATTAACACATGCTAGCTGGGGTTGGAAAGGCCACGCCTACCTTCAGAAGCACAGCCAGCTTTTACTGGGATTCCTGAAAGGCCCGTATTTTCTAGATCTGTCTTGTGATAGGGCTCCCCACCCCCAGAGAGAGTAGGATCTGAGAAAACAGTGTCTCCTAAGTCTTCTAATGTTTGTGTGAAGACCAGGTACGTTTATGAAGCCACAAGTGGGTTCCAGGGTTGAGTCCTCCAGGAAAAAATCCCATTTGGCCACCAGGTCCTGTCAAAAGTCCTCTGACCCCATGCCACCTGCCCAGGGTGGGTAGGCTGGGGTTCACTGACTTTTTACTAAAAATGCTCCTGCATGCAAAAATATTTATAATTTCAGACTCCTCTAGTGTTTAAGAGAATATTCAATCTGAAATGAATCATATGAAGTATTTTATGTATATATATTCTAAAATGAATCTATTAGTAAAAAATAATCGCCATGCCAATTTATCGACTCTTCTGAAAGAACATTTCTTTAAATTTTATCTGCCAACACACTCGCCATACTTTTTCATTGTTCATACAACGTTTTTAAAAACTAAGCAGCTTAACAGGCAACTTAAATGATTTTCTCTATCTTTTCAGCATTCAAATATGTTGTTAAATTTTCCCATAAAAATAACTCAAGAATTATGTCAGTTCCTCCTTGGGAGAAACCAGTATTTCCCAAGTTTTGTGGAAACAGACTATCCCTTGTCTCCCCCGCCGCTTCCCCTACCTTTCAGAGCACACAATGTCATTTGGCCAACCCTGCTAGCCTCCAGCCAGTGGCCCCAGTGCTCCTGAGTGCCATTCCGAGGATCCCAACTGACCCTCTGCTTCTGACAGACTCCCAGGCAGTGGCTGTGTTTCTCTAACACGGACATGTATCTTGGAGGTGGAAATGATCCATGATGATGAAGCAATGTCACCCTGATATGTAATGATATCTTTTCATATTATAAATGATTTAGTTCATTTAGACACATTGTACAGGAAGAAATGAAAAGTAGAACTTTTAAATATTTTAATCAATAAAATAAATTACCAATTGAATTGGGTCAGGTTCCTTCTTCTTCTTTTTTTTTTTTTTGAAGTAGGCTCCGACCCACCGTGGAGCCCAAACTCACAACTCTGAGATCAAGACCTGAGCTGAGATTGAGAGTCGGACGCTTAAGCGACTGAGCCACCCAGGCGCCCCAGGTCAGGTTCTTTTCATTGCTAGGAGACTACATTTTTCTTAAATGCACAAGGTTTGTGCCTTTCTTTAAGGATTGTACACTTAAAGATGCTGGAATCTTTATGGATCCATAATATCTCATAAAATATATATAAATGTTTTTAGAGGGGAAGCAAATATGCCCTAAGTCCTGGCTCAGGCTGTGTCTCCATGGGCTCCCAGATGGTGAGGGAATGAGGGGCCATTGGCAGACACTTGGCTGGGTTTCTGATCAGTACCCGTGGCCTTCTCCATGCCCTCTCTCTGCTTCCCATTACCCTCCTTTTTTGGTTCCATTGGTCAGGGTTCATGCCTGTTTTAGAACACTCTCCCTGGGCGATCGGCCGGTGACAGTGCCCATCTCCTTTGTTACCCTGCGAGCTCTTGGAGAGCAGGTTCACATCTTACTCTTCCCCGTGCTCATGTTGATGCTGGCGAGATGGGACAGACCTGCAGGAGCAAGGTCCTGTTAGAGGCAGCAGGACTGGGGGTGTGGGGGTTGGTCAGCCTTGGGAAGGAGCAGATCTTGTCTGGGAACAAGACAAGGGGGCCTGCAGGGACTGAGAAATGTATGCATGGGGGAGGGGGAGGGGCATGCCTCCTACCTCTTGATCCGTCCCACAAAGCTGAAGGTGGGCACAACTTCCGAAATGAAGAGGAGCTGGTGGGACGAGGACTGAGCAGGCGGAAGATGCTGATAACAGTCAGAGGTGAATGTCAGCGTGGATTCACGGGGCTCCAGTCGGCCAAGGCTGATTCCTGCAGAGGACAGAGAACTGAGCTCAAGAAGCAGGTCAGCAGAAGTTCCGAGGACATCTGCTGTGGATGGGCAGAAGGTCTCGTGGGCAGTGTGTGCCGGTAGAAGGGACAAAGCCTCTGAGCCCAGACGCCCAGATAAGGAGATTAAAGGTGCCACTTGCGCTTTTGCACCCTCACCTTGGAGCTGCAGCTCCGACTTCTCAGCTGGGCGCTCCGAGTGTTGACTCTGTGGAAGGAAGGTATGTGCTAACTGTCTATTAGTGGACTCGGGTGTTCCTGCACGCTCACGGAAGTGTTCTTCGTGCACACCCCGAGGTGTTGACTGGGCGCTCATGAGGAGGGAGCGCCGGTGAAGGGCGGCGGTGGCGGCGGTGGTTAGTCTGCACGTGCTAAGTGTTCTACGACCCACATGTGTTTCTTTTGAAATAATAGGAAGGTGTTTTGTTTTAAAAATATATTTAGTGTTGGCATCAGGGGGAAAAATTAGGCATCCGTAAAGTCATATAATCAGCTTTAAAAATCGATCCAGGTAACATTTTCCATGTCAACATAAGCCTCAGAATGCAGCTAATGGAAGAGGAAGAGGGTTTTTGTTTTTGTTTTTTTAAGATTTATTCATTTTAGGGCGCCTGTCCCGCTCAGTCGGCTAAGCATCTGCCTTTGGCTCAGGTCATGATCTCAGGGTCCTGGGATCAAGCCCCAAATCAGGCTCCCTGCTCAGTGGGGAGCCTGCTTCTCCCTCTCCCTCTGCCTGCCGCTCTGCTTACTTGTACTCTCTCTCTCTGTAAAATAAATAAAATCTTTTAAGGGGTGCCTGGGTGGCTCAGTCTGTTAAGCATCTGCCTTCATCCCAGATCATGATCCCAGAGTCCTGGCATCAAGCCCCAGGGTTCCCTGCTTAGTGGGGAGACTGCTTCTCCCTCTGCCTGCCGCTCCCCCTGCTTGTGCTCCCTCTTTAAAAAATCTTTAAAAAATGTATTCATTTTAGAGAGCGAGAACACGTGTGCACAGGAGCCATGGGGAGAAGCAGAGGGGAGGAGGCGTAGAAGGAGAGAGAGAGAATCCCAAGCAGACCCCACCCCCACGTCCCCACCTGCTGAGTCTGGAGCCCTTCACAGGGTTGGATCCCAGAACCCTGAGACCATGTCCCAAGCCAAAATCAAGAGTTGGTCAAGCAACTGTCTAAGCCACCAGGTGCTCCTGGAATAGGAAGAGGTTTTGATACAAACATTATATAGTCTTACATCTGTGAGCTATATCCACACTGCCGTGTGTATCAAAAGTTTATTCTTTTTTATTGCACATTACAAGCTATCTAGTCTGTTGATGAACATTTGGGTTTTTCCAGTTTGGAGCTATTGTGAATAAAGCTGCTATGAAGTTATTTTTTCTTTGCCTTTTTTTTTTTTTAAGGCTATAAGTATTTGTTTCTGATGCGTATACATCCAGGAGTAGAAGTGCCTGTTCACAAGTTATATATATGTGTAACTTTAGTAGGTCCTATCAACCAGTTTTCCAAAGTGGTCATACCAATTTATACTCCCACCAACAAGGAAAGGGGTCCAGTTCTCCACACCTTGCCCACACTTCAGCTTGTCAGTCTTTTACATTTTAGGAATTCCAGTGAGTAAATGGTGGTATAGCAGTGTGGTTCTCATTTGCATTTCTTTGATGACCAGTGATATTGAGCATTATATGTTTATTGAGCATATGAATGTCGGCATTTGTGAAGTGTCTGTTTAAATTCTTATATTTAAAAAATAATTTCTAGTGAGATAATGCACATAACTTAAAACTCAGCATTGTATTTATTTTAAAGATTTATTTATTTATTTTAGAGAGAGGGATTGAGAGGGGGGTGGGTGGGGGAGGGTCAGAAGGAGAGGGACAGAGAGTCTCAAGCAGACTCCCCACTGAGCATGGAGCCCAATGTGGGGCTCAATCCTACCACCCTCCGATGAAATCAAGAGTCAGATGCTTAACCGACTGAGCCACCCAGGTGTCCCAAAACTCAGCATTTTAAAGCATCCATTTCAGTGGTTTTTAATGTATACACAATGATGTGCATTATCTTATTCTACAACATTTCCCATTCTCCCCTCCTCCTACTTATAAGCAACCTCTCATCTACCTTCCGCCCATACAGATTGCCTATCCTGGACATTTCATATAAATGGAGTCACAGTTAGTGGCCTTTTGGGTCTGACTTATTTCACTTAGCATAATAGGTTCAAGGTTCATCCATATTGTAGTATGGATCAGAATTTCATTCTTTTCTGTGGTCAATTAACATTCTACTATATGGATATAGCACATTTTGTTTATCCATTTATCAGTTGATGGATTTGAGTTGTTTCTACTTCGGTCTTAAATGCTGCCACAAACATTCATGTGTAAGTTTTCATGTGAGCATGTACTTTTGGTTATGGGCATATATACCTAGGAGTGGACTTGCTGGGTCATATGGTGACTACTCTGTTCACCTCTTTAAGTAACTGCCAGATGGTTTTCCACAGCAGCTGCACCATTTTACATTCCCAGCAGCAAAGCATGCAGGATTGTTTTGCCCATTTTCAAGTGGGTCAGTGAAACATTATTATAAAAGTAAAAACTGGAGATACCCTATATATCTAATAATGGAAGGCTGGTTTAATAAATCAAGGTACTACATGGTATGGAGTAATACTAAAGCTATTACCAAAAAACAGATAGATCTGTAAGGATTAACAGAATAAATTAGGTGGAAAAAGCAAATAGCTAATAGCCTTATTTGTGTAACTCACAAGCTTTATCTATGGTATCAGAAAAGTCTGGAAGAATAGGCACCAACTCTAAATATGGGGAGAGAATGCAGAGCAAGTACTAGGGACTTTCAATTCTGACTTTCTCTCTTTGGTCTGCACTCTTTTAAAAATAAATATGGGGTGGTGGGTTTTTTGGTAATTTTTAAATTATATATTTAGGTGAAACATAGCAAGGAAGTTTTGTTTGGCTTGGGCTTAGGGGAAGGTCTGAGAAGTTCTATGGACTACTGCAGAACAACTTCATATCAAGGCTTGTTAAAATGCGACATTTTTATCTTGTCAAAATGCTCATGGAAGCATTTGTTCTAGCTATTAAAAGTTCCTTCATCATAAAAAGGATTATTGACAATAAGGATGGTAGAATGTACTACAGTTAAATTTGGCCATGATATAAATGCTAAATGAAAAACATCAGTATATAAAAAATATAAAATCTACTGTTGCATATGCCAAAATGTGGACCAGGAGTCTTTCTGGGCAGTGGAATTATAGGCGATTATTTTCCTCACTATGTCTCTTTGATTTTTCCAGACTCTACAATATATAATATTTATAGTTTTAAATACTGTAATATTTTAAATTTAGTTTGTAGCTTGCCCATGCTTAACCAACCAGATCCAAAATGCTAGCTGTGTGAAGTGATTTAAGGTCGTTAAGTCTCAAAACTGTGGTCTCTATAAGAAAATGATGTTTTCTAGGAATATGCAATGGCAAGTGTAGACAAAAACACTAGTAAGCAAAAAGCTAAAGTTCAAAATTATATATTACATACAATTCTGATTTTTTAAGAAGTATAAACATATGCTTATGCAAACACCAGAAGAAAACATAAAATGTTAATAGCAATCTCTTTGTTAGTATAGGGCATGTATGTGATTAATTTTCCTTCTTTGCGTCCTTCTGTTTCCAGTTATAATAAACATGTAGAGCCTTATCATGAGAAAAAGTTTAAAATCCAGTCTGGGAAGGAAAATAGTGTCTCTCTCCAGATTTGCAATATTGGCATTTTCTCTCCTTCCCTTTTTCTTGCTCTCCCACAACTCCTGGCCATCCTGGTATTCCTTCTCCACTCGGTCCCCTCGGCTCCTCTCACCCTCCATTCCCCCAGCTGCCCTCTGTCCAGGGCTCATTTCCTCTTCCCCAGATCATGATAACAATCTCTTACCCTGGCTGATTTTCCTCCTGTACATTCTCTCTCTGACCTACTTCTGGAAGCACAAATGCTGGAATAATCCGCTTAAATGACTTTGACCCCTTGCTGAAAAACCCATGGCTCACGTTCCTAATGCTATTACTTGGCGTCGTCAGCATGACCTTGGGACTGGCAGGCATGGGCAACGGGGGACAACATTACGGGGCCTTGCTAAATGCTAGGCTCCAGGGGGCAGCCTTCTTTAACTCATATTTTATGAAAAGGCAGAGCAGCCTGATTGTGCCAGCTTCACAAGAAGGACTGTGGAATCCCACTACATACAGTTGCAGGTTCCACTGCTGACCTTGAACTTATTTATTCCCAAGGTATTTCCTCAGCTGTAATCCCGATGTCTGCTTCCTTCCTTGGGTGGCCATGAGCAGTCAGGGCCAAGCACTCTGTGGTGGTCAGTAATGGTTCCCTTCTGATCTCGCATCCTTAAGGGACGGTCCTTTACTTCTCTGTCACTTAGAGATCTCAGGAACTACTATCAGCTGCCCCTTTGTTGTAGGAGTTCAACCCAATTCATTCTTCCCACTCTTCCTCCAGTCCCACGGTGACCTCTGCATGGTAGACATTCCCCCTTTGAGGTGTCCCCACTGCCACCTGCCCTACAAATGCATTCCTCTCAAATCTGGCTCTGTCGAAATGTTCAGACCAGTGACCTAAAATCTCTTTATACTCAGAGGGTCATTTCTTTGAACGTTGGTGTGGCCCACTCTTTGAAACACCTATTAAATTGGCTCGGCTATGATGGTTGTCCCCTGCCTCCCTTAACCTCCTTGTCCTCATCTCCAACGGTGAAACCACAACTCCTAGCCTCCCAAACAGAAACCCGGGAGGCTTCACAGACCTCTCCCCTCCTTGCCCCCATGTCAGCAAGTCTAGCTCCTTCATAAGCACGGTCCAAATCCATCCTACACCATTGCTTTACATAAGGCCTTCATCGCGTTTGACCGAAACGTGGCCACAGGCTCACTTCTGCTTTTCCCACATCTCCAGCCTCACCCCTCTCCCCTCCTTCCCACTGCTGCTGCTGCTGCTCCTGTAGCCACTCACAGGGCAGCTTCACATCTCTGGAGAACTCGCTATATTCCAGCCTTGAGCTAAGCTTTCTTTCTTTTTTTTTTTTAAAGATTTTATTTATTTATTTGAGAGAGAGAGAGAACGAGAGAGGAGAAGGTCAGAGGGAGAAGCAGACTTCCCGCAGAGCCGGGAGCCCGATATGGGACTCGATCCCAGGACTCCGGGATCATGACCTGAGCCGAAGGCAGTCGCCCAACCAACTGAGCCACCCAGGCGCCCCTTGAGCTAAGCTTTCTGCACTGTCTTTTATAATTCCCCTAGTGACCCTGTTACAGTAGATGTTAAGATCCCCATTTGATTGATTAGCAAAGATCCAGAGAAGCTCAAGTAACCTGCTTACGTAGTGGGGCAGGATCTGGGCAGCCAGAGCCAGCACCCTTAGCCACCAGATGGTTTGGCTTCTGTGTTTGCCCTCCCTTCAGGGGCCTGGACCCAACGGTTGACTTCTGGATGGACAGACAGGGACCCTGGGTCTGTGGCTGTCCAGTGTTTAATAAGTGGGATGTGTCCCTTGCAGAGAACCAATACTACGTTTACTCAGCCTTAGGGTATTGGTTGAAATCAGGCTCTACCATTTTCTGTCTCTCCTCTTCACTCCAAAAGTTCACCTGTAGCGGAAGAATTTTTTTTTTTTTAATTTTAAATTGTAGTATCCATTGCAATGATGCTTTCCACTGTGGAGCCCCACAGGATTAATACTGGGCTGCAAAGGTCAATCATGTCGGTGTCTGTAAGCTGCCGAAACAGCCAGTTAAAACGGTAACCCCAGAAAACCTACTGTCTGATGCTTTCTTCCTGATTAAGTAAATGAGCTGGTGTTGACCCAGGTGTGTTGTAATAAATCAAAGGTTATAAATTAACTGCATATACTTTATCCCACATGTAGAAGTCTGAGCAACCACCATGATCAAAGGAAGATGAGGTTTTTAAAGAGCTGTTTCTGTTGGCTTTTCTCCTGCACAAACATCCCTTTCTCTCTCTCTCTCTTTTTCAGCTTCGTTTTGGATTAAAAATGTGCGATCAGACCTTTCTCGTTAATGTATTTGGCTCCTGTGACAAATGTTTCAAACAACGGGCCCTGAGACCAGTTTTCAAGAAATTTCAACAGCTCAGCTACTGTTCAATGTGTGCAGAAATCGTAAGTGCCACTTAAAAAAAATTCAAGTGGTTATCTTGTTTTAAAATATGGCGAATATCAAGGTCACGTGACAGATGAGTCACCATCCAATCAGTTTATTCACAGAGACATTTTGAGCACACTTGGGCTGAGTGAGGCAGCATAACCTGGGGGTTCAGGGTGTGGCCCCCCCTGACCTCCTGGGTTTAAATCCTAGTTATGTTCCTTGCCGGCGGTGGTGCTAACAGATTTCACCTGACTTAGGTCAGTTTGCCCATATATAAAATAGGAATAAAAACATCTATCTCGTAGGGTTTTGTGAGAATTCAATGAGTTCATTTGATAAAGCATTTAAAACAGTACCCAGCACAGGCCATGTTCGATGAATGTTTTAGCTATTACTACTTTTTTAGGGCTAATGATTTTTGCTTTTGCTTTCTGTCTGCTTGACAAGCAACCAAACTAAAAGGGACTCTGGCAAACAAACAGCCTGGAAGTGCCTCTCCGAAAGCCATGGTCCAGCTTTCCAGATCTATTGAAGACTGGACCCTACAGGGCCTCAGTAGT
The DNA here is from genome assembly GCA_028533885.1 of Nasua narica. Taxonomy (NCBI): domain Eukaryota; kingdom Metazoa; phylum Chordata; class Mammalia; order Carnivora; family Procyonidae; genus Nasua; species Nasua narica. The sequence continues at coordinate 35,200,030 of CM052797.1, read as the reverse complement.
AAGCAAAATTAAGTTCATGGAAATGTGCTCCTTAGGCCCAAGATTTCAGTGAGGGTCAGGGACCGAATATAAATGCTTACATTTTTCAAAGAACATAAATCAGTCCTCACTGGAGGTGGCTATGTATCCGCTTTTCAGATCTTTGTAGCAAAATGCTCATAGCATGGCCAAAGTCCTAGAAATGAGTCCTGAGAGGATTTGCAAACCCGGGCTCAGTAATACAGCTCAAGAGAGCCCCCATCTGGTCAAAAGTGGTAAAGTACTCTTCTCCAAAATCCCAATTGGATATGCCCAAGTATCGACACATTTTTAAAACCATCTATCGAAGAGAGGAAAGGGGATTTTTACATTTTATCCAACTGAAGAGGAAAAGTCAGTATTCATCCTCTTGGTCCCACTGTAACCCCTGACAGTAATTACACTTAAAAAATTATTCTCCTAAAGCAAACGGCAAGTAAACAGCCCAGAGAGAGACACACAGGCTTTGGTTCAGCGTCATAATCCGGACGTCACAAGATTCAGGCTCAGCGTAACAGGCTTCTACCCGCAGGGCACTGTGTTCTAAACGTGGCTCTGCATGTCATCAGACTGAGGACATTCAGTTCTTAAAAGAAGCCTGCTTTCCGGTGGCCCTGCCATCCTGGAGCAAGGCTATTTATTAGTCTTAGTTCTTCTGGTTTTTTAAACAGCTTCTTCTGTGGTAGTGGGAGCCCAGAGGCCCTGCGGTCACATCCTGTGGCATCATACATTCTCCCCAGGGCAGTGGCTCCGCCTGGAGAGCTTTTTCAGGAAACTGTTACAGGCTATCTCCACAAGCACTTGGGGGTTCCCAAATATTCAGATACCCTCCTGTGGCTGAGGAGACATCCAAAGGACCAACGGCTAATTTTTACCCCTGGGGGTTTGTGATCATATAGCCCCCCATGGACCCTTCTCATGAATACGGGCAACGCTGTAACTGAAATGCAGCGGACCTCAACTTTTCTGATCTCCTTCTTCCTTACCTAGAAAAAGGAGTCAAAATCAAAGTACAGGAAGGCACTTTGCAAACTTTGCCATCTGCTGAGAAGTCACATGGCCTTATCTCTAGATGGTAGAGCCTCTAGAATAGAGGATGTTTGGGGTTTGTTTTACAGAGAGAACGTCCAGAGAAGGGCACACCCCATTGTGAAGCTCCTCTCACCCCAGATCACACACAGGCAGACCTCGAGCAGGCACACATCCCATGAGGGGGGATCAGCATCACTGAGGAAGTGACGAGAGGATGCTATTTGGCTAGGCCTTCTGAGGTGACCCTGCTGAGAAGTGTCTCCCATGACCTAGCGTCTCGTTTGAATTACTCCATGTGAACTGCTCAAGTGTATCAGGGAGCCTTAATAATAATGAGCAAATAGTTTGTGTCAGGCACAGCTCTGAATGCTCTGCGTGGTCACCCCTGATGAGGCCTTTCTGGGGAGGTGTTATCCATTTACAGATAAGGAGCCTGAGACACAGAGACCTTAATCACCCGAGGCCACACAACACAGCCAGGATTTATCCTCAGGCAGTCTGACCTGGATGGGACCTGTGCTCTTAAACTTTTGCTCTGCAAACTCTGAAACACATGTCATATTTTTGCTTTTATAAATAGTTGCATGTATCTACAGCATTTATATTTATATATTGATGTTTTATGTTTGTTTCATTTTAATTATATATTTTATAGATTTTGTTTTATACATCCACTTAATAAACTAACATTAACTGAGTACCTACCATACACCAGTTATTATGCTAAATACTGAGGATAAATGATGAATGAACCTATATTGATGGAAAGGGAAAAGGGAGCTAGCTGCTAGTTAATACACATGCCTGCTATGATGGAGAAGTCCGCTAAGAGGTTCATTCACATTATCTTCTTTAATTCTCACAACAGCCCGATGAAGTAGATTTTTCAGACAAGGAAACTGAGGAGCTCAGACTCTAACCTCCTAGACCACCATGTATAGATGAATACAGATTACTTCCAACTTTTCTTTGATAAAGAGCTGCGCAGGACAGCAAGTTGAAGCTAGATGGCTTGGGGAGTGAGGAGTGAGGATAGCCCCCCAAATCCTGCTTGGGAATGTTTGCTCTGGAATTTACAACCTTAATCAGCCTTCTCATTTTGCACACACACACACACACACACCAGTCATGGACGGAGGAAAAGGGAGAAGCCACAGTTTGGGTCCTCCACACTGAAGTCTAGAAGGCATGTGGTCCGATGAAGCCACACTGCCTAGGTCCAAATCCTGCCTTTGCCTCTTTCTCAGAATGTGATTCAAGCAAATCATTTAATCTGTGCCTCCATGTCCTCGTTTGTAAAATGAGGATAACAGTATCCATTCAGGGTGATTATTGCGATTTATTAATGTAAAGTGCTTGGAACAGTGCCTGGCACTGCAGGGGACTGGGAAAAAGATGCTTGAGCCCACCATGAAATCACTACATTTGCATCCTTGAGAGAACCCTAGCAACCTTTCATTCTAAGGTGGAGGAAGCTGCCTCAGAAGTGACACATCCGAGATCACGGAGTGTGGGCTCAAGCACCCCGGGTCTGGGCCCTTGTATACTAACCCTACTCTGCCAGCACCTCCTTTTGCTGACCCCAGGCCAGGAACTTAATTCCCTGTGTAAGGAGAGGAAAAGCAAAACCAAGAGTGCGCTTCCTAATGCCGCAAAGCCTCTACAGCTTCTCAGAAGCCAGTTTCCGTTTTATTTTTGTATAGTTAAGCCAACAAAGGAGGAATGTTTCCGGTTCGTTGTGGGGGGAGCCCCAGAGCTACCCACGACGAGGCCGGTATCAGTCTATCAGTGGTGCGGGCTGGGTCTCGTTGCCCAATCCTCGCTCGTCCACTCTGCAGGCAGCAGCCACTGGGCAGCCTATCTAGTCCCCCTGACGGGTGCTGGGGCAGGGGGGAGTAGGAAGGCCTTGTCAGTGGGACTTCACCGGCTCCCCGGAGCCAGGCAGTCCTGGGTTGGAATCCCAGTTTGGTCCTTCATTAGGTGCGCGTCCTCTGGCAAGTCACGTTACTATCTCTGAGCCTCGATTTTCCCACCGGTAAAATGGGCACGACACTCCCGGCTTCTCCGGAGTGGTGTGCGCAGCAGCGCCACCGAGGGCGTCGCCCTGGGCACAGCGCCAGGCGCGCGCGGCAGGTGCCAGGGCGGGGGGCGCGAAGGGGGCGCGAAGGGGGCGCGGGTGTCCGCGGGCGCGGCGGGCGGAGGAGGGGGAAGTCGGCCGCCGCAGCCCTGCTCGCTGCCACCCGCGTCAGCGCCGGAGGGCGGGGCCGCGCTCGGGGAGAAGGCGGCTGGAGCTGCGCCGGGGCCCGCTCCCCCCGCTCCCCGGCCAGGCCTCCGTCGCCTGCTCACCCGCATCCCCGCTCTCCGCTTCCCTCCCCGCCGCGTCCCGGCGCGAAGATGGCAACCGACGGGCTGCACGAGAACCAGACCCTGGCGTCGCTGAAGAGCGAGGCCGAGAGCCTCAAGGGCAAACTGGAGGAGGAGCGGGCCAAGCTGCACGACGTGGAGCGTAAGTGCGGGCCGGGGCGGGGGCTGCGCGCCGGGAGGCGGGTCGAGGAAACCAGACCGGCCCTCGGGGGAGAGCAGTTGGCGGGGGGCGGGGGGCGGGGGGCGGGGGGCGGGGGGGGGCGGCTGGGCCCGGGGCGGGAGCCAGGTCTGTGCCAGCGCCGGGGTGGGTCCCCGGTTCCCGGGCGCCAGGTGGGGCGCGGGGCGCGGCCCCGAGCGCCGGGTTGCGCAGCTATGGGACCCGAGCCGGGCGGCCCTCGGAGGCGTGGGGCACCTTGCAGAGCCCCCGCCCGCTAGGGGAGGCCGTCCGCCTCTGGGCGGGGGCGCCAGTGGTAGCCGCCCCTGACCGCTCTTCTTACCACCCCACCCCACCCCCCGAAGGATCTTGGGACCAGTTCCCTCCACCACCTGCCGAGGAGAGGCGAACTGATCGCATTCCTACCCTAGCCGGGTGGAGGGGCAGGTGGAGGGGGGTGTCGGCGGTAGCCAACGCTGCGAGCCCTTGTGGGCGCGGCCTAGGGTAAACTCCTGTTTTGTTTTTCCATCATTTAGCTTTTCTCCATCAATGTTGGTGTCTTTTCCCAGTTTTACTTTTACAAGGAACCAGACTCTGGGTTACAAGGAATTAAAACCTCATTTTTCCACTCTGACCCCTTTCCTTGGGGAGTGGAGAATCGGATGGGGGAAAAAAAATAGAGGAGCTTGCCAAATCCAATCATTTCGTTCATTTAAGGCTGTTTAAGAAGCTTTTAAATAGATGCGGTGCGATTGGCATAAAAGCGTAATACCAGTCTTAAATAAACTTACACATTGGCCACTACCATAATTCAGAAAAGGCTCTGTGATTTTTATGGGCGAGCAATTAAATAGCCAGGTTAAATGACTCTTGGTGGGATCCACTTCCCTTAACGGTCAGATGGTTTGTCCTCAGCAGAGTTTGGGCTCAGGGCCAGGCTCTGGGGAAGTGGCTTTATTTGCTTATTGTTCAGCTCTGAGGGTGGCAGCTCCCCTTTGCTGAGCACAGCCTCCCCCCTCCATGGTACCCTCAGGCACCCCACTCGGTTGTGCTCCTACCGTTTCTATTTGGTGCTACCCTTTTTAGAATCTATTTGAAGAAGTATAGGGTTCATGTGAGGTGGTTGAGCACCTGATGCCTTTCTTTGAAAATCACTTGATAGAAGCAGATGACCTGAATCTAAAGTGTGCTGTGTTTTCCTAGGGGGCCTCCTTTAAATCAGAGACATGCTAATCTGCTATATCATTTAGGGATGTGTCCAGCTACAATTAACTGTAAACCCCAAATAAAGCAGCTAAGCAAATTGGGAGTTATTTTCTTTATATCACAGGAAGAAGTGCCAGTGGTCACCAGCTTTGGCTTAGCTGCCCAGTGTGCCTTCAGGGACGCAGGCTCCAGACTTTCCAGCCCATCACCCTGAGAACACTGGCATTAGCCCCATGATTATAATATGACTGCCAGAGCTTCAAACATAACCTCTGTCTCCAGGGCAAGAAGGGGGACCAGCCTCTTGTTCTCCTTCTTATCACGAAAGCAGAAGTTTTCCCCAAAGTCTGCTTTCTCCCAACAGATTTTGTACTTTATTCCACAAGTAGATCACATAGCTACTGCAGGGAAGGCTGGGAAAGGGAGAAGTGATCTGGACACATTGTCATCCCCAAATAAAGCTGGGTTCCTGTTAGCAGCAAGTGGTGGGGAACAGCAATTGGGAGGCACTGGACAAAGTCTGCCTTGTTTCACTCTGCAAGTTCCTACACTGTGCAGATGCTGTCGATGCTGTCTACGTGGTGTGGGTGCCTCTGAGGTAGGTCTTCTGACTTCTGCATGTTACAGGTTAGGAAACCGAGACACCGCGGCGTGAAGGGACTTGCCAGGGGACTGCAGCCAGTAAGTGGTGGGTGGGACCAGGATTCCATTCCAGGCAGTTAGAACTCCAGCCCAGCCTCACTTCAACTCTGTGGCCAACAGAGGAAGTGCAGAGGAAGTTCTCCAGAAGCTCTTCATCAGCAGGGCAGACTGTCGGCTGGGAACCTCTCAGCCTTTTCCATGACTTGGGAAATGGCCTTAAGGCAGAGAGATGGTCAAGGTAGAGCTTTTCAGCAGGGAGCCCCCATCCTGCCAAGGGCAGGGCCAGAAAGCCAGGGCCAAATTTTGGACCCGCAGTGGAAAGGTCTGTCTCCATCTGCATAGAAGTCAGACCCTTCGCCAACATCAAATAGAGGAAATGGCTTATACGAGTGGCCCAAGGGGAAGCCAGCCTACATGAAACTCCATAGCCCCAGGCCTCATGCCCCTGCCTTTCCCCTTACTCTTTCAGTTTCCTCCTCCCTAGATGTTCCCCCTTATTGCTTTCTGCTTACCTTCTATCATGGGTAAGTGTTTCTTTGCTTGATTATAAGACATTTTAGAATCATGAGGTTACAGCTTAAATTAATTTCCTCATGCTGTTGTAGAAATTTCCGTAAACATAGGGACTTAAAGCAACATAAATTTACTCTTTTTCAGTTCTGGATGTCAGAAGTCTACAGTGGGTCACTGGAAGCTTTAGGCCAGAGTCCCTTCCTTGCCTTTTGCAGCCTCTGGAGGCTGCGTGCAATCCTTGGCTTGTGGCCCCACGTCCTCTGACTTTCTGTCATCTCCTCACCATCTTTGACCCTGATTTCCCTTCCTCCCTCTTATAAGGACCCTTATGATTATAGTGGGACCACCTGTATAAATCAGGGTAATCATCCCGCCTCAAGATTTTTTTTTTTAAGATTTCATCCATTTGTCAGAGAGAAAGATCACAAGTAGGCAGAGTAGAAGGCAAAGAGAGAAGGGGAAGCAGACTCACCGCCGAGCGGAGAGCCCGATGCGGGGCTTGATCCCAGGATCCTGAGACCACGACCCGACCCAAAGGCAGAGGCCCTAACCCACTGAGCCACCCAGGCACCCCCGCCTTAAGATTTTTAATGTAATCACATCTGCAAAGCCCCTTTTGCCACGGAAAGTAACATCATCAGAGGTTCCAAGGACTAGGACATGGATGTCTTTGGAGGTCCTGTCCCACTAGCTTTCAAAACTAGAAGGGTCACCTGCTTCAGCCTCAGTCCTCGGGCACAAAAAATTTCCTTCTCCTCCCCATAACCCTTATGGATGACGAGACTGTTGAGATCCAGGGAAGGGTAAAGGGAATGCCGTAAGATTGTGCAGCTACTCTGAGAGAGAATGGGGAGTAGACACCAGGTTTCAGGCTCCTATTATTAGCTCTCCTTCTCACCCTGCTAGGCCATCTCTCAGGCATTTGAGATTTACATTAAAAAAGAAAAAAAAATCCATGTATATGCATGAAAAGGTCTCAATATGAAATTTAAAAAGTACTGAACAGCATATATAACATGATCTCATTAGCTTAAGCAAGGGATGCTTGTATGTGCATTGAATTTGTGGCAGGATACATGAGAAAACTTGTTATCTCCAGAAAGAGCCCAGGGGAGTGAGGGGAGGTAGCAGTAGTTTTCACTTTATACCCATCTGTGCATTTCCTGCTTTGATAATAAAAAATAAGTACTGGAATGAGAGTCAACATCAAGAACAAAGAAGAGAGTTCAACTTCAAAGAGTCCTTAACTTGAAAGTCAACTGAAGAATGAGCCAGAAAGGGCAGGAGGCCTGCTGTGCTGATGTCAGCCAACATGTTTGGTAGCCTTATGGGAGCTTTGGGGGTGCTGCTTTCAGATCCCCAGCCTCATTGGGGGCAGATTCTAATCTAGTGCAGGAACAATGCCACTCAAAGATCTGTGTGATTTCTCTAAGTACAAATCCAGATGAAATTTGGGCAAGTCTCAGGAGTCACCATCAGTTGCTATCCACTTTTCTATCTCTTCTAAATGTAACTTTGTGAAAGGTTTTATTCTCAAAGGCTATATTAGGACAAGAGCCTTGGACTATTCTGATTTTATGGAGAAAATTTTTTTAGGGAGAAATCAAGGAAAACCGAATTTCTGGATTGGTCTGAATCAAATATGTTGACTCATCCGCGTTCTAAGGAAATAGGCTGCATGGCCTGAGGCTAGATGTGAGTTTCCCTACAAACTAACCTTCTCCCTGCTGCTCTCCCACATGCTGCCTTTAGCCATGAGAGGGAGCAGAGAGCAAACCTGCCTTTCATCTCCTCTCCCCTTGCTTGGGCTCTGTGTTCATAATGGCAACAAGCTAGCTCACACAAGTATCTCTGGGGCACCATCATAATAAACTAAGGCCCACTGTAACAAATTTAGAAATCTAGAAGCAAACAAGCCATTCATAACCCCACCACCCAGAGGTATCCACTTTGAATATTTTGATGTATTTTGTAGCTTATGATTTTATGTTTGTGCTTATTATTTGTGAGCATACTTGGAATTGTACTAAATTTAGAGTTTGAGCCTAATTTTAATTTAACACAATGGATTCAATAGCTCCCCGTGTCATTTTGCCATTCTTTTTAACGTCAATATCTTGATTTTATTGTATGAAGCCATATAGTACTCCATCTGAAAGACTGTACCATTGCTTAGCCTCTCCAGCTTTTAATGAGGGAATTCTGGGGAGATTTTTTTTTTCTGTGTGTAGCTAATGTATGTTTTGGAGCAATTCCAAAATCTCAAGCACAAATGAAGTAATGTGATTGCAGATATTTTACTTCCGTTCAAGTGTTTGAGGGTTTTTATATCCCACCCCATTCAATCCAGGGGTAGAATCAGACAGGATCCATTTTTTTATTCTTTTATTACCCTGGGCTCCCGGCCACCTCTGTCCCCGCACTGCAGCTGCAATCTGCCCCCTGCAGACTGTGCGCTCGGGCAGAGCAGGGGCTGTCTTACTCTTTTCTGTACATGGCACATACTCGGGGTTCTAGAGACATTCAAGCCATAACTCTTCAGTGTAACAGATGTGAGATTTGCCAGATAGAGACGGGATGGAGTGGGTTTGGAATAAACCTATATATGGAAAGGAAAATGTAGTGAGAAAAAAATAATTAGTAGCTGGAATGTGGTCAGATTCACATTAGGTAAGGAGGGCCCCATATCGATTGGGTGAGTCATCTTTTTAATTCTTTAATTTTTTTTATTTTCATGAGAGGGACATAAAATAGCTGTGGTTGTCCCCATGCTGAATTGGGGAAAGCAGCAATGATATCGACATGAAGTTTCAAAACAAAACACCAGGGGTGCCTGGGTGGCTCAGTGGGTTAAAGCCTCTGCCTTCAGCTCAGGTCATGATCTCAAGGTCCTGGGATCGAGCCCCGCGTTGGGCTCTCTGCCCAGCGGGAGGCCTGCTTTTCCCTCTCTCTCTGCCTGCCTCTCTGCCTACTTGTGATCTCTGTCTCTCAAATAAATAAATAAACCTTTAAAAAACAAAACAAAACACCAAATAAAATGTGCTCACAGCTCTGAGCTGGTACAGACTTGTGTAAATGGCCTATAAGAATTTAGAAAATTCACTGTCTTTAAACTGCATTCAGTATGTTTTTAGACTGTATCTGGAAAAAAATCATTGTGCTGTTTGTGGCAATAAAGAATGCAATGTTTTAGCAGAAGTGATAGCATAATAATTGCACATTCAGGTACTTTTTTTTTTTTTTAGATTTTATTTATTTATTTGACAGAGCGAGAGAGAGCACAGGTAGGCAGAGAGGCAGGCAGAGAGCAGAGAAAGAGAGAGCCCAATGTGGGGCTGGATCCCAGGACCCGGAGATCATGACCTGAGCCGAAGGCAGAGGCTTTAACCCACTGAGCCACCCAGGCGCCCCTCAGGTACTTTTTTCTTTTTAAGATTTTATTTTTAAGTCATCTCTACATGCAACATGGGGCTTTACCTTACAACCCAGAGTTGTACACGCCGCCAACTAAGCCAACCCTCTTACGTAGTACTTTATAGTCCAGCAAGCATTTTTTATAGTTTGGATTTTCACAGAGACTTTTTACTTGTTCACACTCTTGTTCTTTCATCACAAAGAAATGGGGCAACTAAATGAAACCAAGACTTCTTGGAGAAGTGGCTGATTTTAGGGCCAGAGCAGGGAAAGAATGTGAGCTAGGAACAAGAAATGCTTAGGGGGCACCTACGTGACTCAGTCGTTAAGCGTCTGCCTTCGGCTCATGTCATGATCCCAGGGTCCTGGGATCGAGGCCCACATCACTCGGTGGGAAACCGCTCCCCCTGCTTGTGTGCCCTCTCTCGCTGTGTCTCTCTCTGTCAAATAAATTTAAAAAATCTTAAAAAAAAAAAACCTCACCAAAGTGAGGTCCCCCCAGCCTCGGTCTCCCCACCTCTGGATGTGGGACTAGGACATGTCAGTCTCTTTATGGGAACATGGCTCCTTCTGGGACTCCTCAGTGACAGGCTCGGGCTGGGGCTGTGGGCCCAGCCCTAGAGAGATGCCTTTTTGGAGCTCCTCCCTGGTGTGCATTACTCCTGTAGGTCATGTGTTTAGACTTTTAGAATATTGATCTCTTCTGGCCCCGGAAGTTTTCAGTAAACCCACGGCGGTGCCATGTGGTGGCGCCCCCGGCCGGTCTTGCCTGCAGGGCGTGACTGGAGCCATGACACGTCCCAGGCCCGTGCTAGGTACAGGGCCACCAGCCAGTCCCAGTGCCTGCCGTCCAGCAGCGTGGGTGCACGTTCCACCACCCAATGGGACAGTTCTTGTAAAGTCACTTTTCCTTATGATTGGAAAGGTGGGTAAAAGAACCGGAAGCCCCAACTTCACTCCCGGTTGGTTGTCCGAACTTGTTTTAGCCACAGAACCTCTGTGAGCCTCAGTCTCGTTGCCGGTTAAACGGGGACAGCGGGATGGTTCTGCTGCTCGCCCTGGCCACCTCGCAGAGCTGGAGCCCTTCAGCGGGAGAATTCCGTATGGTGGAAGGCACTTCGTCTCTGTAGACGAGGCCGTCTCGTTGTTGATCCCTCAGCACACGGAGGTAGACGTGCTCTGAAAGATGGGGGGTATTAAACACAAAGACGGAGATCAGCGTTGTCTCCATCCTCTCCTGAGTTTAAAAGAGAGAGCGTTATGAAGGCATAATAGTAAAAAAACAAAAGCAGAACCGAACCAGGAGAATCGAGCTGTGGCCACAAAGACCCATGTCTTCCCTTTGCCAGCCTCTGGCTCAGAATCGGGTGGTTGGTGACGGCACTGACTGTGGCCTGTCCCTCCAGTGCACCAGGTGGCCGAGCGGGTGGAAGCTCTGGGGCAGTTTGTCATGAAGACCAGGAGGACCCTCAAAGGCCACGGGAACAAGGTTCTCTGCATGGACTGGTGCAAAGATAAGAGAAGGATCGTGAGCTCCTCCCAGGTACGTGCCATCTGCTCTGCGACGGGGCGCAAGGGTCTGACTCGATGGCTGAAGAGGAAAGAGAGCTTTCCTTTTCAAAAAACCCTGTCTGCTCTTGAGGCCTCTGCTTCTTCTCCGCAGGATGGGAGTTAGCGTAGTGAGGAATCCTCTTGCACACTGCAGAACGTCGCTAATTTGGGTGATTCGGAGTTGTGATAACAACTGAAATGTGAACTGTTTCTGAGAAGCCATTCAAAATTAGTTTTTCCTGAGCGTACTTCAGGGCTGTATTTGTGAATGAAGCCATTTTTTAGCTAGTGAGGGGATCCCCCCCAAACGGAGGACATCAGTGGTTGAGCTTCTTTCAGTTTAAAAGTCGCTAAACTCTTTTTAGGCCTTAAAGAACAAATTTAAGATGTATTTTGTAAAGTACAATTTTTCATTCAATTTATCTAGTTGACATAGTTTATTTTACATCTTATGTATTAGCGTTATCTATGGCTGCATCAGAAATTACCTCCATGTTCAGCAACTTAAAACAACAAATATTTATTATTTCCGAGGGCCAGGACTCTGGGGCAGCTTATCTGGGTGGTTATTTTTTTTTTTTTTTAATGTTATGTTAGTCACCATTACGTACATCATTAGTTTTTGATATAGTGCCCCACGGATGGTTCTGGCTCAGTCTCTCATGGGGTTACAGTCAAGATATTGGTCAGGGCGGAGGTCACAGCACCACTCGGCTAGGGCAGCAACTCCCTTCCAAAATGGCTCATTGGCTGGAGGCCCTCGTTCTTCACCATGGGGCTCGACCTTTCCATGGGGCTGCTCAGAAGATGGTAGCCGGCCTTCCCTAGAGCAAGAGGGGGAGAAGGAGGCCGAAGCCATGCCGTCAGAAGTGATATTCTATCACCTCTGTAGTCCAACCCTGATGTGCGGGAGGGGCCTCTACGAAAGCGTGACTGTCGGGAGGCTGGCGATCGCTGCTTGGTACTTTTTATGTCTATTTTGATGTAACACGCATTGGATTAAAAAATTATGAACTGAAGTCCTATATTTTTATGGCCACTCCCCCCACCACCATTCCTCCCTTCAGCCCAGCTTTTCCAAAGGACAATTTTGGGGTTTTTAGTAGCCCTTTTAAATATAAAAACTGTACGTAATCTAAACAATCCACACACTCTAACATCTGTGTCAGGTTGTGTTTGCTAAGGACAGGTGTTTTTTTTTTCTTTCTTTTTTTTTTTTTATTAACATACAATGTATTATTTGCCCCAGGGTACATGTCTGTGAATCATCAGGCTTACACATTTCACAGCATTTACTATAGCACATACCCTCCCCCATGTCCATATCCCTACCCCCCCCCCCCACCTCTCAGCCACCCTTAGTTTGTTTCGTGAGTTTAGGAGTCTCTTATGGTTTAGGACAGGTGTTCTTCATCTCCTTTATTACCTGTAGCTCTAATATGTCGCTTTGTACTTGCTCTCTCTTATGTTCATAAAGCCTTGATCTCTTATGTATGTTACCACGTTAAAGAGACACTGAAAAAGAGGACAAAGAAACGGTTTTACTCCCACCACCCTGTCCCAACCATTATTACTATTTTAGAGCATTTCTTTCCAGACTTTTTTATTTTTTACAAAGTGGTTATCAAGATACGCATGTTACTCCATAGCCTTTTGACTTTTTTTATCCTTCAAAGTACAATTTATGTTGGATTTTCTGTCACTCACGCACTGTTCTTATTAGAGAGGGAGGAGGGGCATTGCTGACCCGCTCCATCCATTCCCCTTCTGCTGCAGAGAAGACTAGAAGCGGGGTGGGTGTGGGAGGAGGCTGGAAACAGCAGGAACATTCTGGAGCAGACGGCGTGACTCAGAGCAGCCCTTCTCCCTTGCAGGCAGGAGATTAATCAGCCTGACTGCGTGGGGTAGAGCTTGGGGTGGGGGCGGTCTCTCCAGGTACACGGGCCCCTGGGTATAAATCTGCGCTTGTGGAGAACCTACACTTGGTTTCATGGCTGATGTTAGCCTCTAGGGTGCCTTCTTCTCTCCAGAGCACACAGTGGGTGCACAGTGGGGCCAGGCAGGCAGGCAGCGTGGGGGAGGAAGCCGCCAGAGGGAAGGCCAGCTCGGACAATGCACAGCGAGCCAGGCGCCAGGTGTGGGGCTCCAGGGTACAGGCCTGGAGCTCCTTCCCTCCTCTCTGCCCTGTTACCTGATCTACCCCATATGTTGTGTTTGGGCGTTTAGTCAGAGAAATTAGACCATAAGAACCACCGTGCTTAGGAGTTCTGAAAGGCCCCAGATGGCCCATATTGACTTTGTTCCTAGGCCCTTCAGCCACACGCAGCAGGAATATGGAAATCTTCCAGAGGATCGTGCAAAGAAAGCAACCATGTCACTTTGGATAATTAGACCTTGCTTGTGCCCCTGAGTGGCCTCTCTCCCCCGATGCTCACCTCAGTGTTCAGATTTAGTTCCACACAGCTTCAGTGATTACAAAAACCAAGCCTGCCATGGAGGCGGCTGACTCGGCCATCTTCTTCCTCTGTTGGGTGGAGGAGCCTGGGGGCCCAGAGGACCCGCACACCACGTGCTGGGCAGGTGGCTGCCCTGTAGGGACCAGGGCTCGTGTGGCTTTGTATGACACATACTCGGCTGCGTGGTGACCACCCCCCAGCACCAGTGTGGCTGCAGCAGCCATCACAGTGAAGGTAACCTCGCCGGCCCTGATCCCTTCCCTGGCAGCGAGCGCTCTGCTGGGGGGCCCCCACCGTGACAGACAGGAGGCTCCCGTTGTTCTCAGCATAGGTGTGAAACGTTGAGGTGGGGAAGTGACACTGATGTCAGGCCCGCTCAGCTCAGAGAAGTGGGCCCAGAATGCTGGTGGGGCTCTGACCCCGCGAGTGGGAAGCACGGGGCACAGTAGCCAGGACGGCTGGTGGGGGTGATGAGGGAGGAAGTAAGAGACCCCTAGTTACTGGGCAAGTACCTCGAGGTCATTTCAGGTCTGTCTCACCCCTGTATAGTTTCTTGACAGGGCATAGGGGTGATGACAACGATCAGTGCTTGGTTTCTAAATGTTCTAGAAGTCTCTGAGCATTACTTTGTACTCCACAAGCAGTAGCACATTGAGAACTGAGCCTTTGGTCAGACTGGGCAGTTCGGCCCCCCATTCCCTCCCCGGGCGTTCAGAGATAGGGTGGAGGTTCCTGACTACCCGGTACTTACTCTGGCTGTCTCCTCACACTGCCCAGCCACACACGGCTCTGTGGGGCATTCTCGGCAGTTCCCCATCAGGCCTGGCAGACCACTCCTAAGCTGTTGACTCTTTTCCCTCCAGGATGGGAAGGTGATCGTGTGGGATTCCTTTACTACGAACAAGGTAAGAGGTTGTCCCTTGGTGCATTGAGCAGCACCTCAGAGCCCCAGCCCTGTCCTCTTCCCTGCCAGATACCCACAGTCATGGTCGTCCGGCTCCTCGGCTGCCCGACTGGGGATGGAACCCCCAGGAAAGCCCATCTTGTGTTGGGACAGCTCAGCAGCCCACGGCCGTGTCCACTGTGTCCGTCCCCGTCCCGAGCTGAAACCCCTCCCCCAGGCAGGAGCACACAGGGCCACTGGAGAGGGCACTGACACCAAAGCCGGAAAGGGTCTGGCCTGAAAAATTCGGCACATTCACTCATGCATGTATTATTTTTCTCCTGAGAGATGGTAAGAGGTTCCTGAATTCCCAGGTTTCTCTGCCCTCTGTGTCATTTTTTTTTTTTTTAAGATTTTATCTATTTATTTGACAGAGACACAGGGAGAGTGGGAACACAAGCAGGGAGAGTTGGGGAGGAAGAAGCAGGCTTCCTGCTGAGCAGGGAGCCCAATGCAGGGCTCGATCCCAGGACCTCGGGATCATGACCTGAGCCAAAGACAGACGCTTA
>CM052797.1:35166450-35185128 GCA_028533885.1 Nasua narica | reverse complement strand
TACTGGCTCTGTTATTTATATAGAGAAAGTCTTCTCTTTCACCCCATAAGACAGAGACCTGTATGTGCCACAAACCAAACAGCATCCATGTTCTGCATGATTGAAGGTGTTTAGTAAGTATTGTGGTAGGCAGGTGCACACAACCTGATCAAGAGGGGGCCCAGAACCATCTTTAGGAGCACAGGCCTGATGGTTAGGCCCCTAGGAAATAGTAAAGATGGCAACTTAGCAGTTTGCATGGGGCTTTCCCCTCCAACACCTCCCTCCATGGAGGCCTCTGCTTCTGCCAGTGCCTTAGCGTCTTCAGGAGTGGGTGGAATTTTGTTGCTTCTGTTTAAGCCTTACGATGTCACAGAGCACACACTGCCTGATTTCTGGGGAGCTGTGGTATTGCCACTGTGGCCCCTGGCAGGGAACATAGCTTCTACTTGTAAGGAAGGGGGCCTGGGGTGCCTTTTGCTGAGAGTGGCCATTTGCTGCCGTGGCTTATTCTAGGCATCTGAAAGACTGTAATTGTGAGTGACAGAATTTCTATGAGCAGTATCAGGGCCCATGTTTCCTCCACAAAAACACAGAGAATCATAACAGGAAAGAAGACCAGCACTGGAAGGTACTGAAATCATCTAGGCTCATCCTCTCCCTTCACCGATGGGGAGAGACCGAGGGTGGGCAAGTGGCCATCCTGCTTTGAGGCCACACATCTTGCTGGAGTTGGAACCAGGAACTGGGGCCCACGTCTCTCAGGGAGAGAAGACCACAGATGCAGAAGGTTTTGAATCGTGGCTTCGTTGCCTGTTGGCATGCAGGACAATGGGTGGCCAGACCCATTGACAATGGGTGGCCAGACCACCAGCCAGGAGCAGGAACTGCTACATCTAGTTATTGCTTCCATGTTATGGGGTCTCTCAAGATCACCCTGCCCTCCCCCACCTCCAGTCAGACCTTCCCAGGAAGGTGGCAGGACCCACGGGGGACAGAAGCTCTTGGATACTCAAGGGCAACAAGCAAAGCATACACGTAGGATCATTGAAGAATAGATTTTGAAAATAGGGGGAATCTGAGTAAATAAGGTAAAGCACTTTATAACTAAAGTGACATTCAAACAGACCTTTCACAGAAAATGAGCCCCAATATTCATTCAGAAGGACAAGGAGAGTATCACATTAAGACATAAGTAGGGGCAGGGGTGCCCAGGTGGCTCAGTTGTTAAGCATCTGCCTTTGGCTCAGGTCATGATCCCAGAGTCCTGGGATTGAGCCCCGTATGGGGCTCCCTGCTCAGTGGGAAGGCTGCTTCTCCCTCTCCCACTCCCCCTGCTTATGTTCCCTCTCTCGCTGTGTCTCTCTCTGTCAAATAAATAACTAAAATATTTAAAAAGAAAAAAAAGCAGGGGCACCTGGGTAGCTCAGTTGGTTGAGCATCCGACTCTTGGTTTCAGCTCAGGTCATGATCTCATGAGTCATGAGATTGAGTCCCACGTTGGGCTCCACACTCAGAGGGGAGTCTGCGTGAGGATTCTCTCCCTCTGCTCCTTCTCCTGCCTGTGCTCTCTCTCTCTATCTCTCTCTCTTGAATAAATAAATAAATCTTTAAAAAAGAGAAGTAAAACAGTAAGAATATTGTTTAGCTGGCTGAGATTTTTAGCTTTTAGAATTTATGACATTCACTTTGGTTGATTCTGGGGGAGCTGAGACTCCACATCAGTCTCGGGCTGACCTTCACCCCACAGCAATGCCCTCTGAAACAGCAATGGGATTTAGCAGGAACTCTAGTCATTTCATTTTGCCAGAACTAAACGCTAGTACACTTGTGTGGGAGCACTGCTTGTCCCTTCTGTGAGGCTTGCATTCTGTGTTTCAGGAGCACGCCGTCACCATGCCCTGCACATGGGTGATGGCCTGCGCGTACGCCCCGTCGGGATGCGCCATTGCCTGCGGGTAAGTAGGGGCCAAGCAGTTTTTCGGATCTCTCGTCTGCCCTAAAACACCATGCCAGGGGCAAAAACAAGCAAACAAACTCGAACTTACTGTTTTTGTTGACCGGTTAGGCAGTGGGTTAAATTCCTCCCTGAACTCTCTCAAAAAAGAAACTACCAAACTCTCTTTCATGCTTATTTTCATTACAGACTGACAGTAGCTTAAGTTGCCAACCTGCCTCCTCCACTCTCAAACCCTGTCAGCTGGGACTATAAATTGTTGCAGACATTTTGGAAAACATGTTGGTAATGGGTATCGGAAGCCTTGAAAAATTTATGACCTTTTATGATCACCTTTATGATCTAGTGATTCCACCTCTAACAACTTGTTTGAAAGGAGTGATACAAATATAAAGGAGTGATAAAAATATAGAAAAGCCATACGAGCAATAATATTTATTGTAGCATTATTTAAAACAAAGCAAAAAAGGGGGGATAAAGAGGAATAGTGTGTCCACCAAAGGATATTATTAAGTGAATTGTGGGACATGAGTTGAAGGGAATATTTTATGTAACCATTAAATAGGAAATTTCTTAATCACAGTAAGTGAAAAGAACATCCAGGTTGCTAGAAAGATGGTGTTTTATTCCCTATTCTCTTGGAGCTCAGTTTAACAGAATTGGCAGTAAAAACTGCAGCCAACATAATCCCCATCTCGTGGGACTATGGGGTTTTCTCTTTTTTATAATTTTCCATTTTTGAAAATAAGCATGTGTTGTTTTTATAATCAGGAGAAAGGAGTTTTAATTCAAAAATGAAAACCCTTGGCCTCCAAGCAAAAAGTTTGGAGCCTTCTCCAGCCAGAACCACACCAATGATTGTCCTCAATGTCCCTGCCTTTGAGTGGCCGTTTGGAGCATCTTTCCATTCACTCTCCACTTGCCAAGACCCCGTGTGCCTTTGGAACCCATGTTCACACACCATGTATTTCATATTTTGTAATTTTTTAAATAATTCAAAAGTAGGTTATATTTCCATTTTACAACTGAGTGGTAATGTTTATATAAAATCCATTCCCATTCACTTCTTGAAAGGACATGAGGTAAGCACAATAAAAGACACACATACACATGTGCTATATATAGGTATATATGTGTTTACATATATGCTGTGTGTATAATACACTTATTTTTATGTGTGTGTATACATACCCCCACACAATAAGATAAGCATAAAGGGCTTCGACCTGCTGCACAGTTAGAAGGCGCCGTCCCCGCAGATCTTGTCACTTCAGATATCAGCCACAAACTTGGGAGTCCCCACAACCACCGTCAGGTTTGATAATTTACTGGAATAACCACAGAACTCAGGGAAGTGCATACTTAGGCTGACAGCTTTCTCACAGTGCAGGGATACAGATTAGAACCAGCCAAAGGAAGAGGTACTCAGGGCAGAGTCCAGGCCAAGTGTAAACCTAGAGCTTCCAGTCGTCCCCTCCCTGTGGCATCATGGATGGCGTTACCTCGTCCTGGCCACCGTGCATGATGATACAGAGGATTAGCAACCAGGGACACTCGCCTGAGTCTTTAGTGTCCAGAGTTTTTCCTGGGGCTCAATCACATACGGCCCATGTGACCGACCCTAGGTCTCCAGTGTGTCCCAAAGGTTTAAGCTAATACCTGTAGTTTCTTGGTCCTGTGAGGAGGTCAGAACTCACAGTGTGTGCCCTAAGTCCCCATCGTAAATCACGCTGCTAGACTGTGAGCCAAGGCTGTCCTCCCATCAGGCGGGCCATTCCAGGGGTTCAGAGATGACCTTCCAGCAGCAGGGGGCAAAGCTGACCTCTCTTTAGGTAAGATCAGTTCTTACTCATTAGGGATAATAAATATTCTACTTTTTTACTTTTAAACTCTGGGGTACTATGTTTCTAACTGGAAATTAATGTTAGCAAATGCATAGAGTTGAAGGAGTTACATCATTTAAAATATGGGTCCAAGGAATGAGGAAAGAGTATCAAAAACTAAACTGAGCAGGGACACCTGGGTGGCTCAGTCAGTTTAGTGTCTGCCTTCGGCTCAGGTCATGATCCCCGGGTCCTGGGACTGAGTCCTGCATCGAGCTCCCTGCTCAGGGGGGAGCTTTTCTCTTTCCCTCCGCACCTGCCCCGGCTTGTGCGCTTTGTCTCTCTCTCAAATATATAAATAAGATCTTAAAAAAAATAATAATAAAATGTGGGGTCCAGGGGACGAGGAAAGAGCATCAAAAACTAAACTGAGCAGGAGCACCTGGGTGGCTCAGTCGGATGAGGATTATCTCTTGGTTTTGGCTGGGGTCACGATCTCGGGGTTGTGAGATCGAGCCCTGCCTCGGGTTCTGAGTCTGCTTGAGAGATTCTCTCTCTTTCCTCTCCCTCCTCCCTCTGCCCCTCCCCTACTCGTGCTCTCTCTCTTTCTCTCAACTATAATCTTTAAAAATAAACTAAACGGAGCATGCAGGTCCAGTGCCCCAGCCTAACTACAAATCATTCTCGAATTACTGGTAAGAGACTTCCCAAGTCCACACCTGTCCCTTTGAGCAGTTGGAAAGGCTAAGGTTTCCCCTAGCAAAGCCAGGGCATCAGAAGAGAGTGCCCCTCTCCTCTCTTCCCCCCACCAAAAGTCATTGTCCACTAAAAGGAAGCAGGGCTCCTTGGAGTAAGGCTGATCATACGTTTGGGGCAGGAAAAGGATAAAGTGAGCCTAGGATTTCTTGTTCCAGAAAGCAAGGAAACATTCAGGGACCAGTGGGGTCATATCCAATGGAAACAGGAGCTGCTTGAAGGGGCCCTCCACTGTCCAAAGGTGGGACAACGTGAGCCTCACATGGGATAGTGATAGTAATGGCTCCTAACAGCGTTGAGGAGAAAAAAGAAGCCACGGGTGTACAGTGATAGGGGAGGGGGGAATTTTCTTTAGCGAAAAATACCGGCTAATAAATGTAGAAGGAATGATCCAATCGAAGGTCACCATTTTATTCTCCTAAAATAACATTTGATTCAAACAAGGCAATCATGCTAAAGCCATTGCATGAAAGGTTGTTGGGAAGCAGGATCTTCACATGGTCTCGAAGTGTCAAACCCTAGTTACTAGTTACAAGCCAGTCACATTTACCATGTGTGGTCTAGTGCTCCCCACTTTGACCAAGTGATCAAAGTTGGCATCACCAGTCTTGAAACAGTAGGCATCACACACCTCCTGAAGTGAAGCAGGAGGAAAGAAAGAAGTACACGGCATCACCTGTATACTAGTAGTACCACTAATGTTATACTTGAATATGACTATTAAGAAACAATGTGACGAGTCCAGCGTATGTGACATTCTACAACGCCCTTGGCCTAGGATCTCTTGTCATGAACAACAAAAACAGAGGTGGAGGGTCTGTTCTAAATTAAAAGATCTCAAAAAGCTATAAAAACCGAATGCTGTGTGTGAACCTTGATGGGGCCCTGGATCCTGGGACAACCGGGGAAGATTGAATATGGATGGCTGATTACATCTTGTTACAGAATTTGTGTTAGTTTTCTCAGATGTGATAGCGATCTAGTGGCTACTTAGGAGAATGTTCTTTTTTTTTTTTTTTTTAAGAAGATGTACATTTGCAAATTGAAGTCTTCAGATGTAACATGTCATGTCTCTATTTACCTTCAAATGAGTTCAGAATTTGCTCCCACACATATGACAAAAGGCAAAGTTAGTGAATGTAGGTGAAGGGATCTGGGTGCTCACTGTACTATTTTTCTTTCAATTTTATGGTACATTTGAAAATCTTCCAAGTTGGGAGGAAAGTTCACAACACATGATGCTGCCAAAGGAAAACACTTTGAAAAGTTTGCCTGAAGGAGAATGTATACTCATATTCTGTTGCCTTATATTAGCGTTTGACACTTCTTTCTTTCCATGCTAGTGGTTTGGATAATAAGTGTTCTGTGTATCCACTGACGTTTGACAAAAACGAAAACATGGCCGCCAAAAAGAAGTCTGTCGCTATGCACACCAACTACCTGTCGGCCTGCAGCTTCACCAACTCGGACATGCAGGTCAGTAGGGGGCTGTGTGGTGGGTCAGCGTCCCCGGGAGCAAGGGAAGTGACAGAGGACCAAGGAGAGCTGGCAAGGAGAGGAAGCTTTCCAGTGTCCCATTATTATTATTATTGTTTTTGTTGTTGTTGTTGTTGTTATCATCATCATCTTATTCAAGTATAGTGAGCATACAGTGTTCTATTAGTTTCAGATGCACAATATAATGAGTGAACGATTCTATGCATTTCTTACTGCTCATCATGATAAATGTGCTCTTAACCCCCTTTTTCTATTTCACCCATCCTTCCCCTCTGACAACCACCAATTTGTTCTCTGTATTAAGAGTCTGTTTTTTGATGTCTCTTTTTTTTCCTTTGTTTTGTTTCTTTAAATTTCTCATGTGAGTGATATCATGTGGTATTTATCTTTCTTTGACTTATTTCACTTAGCTTTATAATCTCTAGCTCCATCCGTGTTTTTGCAAATGGCAAGGTCTCGTTCTTTTTTATTGCTGAATAGTATTCCATTGTGTGTGTGTATCTATCTATCTATATCTGTATCTATATATCACATCTTCTTTATCCCTTCATCTATACATGGACACTTGGGTTGCTTCCATAATTTGGCTATGATAAACAATGTTGCGATAAACATTGGGGTGCATACATCTTTCTTAATTAGCATTTTTATTTCCTTTGGGTAAAATACCCACAGGGTAGTTCTGTTCTTAACTTTTGAGGAACCAAAATTTGCATTCCCACCAACAGTACAAGAGGGTCCTTTTTCTCCACATCCTGGCCAACACTTACTTGTTACTTCTTGTGTTTTTGATACTAGCTATTTTGACAGGTGCGAGGTGATACCTCTCTGTAATTTTCCTTTGCATTTCCCTGATGATGAGTGATGTTGAGCATTTTTTCATGTTTCTTTTGGCCACCTGTATGTTTTCTTTGGGAAAATGTCTATTCAAGTCCTCTGCCATTTTTAACTTAGATTATTTGCTTTTTTGGTGTTGAGTTGTATAAGTTCTTTCTATATTTTGGATATTAACCCCTTATCAGATATGTCATTTGCAAATATCTTCTCCCATTCAGTAGGTTATCTTTCTGTTTTGTTGATGGTTTCCTTTACTGTGCAAAAGTCTTTTATTTTGGTATAATCCCAATAGTTTAATTTCGTTTTTGTTTCCCTTAGCAGAAGAGACATATTTAGAAAAATGCTTATATGGTAATGTCAAAGAAATGACTGCCTATGTTTTCTTCTAGGAATTTTATGGTTTCAGTTCTCATGTTTAGGTCTTTAATCCATTTTGAGTTTACTTTTTGTGTGTGGTTTAAGAAAGTGACCCAGTTTCATTCTTTTGCATGTAGCTGTCTGGTTTTCCCAGCACCATTTGTTGAAGACACTGTCTTCTTTCCATTAGATATTTCTTGCCTCCTTTCCTGGTCGATTAATTGACCATAAAAGCATGGATTTATTTCTGAGCTCTCTACTCTGTTCCATTGATCTATGTGTTTGTTTTTGCACTAGTACCATAATGCTTTGATTACTACAGCTTTGTAGTGTATCTTGAAAGTTGGGATTGTGATACCTTTACCTTTGTTCTTCTTTCTCAAGATTACTTTGGCTATTTGGAGTCTTTTGTGGTTCCATACAAGTTTTAGGATTGTTTGTTCTAGTTCTATGAAAAATGTTGTTGTTATTTTAATAGGGATTGTATTAAATCTGTCCTTTGGGTAGTATGGACATTTTAACAATGTTCGTTCTGGAACATGGAATATCTTCCCATTTGTTTGTGTTGTCTTCACTTTCTTTCACTGATGTTTTATAGTTTTTAGAATACAGGTCTTTCACCCTCCTTGGGTAAGTTTATTCCTAGGTATTTTCTTCTTTTTGTGCAGTTGTAAATGGGATTCTTTTCTTTTTTTTTTTTTAAGATTTTATTTATCTATTTGACAGAGAGAGAGATCACAAGTAGGCAGAGAGGCAGGCAGAGAGAGGGGGGGAAGCAGGCTCCCTGCTGAGCAGAGAGCCCGATGCGGGGTTCAATCCCAGGACCCTGAGATCATGACCTGAGCCGAAGGCAGAGGCTTTAACCCACTGAGCCACCCAGGTGCCCCGTAAATGGGATTATTTTCTTAATTTCTCTTTGTGCTGCTTCATTATCAGTGTATAGAAATACAACTTATTTCTGTGTATTAATTTTTTATCCTGCAACTTTACTGAATTCATTTATCAGTTCTAGTAGTTTCTTTGCTGGAATCTTTAGGGTTTTTTATACACTCTCATGTCATCTGTAAATAGTGACATTTTAACTTCTTCCTTACCAATTTGAATGCCTTTTCTTTCTTTTTCTTGTCTGATTGCTGTGGCTAAGACTCCCAGTATTATGTTGAGTAAAAATGGTGAGAATGGACATCCTTGTCTTCTTCCTGATCATAGAGGAAAAGCTCTCAGTTTGTCCCCATTGACTATGATGTTAGCTGTGAGTTTTCACTTATGGCCTTTATTTTGTTGAGGTATGTTCTCTCTAAATCTACTTCATTGAGAGTTTTTATCATTAAGAGATGTTGAATTTTGTCAAATGCTTTTTCTGCATCTACTGAGATGATCATAAGGTTGTTTTTTTTTTAAAGATTTATTTTATTTTATTGAGACAGAGAGAGAGAGAGAGAATAAAGGGGAGAGGTCAGAGGGAGAAGCAGGCTCTTCTCAGAGCAGGGAGCCCGATGTGGGACTCAATCCCGGGACTCCAGGATCATGACCTGAGCCGAAGGCAGTCGCTCAACCAACTGAGCCACCCAGGCGCCTGATCATAAGGTTTTTATCCTTTCTCTTATTAATGTGTTGTATCATGTTGATTGGTTTATGAATATTGAACCACCCTGCATCTCTGGAATAAATACCTATTTGATCATGGTGAATGATTTTTTAATGTATTGTTAAATTCGGTTTGCATATATTTTGTTGAGGTTTTTGTTGTCGTCGTTGTTGTTGTTTTTTAAAAGATTTTATTTATTTATTTGACAGGGAGAGAGTGATCACAGGTAGGCAGAGAGGCAGGCAGAGGGAGAGGGGGAAGAAGGCTCCCCGCCAAGCAGAGAGCCTGATGGGGGGTTCTATCCCAGAACCCTGAGATCATGACCTGAGCCAAAGGCAGAGGCTTAACCCACTGAGCCACTGAGGCGCCCCTTTGTTGAGGCTTTTTGCAGCTATGTTCATCAGAGACATTGGCCTGTAGTACTCTTTTTTTTGTAGTGTCTTTGTCTGGTTTTGGTATCAGGGTAATGCTGGTTTTATAAAATGAATTTGGGAGCTTTCCTTTCTCTTCTATTTTTTGGAACAGTTTGATTTCAATAGGTATTAACTTTTCTTTAAATATTTGGTAGAATTCACCTGTGAAGCCATCTAGTCCTGGACTTTTGTTTTTCAGGAGTTTTTTTTTAAATTAGTGATTTAATTTCATTGCTAGTAATCCATCTGTTCAAATTTTCTATTTCTTCTTGATTCTGTTTTAGAAGGTTATGTGTTTCTAGGAATTTATCTATTTCTTCTAGATTATCCAATTTGTTGGCATATAATTTTTCATAATATCCCCTTATAATCCTTTGTTTCTCTAGTGTCAGCTTTTATTTTTTCTCCTTCATTTCTGATATTATTTATTTGAGTTCTCTCTTTTCTTTTTTTGATGAGTCTGGCTAAAGGTTTATCAATTTTGTTGATCTTTTCAGAGAACCACCTCCTGGTTTCATCAATGTGTTCTATTGTTTGTTTAGTTTCTATGTCATTTATTTCTTCTCTAATCTTTATTATTTCCTTCTACTGGCTTTGGCCTTTGTTCTTTTTCTAGTTCCTTTAGGTGTAAGGTTAGGTTGTTTATTCAAGATATTCCTTGCTTCTTGAGGTACACCTATATTGCTATAATTTTATCTCTTAGGGGAAATTTTTGCTGCATCCTAATGATTTTGGACTGTTGGGTTTTTATTTTAGTTTGTCTCCATGTATTTTTTTTATTTCCTCTGGGATTTCTTAGTTGACCCATCCATTATTTAGTAGCATGTTATTTAGCCTCCATGTGGTTGTTTCTTTCCAGATGTTTTCTTGTGATTGGTTGTGCTCAACTATGGTGCTTGGAAAAGATGAATGATGTGATTTCAATCTTTTTGAATTTATTGAGACTTGTTTTGTGGCCTAACATGTGATCCATTCTGGAGAATTTCTTTGTGCATTTGAAAACAATGTGTATTCCACCATTTGGGGATGGAATATTCTAAATATATGTTGAGTTCATCTGGTCCAATGTGTCATTCAAAACCACTATCTCCTTGTTCATTTTCTGTCTAAATGATCTATCCATTGATGTAAGTGGAGTGTTGAAGTTTATTATTAAACTTCTGTCATTTTCTTTCTTTGTGTCTGTTAATAGTTCCTTTATGTATTTAGGTGCTCCTATGTTAGGTGCATAGATATTTATAATCGTTCTATCTTCTTACTGAATTTTTCCCTTTGTCATTTTGTAGTGCTCTTCTTTGTCTCTTGTTACAGTCTTTGTTTTAAAGTCTGTTTTGTGCAATGTAAGTATAAAGTATGTAGGGAGAGGTATGCTCTAGCAACTGGCTCTAAGAGGAAACTTCTGTTGTTTTTCATTTCATTTTCATTTATTTTCAAAATAATAATTTCGTTATTATTTTTAATAAATCAAAGATGGGGAAAGTTAGGGCTGTTAATTAATGACAGAGCTGAGATAAACTGCATACCACATTAAACATCCTCCTCTAATGGACTTGGTGGTTGTGGGAGTGAAACAGAGAACCTTCTAAGGGGGTGGAATTCCTATCTTGCAGTCTGAGTACTGGTTCCGATATGCTTACGTGTGTAAAACTTTAATGAGCTGCTGTGGTTCAGAGTTGTGTATTTTATACACCTCACTGTACCTACTTTACACTTGTGTTTTCACAAATACCAAAAGAAAAGACTTTCAATGGTAAGCCTATTCCCTACTTTGAATAAACTACAAGGTGAAAACAATACAACTCCAACCCTTTGACTAAGTTTCTTAACACCTCATAAAAGGATCCTCAGTTTACTCATTCATGCCTATTTAGCAAATCTTCGTAGGCGCCCACCACCCACATTGCCAGATACCACCGGTTCTGGGGGTGGACTCTCTCACACTCAGGCTCTGTTCTCAGGACCTTCACAGAAACCATCTGTGACTGAACAGTCGGGGGAAGCCGAGAGCTCAGAATGGGAGGGGTGGTCGCAAGCTTGCTGCAAGGGGCTGCCCGAGAAAGCCTTTGAGGGAGGGGCTCTGGCCAGGGAAGCGTGAGGGCAGCCCAGAGGGAGACAGGCAGCCTGAGAGGTGGTCAGGGCCGGACCACAGGGCCCCCTGAGTCTGACCCTGCAGATGGGCAGGGAGCCATTGTAGGCAGTAGGTCAGATTTGGGTTTCTTTTAAGCAGGAGAGTATCTGAGCCAGATTAAAGCCTTCCATGGCCCGCTCTGGTTTCAGCTGACTGGGGTCAGAAGGGGAGCGAGGCTGGTGGCAGGGAGACCAGGTGACTGGGTAACTGTTTAATTACTGAGCAGAGGGGTGTTGGGACTTAGAGTGCAGTGTTTGCACCTGTCGTTGGTGACCAGGATTCTCACAGACCTGTGCAGTAGGGGACACTGTGGCCCCAGGTGGCCAGAACCAGGAGCAGCCAAAGCAACAGAGGACATTTAGTCTGGATGGAGGAAGGCCCAGAGGAATGCAAGAATAGTGAGTCTTCAGACATCTCAAGTCCCTCTGGTGGATTCCCATCACCACCCTGTGGTGGTGTTGCCACAGGTGCTGGAGGTGGAGATCAAAGGGGCACCTCTAAGGGAGAAAGTGCTTTCCTCCAAACAAGCAGCTAGCTCAGGGTAGGGACGGTCCTGCTGGCTACCCCAGGGCAGGGGGTGGGGGGGTGGGATGCGGCCTGGGAGACAGAGCAGGGCAAAGGTCTTGGGTTGGAGTCAGACCACTGGGATCAAATCGCGGCTTCACTGTATTCCAGCTGGTCAGTCCCAAACAAGGTTTTTTGTTTGGTTGGTTGTTGTCGTTGTTTTTTAAAGATTTTATTTATTTATTTGACAGAGAGAGAGAGATCACAAGTAGGCAGAGAGGCAGGCAGAGAGAGAGGGGGGAAGCAGGCTCCCTGCTGAGCAGAGAGCCCTATGTGGGGCTTGATCCCAGGACCCTGAGATCATGACCTGAGCTGAAGGCAGAGCTTTAACACACTGAGCCACCCAGGCACTCCCCAAACAAGGTTTTATTGTGTTTTCTTTCTCTCACCTTCAGGAGAGAATGGTCGTAAATTCCTTGCTTATAATGTTTTCTGAGGATTCAGTGAGATGATTTGGGTAAAATAGTATAGCCCCTGGTAAATATCAATATATGTTAGCTTTTGTTGCTTTATTATTATTAATGGTAACACACAACTTCCTGCCTGATTCGGATGCATGGCCTCGTTGGGATACCTTAATGAACCTTAAGCTTCCTTCCATTTTGGTGATCAAGGATGGAAAAAGTTAAGAAGCTGGCAGAAGACTGGTGTTAAACCGACAAATTCCCTACATTCCAGAGTAAATGATTGACCGCGAGTTAGAGGTTCTGTTTCGTGCATTTATCGTGATGTGTTTGGTTTTTAAATTCAATTTTTACTTATATTGTAATGAAGATCACAAAAATACTAAAAGTATTTTTAAAATATTTTTTACTATTAAGAATTTACACTTAAGAAAGAGTCATCTCTTTGGTTGAAGAATTCATCTCTCTGGTATGGAAAATCTGCAAATTAAAGAGCTAGACTGAGGTAATTGTTTAAAGCAGATTGTTTGGGTGTCCCAAAAAAGATGGGAGATTATTGGCCCTTTGCAAGTGTTAGGACAGGAGTGGGTGTGGGCCAGGAGAGATTGAAGGGAATGATAGTATAATATATAGTATTAAATTATACTATACTATACTATAGTATATCACTATAGTATACTATAGTATTTATATTATAAGTATATATACTTATATAAATTTATATTTATATTTATAAATACGTATATAAATATATTTAATATTTATTTATAATAAATAATTATATAATAATTATATGATATTTATATATTATGTGTTATATATGTCATTACATGTATTATTATATATGTAATGATATATATTCTATTTTATATTTTATGTTTTATATATTAATATTTATATAATATATATAATATTTATATAAGTATATATTTATATTTAGTATATAAAATATACTTATATTTTATATAAAATGTAAGTCCCGAAATTAAGACCCAATCCAAGTCTTGGGCATTCATAAGCTAACTTCTACCAGCCTTGGTCATCCTGTTGGGTGTACCAGGCCACCTGAAGGAAGCCAGGGATGGAGGGAGTCCCATGACAGTGGCAGGAGCTTTGCAGCCCTGGAGAGTCCCCAAACTGGAGAGCCACTCGTGAGTGGGAGCTTTGAGGAGGGCCTTGGGGGCCATGCCCGAAAAGCCCAAGCTCTCTGGAACTCAAGCAGCTCTTGAGCTCCAAAGCAGCTTCTCGTAGCTACAAGGAAGAGTCTAGGCCTCCCCAGGCTGCCTGGCAGGGAACACGCTCCAAGACGCTGCAGCTGGCCGGGCACCTGGCCAGGTGGGAGTGGAGTCCCCTCCACATAGTGTGTTTCCCTCCTGCAGAGAAAAGGAGATTCCTTGTAAGTGCTAGGCCCCGTGTGTAAGAGAGAAGGGACGAGAACAGCAGCAGGAGGAATTGGGAGGTACAGAGGAATGGAGCGGTCAGTGGATGCACTGAAGGCTAGCAGTCCCTAAGCCCAGGGCTCCCTCATTTCCTTTCCCCGGTAATCTCCGCCCACAGAGGGCCCTCCAGGCAGCAGTGACTTCCTGCGCTGTCTTATCACCTCATCCAGGCCCTGGGAGCAGGACGGTGGGGCGTAGGGAGGCTGTGCCATCCGGGGCTTAGCCCTCGTGGACACCCCCCCACCCCAGCCCATGGCTGCTCAGGACAGGCCGCCCCGGGCTCTGCGGTACTCTCAGCGGGGTCCCAGAGGCTGTGAGCCCTGCTGCACCTCCGCTGCCTTTCTCCCAGACACACAGCACTGTGCTCAGCCTGAGCTCAAGCCAGGCAGACACACACACACACACACACACACACACCCTGCTGCGAGACACACACACACACACACACACACACCCTGCTGCGACCCTAACTCCACTCACCTAGCTTTCCCCCAGGCACTGCAGCATTCCTCTTCTTGTAGGGGTGGCCTTTGTACTTGTAAGTTTACGGAAGCGGCTTGAAGGGTGGCCACACAGACCTTAGATGCGTTTTCCTAAAATCTGCCTTTGACCTTATCTCCCCTGGAAGCTTCCCCGGCGCGGTCTTGCCTATGTGAGGCTCCCGTGTCGCTCCTCGCTCCTGCAGAGGTGGGCCTTCGCCTGCCAGCTCTCACTCATCCTTGGAGAGCGGCTCAGATGTTGCCCGAGTGGGTTTGCCGTCCCTCCCGTGGGCCCGGGATCCAGAAGTGCTGGATCTCAGCACTTCTCGTGCTGAGTCATCACCGTCTTGTCTGCTGAGATCCTCGGAAAAAACTTGCTGTCCAGCACAACCTTCTTAGACCTCCTGCAGCAAGGGAGAACCCCAACTTGCCAGAATCCCCATAGCATCTCAAGATGAAGAAATCAAGGAAGGGTACTTGGAGGGCTCGGGGGTCCAGGCTGGGTGATTTTTAAGGTGGGTGTCTCGAGGCGGGAAACTGGCGACGACATTACTAGCTTTGGATTGGGGAGCCCCGCAAGATAGGACGAGCGAGCTGTGAGTCTTGGTAAATAAGTTGTTTTGTTGGTTCACAGTTGTATCTTGCAGGAGCAGTTGTGTGCTGAAGCAAGCCGCTAGGTTGTTTTCACTTGTGCTCAGTAT
The DNA here is from genome assembly GCA_028533885.1 of Nasua narica. Lineage (NCBI taxonomy): Eukaryota > Metazoa > Chordata > Mammalia > Carnivora > Procyonidae > Nasua > Nasua narica. The sequence goes on along the minus strand of CM052797.1, from coordinate 35,170,206 downwards.
TACCTCACAGAGCACCAGGGGAGGGCGCCTGGGCTCGGGATTGTCCAACACAAGGGCAGGGAGTTCAGTTGGTGTCGGGTCTTACTGCCAGGTCTGCTCATCTGTGCTCCGGGAGAGCAGAGGCCAAGCCCTGGTCTTTGTGCGAACCCCAATTACTGCCTACTAGCAGAGCACCCGGATGTCGTCGGCACCCAGCAGACGCTTGCTGAACGGGTGAGGGCATGCGTGTGGCCCTCTCGGGGGCGAGGGGATCCCTAGGACCGTCTAGGGCCCGGCCCTGCTCTGGGGAGAAGCCCCCACTTGCACGTGAGGGCACGTGTCTCACAAAATGCTGCCTGCTCCTCACTGCTGCCAGCTGAGGGTTTGTGAGGGCCGTGGGGTCTCGGGGGGGCCCAGGGACCCCGCCCCAGGTGCGGTATTAGCAGGCAGCCCTGTGGCCGGGGAGCTCGGTAAGGGCTGAGAAGCACTCGAGGTGTCTGGCCTGCTCGTGGGGGCCGAGCAGGTTCTGTTCCCCGATGTTCACGGAGCACTGCCTCCATGACGCCAGGCAGGCACAGAGCTCTGCTCGCCTTCGTGCTCCCGAGGACGGTGAGGGTGTCCCAAAGGGGCTGTGTTTTCTTAGGACAGGAGAAATCTTTCTGTGCTTGAATCCAGACATAGGGAGGCGTATGTCCGTGTGTGTGTTCCAAGAGCCTCCTTCTCCCTGTCCAGCTTTCAGTGCGCGAGTGACTTTCCCCCAGCGGAGGTCCTAATGCCAGCACTCTTCCCGCCCTTCTCTGTGGACAGATCCTGACAGCGAGTGGCGACGGGACGTGCGCGCTGTGGGACGTGGAGAGCGGGCAGCTGCTGCAGAGTTTCCACGGGCACGGGGCTGACGTGCTCTGCTTGGACCTGGCCCCCTCCGAAACGGGCAACACCTTCGTGTCTGGGGTAAAGGCCCAAGCGAAACCCCTCGGGGTCCTTCATCTCCTTGGGAGGGTGACGTTGGCAATTCTTGTCATTTCCAGGGAGTAGACTGGACATTTCTCTAGAAGGAATTGTCCTCAGCTCACTGTCACAGCCCCGGCTCCCACAGCAATGGCAGTGCGTGGTGGGCAGTGATGGTAAGGGGCTGGGAGGGTCTCCTGTTCTGATGCTTTCACTCTGCAGAGAGATCTGGAATTCTCCTCACGTGAATGCTGCAACTTGAGGTGCCCGTCTGCCACATTTTAACTTTTTTTTTTTTTAGATTTTATTTATTTATTTGAGAGAGAAAATAAGAAGAATGAGAGCAAGAGAGCAGGAGAGGGGCAAGGGTCCGAGGGAGAAGCAGACTCTTCAATGCAGGACTCGATCCCGGGGACTCCAGGATCATGACCCGATCAGAAGTCAGTCGCTCAGCCGAGCCAGCCAGGCGCCCTGAAAAGTTATTCCTCAAATAAATAGCAGAGTTAGCAGCTGAGGGCACTGGAGATGAGCCATAAGGGTACCAGGGCGGTCAGACGGCTGCTGAGGTGAGGCAGTGTTGGGGTGTGATCTGGGCTTGGGGCTTGTGAGACGCTCCCCTGCCCCAGCCGTGCCAGTCACCAGCACCCTCCCGCCCCAGGGCACAGGGAACAGAGCCTATGGAGGCTCAGGGTCGGGCACTCCAGGCCACGGTGGCACACAGGAGCTCTAGACTAGAATGCCAGGGTCCCGGCTTTGCTCTTTGACTTAATTTCCCCGTCTGTGAATTGGGCATAATGCAAACCAATACTCCCACCCCCCCAAGATATGACATGGGTTATATTAGGTGGAAGAGTTGACAGTGGGTTATGCAGACGTCAGGGGCGCGTGTTTCTGCGGACAGCCAGGCATCAGAATGGGGAACGGAGCAGGCTGACCCGGCTCGGGTCCTGTCTCACCTTCGTCGGGAGAGAGGTGGGCGAAGAGGTGCTGGACGCACCATCGCGTGACCTTTGCCGCTGGAGGACGTGGGGGCCCTTAGCTCCGAGCTGCCTGCGTCTTGGTGCCGGGCGTTAGGCAGGGACCTATAATCCCGTGTGGCCTATAATCAGCAGGAACCCCGTTTTCTTCTTGGGTATCAGGGCCCCGTCTGTGTATGTTTCATTTCTGGGCCTTTGAATAACTCTTTATCCCTCCTCAACTACACTGTCTTTTCGAATTGTTGATAGCGGTGTAGATTATATTGTCTCCTTCAGAGCACCAACCTCCATTTGATTTAGTGTCCTCGGAAGATGAGAAGACGCTCCTGATTGCTTGGTCCACATTCTCATGAAAGATAATCAGAGTGCTGAACCCCCATAGCGGGTGTTTCTGAGGTATCAGTCATGGTACTTCACCCCTCTCTTTTCTCTGAGTTTGAAACCAGCAACTTGAACACCAATTTTAAGCCCTTACGTCTTCTAGTTGACTATTAAGAGCCCACATTATACTACCCACGCTCGCTAATAGCCTTGCGCGGCAGGAATGTGTCAAATGCTCCTGGAATCAGGAGAGTGCAACGTGAAAACCTCGTGTCGATGGTTCCCTGGGTCACGCTGGCAACCCAGAGAGAGGGTTTACAGGTGGCGAGGCGTCAGCCCAGGATGGTGACTCTCCAGAGACCCACATACCCACATCTAGCTGCTGGCGAGGTCATGACTCCGAGCCCGCGAGCCGCAGGGGTGTAGACAGCCCGGGGCCCCGGGGGCGCTCCTTTGCTCACGGCTGTCCCCTACACCTGAGACAGAGCGGGGTGGCCCCACCGCGCACCCGCTGTGTGCCTGCCCTTGCCCCCAGGCTTAGGGAGGCAGAGATGAAGAGGAGGGAGGGAGGAAGGAAAGGACAGAACAAAGAGAGAAATGCCCAGGGGGAAGGCGAGGAGGCTGTGGAGGATTTGCACCCACACTTGGAAAGGTGCGAAAGAAGAAAATACACTGAAGGGGACAGCTGGGTGCCTTCTCTTGCTCCGATACACCCCCAGACAGTCTCATCTTCTCAAGGCTTATAGGTTGAGGAAGGCAGCCTGAGGTGATGCTAGTCTCAGAAAAGCATGCTGTGCGCCATTTACCGGTGGGAGGTAAACGACTCTGTTACGTGACGAGAACTCATGCCTGCATAGACAGGCCTTGTAGTGGCCATAACTCTGAGTAACTTTGCATTTGCAGGGATGTGACAAGAAAGCCATGGTGTGGGACATGCGCTCTGGCCAGTGCGTGCAGGCCTTCGAAACACATGAATCTGACATCAACAGTGTCCGGTCAGTGAGTAGAATGTTCATGTAACTTCTCTGCTTTGCTGGCGATCCCAGGGGTCGGGGGTGGGCGGTAATGCTCAGCCCAGGAACCACCTCCAGGCTCATTTTACTTGGCTGAGAGAGGTCCCCCCAGCAAGGAAGGCTGATTTGTGGCAGCACCGAACAGCACCCCAGATCCCTTGGAGATACTTACTTCAATGGCACTCAGAGTGATTGTTATTATCCTCCCTAAATAGAGTCAGTATTTCTCATTCATTTATTCAGCAAATATTTATTGAGACTTATATGCTAGACATTGTTCCAGGAACTTGTGAACAAGATAGATAAGGTCTCTACTTTCTTTTTTTTTTTTTTTTTTCCCCAAATTTATTTTAATTTTTCAGTGTTACAAGATTGATTGTTCATGCACCACACCCAGTGCTCCATGCAGTACGTGCCCCTCTCGATACCCACCACCAGGCTAACCCCCCCCACCCCCTCCCCTCCAAAACCCTCAGTTTGTTGCTCAGAGTCCACAGTCTCTCCTGGTTCAACACCCC
>CM052797.1:35140324-35165950 GCA_028533885.1 Nasua narica | reverse complement strand
ATTTCTGTTCTAAGTCACTCATGAATTCTTTCTACTTTTATAGAACCCCCTTTAATATTTCCTGGAGTGCCGGCTTGGTGGTCACATACTCTTTTAATCCTTGCGGGTCTTGGAAGCTCTTTATCTCTCCATCTATTTTGAATGTCAGCCTTGCTGGACAAAGTATTCTTGGCTGCATGTTCTTCTCATTGAGTGCCCTGAATATATCATGCCAGCCCTTTCTGTCTTGCCAGGTTTCTGTGGACAGGTCTGACGTTATTCTGATGGGCCTTCCTCCTTATGTAAGGAATCTCTTCCCCCTAGCTGCCCTCAAGACCTCTTGTCTAAAATTATAATTTGCAAATTTCACAATGATGTGTCTCTCTGATTTTCTAGACTCGTTGATCTTGGCGGGTGTCCTTTCTGCCTCTAGGACAGGAATATTTGTTCCATTCCCCAGATTGGGGAAATTTTCATTCAGAATCTTGTTAGCTATATCTTCTAGTCTTCTGTCTTTCTCTACCCCCTCTGGGATTCCAATAATTCTGACTTTGCAACGTTTCATGGCATCATTTATTTCCCTAAGTCTCTTCTCATGAGTCCTGAGAAGTTTGCTCCAGCTCTCCTCCTGACCTTTCTTCTCAAACATTTTATCCTCTAGATCACTAATTCTATCCTCTTTCTCCATAACGCTAGCTCTTAGACTATTTAGATTGGATTGGATCTCACTGATAGCGTTTTTTACATCAGTTATACTAGTTCTCATTTAGAGATTAGAGATTCTATGTTGTCATTAATGTTTTTCTCCATCCTAGCCATTGCCTGGATAATTGTCACCCTGAATTCCCTTTCTGACATACTGTTTCTGTCCATGTCTAATAGTTCTGATGGAGAGGGTGCAGTCTCTGGGTTTTTCCTCTCTTGGGTGTTCCTCCTCCTAGTCATTTTGATGAGAAGTGGATGAGAGGATGCATAGCTGGATATATCGCCCATGATCCAGGCAGGGTGCACTCTGGAAGGTTTAGGAGCAATTGGGATTCACCACCAAAAAGAAATAATAAGGATAAAAGAGAAAGAGAAAAAGAAGAAATCCCAACCAGAATGGGCCCCAAAAATAAGATTTATAAGGTATGTAAACCAACACGAACAAACATATAGACCAACACAAATAAATGACAAGAAATTAAAGAATCTAGTCAGAATGAACCCCAGGAATAAGATTTATATAATACCATAACAAAAGCAAATACATAGAAACACTGAAAGAAGGATAAGATGGGAGGGTGTTTATAATTCCTTGCGGGCAAGGAAGGTTATTTCAGGTCTTCCTGTGTTTATTGTTGTATTAAGCCTCTAGTTAAGTAGTTTTAAAAAAATTTAAAAACCAAGAAGTGTGAAAACGAGTGAATAAAAAAATAGGAAATAAGAAAAAAAACTTGTATCTATGAAATATACAGGTTTGAGGGTATTAGTAGGTGCTTAATATATTGATTTCCCCTGATATTGGGGATTTAAAATTTTATGGTGAGCCTATGGTTATAGTCCTTTTGTGTTTTGACTTGTCTTCTGAGGGAGGGGCCTGCCACGTTTGTTTTCCAGTCAATCTTGCTTGGGTTGAGTCCCCCTGCCCCCCAATCAAGGGGCTGCGCTCTCTGGAAACTGGTTTCTCAGTCTTTGACTCTCTGAAGGTTTTTGGCCTTTTGTAGCTTTTTCACCTTTTCGGGGAATCCAAGCAAGGAATCTGCCTGTCGGTACCCAGACTTCCAAGTCGCAGAGAAGCCTCATTCTGCTCCCCTCTGGGTGGTCCAGAACACACACTCCCCTCCGCAAAATTCTGCTGAAAGCGCAGCCTGTCACAGGTGGTGTGCACCCCCAGCCACTGTTTAGGGGCTACAGGCCCGTGCAGGGTGTGCTCAGATTCCTGCCCAAGATTAGGCCGCCCGCTGGTGTTCTCTCCGGGACGGCTGGAAGGGCCCAGACCCTGCCGTGGGCCATGAATGTCTTTTCAGTCAGGGTTGCACTCAGTCCAGGGTGTGGGGCGCACAGAGAAAGGCTGCAGCTCCTAGACCACCCCAGACTCCCTAAGGCACTTACAGGAGCGCGCAAGTCCCGCCCACAAAATGGTGCAAGGACCCGAAAGCTGCAGGTTCAGGATCCACGGACTGGATCCCCCACCAGTCTCTTTGCGGCAAGTGGTGTCCTTCCTGGGAGCTTGGGCCCAGGCTGGTGCCCCTGACCACCCCCTTCCACTAGTTGCTCCTCAGAACCTTTTGCTCTTTTTAAGTGTTTTTAATCCGACTCTAAGTTAATGCTGGTCCCCAACCACCGGGCACTTTCTTTCAGGGTATTAGCGTTCTTGGATCGCTTCTGGTGGCTCCCTCCCCCTTTTGTTTATCCTCTGATAGAGGTTTGAGTGTTCCCACTTTGCTTTACCTCTCCACTGCTGTCTTCTGCTCCCATGGAGATCCAGAAGTGAAGAATCTTGCTCCTCAGGCTGATTTCATGGTTGTTCAGTGTGTTCTGGTAGATATCCAGCTGACTTTTGGGGACAGGTTGCAACAGGATCTCCTACTTCTCCGCCATCTTGCCCCCCTTCCTCTTATAATCTTTTATAATCTGTGGTGTTAGTTGTTGTTTCTCCTCTTTGATTTCTGATTTTGGTTGCGTGCTCATTCCTCCTCCCTGCTCTCTCCCTTTAGGAGTCTGGCTTTTTGATAATCTTTTCAGACAACCAGCTCCTGGTTTCATTGATTTTTTTTTTTTTTAAAGTTTCTGTTTCATTTATTTCTGCTCTAATATTTATTCTACTGGTTTGGGTTTTGTTTGTTCCTTTTTTTCTACTTTTGGTAAGATTAGGGTGTTGATTTGAGATTTTTCTTCTTGAAGTAGGCCTGTTTGCTATAAACTTCCCTCCTGAAGATTTTTGGGATATTGTTTTTATTTTTTTGTCTTCATATATTTTTTATTCAATTCTTGATTGATGTATTCATCGTTTAGTAGCATGTTGTCTAACTTCCATATATTTGTGTTCTTGCTATATTTTTTTCCTGTAGCTGATTTCTAGTTAAATACATTGTGCTTGGAAAAGATGAATGATGATACAACTTCATCTTTTTGAATTTGTTGAAACTTGTTTTGTGGCCTAACATGTGATGTACTCCAGTAAATATTTTATGTGCACTTGAAAAGTACGTGTATTCTGCTATTTTAGGATGGAATATTCTGAATATATGTTAGATCCAACTGGTTTTTGTGTCATTAAAAGCTATTTCCTTATTATTTTCCTGTTTAGATGATCTAACCATTGATGAAAATGGAATGTTAAAGTGCCCTCCTATCATTGTGCTACTTTCAGTTACTTCATGTTTGTTAATAGCTGCTTTCTGTATTTGGGGGTTTCCATGTTGGGTGCATAAATCTTTACAATTGTTTTGTCTTGTTGGATTGTTCCCTTTATGAATTTGTGGTGTCCTTCTTTGTCTCTTGTTACAGTTTTTGTTTTAAAGCCCATTTGTCTGATACAAGTATTCCTACCCCTGCTTTCTTTTCACTTCCATTTGCTTGATAAATGATTTCCCAACCCTTCACTTTTTTTTTTATTTAAAGATTTGTTTATTAGAGCAGGGGTTGCGGGGAGGGCAGATGGAGAGGGAGAGAGAACTCCAAGCAGACTCTGGGCTGATTGCAGACCCTGACTTGAGGCTTGATCTTACAAACCCCAAATCACGACCTGAGCCAAAACCAAGAGTCAAACGCTCAACCAACTGTCCGACCTCCTTCACTTTTTTTTTTTTTTAAGTTTTATTTATTAAATAATCTCTGCACCCAATGTGGGGCTTAAACTCATAACCCTGAGATCAGGAGTCATGTACTCCTCCAACCGAGCTAGCCAGGCACCTCCATCCCTTTACTTGCAGTCCATGTCTTTAGGTCTGAAATGAGTCTTTTGTAGGCAGCATAGGTCTTGCCTTTTTTTTTTTTTAATTAAAGATCTTATTTATTTGACAGAGGGAGGGAACACAAGCAGGAGGAGGAGAAGAGGGGGAAGCAGGCTTCCTGCTGAGCAAGGAGTCCGATCAGGGCTTGATCCCAGGACTCTGGGGTCCTGATCTGAGCTGAAGGCAGACGCTTAACCGACTGAGCCACCCAGGCGCCCCAGGTTTTGCTTTCGTTTTAATCCATTCTGTCATTCTCTGTCTTTTGAGAGTCATTTTCTTGTTTATGTTTTTCTAGTTCTTCTCTGTTCCTTGTTCTCTTTTCTCCTGATGGGCTGGATTTCTTTAGTGATAAACTGGGATTCCTTTCTCTTTGTTTTTTTGCATATCTGTTACCAGTTCTTTTACTTACAGTTACCATTAGGTTTATATATAATATAGTATGCATATAGTAGTCTATGTTAAGTTGATGCTCACTGAAGTTTGAATCAGTTCTAAAAGCACTAAATTTTTACTCTCCTCCCCCTTGTTTTTGGTATATGCTGTCATACTGCATATACTTTGATTTTGTGAATCCTTTGACTGATTTTTGTACATATGCATGATTTTACTGCTTTTGCACATCATACTTTTCTTATTCCTGCTTATTGTCTTTCCTGTAGGCTCAAAGAGTCCCCTTTAACATTTCTTCTAGGACTCTTTTAGTGGTTATCCCTTCAACTTTTGGGAAACTTTTTATCTCTTCATTGATTCTAGATGGTACCCTTCCTAAGCAGAGTATTCTTGGTCGCACAGTTTCTCTTTTCAGCGCCTTGAATGTATCATGCCACTTTCTTCTGGCCTACAAAGTTTCTGCTGGGGGTGGGGCACATGTTAGCATGTTTTCTTTTTCTCTTGCTCATCTTAAAATTCTCTCTTGAGCACTACTTTTTGCCACTTTAATTACTACATGTATTGCTGTGGCTCTCCTTGGGTTGATTTTGTTGGGGACTCTGTACCTCTTAGATCTGGATTTCTTTTTGCCTCTTCAGATTTGAGAAATTTTCAGCTGTTATTCACATACATTTTCTACCCCCTTCTCTCCCTCTTCCCCTTCTGGGGTCCCTATAATTGCGGATACTACTATGCTCAGTGGTGTTGCTGATCTATTCCCTTTTTTATTATTTTTTTTTTCCTATTCAGCTGGATTGCTTTCCATTCATTACTCTGTCTACCAGGTAGCTGATTGTTCTGCTTCCTCTAGTTTGCGGTTTGTTCTCTATAGTGTATTTTCCATTTCACTGAGTTCTTAATCTCTGACTGGTTCTTTTTTATATTTTCTCTTGTTGAGGGTCTTACTGAAATCCTCCACTCTTTTCTCAAGTCCAGTGAGTATCTTTGTAACCATTACTTGAAATTCTTGATCACGCATATTGTTTATCTCTCTTTCATTTAGTTCTCCCGCTATGATTTTTGCCCTGTTCTTTCATTTGGGACACATTCCTTAGTCTTCTCATTTTGTGTAATGCTCTGTGTCTGTTTCTATGTGTGAGGAAGGTTAGCTATGTCTCCTGCTCTTGGAGGTAGTGACTTTATGAAGAAATAGTCCTGTAGTTCGCTACAGCGTAGTATCCCCTGCTTCCCAGAATCTGGCACTTTAAGGCTGTCTCCTACGTGTGTTGTGTGTGCCCTACTGTTGTGGTTGAGCTGTGTTTGCCTTTAAGTCCAGTCATCCGCAGTGGCTCTTTCTGCCTGTTGGGGGGCAGGGTTTGGTCCCTGGGTTGTTAATGGGCCAGTCTGGAGCCATTTTCAGCTTGATCTGGGTCAGACCTGATGTTTGCCAGAGCTGCAGTTATACCAAACTGTCTTGTCCCTTGAGATTTTGGTTGTTGGGAGGGGCCTGCAGTCAGACCAGAGGACTACCCTCAGCCCTCAGTGAGTGTGGTTATCTCCCCCTCTCCCCAGGGCAGGAGTCACTTTAGCTACCCTGTCAGGACTGCCTACACGATGCCATGCTTGTCACACTACTTTGGAGAACTACTGCAGAGGGCAGCTCCTGTGGCAGCACAGGGCAGTGAGGGAGTGGAGCGTGCCGTTAGCCCAGGTTTGTGCAGGTCTGTGGGAAGGGACCTGGAGCCACTTTGGAGAACTAAGAGCTAGGATGTTGGAGAGGGTGAGTACAGGAGGGATGCAGCACATGCTAGCAAGCTAGGTGAGGAATTTGTGCTGCACTCGTTCCCACAGCTGTCCATGTGTCTAGGCTGGGGGGCAGGGAAGCTAAATAGTGCCCACCAGTTGTTTCGTTCTTGGAGAAGTTGCCCAAAGATCCCTGCCCTTCTAGTGCACACTCTGAGATTAGTAAATAAATCTTCTTTCCCTACACCCCAGGTGTTTTTCAAACTGCCACTTTTTTGTCGTATCTCAGCAGGGTTGTTTGTTATGCTGTCTCTTTAAGGGTGGAGACTCGGTTTCCTATCACCCTCCAGCTCTCCTAGAGCTGAGCCCCTTATTTTTTAAGTTCTGGGTGTTAAACCTCACTGATTCTTAGGCCCCTTTGACTTCCAAAGGCAAATGTTATGGGGACTTACCTTCCCGGCGCAGGTCCCCCATGTGTGGGGTGCCCAGTGTGGGGTCCACTTCTTTCCCTCTCTGTGCTTGCAGTGTCCCCCTCCCCTCAGTTTCCTGGGTCAGGTGGGTTCCAGGCTGCATCTCCACCCTTCCTACCATTTTTCCACGTGGCCTCTTCTCTGTGATTAGCTCTGGAGGATCTGTTCTGCCAGTCTTTGGGTCATTTTCTGGGTTATTTACACTGACGTGAGTGTTAGCCAGGTATAGTGCATGGCAAGGTGAGCTTAGGATCCTACTTCACCATCTTTCCCAGAAGTCTATTGTTTCTATTAACACAAACGTTCTTCCTCTAGAAGCCATCCCCTTAAAACCCTGTAACCTTACATTCCCTTATAAGCTTAAAACCCACCTTCCACTTTTTATTTTATTTTTTTTATTAATTTTAATTCTATTTTTTCAGTGTTCCAAGATTCATTGTTCATGCACCCAGTGCTCCCTGCAATACATGTTCTCAATACCCACCACCAGGCTCGCCCAACCCCCCACCTCCCTCCCCTCCAAAACCCTCAGTTTGTTGCTCAGAGTCCACTGTCTCTCATGTTTCACCTTCCACTTTCTTAACACATTTCATCCTTACATGCCAAATCCATCTGCAACTCTGCTACCTGGAGTAACTAGTAAGATACTTCTCCGAGGTATGTCCTTGTTGAAGATTCTTTATGGGGTCCTCATGGGCTACAGTGGAACCACTCTAAATCCCCTAGAGGGCTTTTCCTCACTTCCCCCTAACATTCCTGCCAGTCTATCACACTATTCCTTAGATGCATGCTGTCCTTCCTCTGCACCAATTTTTGTTCACGCCATTTCTGCAATTATACCACCCTTCTCACGCACCATCATCGCTAGGTAAAATGTCTCAATACCCAACTTAAATTTTACCTCTTTGGTGAATTTGCAAGAGACCATTTTCCTTCTTTTTTAAAAAATTTTTTATTAACATATAGTGTATTATTTGCCCCAGGGTACATGTCTGTGAATCATCAGGCTTACACATTTCACAGCACTTACCATAGCACATACCCTCCCCAATGTCCATAACCCAGCCACCCGATCTCTACCCCTTCCACTCCTCCCATCCCAGCCACCCTCAGTTTGTTTCATGAGTTTAGGAGTCTCTTACAGTTCGTCTCCTTCCTGATCCCGTTTTGAGACCATTTTCCCTCTTGATTCTAAGCATTCTTGGTACTCCACAGTTTGCCTCAATTGCTGCTCTGTACTTTCATTCTTGCTTAATACTTATTCCCTTCTCTCATCTCCATCAAATGGGCTGTAAATTATTATACTAAAAGCACAAAAAACACAGATTCCTAAAAACCGCTACCCTACCCAATTCATTATCCACTCAAAGGCAAACATAAAGTGTTCAGAATACTTAATAGACATAATTAGCCTTTTTTCAAATTGAGGTATAATTGACATAGGGTATTACGTTACTTTCAGGTGTACAAGATGATTCTATATTTGTATATTGCAGAATGATCACACAAAGGCTCCTCCATATCCGTCACCATACAGAGGTACAAAAAGTTTAATTTGAAGATTTACTCTCCTAACAATTTTTAAATAAGTAATACAGTAAGGCATAATTCGTTTTATTGTGCTTAACTTGATTGCACTGCATATATAATGCATTTCTTAAAAAATTGAAGGTTTATGGCAGCCCTGCCTTGAGCAATTCTATCCACACCATTTTCCAGCAGGAGTTGCTCTCTTCGTCTCTCTGTGTCAATTTTGGTAATTCTCAAAATATTTCAAACTTTTTCATTATTGTTGTATTTGTTAGGGTGGTCTGTGATCAGTCATTAGGACTCATGGGAAGGTCAAATGATGATTAGCATTTATTTTTAGCAATACAATATTTGTAATCAAGATACGTATTTTTTTAGATCTAATACTGTTGGACACTTAGTAAACTGTAGTGCAAACACAACTTTTATATGCACTGGAAAACAAATTTGACTCACTTTTTTGCAATATTCACTTTATTGTGGTCATCTGGAACTGAACATACATTGTCTCCAAGACACGCCTATATTTTAATTATAGTTGCCATGCTATACATAACATCCACATGACTTTTTTTTTTTAAGATTTTATTTATTTATTTATTTGACAGATATCACAAGTAGGCAGAGAGGCAGGCAGAGAGAGAGGAGGAAGCAGGCTTCCTGCTGAACAGAGAGCGCGATTTGGGGCTCAATCCCAGGACGCTGAGATCGTGACCTGAGCCGAGGGCAGAGGCTTTAACCCACTGAGCCACCCAGGCACCCCACATCCACATGACTTTAAAATTGGAAGTTTGTACCTTTTGACTCCCTTGACCCACTTTTGTCCACACACACCCCTCCCCATCCAGCATATGCCCGTTCTCTGTATCTGTGAATTCGGGTTTTTGTTTTCAGATTTCACATACAAGTGGTTGGTTTCATAGGATATTTGTCTTTCTCTGTCTGACTTATTTCACTTACAATAACCGCTAGGTCCATCCATGTTCTCTCAAATGGAAGGATGTCATTTTTTATAGATGCATAATATTCCAGTATGCATGTTTGTGAGTGTTTAAAGACTTTATTTGAAAGAGAGCACAAGCAGGGGGAGCAGCAAAGGAACAGGGAGAAGACAACTCCCTGCTGAGCAAGGAGTCCCATGTGGGGCTCGATCCCAGGACCCTGGGATCATGACCTGAGCCAAAGGCAGATGCTTAACCAACTAAGCCATCCAGGCTCCCTGTATTTATATGTATACACATATGTTTATACGTGTAAGTACATATAGTACCTTTTCCTTCTCCATTTGTCTGTTGATGGACACTAGGGCTGCTCCCGTAATTTGAATATTATAAAGTGCTGCAGTGAACATAGGGGTGCATATATCTTTCCCAGTTAGTGTTTTCATTTACTATGGGTAAATACCCAATAGTGGAATTCTTGCATCATTTGGTATTTTTAACTTTTTGAGGAACTTTAATACTGTTTTCTACAGTGCCTATACCATTTTAGATACCCACCAATAGTGCACAAGTGTTTCTTGCCATCTCTTTTTAGTTCTTGCCAACACTTATTTCTGTGTCTTTTATTTTAGCCATTCTAACAGGTATGAGGTGATAACTCATTATAGTTTTGATTTGCATTTCCCTGATGAGTGATATTGACCATCTTTTCATGTGTCTCTTGGCCATCCCTATGACTTCTTTGGAAAAGTGTTGATGTTCTCTGCCCCTTTTGTAATGGGATTTTTAATTTTTTTGGCACTGAGTTGTATAAGTTCTTTATGTATTTTGGATACTACCCTTTATTAGATATATCATTTGCAAATACCTTTTCCCATTCAGTAAATTGCCTTTTGTTTTGTTGATTGTTTCCTTTGCTCTGCCAAAGCATTGGATGTAGTGCCAATAGTTTATTTTTTGTGTCCCTTGCCTTAGGAGAACTATCTAGAAAAATGTTGCTGTAGCCAGTGTCAGAAAATACTACCTGTGTTTAAGGTCTCACTTAGGTCTTTAATCCATTTTGAGTTTATTTTTGTATAAGTTGTAAGAAAGTGGTACAGGTTCATTCCTTTGCATGTTGCTATCCAGTTTTCCCAGCACCATTTGTTGAAAACACCATCTTTCCCCCTGTTGTATATTCTTGCCTCTTTTGTTATGGATAAAGTGACCGTACAATAATAGGTTTATTTCTAGGCTGTCTATTCTGTTCCATTGATCTCTGTGTCTGTTTTTGTGCTAGTACTATACTGTTTTGAGTACTGCAATTTATAGTGTATCTTAAAATCTGGCATTGTGATACGTCCATCTTTGTACTTTCTCAAAATTTCTCTGGCTCTTTGGGGTCTTCTTTAATTCCATACAAACTTTAGCATTATTTCTTCAATTTTGTGAAAAATGTTGTTAGTATTTTGATAGGGATTGCACCGAATCTCTAGATTATTTTGGATATAATGGAAATTTTAACAATACTCTTCCAGTCCATGAGCATAGATTTCCATTTGTGCATTTTCAGTTTCTTTCATCAATGTTTTAGTTTTCAGGGCACAGGTCTTTTACCTCTTAATTTATTCCAAGGTATTTTATTCTTTTTGGTACAATTGCAGATGGTATTTTTTTAATTTCTCTTTCTGTTACTTTGTTATTAGTGCATAGAAATGCTACTGATTTCTGGGTATTTCTTTTTAAGATTTTATTTATTCGACAGAAAGAGCATCACAAGTAGGCAGAGAGGCAGGCAGAGAGAGGGGGAAGCAGGCTCCCTGCTGAACAGACAGCCCGATGCGGGGCTCAATCCCAGGACCCCATTTCTTAGCCGAAGGCAGAGGCTTTAACCCACTGAGCCACCCAGGCGCCCCATGATTTCAGGGTATTAATTTTGTATCCTGCCCCTTTACTAACTGCATTTATCACTTTTCACAGGTTTTTGGTGGAATCTTTAGAATTTTCTATAAATCATATCATACAGTCTGCACATAGTGACAGTTTAACTTCTTCTTTACCACTGTAGATGCACCTCATCTCTTGTTGTCTGATTGCCGTAGTTAGGGCTTCCAGTACTACGGTGAGTAACAGTGGTGAGAGTGGACAGCCTTGTCTTGTTTCTGACCTTACAGAGAAAGCTCTGTTTTTCATTGAGTATTATGTTGGCTGTGGGTTTTTCATATATGGCCTTTATTATATTGAGGTATGTTTCCTCTAACCCCACTTCGTTCAGAGTTTTATTATGAGTTGACATTGAATCTTGTCAAATACTTTTTCTGCATCATTTGAGATGACCGTTTGATCTTAATCCTGCGTTTTGGTGATGTGGTATATAACATTGTTTTTTGCAAATAGTCAACCATTTTTGCTTCCCTGGAATACATGTGTCATGATCTGCAGTGAATGATCCTTTTAATGTACTATTGTATACAGTTGGCTTATATTGTTGACTTTTGGATCTATGTTCTTCATAGATGCAAAAGTCTTTGGGGATATTGGAGTGTGAGTGTGTATGCGTGTGTGAGAGAGAGATACCTGTGGTTTTGGTATCAGAGTAATACTGGTCTCACGAAATGAATTTGGAAGTTTTCCTTACTTTTCCGTGAATAGTTTGAAAATAATAGGTATTTTTCTTTAAATGAGTAGTAAAAATCACCTGTGAATCTGTCTAGTTCTGGACTTCTCTTTTTTGGTAATTTTTTTAATACCAATTAAATTTCATTACTAGCAATTAGTCTGTTCAGATGGGCTATTTTTCCTGGTTCATTTTGGAAGGTTGTATTTTTCTAGGAATTTATCCCTTTCTTCTAGGCTGTCCAGTTTGTTGGCATATAATTTTTCAAAATATTTTCTTAATCTTTTATATTTCTCTGGTGTCAGTTGTTCTCTTTTCTAATTTTATTTATTAAGATACTTTCTCCTTTTTTGTTGATGAATCTGGCTAAAGGTTTGTCAATTTTGCCCTTCCGTCCCCCCCCCCCACTTTGCTCATTTGTTAATTCCAAATATGAGTGAGATCATGTGGTATTTGCCTGTCTCTGGCTGACTTATTTCTCCTAGCATTATCCTCTATAGCTCTAGCCATGTTGTTGCAAATGGCAAGATTCCATTCTTTTTATAGCCAAATAATATTCTATTTACATATATACCATATCTTCTTTATTCATTCATCTATCAGTGGATGCTTGGGCTGCTTCCATTGTTTGGCTGTTAAAAATAATGCTGCTAGGGCGCCTGGATGGCTCAGTTGGTTAAGCGACTGCCTTCGGCTCAGGTCATGATCCCGGAGTCCTGGGATCGAGTCCCATATCGGACTCCCGGCTCTGCGGGAGGTCTGTTTCTCCCTCTGACCTTCTTCTCCCCTCTCATTCTCAGTCTCTCTCTCTCTAATAAATAAATAAAATCTTAAAAAAAAATAATGCTGCTATCAACAACGGGGAGCATATACCCCTATGAATTAGTGTTTTGGGTTTTTTGTGGGTTTTTTTTGGTTAAATAACCAGTTGTGCAATTCCTGAATCATATGGTAACTTTATTTTAAATTTTTTGAGGAACCTCCATACTGTTTCCCACAGTAGCTGCTCTAGTTTGGCATTCTCACTAACAGTACTAGAGAGTCTATTTTTCTCCACAGCCTTACCAATACTTGTTGCTGGTGTTTTTATTTAAGCCATTCTAATAGGCATGAGGTGATATTTCATTTTAGTTTCAATTTGCAACTCTTTTTTTTTTTAATTTTTCTAATCAATTTGCAACTCTTTGATGTTGAGCATCTTTTCACATGGTTGTTGACCAACCGTATGTCTCTAGAGAAGTGTCTGTTCATGTCTTCTGCCCAGTTTTAAATTATTTATTTTTGGGTGTTGAGTTTTATCAGGTCTTTATATATTTTGGATATTAACCCATTCTTGGATATGTCATTTGCAAATACCTTCTCCCATTCAGTTGGTTGCCTTTTGTTGACTGTTTCTTTTGCTTTGTGGAAACTTTTTATTTTGATGTAGTCCTAGTAGTTTATTTTTGCTTTTATGTCCCTTGCCTCAGGAGACATACCTAGAAAAAGGTTGCTATGGCCAATGTCAGAGCAATTATTGCCTGTGCTCTCTTCTAGTTTTATGGTTTCAGATATCACACATTTACATCTTTAATCTATTTTGCTTTTATTTTTGTGTATGGTGATAGAATCTGGTCCTGTTTAATTCACTTACATGTAGCTGTCCAGTTTTCCCAACACCATTTGTTGAAGGGACTGTTTTTTTCCTCATTGTATATTCATTCCCCCCTTGTTAAAGAGTAATTGACCATTTAATCATGGATTTTTGGGTTTTCTATTCTATTCCATTGATCCGCATGTCTTTCTTATGGCAGTACCACACTATTTTAATTACTACTACTTTGTAATCTAGAATTTTGATACCTCTGGTTTTTTTCTTTTTCAAGATTGCTTTGAGTATTTGAGGTCTTTGTGCTTCCATACAAATTTTAGGATTGTTTGTTCCAGTGCTGTGAAAAGTGCTGTTGGTATTTGGATAGAGATTGCATTAAATCTATAGACTGCTTTGGGTAGTGTAGACATTTTAATAATACATCTTCCAGTCCACTAGCACAGAATGTCTTTCCATTTCTTTGCATTGTCTTGAATTTTTTCATCAGTGTTTTATAGTTTGCAGAGTACAGGTCTTTCACCTTCTTGGTTAAACTTATTCCTAGACATTTTATTGGTTTTGTTGCAATTGTAAATGGGATTATTTGCTTAATTTCACTTTCTTTGCCTCATTATTAGTGTGTAGAAATGCAACAGGTTTCTGCACATAGATTTTTGTATTCTGTGACTTTACTGTATTCATGAGTTCTAATGGGTTTTTGGAGTATTCAGGGTTTTCTGCATATAGTATCATGTGATCTGCAAATAGTTTTACTACTTTACCAATTCGGATGCCTTTTATTTCTTTGTTGTCTAATTGCGGTGGCTAGGACTTCCAGTACTGTGTTGAATAAAAGTAGTGAGACTGGACATCTTTACCTTGTTCCCTGTCTTAGGAGAAAAACTCTTGTTTTCCTCCATTCAATATGATGTCAGCTGTGAGTTTTTTATATATGACCTTTATTATGTTATGTTCCCTCTAAACCTACTTTGCTGATGACTTTATCATGGATGGATGTTGTACTTGGTTGAATGGTTTTCCTGTATGTATTGAAGTGATCATATAGTTTTTATTCTTGTTGATGTGAAGTATCATGGTGATTGATTTGCCAATATTTTTTTTAAAGATTTTTATTTATTTATTTATTAGGAAAGAGAAAGAGTGAGAGAGAGCATGAGAAGGGAGAAGGTCAGAGTGAGAAGCGGACTCCCCATGGAGCTGGGAGCCCGATGTGGGACTCGATCCCGGGACTCCGGGATCATGACCTCAGCTGAAGGCAGTTGCCTAACCAACTGCGCCACCCAGGCGCCCTGATTTGCCAATATTGAACCACTTTTGCATCCTAGGAATAAATCCCATTTGATCGTGGTGAATGACTTTTTTAGTGTACTGTTGGATTCAGTTTGCTTATATTTTGTTGGGGTTTTTTGCATCTGTATTCATGAGGGATGTTGGCCTGTGGTTTTCCTTTTTTATGGTGTCTTTATCTGGTTTTGGTGCCTGGGCGATACTGGCCTTGTGGAATGAATTTGGAAGTTTTCCTTCCTCTGTTTTTGGAACAGTTTGAGAAGAATAGGTATTGACTCTTAAAATGTTTGATAGAATCCACCTGTGAAGCTGTCCGGTCCTGGACTTGTTTTGGGGAATTTTTTTTACTGTTATCAGTAAACACTCAGTTATTACTGATTCACTTTCATTGCTGGTAACTGGTCTGTTCAGATTTTCTCTTCCTGCTGTAGTTTCGGTTAAGGTCTAGATTTCTAGGAATTTATCCATTTCTTCTCAGTTGTCCAATTTGTTGGCATATAGGTTTTCATAATCTGTTTCAATTCTAGTTCTCGTGTTATTTCTCCTCTTTCATTTGTGCTTTTGAGTCCTCTTAATGAGTCTGTCTAGATTATCAATTTTGTTTTCAAAGTACCAGCTCCTGATTTCATCTATTTTTTTAAGATTATATATCATTTATTTCTGCTATATTATTTCCTTCCTTGTGTTTGGTTTAGGTTCTTTTCCCAGCTCCTTTTAGGTGTAAACTTAGGTTGTTGCAGACTTTCTTGCTTCTTGAGGTAGGCCTATATTGCTCTAAACTTCCCTTTTAGAACCGCTTTTGCTGCATCTCAAAGAATTTGGGGCATTATTTTCTCATCTTCATTTGTTACCATATAATTTATTTATTTTGGTTGACCCATTCATTGTTTAGTAGCATCTTACTTAACCTGCATGTATTTGTGTCTTTCCAGATTGTTTCTTGTGGTTGATATCTAGTTTCATAGCGTTGTGGTCAGAAAAGATGCATGGTATGACTTCGAATTTTTTAAAAATTTATTCAGACTTGTTTTGTGACCTATTCTGGAGAATGCTCCATGTGCAGGTGAAAAGAATGTGTATTCTGTTTTAGGATTGAATGATCTCAGTATGTCTGTTACATCCATCTGGTCCAGTGTCATTCAAAGCCACTGTTTGCTTATTGATTTTCTGCTTGGATGACCTGTCCGTCAATGTATGTGGGATGTTAACATCCCCTACTGATATTGTGTTAGAATTTCCTTCATGTTTGTTATTAACTGTTTAATGTACTTGAGTGCTCCTATGTTGGGTACATAAATATTTACAATTATTATAGCCTCTTACAGAATTTTCCCCTTTATGCTTATATAGTGTCCTTTGTCTCTTGTTAGTCGTTGTTTTAAAGTCTACATTGTCTGATACAAGTATTGTTTCCCCAGCTCTCTTTTGACATCTATTTGCATGATAAATCTTTTCCATCCCCTCATTTTCAACTTGCAGTTGTGTTTAGGTCTGAAATGAGTCTCTTGGAGGCAGAATTATGATGGTTCTTGTTTTTTATTCACTTGACACCCTATGCCTTTTGATTGGAGCATTTAGTTTACATTCACAGTAATTATTGATAGATGTGTATTTATTGCCATTTTGTTACTTCTTTTGAGGTTGTTTGTATAGATTTTTTCTAATCCTTTCCTCTTTCTCTTTCATGGTTTGTTGGCTTTCTTTAGTGATATGCAAAGAATAGAGAAAGGAATTCAAGTATATCTATTACTGTGTGGTTACCATTAAGTTTCTATATAACATCTGCTTATAGCAGTCTATATGAAGTTGATGGTTACTTAAGTATGAATATATTCTTTACTCCTCTCCCTGCTATGTTTTACATATATGGTGCATCTTTTATATCCTCTTATGAATCCCTTGACTGGCTTTTACAGAAATACTTATTTTTTTTTTAAACACTCTTTTTTTAAGATTTTATTTATTCATTTGACAGAGAGATCACAACTAGGCAGAGAGAGGGGGGAAGTAGGCTCCCCGCTGAGCAGAGAGCCGGCTGTGGGGCTCGATCCCAGGACCCTGAGATCATGACCTGAGCTGAAGGCAGAGGCTTTAACCCACTGAGCCACTCAGGCGCCCCCAGAAATACTTATTTTTACTGCTTTTGTGTTCCCTACCTTTGTACTGTCACTTTCAGTCTCACCTTTCCAAATAGTTCCCTTTAGTATTTGTTGCAGGGCTGGTTTAGTGGTCATAAACACCTTTCATTTTTGTTTGCCTGTGAAACTCTCTCTCCCTCTATTCTACGTGATGTACTTGCTGAATAGAGTATTCTTGGCTGCAGATTTTTTTTTCCTGTCAACATTTTCAGTGTATCATGCCCCTCCCTTCTCAGCTGCAAAGTGACTGCTGGAAACCCTTGTAATTATCTTTTCATCACTATTTTTTTTTGCCATAATAATTGCTGTGTGTCTTGGTGTGCACCTTCTTCCGTGATTTTGCTGGGGGCTCTCTACCTCCTAGATTGGATTTCTGTTTTCAGCTATTATTCAAATTTTCTGTCCCCTTCTCTGTTCTAACATCCCCATAATGCAGATGTTACTACACTTGAGTCAATCAGGCGTATTATTTATATCTGTTTCACTTAGGTTTCTTGCTATGATTTGGTCCTGTTCTTTCATTTGGGACATATGGTGTCTCCTCTTTCAGTCTGTGTGTGTGTTAGGAAAGCTACTTCTCTTGCTCTTAGCCTTATGAAGAACAGGGCCAGTAATGCAGTGCTTGTCGCTGTTCCCTCGGGCCTGGCACTTCAGAGTGTTTCCTGTGTGTGCTATGCTTGCTCTGTGATTAAGTTCTGGGTGCCGCCTTGCCTTCCTCAGATCCAGTTGTCTGCAGAGGGTTTTTTTTTTTTGCCTATTGTGAGGATTGTTTTGTTCCCAGCAGGGGAGAGGCGCATTTCACCAAGGTATAGAGTAGTTTTCTTGTGAAATGTGACCTGCCTGGACCAGAACTGAGTACCCACAAACCATGAGGGTTTAGGGTTGTGTTGGCAGGGTTTGCCCTGGTCTTCAGGGGGAGGGGGACCGGATTTTTTTTTTTTAGTCTCATTTATTTCTGCTCTGATCATTTTCCTCTGCTTCCCTGGAACCTCATTTGAGCCTTTTTTTTTTTTCTTGAGTTAGGCTTGTATCACTATATACATCCCTCTTAGAACTACTTTCTCTGTATCCTAAAGATTTTGGGCTATTGTTTTCTTTTCTTCGTTAGCTTCACTGAACCATTGGTTGTTTAGTTTCCCTGTGATTATTTATCTCCTACCACTGTGATCAGAAAAGATACATGCTAGGACTTAAGTCTTCTTAAAGTTATTGAGGCTTGTTTTGTGGCGTAATTTATGTTCTATTCTGGAGAACATTTTATGTGCAGTTGAAAGGGATGTGTATTCTGTTTTGGGATGGGGTGATCTGAATATATGTTATGTCCATCTGGTCTAATGTTACCTTCAAAGACTTTTCCTTATTGATTTTCTGCCTCCATCTGTCCACTAATGGAAATAGAGTTTTAAAGATCCCCTACTATTGCTATAACACCATCAATTTCTTTAAATACTTTGTCTTTAAGTGTTCCCATATTGGGTGCATAAATATTGACAATTGTTATATCCACTTGTTGTCATTATAGTAATGTCCTCCCTTGCCTCTAAAACAATCTTTGTTTTAATGTCTATTTTTTTTTCTGGTGCTGATAGTCTTGAAAACAGTATGGAGGTTCCTCAAAAAGTTGAAAATAACTACCCTGTGACCCAGCAAATACCTACTAGGTATTTACCCTAAGAAAAGAATAGGAGCTCAAAGGGATACATATACCCTGATATTCATAGCAGCATTATCTACAATAGCCAAAATAGTAGAACAGCCCAAGTGTCTACTGACTGATGAATGGATAAAGAAGATGTGGTGTATATATGTATATGATGAATTACTCAGCCATAAAAAAAAGAATGAAATCTTGCCATTTGCAATGACAGAGTTACAGAATATAATGCTAAGCAAAATAAGTCACTCAGAGAAAGACAGATACTGTATGGTTTCACTCAGGTGGAATTTACAGAACCAAACAAGCAAAGGAGGGACAAGGGAGAGAGAAACAAAGCAAGCTGCAGATTCTTAACTATAGAAAACAAACTGATGGTTATCAGAATGGAGGTGAGTGGGATTAAGAAGTGCACATCCTGGGTGGCTCAAGCCCTGATTTTGGGGTCCTGGGATCAAGTCCCACATTAGGCTCTCTGCTCAGCAGGGAGCTTGCTTCCTCCTCGGGCTCTGCCTGCCTGTCTACTTATAATCCCTCCCTGTCAAGTAAATAAACAAAATCTTTAAAAAAAAAAAAGTACACTTCGTGGGAGGAGCACTAGGTGTTAAATTATTATACACCTAAAACTTATACTGTATGTTAAATAATTAGAATTGAAAAACTAGGTATTTTTATATAAATATTAAATATGTTATCATCTATAATCCTATTTAGGCATGTGCTTTAAAACTTTCTTAGGTGTTTAACAAACTCCCAAGATTTAAAATGGTAAATGAAGTCTTAAGTTACTTAGAAAGCACTGTCAAACCCACAACTGTAAGCATTAGGTTGTATTATATGGATAAATGCTATAACTAGAAAATATATGAAATTCCTTAAGGTTTACTATGTCCTAGTATAAGGCCATTACTTAAATTAACATGTCACAGAAATAAACAGATTTCTTTGTCGATTTCATTGTAATGTATTCTCAGATCTTTAACCATGTCTATTTGAGGGTTGGTTTTTAGGGTTTTTTTTTCCTTTGTCATAGTTTAAGTCTTTAAAAAAAAAATCTTAAGACTTTATTTATTTGACAGAGATCACAAGTAGGCAGAGAGAAAGAATCTAGTAGATTCCCTGCTGCGTTGAGGGCTCAATCTTAGGACCCTGACATCATGACCAGAGCCAGCTACCCCTCAGAGTTATTTTGATGCCCTTGCAAAACGTATTTCTTCTTCAAAGAGATTCATAAAGAGAACTTTTGACAAATACAGGTTTTTGGTATATTTAAAATGAAAACTGAACTGGGTAAGAATTTCCAGCAATAACGGGAAAGCCACATTTAAACAAAAACTAACATAGAACTGAATATTTCAAATGGTAAAATATTCTTTTGTGAACAAATTGAGACATTTAATTTTTCTCCTTACCTCAACCCTCCACAATCTGGAAACTGAGTATTCTTCCTTCCATAGCAGTTATTTGCGTAAGTTATATAAGAATCTGTTCTCCTCCTAACAGGACACCATTTGGAAAGACTGGTTACATGACCAAGGCTTTGACTAGAATGTCTTGTTTGAGAGAGAAACACGTAGCCTCAGATACGACCGGACAGCTGTAAAGAATTAAGAGTGACCTTCAGGAGCCTCTTGAAACTATCAGCCTGATTCCTTGCTTGCAGAGTTTCTAGCAGCCTTACCAGGTGAGTAAAGAAGGTCCCTTCCTGAAAGGTGTAAGAACCTCAGCATATTTTGGGGATCTGAAGACGAGGAATTACAGGCAAGTCTGATGATTACAATTTGACTTGTCTCTGGCTTGGAGTTTAGTCTAGAAATTCCTTTAAAATCTGCTTTGCTTAGAAGTTTTTTATAAGGACCTATAATCACCAATCACTGTTCTTCATGAGCTTATGGAAATAATTGGGCCAAGTTAGTTAAAACTGGACTTGTTTTACAGTAACTAGTTTTGATCTGGCTATTTCAGGAAATAAGGGTAAATTTAGACAACCTGTTCCAGTAAGGTATCCTTATGGATGGTTGATTCTAGTTTTGTCATTCGCCTAAGCTAGACAACTCAAGGTAAACTTGAGCTGGGGGTAATAGCTCATACATCAAAAGTCTTCCTGCTTGTTACTCGATGGGGATAATCAAGAGGACCCCGTGGGCATATGATTTATACAGCAGGACGAGGGGATAGACTCCCCACCAACTGTGTAACTCTGCTGTCACCTTGATCAATTCTCCATGGCTGGGATAACAAAATCGCTCCTTAAAAATCAGCACGTACCCCAGTCCAAGGGGCTAACTATGAAATAGTGGAGATGATGGATGGCCCCACCTTCCTTAATAACTGGATAGGGAATGCCCTTCTCTCCAGAGACATCTCCCCCTTGCCCACAAATCCTCATTCCTAGGACACTGTAAAGCTAGACGAGGCAAAGAGGGCTTCATCCCTCCCCTGGAGTTGTCTCAGGAGGTACCTCTGTCACTGTCAAATTACACGTAGAAGCTGGAGCCAAGCATCCAGGGGCCACTTTTAACCAAACGCAACACCAAGTCACCCACAAATTTGAAAAGTGGACCTCCAAAACCTAGTGGCCATTGATACCCTGACTGCAAGTCAAAGATGAAATTATTAATGCTAATACTAAGACTAAATGTTGTGCTTTATCCCAGACAACTCTTCCTGTATATCCAAAGTTTTAGCAGGCATGCATACCCTACCTAAACCAACCTTCTTGCTGGATTTGTGGCTTACTACCCTGACCAAGCACTTGAGGCCTCCCTAGTGGTCTTCTCCATTATATACTACAGGTGAGCATTATTTGTATCCATACATAACCCATACAATACATCACCCAGTATTTACAGGGGTATTTCCCTCACTTAAGAACATGTTCCTGCTGGCTAATGTTAATACTACATGGAACTTTCCAGGTCATAAGAGGCCTTTCTCTTATCTTCAACCAATATGCCAACCCAGGGATGGGCTCCTAGCACTGACAGACAAGACCCATGTTCCATTGGGTCCAGACATCTGACCTCTATCAGGCTTAGAAAATGGCACATGGAAGCCCTTGGTCACTGAACATTTAAGGCCGTAAGTGATTCTCAAAATAGCATTACACTCAAACATTGAAATGACCCAATTGCATAAAGCAGTTCTACAACATAGAGGTCCTAACAGCACAAAGGGGAACATGTGTCATTATTAAAGGAGAAATCTGTGTCTACAGTTCAGATAACAAATTAACAGGGTTACTTACTGATACGAATAATCACATTGGTGCTCTTAATGACTGGTTACACTCCGGGTCTGGAGGTGGACCTTCACCTTGCTCTTCTTCTTTTCATTATAATAATCCCAGTGTGTTCTCTTATATTGTCCAGATACATGGAAGCAGTTCCTGACTCCTTCACCTAGACAGAAGACGATCCTTAGGACTCAAAACCAAATCCACCCCAGCGTGCCCTCTGGACTCCACAGGAACGGCCCTCGGTAATACTTCCTTGTAGGGACATCTCTACAACCCCTATTCACTTAAAGTTACAGAAAATGAGCCCTTTGTCCCTCAACAACTGTAAAGGTGTGAGGACCAACAATTGGGGAGAGGGGAAATGATGGCTAGAAGCAAAAAAAAAAGGTCATATTTAACCCAGAACACACAGCATGGAGCCCAATGCAGGGCTCAAACTCAAAACCTGAGCCAAGAGTTGAATGTTCAACCAGCTAAGCAAGCCAGGTGCCGCAGCCTTAAAGGGTCTCATGACTGCCTGACGTCTCGCTAATAGCTGAGTGACAAAGAAAGGCAACTGCCTTCAGCTCCTGTCATGATCCTAGGTCCTGGGGTTGAATCCCAGATGGGGCACCCTGCGTGGAGCCTGCTTCTCCATCTTCTTCTACCCATCCCCCTGTTTGTGCTATCAAATAAAATCTTTTTGGAAGAAAAAGTTGAACATGTTTATGTTTTAACACTCCCTGCATTAGTATCTCTTGTCAAGGTGCCAGTCCTATTGGATTAGAACTCCACCCTCATGAGGAACTTAAGAGATGAAATAAATGGGGGGGGTGAAAGAACAGTTCTTTCACCCCCACATTTACACAGAGCAGTCCTAACTCCCGCTGTGACTGCATTTGGAAAGTCAAGTCCCTAATGTTACACTAGATATGAGGGTGGGATTCTAATCCACCAGGACCAGTACCTTGATAGGAACAGAGATACAAATAAAAAACACAATGAGATATCACCTCATACCAGTCAGGAAATGAAAGATGTCGGCAAGGATGCAGAGAAAGGGGAACCTTTCTACACTACTGGTGGGAATGCAAGCTGGTGCAGCCACTCTGGAAAACAGTATGGAGGTTCCTCAAAAGGTTGAAAATAGAGCTACCCTGTGACCCAGAAATCGCACTACTGGGTATTCACCCTGAAGATAGAAATGTAGTGATCTGAGGAGGTACCTACACCCCAGTGTTTATAGCAGCAATGTCCACAATAGCCAAGCTTTGGGAAGAGCCCAGAGGTCCATTAACACATAAATGGATAAAGAGATATATACACAGTGGAATATTATGCAGCCATCAAAAATGAAATCTTGCCATTAGCAACAACGTGGATGGAACTAAAGGATATTATGCTAAGCAAAATAAGTCAGAGAAAGACAATTATCATATGATCTCACTCATATGTGTAATTAAGAAACAAGGCAGAGGATTATAGGGGAAAAGGGAAAAAATGAAACAAGAAGAAACCAGAGAGGGAGACAACCCATAAGAAACTCAATCTCAGAATGTTTATAGCAGCAATGTCCAAAATAGCCAACCTATAGAAAGAGCCTAGATGTCCATCAACAGATGAATGGATAAAGATGGGAATACGATGCAGCCATCAAAAATACCCCAAATCCTGCCATTTGCAATGACCTGGGTGGAACTAAAGGGTATTATCCTAAAAGGAATAACTCAGAGAAAGATAATTGTATGATCTCTCTGATAAAAGGAATTTGAGAGGTGGAGTAAGGGAGGGAAAAAAATGAAACCAGATGGGAACGGGAGGGAGACAAACCATAAGAGACTCTTAATCTGGAAACAAACTGAGGGTGGGTAGGGATAGGGTGGGTGGGTGATGGACATTGGGGAGGGTATGTGCTATGGTAAGTGTTGTGAATTGTGTAAGACTGATGATTCACATACCTGTACCCCTGAAGCAAATAATACATTATATGTTAATTTCAAAATTAAAAAAAACTCCTCAAACTCAGGAGACAAACTGAGGGTGCTGCAGTGAAGGGGGCTGGGAGGGATGGGTGATGGACATTGGGAAGGTTATGTGTTGTGGTGACCGCTGTGTATTGTGTAAGACTGATGAATCACAGACCTGTACCTCTGAAAAAATACATTAGGTTTTAATTGGAAAAAAAAAAAAGCACAGCCAGTAGAGGGCGCCTCGGTGGCTCAGTGGGTTAAGTACCTGCCTTCCACTCAGGTTGTGATCCTGGGGCTCCTTGCTCAGCAGGTGGCTGCTTCTCCCTCTCCCTGCTGCTACCCCTGCTTGTGTGTGTACAAGCGCGCGCTCGCTCGCTCTCTCAAAAAAAAAAAAAAAAAAAACTCAGCCAGTCCAAGCATCAAGCTTCCCAGCTTTAAATATTCTAATGGTGACCCCAGTTTCCAAAGGCAGTTCCGATCGCTTAATGAACAAGGGTCTATACCATCAGCATTGGACTCAAATCCCTGGCCTTATACTGTGTTATGTACAAGCCACCCCACCCCACAGTGGGTCGCTTACTGACCCCTCCCTTCTGGAGTCGGCTTCTCCCTCTCCATTCATTCTCTCAATCTCTCCCGCCCTCTCAAATAGAATCTTTAATTATAGTTGACATACAGTATTAATTGCAGGCGTGCAACATAGTGATTCAACACTTATATACGTTACCAAATAATGCTTACCAGATAGGTGTAGTTATACCATTTGCCACCAAAAGTAACTACAATATTGACTATATCCTATATACTCTATTTTTCACCTCATGACTTACATATAATTACAAGTTTGTACCTCTTAATCCCCTCTAAAAATTCCATACTGCCAACTCCTTGCCTTCTGGCAACCACAGACTTTTTTTTGTGGTATGGGTTTCTCTTTATCTTGTTGATTCTGCTTTTCAGATTCCACATATACGTGAAATAATATCGGATTTGTCTTCCTCTGTCAGACTTCACCACATACGATATTGTCTAGGTCTATCCAATTGGTTACAGATGACAAGATCGCAATCATTTTTACATATGAGTAGTATTTCATTGTATATATAGAACCACTTTATCCATTTGCTTATCGAATAACACTTAGGTTGTTCCCATATCGTTGGTGCTTGTGGGGACCCAGGACACTCGAGATTAAGTAATTCTTAGGGGCCAGGAGACGGTACCCTAAACTATGGTAGGGGATTTAAGAGACAATATTGTATTAGGCAATGGCGGGGAGGGGCTGGGACAGGACCATCTTAGGCAATTATTGTGGGCCCAGGAAGCTGCATCTTAGGCAATTATCAGGCGCAAACACAATTTTGGTAATTTCATCCAGAAAAATGCTGTAAGAATTAATATGGGGGGAGGAAACTATAGCGGTAGGTGATTTGGCAGAGCCAAAAGACACGAAATTTAGCCAAAAGATCCAAACTTAAGGTAGAAATTGAAAGACCTCCAAGACTTCCAAAGGTACAATTGGCAGGGTAGGGGTGTGTGCAGTGTCGTAAGAAAAAAAAAAAAAATCACTAGAAAAGGTTTATTCCTTATCTCCCTCAAAAACCTAGTGTCAAGTTTTCTGGGAACACACAGTCACCTAAGGTCTAGTTTTCTAACCCTTTCTTCCCCCACGCCCCACAAAATAAACTAAGCTGCAGTTGCCTGGATGCCCTATAATCGCCTAAGGTGAATTTTCTGGGGCCCAATAATTCATCAACAAAGCTGAGTATGTCCCGGCGCTGCATTAAAATCACCTTCGGGGGGCACCTGGGTGGCTCAGTGGGTCAAAGCCTCTGCCTTCAGCTCGGGTCCTGATCTCAGAGTCCTGGGATCGAGCCCCACATCGGGCTCTCTGCTAGGCAGGGAGCCTGCTTTTCCCTCCCCATGTCCGCCTGCCTCTCTGCCTACTTGTGATCTCTCTCTCTCTCTCTCTTTCTCTGTCAAATTAATAAATAAAATATTTAAAAAAAAAAAAAATCACCTTCAGGGGCCAGCGAAACTCTGACTTGGGTGACTAGGAACAAAAGACAGTCTGGCTGTTTACGGAGGGCCAAAAGAGTCTCTAGTACATATTTAGAATACAGATCTTGAACTTAGGGAATTATGGGGGCACAGAAAATAGTCGGGTGATTTTTGAGGAACGAATAATACTATCTTACATGAT
>CM052797.1:35119336-35139824 GCA_028533885.1 Nasua narica | reverse complement strand
GGAAACTGTCAACAAAACCAAAAGACAACTGACAGAATGGGAGAAGATATTTACAAATGACATATCAGATAAAGGGTTAGTATCCAAAATCTATAAAGAACTTCTCAAACTCAACACCCAAAGAACAAATAATCCAATCAAGAAATGGACAGAAGATATGAACAGACATTTCAGTAAAGAGGACATCCAAATGGCCAACAGACACATGAAAAAATGCTCAACATTACTGGGCATCAGAGAAATACAAATCAAAACCACAGTGAAATACCACCTCACACCAGTCAGAATGGCTAAAATTAGCAAGTCAGGGAACAACGGATGTTGGCAAGGATGCAGAGAAAGGGGAACCTTCTTACACTGTGGGTGGGAATGCAAGCTTGTACAGCCACTCTGGAAAACAGTATGGAGGTTCCTCAAAATGTTGAAAATAGAGCTACCCTATGACCCAGCAAGCGCACTATTGGGTATTCACCCTAAAGATACAAATGTAGTGATCCGAACGGTCACATGCACCCAAATGTTTATAGCAGCAATGTCCACAATAGCCAAACTATGGAAAGAACCTAGATGTCCATCAACAGATGAATGGATAAAGAAGAGGTGGTATGTATATATACAATGGAATACTATGCAGCCATCAAGAGAAATGAAATCTTGCCATTCACAACGACGTGGTTGGAACTGGAGGGTATTATGCTAAGCGAAATAAGTCAGAGAAAGACAATTATCATATGATCTCTCTGATATGAAGAATTTGAGAGGCAGGCCGGGGAATCGTGGGGCGGGGGGAGGGAAATGAAACAAGATGGGATGGGGAAGGATACAAACCATAAGAGACTCCTAAACTCACGAAACAAACTGAGGGTGGCTGGGAGGTAGGGGAGGTAGGGGGATAGGGTGGCTGGGTTATGGACATTGGGGAGGGTATATGCTATGGCAAATGCTGTGAAATGTGTAAGCCTGATGATTCACAGACATGTACCCTGGGGCAAATAATACATTATATGTTAATTTTTTTAATTGTGTAAAAAATAAAAAGGAAGTATTTTAACACCAAAAAAAAGAATAAAATCTTGCCATTACCAACAACAAAAAAACTAAAAAAAAATCAATATTCATTTTTTACATTATTATGATTTTGTATGTCACTCAGAGCTTAACACACTATGATTATTTTTCTTCTCTTACACATTTCTTTTATTCCTTGAGTTAATGATTGTCTATTTTTTACTTGTTAGGTTTTTTTTTTATGATTTTATTTCTCTCTTTGAGAGAGAGAGAGAAGGCACAGGTGCACAAGCAGTAGGAGAGGTACAGGGAGAAACTGAGCAGGGAGCCCGATGTGAGGCTGGATCCCAGGACCCTGGGATCATGACCTGAGCTGAACGCAGGAGCTTAAACGACTGAGCCACCCAGGCGCCCTACTTGGTTAGTTTTTTATTAGCTGTCTATGAACTTTTTAGCAATCCATTCTCTAATTCTCCAATTGTTTAAATCTCTTCTCAAGAAATGTATTCACATCAGGCATTTTAGAAATTTCTTCTTTCAGAGGAACTGTCTCCCAGAGCCTCTGACTTGCTCAAATGCAGGCTGGTCATCCTCTGTGCCTGCTACACAGTTGTCATCCTGCAATATCCCTTCAATATCATCCTGGATTCCCTTTGCTTTCACCCTTCTTGGGTCTCCTGTTTCTGTATCCCTGCCTTTTTTTTCTTTCTTGTTTTACTCCCTCATTTTGCTGAAACACATCCTCTGGTAACTTTCTGAGAAAGAGTGTGAGAAATAACAAGTTAGAAGCCTGGCATGTTTGAAAATGTCTTTATTTCACCTTCACAGTTGATTAATACTTTGGGCAAAAGTTCTAGGTTGTAAATTATTTTTAGTCAGTTTTAGAGGCATTTCTCCATTTTCTTCTAGCTTCCACTATTAAAGGCATTCTTCCAATGTTCTTTTAATTTCCAGTGTTGATTCCTGATCTTTTTTTTGTGGACTTTTTTTTTTCCTCTCTCTCTCTTTCTCCAGAAGCCAGTAAGATCTTGTCTTTGACCCCAGAGTTCTGAAATTTCACAATGATATGTGATATTCATCCATTGTGCTAGGCAGTTAGGTGAGCCTTTTAACCTGGAAACTTATGTCCTCCGGTTGTGGGAGGTTTTCTTGAAGCATTTTATTAATGATGCCATCCTTTCTGCTTTTCTGTTTTCTCCTCCAGAACTCCTAATGTTTGTATATTGGATTTCCTTGATGTGATTTACTTTTCCAAGTATAGGTGAAAGGGTCCCATTGTAGACACTGAGTTTGGCTAACCTGATGCCCACTACCAACTTCTTTCTTTCCTAGACTCTATATTTGAAATGGGAAAAGCTAAATAGTCACTTTCCCAGCTAGCGGCCCTTGCCGCTAAAAGTGGCCGTATGACATAGTCCTGTCAATAAGATGTTCGTAAAAGTCTTTCCTAATGTCAGGGCACAGACAATCTAGTATGGTCCCTCATCCTTCTCCCTACCTTGAATATGGATTCATATGGATGAATATGGAGCTGTAATAGTTATCTTGAACTCGTGGGGAAATGGCAAAACGATCACAGATGTTATATATAATATTCTCCAAATCAGCCACTGAACCAATTCCAGAAGCTGAATGTCTCCTGAATTTTTGTTACATGAGAAAAATGAATCTCACTTTTTAAGCTTCTATAGGTTAGTTTTTTTCCCTGTCACTTGCAGCTCAATTTATTCCTGATAGATTCCTGGGAACTGTAGACACTTGACAAATATTTGTCTGGTTGAATTTTAGAGGGTATGAGGGATTTGAGCCCATGGATATGTAAATCCATGTTCTCTCCAAGAGACTGAACCAAAAAAAAAAAAAAAAGGATAGCACCCAGGTCTCTCTTCCTGTCTTCAGAACATCTGTAGGGGCGCCTGGGTGGCTCAGTGGGTTAAAGCCTCTGCCTCCGGCTTGGGTCATGATCTCAGGGTCCTGGGATCGAGCCCCACATCGGGCTCTCTGCTCAGCAGGGAGCCTGCTTCCCCCTCTCTCTCTGCCTGCCTCTCTGCCTACCTGTGATCTCTCTCTCTGTCAAATAAATAAATAAAATATTAAAAAACAATTGTAGAAAAAGGTTAGGAGGACCAAGAGGAGCTTTTCTTCAAAGTAGGCAGAGAAAGATACCAGATGAGTTTGGGGAGAATGACAAGAGATCAATGTCATGCCAGGTAAAGAGCACATAAAACCACATTTTCTCTTCACAGGCTTAGCGAGGCACAGTATTTGGACAATATGGGTGGCACTTGTTAAACAGCAGGAGAGGAAAAAGACCTCAAAGCCCTGGCAGAGGAACACTTTGTTTTATCTAAAATACAGTCCTATCCATTTGTGCTTCCTCCCTGTTATATGTGTTGAGCCAAAATAATAAGTACTCTGTAATCTGTGCTCCCAAGGTAGGCCGTCCAGTGTGATTGTAATTGTATGTAATTGTATGTATGATTGTAATTGTATGTTTCTGTATGTAATTGTATGTATGATTGTAATTGTATGTTTCTGTTACCCAAAAAATCAAGGAGCTGAAGCAAGAGTAAATTTGATTTAAAAGCTATTAGGCAGCAGGTGCACATCCAGAAAAGGCCCAATTGGGCTATGAAATTGGTTTTCTGCTAACAAATCAGGCAGGGTCAGATCATCCACCACAGGCTGCTTCTACACCTTTAGAAACTGGAGTTTTCCCCTGCTAGTAACAGACCACTTCTCAGAAATGAGTTTTCAAGAGAGAGAAGTTGGCCTTACTGTGGTTTGACGGCTCTGACCACAGTTTTTACCACAGCTATTTCTATTTTTAAAGCTGCTTTCCAGTAATTGTGAGTAGACCTCAAGGCTGGCAACCGTCCAGAAGGCCTTCAACCCAGAGACCCTTCCCTTCTGCTGAGGCCCAGGACCTGTTCCATGAGGAGATGGAAAGTGGGGGGTGGGATGGACAAAAGAAGGGTCCAAAGGATAGCAAGTGGCATTGTGTGTGTGAGGGGGTACCTCATGGGCTACGGGCAGCTACGTGACCCGGTACAGGCTGAGCCACAGCGTGTGGCTTGCCAGCATCTAAACTGCCTGAGAACGGCTCAGATACAGCCCTGCTGTTCGCCCACGTCCCAGCACAACTTCCTCATGGGCACTGAACAGATGAGAAGAGGTTTTTGAACAGTAACTCTTAGCAACCCTTGCTCCTCCAAAGAAGTAGCCTCCTTCTCTGGGTCTCTTAACCCACCTTTAGGCTGTTGTCTCAGAGCGTCCCCTTGTGACAAGGCGGAGTAATGACTTGCCATAAGAGCCTGGTATATGCAGAGACGGGAAGATTGCCTTACCTCCAGACTCACAGAAGGGTGGTTGGTTTGCCCCATCTCCGCTCTCGGAGGAAAGAATAGGGAGTTCAGAGGTATTTGCATCTCACAATGGCCGGTGTGGTTTCTCTGGTTTAATCTGTTGAACAGAATTGAAATTCTCTCTCAACCTTGGCTCTTTACTTGTTAAAGCTAGTTTTTCAATTACTGATGCACTTAACTTCATTGTACATTAGGTCTCTGCAATTTTTTGACAATGTGGTCTTTTTACACTCAAAGTTTTCAAACTCCCAACCTAAATAACAACTTGTCTTTAAAAATATATTTAGGGCGCCTGGGTGGCTCAGTTGGTTAAGCAACTGCCTTTGGCTCAGGTCATGATCCCGGAGTCCTGGGATCGAGTCCCACACCGGGCTCCCAGCTCCATGGGGAGTCTGCTTCTCCCTCTGACCTTCTCCCCTCTCATGCTCTCTCTCACTGTCTCTATCTCAAATAAATAAATAAAATATTAAAATATATATATACTGGGGCGCCTGGGTGGCTCAGTTGGTTGGACCGCTGCCTTCGGCTCAGGTCATGATCTCAGAGTCCTGAGATCTGAGTCCTGAGGGAGCCTGCTTCCTCCTCTCTCTCTCTGCCTGCCTCTCTGCCTACTTGTGATCTCTCTCTCTGTATCAAATGAATAAATAAAATCTTTAAATAAATAAATAAAATAAAATATATATATACTTAAAGGGGCACCTGGGTGGCCCAGTGGGTTAAAGCCTCTGCCTTCGACTCAGGTCATGATCTCAGTTCCTGGGATCGAGCCCCGCATTGGGCTCTCTACTCAGCTGGGAGCCTGCTTCCCTCTCTCTCTCTGCCTGCCTCTCTGCCTACTTGTGATCTCTCTCTGTCA
The DNA here is from genome assembly GCA_028533885.1 of Nasua narica. NCBI lineage: Eukaryota > Metazoa > Chordata > Mammalia > Carnivora > Procyonidae > Nasua > Nasua narica. The sequence continues at coordinate 35,134,595 of CM052797.1, read as the reverse complement.
AATAAGTAAATAAAATCTTTAAAATATATATATATATTTAAAATGATAGATGGATGTATAAATAATTTATACTACTTCAACTCTGTGCAGCCATTTTAAATGATAATCATGATTCTACAATTCCTGGAGGGAATAGGAATTGGCACAGCCACTTATTTTATTATTTTTAGATTTCTATTACGGACAATTCCCAAAATACAAATTTAGAGGAAATGACATAATGAATCCTCACATACCCAGTTCCTCCTTTATACCCTGTCTCTTCACATAAGCAAATCCTAGCTTTTCCATACAAGCTCCTGAGTTCTCTGACATGAACTCATCCTGAAATCATCTTCAAGTGGTCCTGATTTCCTGTATGACAAGAGGTCCCAGGTTCACCCTGTACTTTAATGTCCCAAATGGAATCAGCCATTTCCTTCAAAGAAGTATTATTTAGAGAGCCCAATCTGGGTTCTCAGGGTGACACTGATCCTGAGCTGGTCGCCGTTTCTAGGTTACAATGCCTACTTTGGCATTCTTTCCAGGCTCTCTTAAACATTTGGACTCACATAACTATAAAAGGCCACACTTGGCATTCACTTCACTTAGAATAAGGATCCAAGGACAGGAAACACAGCACACCAGCCAGGCAGTGGCAGGCATTTCTCTAGGCCCTACGCTCCCCGCCCCCACTGGCTGAGGTCATCAAGAGGACGTGGGCTGCTGGTTGACCCATGAGCTAGACTGGGAAAATGAGAGGCTCCTCACCACCATCCACCCCCTCCATCAACCCCCAACCCAACCCCACCCCCAGTCCCTGGAATATACACTTCTGCCTACCCCTCCCACAGTGGGAGCTATTCCAAGGACATAGCCTTGAAAGAGTAAGGTGCTATGGAGACCATCTGCGCTATGCATGTGACTGAACCCAGTTAAGGCCTCTGTATAAACTTTTAAGATTCTGGCAGCCAGGGATCTGCTCATCTTGCAGCTAGCCACACAAGACAAGTCTCCTAAGTTCCCTTGCTGATTAAACTTGCTACCTACTGATCTGCTGATCATCTACTGATCCGCCTTTCTTCAGTCTCTCCTTGCCCTCCATAGATAGGGGCCAGTTTGCAATCCCACCATAGGATGGGATTAAGTGCGGGATGCCCAGTTAAACCTCAGTTTCAGAAACAATGAATAAAAACCTCTTATCCCAATTAGGAGCCAATATCTCTAGTAACAGTTCCATGGGACTAGCTTGCTCCTGTGTCCCAACAAGGGACATGGCCAGTTCCAAGTCATGATTCTCAGGGAACTCCTAAACCATAGCTTCCCACGAGGTCGTTATAATTCATTCACTGTCCTCACTGTCCAGATACAGTGCACCATTTTTACCACAAGCGACGTTGCCTAGTAACGCAGCTGACATTCCCCTCTTATCAGATTCCCAGGAGAACAGAGCTATAGAAAGTAAATTCCAGGGCGCCTGGGTGGCTCAGTTGGTTAAGCAACTGCCTTCGGCTCAGGTCATGATCCCGGAGTCCCGAGATCGAGTCCCACATCGGGCTCCCAGCTCTATGGGGAGTCCGCTTCTCACTCTGACCTTCTCCCTTCTCATGCTCTCTCTCACTCTCTCTTTCCTAATAAATAAATAAATAAATCTTTAAAAAAAAAAAAAAAGAAAGAAAGTAAAGTCCAAGGAGAATGAGAAATATTTTGTCTTAGCCCTTTGTATATACAGGCCTTTTTGGTGGTCAGAGCTAGGACAATATACAAAGATAGATGGGTGACAGATGACAGATGATAGTGTAAAGATTTAGGTTTCCAGCTGTGTGGAGAAAACCCAGTTCTCCTCTATTATATCTTTGTTTCCTGTGTGTCTCCTTTCCTACTCAGATGAAACACTGCACTCCTGACACTTCTGGTCACCCAGTATGTGGAGGTTATTCCCCACACCATGCAGTTCTCGGCCACACCAACTGGCTGGCACAGAATTCAAGTCAATTCAGATGCTGTCTGCCTGAAGACAGTGTCAGATCCCACAGATTAAAGGCTCAGTCCCGTAAGATTGTCTCCCTACCCCATATGCACACACACACACACACACACAAACACACTGATGCCATTTGCAAGCCCAGGTTATCACCTCCTGACCAACCTAAAGATCAGTTGGTTCCAATAGGCTATAGATCAGAGGTTCAAATTACCCCCTCCATGGGTTTGATTCGTGTGCTACAGCATCTCACAGAACTCAGAAAAACATTTTACTTATTCAATCACCAGTTCATCATGAAAGGATATAACTTAGGAATAGCCAGATGGAAGAGATACAAAAAATAAGGTATGGGGAAGGGGCAGGGAGCTTCCACGTCCTCTCAGAATATACAATCCCCGCCACCTCTCCACATGTTCACTAACCCAGAAGCTCCCTGATCCCCATCCTTCGGGGTTTTTATGGAGGCTTCCTTCCATTGGCATAAATGACTAAATCATTGGTCACTAGCAATCGACTCAGCCACCCAGCCTCTCTTCCCTCTCCTGAGGTCAGGGGTGGGACTGACAGTTCCAAGCCCCTAAGCACATGATTGGTTTCCTTGGCCCCCAGCCTTAGGTGGGGTCTAAAAGTCACTCCATTAACGTAACATAAGACACCTTTCTCAAGGGCTCTAGTAGCTTTGTGCCAGAAATGGGGATGAAGGCCAAATATTTATTTTTTATTATAAATCACAATATCAGAGAGAGAGAGAGAAAGAGATGATAAAGATAATTCATAAATGTACAGATTGCTAAATGTGGATAAATAAAACACATTATGGGTTCATATTGATACTTCCAATTCCAATACAAGATTATAAGGTATTTAACTATATTTATCTTCATTTCTACCTCCTTTCTCTCGTGCTAAAAACCCCACTTCTCAACACACACTCATTTACTCTTTCACACATTATACATCCAACAGTTTTTTTTTTTTTTAAGGTTTTATTTATTTATTTGACAGAGAGAGAGAGATCACAAGTAGGCAGAGAGGCAGGCAGAGAGAGAGGAGAAAGCAGGCTCCCCGCTGAGCAGAGAGCCTAATGTGGGACTCGATCCCAGGACCCCGAGATCATGACCTGAGCTAAAGGCAGAGGCTTTAACCCACGGAGCCACCCAGGTGCCCCTACATCCAACAGTCTGGAGATAAGAGTATACTATCTCATAGTATCTCACAGTATCTCATATTCTCATACTATCACTAACAACATGATTACTGGAAACAGTTTAGGATATTCTTGCTGTTCTTTTTGACCTTAGGGATGTACTCGAATAACTGTTTTAAAGTCACTGCTAGAAAGAGATCTTTCTAGAACTATAACTGACACAAAGTTCATGTTGCTGTTGTTTAAGGATTTATTTTTTTTAATGTTCTATACTTATACAAACATTTTCATGGTTCCAAAGCCAAATCTACAGAGTCTGTTCAGAGAATTCTAGCTTCTATCTCAGGCCCTTTGCCCTATCCCTTTCTTTTCCCATAGGTAACACTTTATTTTTACTTTACAGTTTATCCTTCCTTTGTGATTTTTTACTATAGTTTTAGTCCCCCTCTTAGGAAAAGAGTGGTATATTATGTAATTCTCTACTTTGTTTTTTTTTAATCAAATTTGGCTTTTAATATAAAAGCTTTGAGATATAATGCACAATTTACCCAAAGTATACAACTCAATGGAGTTTTTTTTTAGTATATTCAGAGAGTTGTACAACCATAATCAATTTTAGGGTTTTTTTTAAGATTTTATTTATTTGAGAGAGAGAGAGAGAGGAGGGAAAGAACGGGAGAGAGAGCATGAGCAGAGGGCAGGGAAAGAAGAAGCAGATTCCCTGCTGAGCAGGGAGCCCAATGTGGGACTCAGTCCCAGGATCCTGAATCATGACCTGAGCTGAAAGCAGATGCTTAACTGACTGAACCATCCAGGTGCCCTAGAACATATTCATTCCTCCAAGAAGAAACCATGTACTCATTAGCAGTGACTCTCCATTTCCCCCAACTTCCCAACCCCAACCGTAGACAACTACTAATCCACTTTCTCTCTCCTTGGAACTGCCTATTGTAGATACTTCTCATATATGAGCTCATACAGTATGTGATCTTTTGTGTCTGGCCTCTTACACCTTGCATACACTCTGCGATTGCCCCCTTGGGGGCCTACGAGGCCAGGCAAGGAAATAACTCAGTGCGCCAGGGAACACATAAATCATCTGAAAGGGGCTGATTCCCTGGATTTTTGCCAGGTGGGAACACGTCCATCCTCTGATGCTGTTCTTTCAGAGAAAACTTGGAAATTACATTTTTATGTGAAATTTTCTGATTTGTTCCCAAATTTTGCAAATGTGTTTGGGAGTTGTATCCAAACCTTTCTGTGAAAACAGAGAAAATAAAGAGAACAGACCTCGTCGAGGATTTGCCTCCAGAAATCCATGAGGCTGTGTCCAAGCTCACAGCCCCTTTCGTGACCAGAGGCACACCTGGGGGTTAGGAAGGGAGACTCTCCCACCTGCCCACCCGCCGGTCTGTCTCTAGTAGCTCACAAGGACTGTCCTGGAGCTAGAGCCTGACATGACTTCACCTTCTCTTCCTTATCTTTAAAAAGGAGAGAACAAAGTCGCTGGCAGTGGCCCTGATTGGGATTTGCATAGTGCAGTGAAGATGGGAAGCGTCACTAAGCCCTGCATGTTCACAAGTATGTGTTAAAGGATATCGAATTGAATCACCTCCTTGGTTTATCAAAATTTTGAGAAATGGAGAGTAGACACAAATGTTCTTGAAAGATAAGGAGAGGGGCGCCTGGGTGGTGCAGTCGGTTGGGTGTCTGCCTTCAGCTCAGGTCATGATCTCAGGGTCCTGAAAGCGGGCCCCATGTTGGGCTCCCTGCTAGGCAGGGAGTCTGCTTCTCCCTCTGCCCCTCTCCCTGCTCATGCTCACCCTTTCTCGCGCATGCGCGCTCTCTCTCAAATACATAAATTATTTTTTTAAAAAAGATAAGGAGAAATTTGAAAAAAAACCAAAGATTAAAAGTATAATGCTACAATAATCAACACTGTATAGTACTAATGCTGGAACAGACTAGCAAATAAATCCTAATACACTTCAGTACTTTGTAAACAATGAAATAATAAAATCTATTGCAAGGTCATTAATTCTTTAAAAAGCATTATTGCAATCTTAATCACGTGGGGGAAAGAATCAGCTGAGGCAGTCACTTTACACCGTATACCACGATTAATGTAAGAATTAAAAAACTGCCACCACAAAAGAACTTTCTCCTCATTGAGAACAAACTTTCAAAGCACAAAAGCAGCACAGTACACACCAAAGAAAAAGGCTGATAGATTGGAGCGCAAAAAAGGACTGTTTAACTCCTCAATTTTTCTTAAAGCCATAATTAAATTAAAAGTGAGACAACACAGCAACGTGGATGGAACTAGAGGGTATTATGCTAAGCAAAATAAGTCAGTCAGAGAGGAACAATTATCACATGATCTCTCTGATTTGAGGAATTTGAGAAACAAGACAGAAGATCATAGGGGAAGAGAGGGAAAAATAAAACAAGATTGAAACCAGAGAGGAAGACAAACCATAAGAGACTCCTAATCTCAGGAAACAAACTGAGGATTGCTGGGGGGTGGGGGGTGGGGTTGGGGTAGGGATGGGGTGGCTGGGTTATGGACATTGAGGAGGGTATGTGCTATTGTGAGTGCTGTGAATTTTGTGAGACTGATGATTCACAGATCTATACCCCTGAAATAAATAATACATTATATGTTAATTTAAAAAAAAAGTGAAACAACTGGGCAAAACGTGAGTGACAAATACAACAAAGGGTACTACCTAAAGACATAGACATTATTATCAATATTAAATACAAAGCTCTTACATGGTTCAACAAGAAAACAAATCCCCCCGTAATTGAGTAAATACATAAATTGACATATCACAGGAAGAAAAAAAACCAAATGGACAATACCTGTGACAATCTTTATAACTTCTCTAAAAATCAAAGACATGGGGGCACCTGGGTGGCTCAGTCGCATCTGCCTTTGGCTCCCTGCTCAGCAGGAGGCCTGCTTCTTCCTCTCCCACTCCCCCTCCCCCACGTGTGTTCTCCCTCTTGCTGAGTCTCTCTCTCTGTCAATAAATAAAATCTTTAAAAAATAAAAATAAGATACATAAAAATAAAAGACATGCAAAGTAAAATGAGACAATTTTTTTTGCTTGGAAGTTAGCCAAGATTAAGAAGAGGACATATCCAACACCTGCATGATTTGGAGGAGGCTGGATGTATATTATCATATAGCACAAGCATTGTGGAAATCAACTTGGTATTACCATCAGGAAAATTTTAAATATTACCACCTTCTAAGCCAGAAATTAACCTTCTCAGAATGTAGTCTAAGAAAATAATAAGAAATATGAATAGAGATTTGAGTACGAAGAGGTCTATCAACATATTATTTATCAGGGCACCTGGGTGGCTCAGTCATGAAGCGTCTGCCTTCGCCTCAGGTCATGATCCCAGGGTCCTGGGAGGCCTGCTTCTACCTCTCCCACTCAAGCGCCTCCCCCTCCCCCCTCCACCCCCCCACCACCCCGCTTGTACTCCCTCTCTCGCTGTGTCTCTGTCAAATAAATAATTTTTAAAAAAAATATTGTTTACCATGATGGAAAATTATATCAGCCTAAATGACTCACAGCAGGGGACTGATTAAATAAATCATGATATAGCTGTAGAGTGGAATATTATACATTTTTGTTTATTAGACACATTTACAACTAATTTTCAGTAATAAAAATTAGAAGATATAATCCTGAACCATCCTCCACAAAGATTTCCGAAGCACCTACAGTGTGTGTGGTACTGCTCTAGGCATTCGAGATCATTGAACAAAACTCACATGGTCCTGCCTTACACTAAGGGTGTGAGGGAGAGACAATAAACATTAAAGAACATTGCAAAACAGATTAAAGGTGCTAGGTTGAAGGAAACAAAAGGAGAGCAGGGTAAGAGGGACACAAAGACCAGAAGGCATAAGGCTTAGCCACACTGATATCAAGAGGAATACATCTATGTATAAAAGAGACCTATGTCCTCACCTGTTAAATATGTAACACCCATATTATATATCTATCCTTTTTTAAAAAAGATTTATTTATTTGTTTTAGAGAGAGAGAGTGCACAAGCGAGGGGAAGGGACAGAGAGAGAGAGAGAGAAAAGGGAAGCAGGGAGGCAATGCAAGGCTGGATCCCAGGACCTTGGGATCATGACCTAAGCAGAAACCAAGAGTGACAGTCCTAACCGAATGAACCACTCAGGCATCCCTATATCTATCCTTATGTCGACTCTTTACATAGCTCATATATCAAACAACAACAGGGGCACCTGAGTGGCTCAGTCAGTTAAGCTTCTGCCTTCCACTCAGACCATGATCCCAGGGTCCTGGGATGGAGCCCTTAGTGGGGCTCCCTGCTCCACTGGGAGTCTGCTTCTTCCTCTCCTCCACTCTTATGCTTTCTCTTGCTAATTCTGTTGCTATCTCTCAAATAAATAAATAAAATCTTTCAAAAACAAAAACAAAAAACACCAAAATATCAACAGTGGCTATCTGCAGAAGATGGGATTGTGGTGGTTTTTTCTTTTTGCATAGTTTGCTGTATTTGCTAATACGAGTACGTATTATCAGGAATAAAGCAATATATAAGATGTTTTAAAAAGCACAGTTCATCTACCCATTTGCCCCAGGAAGGGTTTCCCAGAAGGAGGCAAGGGTGGTTTAAAGGTGGTTAAGGGGCCTGACCTTTCCGAGGAGGCAGCGTTCTTCCACAAGAGGGCGCCTGGCTTTCGAGTAAGGAGCGGGCGGAGTCCCGAGTTCGGAGCCGGATTTTAAGGGAGCCCTGGGTAAAGCGTAAATCTTGCCTACTTCCACCTCCACTTCTAGAAACCAGGCACAGAGGGCCCCCAAAGCTTCTGGCACCTCTAAGGCCTGCCTCCTTGGTCAGTAATCGTGAAAAAGTCCGTTTTCCCTGAAATCAGTTAGTACGTACAGTTTAGGAAGACTTGGGCTCCTCGAGTTCCGAGTTCCGGTCGGAAGAGCACACTCCTTGCCTCGGGGAGCTAAAAAACCAAATGCGGGAGTGCTGACACCACAGGCTCCATCTTGTTCTTGCCCGCATGGTACCGTCGCTCGTCCCTCGACCCTCGGGGGGCTGAATGTTCGCAGCCTGGGGAGCTGAATGCCTGCCCTGATCCAAAGGAGGGGAGGCTTGTTTTGCGCTTCCCGGAAGTGGTGCACAGAAGGCTCCACTTGAGATAATTAGTAGAGGGGACTGGCCCACAGCTGGTGCCACTTTGGATAACTACCCGTAACGGCAGCACCGTGCCCCTCAGTAAAAGCTGGGATTGAGGGGCGCCTGGGTGGCTCAGTTGCTTGGGTGGCTGCCTTCAGCTCAGGTGAAGATTCCAGGATCCTGAGATGGAGCCCCACATCCGGCTCCCTGCTTGGCGCGGAGCTTGCTTCTCTCCCTCTGCCTGCTGCTCCCCCTACTTGTGCTCTCTCTCTCTGTTAAAAAAAAAAAAAAAGCTGGGGACTGAGGTCGGTTGGGAGTTGGGGGCTGTGGGGGCGGGGAAGAAGAGTGGCAGATTGTCCTGGATCATGGCAGTCAGTTACCCTGAATAAAACTGGGTGTAAACGGCAGGGAGTGGCTTGTATTGTTTTTCAGCCTCCCAGTGTCTTCTCAGTGGAGGAAACCGACTTACTGCCCCTCCTCCACCTTCTAGGAGCAGACCAGTGAGAGCCAATTTGGTTACCTTTTCACAGTGTGAGCACCAGGGGAGGAAAAGGAGGACGGTAGAGCAAGAGAAGATCTGGTGGAGATCAATCAATGCAGAAGCAAATGTGAATCAGCGGGATGCTTTCCCATGCTGGAAAGACAGGTGCACACAGCCGGGAAGGGCAGGTGGAGAGGGTGAGCGGGGCAGAGGCACAGGCAGCACGGTGAAAAGCCGCTGACCTGGATGATGCTGGAGATTTTGCAACCCAATGACCCCCGGTTATCAGCAGTTGTACTCCTGGCCCCAGTCTCTTAACAAACCTGACCTACATGAAACCAAAGAGCAAAGAGAGCGTCTGTAGCTCAGGGCACTGACGCAGTCACTCTCTGGCTGCCTGCCAGTGTTTACTTAGCTGGTCTTGGCCGGAGGCACCCCCACTCCATCACCAAGGCTTGCTTCCCTGCGTGCCCCAGAAACACAGTGCTGCAGGCCCCGGCCAGGAGACGGGAATGAAGGTGGACGAGAATGCCCAAAAAATGTACCCTACTCATCCCAGCACAGGATGGGACAGGGAACAGAGAAGAGGGCCACCTAGCCCAACCCCGGGGGTCCGGGAAGGCTTCCTGGATGAGATAGTTGGTACTGGAGCTTGCTGGGAAGGACATCTGGGAATCTGAGAGGAGGAAAGGGTGACCTGCTGAGGGGAGGGCACAGGGGTGAAAGAGGATGGCCTTGTGTCCACGCAAGCAGCTCATGCAGGGCTGGAGCCTGGTGTGAATGCGGGAAAGGGGTCAGAGGTGGTGCCCGAATGGAGGCTGCTTTCTCTGGAGGCCGCTGGGAAGCCTGGAGGGTTTTAAACAGCAGACTGTTGACAGTTTGCAAAAGTCACCAATGACCTTTGTGTTGCTAAATCTGCTGGATACTTTTCGGTCTGCGTCCTAGGTGAACTCTCTCAGTGGTATCAGGTACTGTTGCTTTCTCCCTCCACCCTGGAGCAATCTCCTATCTTCTCAGTCACCGGTTCTCCCAATTTTTCTGTCTGGCTCTCTGGTCACTTTATCCAGCTCCCACGCCGGCAGCTCCTCCCGGCTCTGGCCTCTGAGAGGGGTTCTACGAGGCCCTGTCTTGTTTCCTTCTCACCATCGGCTCCAGCTCTCGACCGCCCCATTTTATTCCCGGGGCATCACATACACTTATTGGATAGTGTCAGGAGAGAGGGGAGGGTCCAGAGTCAAAGGTCAGAGCTCCTGGTGTCGTGGCTCAATGAGCATGTCCGCGCTGACTTGTGTGAGCGACTGTGGGTGAGTCGGGGAGAGAGGTCAGAACGGATTCAGGAATAAGCAGAGGCGTGTACTGGAGGAGAGGGTTGCTGATTAAAACAGTCAGTGTTCTGGATCTGAAAGAAAGCAGAGTACAGGGCTCACTATTTCCAAGTGTAGAGGGAGTGGTGGACACTAACGTGTGCTAAAAGACCAAGGAGGGGGTCTGAGAAGAATGTGAATGCGGGGAGGTACAGGAAAGATGGGTGAGCCCAATAGGGCAAGTAGACTCCAGAGTCTAGGAAGTCCCTGGGGCCAGGGATCCGGGCCACAAGAGTGAGGCCAGCAGAATAAGTGGTAGCCTCTGGCCCGGCTTGGATCTCGGCGGCTGCGTTGTGGGCTTGTGGGCGGGCAGGCATCCAAGGGCGTGCGCTCAGCCTTGGGGACAAAGGCTTAAGGGTGTTGGTGGGCCCTGTGTGCATTCCAAACCACACTGACACATCCATGGGGAGGCAGGGAAGTCAAGAGCTATTCCTGGCCCCTTCTGTTTTCCAATTTCACATGCCAACAGGACAGAGAATGTCTCAAGGCTCTGACATTACAGCCACTGATAAAGCAAATTTGTTTCATGCTTCATCAAGAGGAAAGTGGCAGTCAAGATCCAAAATGTTCTAAAGAAGTTTCTGTGGCAAAACAATTAGTAGAAATGGGTAGAATATTCAGGAAATAGAGTATTTGACTTTCTATTTAGAAAAAATTAAGTTAGAATCCTACCTTAACATCACACACAAAAATAAATCTGATAATTAGTAATTAATTTTAAAACTTCTCAGCTTAGACCCAAATGACTTAACTGATGAATTCTACCAAATATTCAAAGAACTAATACCAATCCTTTCCAAACTCTTCCAAAAAATAGAAGAAGAGTGAATATTTCCCAAGTAATTCTATGAAAAGACAACCCACAGAATGGGAGAAAAAATTTGCAAATCATATATCTTAAGGAGGGTGTATCTACAATATTTAAAGAACTATTACAACTCAATAATCATTAAAAAAAAAAAAAACGGAACTTAAAAATAGGCAAAGGGTCCAGGTAGACATTTGTCCAGTGAAGATGTACAAACAGCCATTAGAGACATGAAACTATCTCGACATCATTAGTCATTAGGGAAATGGAAATCAAAATCACAAGGAGATACCACTTCACACTTACTAGGAAAGCTATAATAATTATTTTTAAAAACAGGCAACACCAAGTACTGGCAAGGATGTGAAGAAATGGGGATGTCTGGGTGGCTCAGTCGGTTAAGCGTTTGCCTTCAGCTCAGATCATGGTCCCAGGGTCCTGGGATTGAGTCCCACATGGGGCTCCCTGCTCAGTGGGAAGATCCTTCTTTGCCTGCCACTCCCCCTGCTTGTGCTCTTTCTCTCTCTCTGACAAATAAATAAAGTCTTAAAAAAAAAAGGATGTGAAGAAATTGAATCCATCATACATTTTTGGTGGTAATGTATAATGGTGCAGCCACTGTGGAAAAGAATTCAGCAATTCCTCAAAAAGTTAAACAGCGAGTAACCATGTCACCTCACAGTTCTACTCCTTTGTATGTATCCCAGAGACTTGAAAACCTACTTCCACACAAAGAGTGTGCGGCATCATTCCGAATAGCCAAAAGTGAAAACAAACCAAATGTCTACCAAGTGATCAATGGATAAACAAATTGTGGTCTATCTTATTATTCAGCAAAAGAAGGAAATGAGGTACCCAACATGCTACACCAAGTTAAAACATGTTGCTAAATGAAACATAATATAAAACATTATGCTAAGTGAAAGAAGTGATTCACAAAGACCACCTATTGTATGAATCCATTGTGTGAAATGTCCAGAATAGGCAAAATCTGGAGAGACGGGCATAGATTAGCGTTTGCAGGGGAGTGGAGAAGAGGTAGAGATTGGGGAGTGACTGCTAACAGGGACTGGGATTCTTTAGGGGCAATGAGAATGTTCTGGAATTAAGAGTGTAGAGTGTGCTGATGGTTACACAAGCCTGTGAATATAGTAAAAAGCATGTCATTACCCTTTTTAAAAAGGGTAAATTGTATGCTATATAAATTATACAAATTAAGCTGCAGAACAAATAAGTAAATCTGAGGTAGATCAAATATATAAATGTAAAATAAGCCTTAAGAATAAAAGAAAACAGAGAAGCCTGGTTCAATAAACTCAGTGTGAGGAAGGCCATTCTAAGTATGATACAGAACTCAGAATATATAAAGAACAATGTTAACAGATGGAGTACATTGAAATAAACAATCTTCAATGAAAAAGACACTATAAATTTTAAAAATAAATCATGAAGAACTTTACAACATGTGTAATATATTTAGAGAATGATCTTTAAAGTCATCATTAAAAAAAAGGAAAAAAATCATTATGAAAGGGGCACCTAGCTGCCTCTGTCAGTAGAGCATGCGACTCTTGATCTCGGGGTTGTGAGTTCAAGCCCTACGTTGGGTGTACAAATTACTTAAATAAATCTTTAAAAAAATAAAAAATTAAACAAAATCATTATGAAAGGGGCACCTGGGTGGCTCAGTTGGCTAAGCAACTGCCTTCGGCTCAGGTCGTGATCCTGGAGTTCCGAGATTGAGTCCCGCATCGGGCTCCCAGCTCCGCGGGGAGTCTGCTTCTCCCTCTAACCTTCTCTCCTCTCATGCTCTCTCTCTCTTTTTCTCTCTCTCTCAAATAAATAAATAAAATCTTAAGATGAAAACGACGTCATGACAATGACGAACTCCCCCAGTAATATGCAGCATGAGCCAGAATGAGGGGGAAGGGGCATTCGTATGGAAAAATTTCACAGTGAGTGCAAATTGGTGCAGCCCCTTGGAAAGCAGTTTGGTCATGGGAGTGATGTGCAAAACATTCCAGTCCTGATGCTACCACTGCCCAAATTGGGGCAAGTTACTTCATATCTCTATGTATCCTTAACTTGCAGATGAGGATAATAATATCTGCTCTACTTGGCCTCATACAGTTGTTATGAAATTCACACAAACTACAGGAGGATGCTCTAAAAATAAACACTGTAGACAAGTCAAAGAACTGTGATCGATGAAGCTATAGATCGCCTTGATGAACGCAACAAGAGATAAGCTGGGGGGACTAACGCCCGGAGGACCCCAGTGGGTCCAGTTGGAGAAACAGCACCCTTCAGAATGGTGAGAGGCGGCTGAAACCTAAGAAGAAAGAGATAGTTTATTACCCAGGTGTTGCAGGGACATCTGGGGACAGCCAGCTAAATATGACTCCTCTCCCTGCCTCCCATTCTCCATCAGTAAGAGTTGACTCCAGCGGCAGTGTTTCCTCAATGCCGCCCCACCACCTGCCCACCGTTGACAGGACTCGGGATGGGCCAACACGATGTTCTTGCAGGAAAACTCTGAACTTGGGGAGAGAATAGAGAGAGGGACGGCCAGGCAGAATTCCAAAGAGCCACAACAGTTACATTTGAATTGGGAGTTATGAGCAGCCGTGTTTGGATGAGGAAGCCCAGCTGGTCGAGAACGAGGCAGAGATAAGAAACAACCTGACCCTCTTTGGGCTGCTGGAGCCCTTGTGGCCTGATTCTGGCTCTTCCTGAGGCTCCCAGAGTCACCCCTGAATCCTGATAAATTTCCCCTTTTTTCAAAGACCAGCAGGAGATGTCTGTTGCCGAAGATCCTTAAGTAACATATAATCTAGGCCTGGCTCATCTAGCAGGGTTACAATTTTTTTTTTTAAGATTTTATTTATTTATTTGACACAGAGAAAGAGGTCACAAGTAGGCAGAGAGGCAGGCAGAGAAAGAGGGGGAAGCAGGCTCCACACTGAGCAGAAAGCCCGATGCGGGGCTCGATCCCAGGACCCCAGGATCATGACCTGAGCTGAAGGCAGAGGCTTTAACCCACTGAGCCACCCAGGTGCCCCAAGCAGGGTTACAAGTAACAGGAACAGCACACAGGCAGTCGAGAAGCAAATCACCTTGCACTGTCTTAACTAGGTCGTGAACATATTGTGCAGCCCGAACAGGTATAGTCATTCTACAAAGAGAACAGGAAAACAGGAGAGCAGCTGAGTCAGGAAGGTCAGTAGAGTCATTACCCTAAACTGCACCCACATTTGACAGCACAATTCAGGATATTAACCTGCCAGACCAGACTACATTTTGTGAGAATTTCTAACTGCTCTTGGGACTGCAATTTTCTTACAGGTTTGGGAGAGTCCATACCTAAGGAATCCAAAATGTATAGACTCCCCCCCGCAAGTTATAAAAAGTTGGAGAAGCAGGAATACTAAACTTAAACTCAAAACTAACAGGTAAATCCTGGACCTCTCCGTCACTATGTGATGGATATCCGGAACTATATCCACCACTATGAGGAACTATCCTCACTGTTCCTGAGCCCCATCAATCCAGAAGGAATTTAAAAAACAGTAGTTATCATTAGTTTCCTTCATGCCTTCACTCAACATATACTGAGTGCCTCCTATGTGTCAAGCACTACGTTGGGAGCTGAAGGTACAGCTGTGAACAAAGGGGATGAACTCCTGACCGCAAGGAGCTTCTATTCCAAGTGGAGGGAGAGGCTAAGATGTATAAGGTAAGATATATAAGGTAAGATGGCAGGATATGTCTTTATATACACCTACACTGGTCAGGCACGGCCTCTGTAATACGGTGACATTTGAACACAGACTTCTCAGAAGGGAGGGAGAAAGTGATGCAGCCCTTTGGGCCAAGAACTTTCCAGGCAGAGGGAAGAGGTAGAAAACACCCTGAGATCCGCACTTCTGGCTGGAGCCATGTGAACTAGTAAAGAGGAGAGGGGGGATGTCCCACAGGCCTCTGTGAAGACGTTAACATTTACTCTGGGGAAGTCATTCTGATTTTAACTAAAGGCGTGATGCTCTCAGACTTAATGTAGAAGGTCACTCTGCCTGCTGTGTTGAGAGTCAAGGGTAGCGGGGCCTGGGGGGTGGCCAGTTCAGAGGCTGCTGTGGTCCAGCCCACACACGATAGTGGGTTAGACCATGTGGCGGCAGTGGTCAGGTGCTGGGTACTGCCACGGGATCCACCGAGGGACTGGGTACAGGCTTTCAGAGCGAGGAGTACAGGGTGAGTCCCAGGCTTTGAGCTCCCAAAGGAAGATGCTTGGGGCGGGGGGGGGGGGGGG
>CM052797.1:35027425-35119236 GCA_028533885.1 Nasua narica | reverse complement strand
GTCAGGGTCAGAGTTTCAGTCCAATTTGGGAGACAGTGGCAATAATTCAAACAGGATAAGAGTAGTGATAATTTATAAAATAACAGGAATTAGGCTCAAAGGCTTTGTGTACAGCGTCTCCTTTGATCCTTACATCGGCCGCACAGAGTGGGTGTCATTAGCCCTATTTTACAAATGAGGAAAGTGAAGAGAATGAATAACCCATCCGTACAAGGCTGGTAAGCAGAATACGGTTTTAAGCTAGTTTGGATCCGATTCTGAAGCCTGTGTGGTTAAAGACTGTGCAATACCACAGGGTTCAATGTCTCACTTGGCTGTGGAAGTCATCTCAGGGGTTCACGTAGGGTTGGCGTGGGAGTGGTAAGCCCAGGCAGAGGCAGGGCCCAAGTACACAAATATGGATCCAAGTTTGCGGTTTAATCTGGGTGTGATCAAACAGGTTTGGATGGGAGTTGGAACCTGGAGCCCACGATCTGGCAGCCCACCCCCTCTTGCCCTACCACAGCAGCAGCAAGAGCTAGGCCAGGGGCTGCAGATGCTGCTGGTTCCAGCGGAAGGGGAGTACTGTGTGGGGCTAGGTTTATAACCACCACCATCACCTTATCCCAAGGCATCAAAGATAAAGATGCAAATCCAACGGAATTCAATCGTTAGACCTCCACACTGGAACTGAGATAGTGCTCCAGCATGGGTAATCAAACATCCCTCTCTTCTGTAAGATACTTGTTACATACCAACCATCGGAAGAGTTCACAAAGGTCCCTTTCCTCACCTGGTCTTTTTTTTTTTCCTCAAGATTTTATTTATGAGAGAGAGAGAGAGAGCACACAAGCAGAGAAGAGAGAGAAGCAGGCTTCCCACTAAGCATGGAGCCCAACACAGGGCACCGTCCCAGGACCCTAAGATCATGACCTGAGCTGAAGGCAGAAGCTTAACTGAGCCACCCAGGTGCCCCATCACCTGACTTATTTAAAGAGACCCCTTCAGGCAGTATATGAGAGAGCTTGGTGAATTCACACTGCTCACAAGGTAAACTACAATCTTGGTGTTCCAATACTTTTGATACTTTCCCTCCGAGGGTGCAGTGAACACAAAATTTCATACTTGACTTATTTAAAAGACGATTAACACGCCCAGTCCAATGTAGCAATTATGGAAATAAGACTTATAAGCAGTATATACGAGTACAAGGCAATCATTGTGGCTATTACACTGCGTTAAAATTCAAGAAGGCTGTGTCCTGTTCAGAAGTTGTCCCAGGCAGACGATACTGTTAGGCTCAGCAATTTTCATTAGTTAATAAGAAGCTTTGGCCCATGGAGGTAGGTGACACCCAAGTGACAAAGAGTGAGTCAGTGGTGATATGGATTTGGGACTCAGACCTTCCAACTCCCAGTCTGTCCTTTTTCTTCTCTATCCTGAAGATTTTAAGGTAAGATACTGGACTTGAATGATAAGCAGTCTTACTAGGAACAGGCAGAGGGGAAAAGCACAACTGACTAATATTAGATACATGATAAACTCATTTTGGGTGGAGCCTCTATTTGGAATTCGACAGTAAACAGGAACTGAAAAGGCTGTCCTTAGGAGGGGAGCAATTCAGTCAAATGACATGATGACCAGCTACTAATCAAACAGGCTCTAGAGGACACAGCCCGGCATCTGATAGAAAACAGTACTTTTAAATAAAAGAAGAATTCTATAAGGAGCAATGCTGTGCAGAACCCACACTATTTACACCTAGAAGCAAGAGTGATACCATGTTGAATTTTATTTTGAAAACACTACTTGATGCTCTGCTTTGACTTCTTGGATATAGGCCCCAGCGTCAATCATGTAAGTGGCTCGGTCTTCAAGGTTTAAACGACCTGTTCCCAACTACAACGACTACAATGGGAAATAAAGGAACATAACTTATCACAACTGAACTGGCTGTTTAAGGATCCCCAAGGTGCTACCTTGGCTGTCAAGCGGTTGTTTGGAATTAGAAAGTTTGATTCCCACTGCAGCTAAAGTAAACTACACACAGCAGTCCTGCTAGGGTTAACTGAATAGGAAAGACTTGGGTTCTTATGTGGGGTGGGGAGGAATAAGCAGCCTCGTATAGCGCTGGCAGTGGTGCAAATCAGCACAAAATCACACTTTGGACAGCAAAGTGGCCTCTCACAGACTCGAAGATAGGCATTCTCTGGGACCCAGCAACTGCCTCTATACCCTAGAGACACTCCTAGACATGGTTCACAAAATCCTCACTGAAAACATGTTTACAGGAGCAAAACTTTGAAAACAAATGTCATCTTGAATAAAATGTGAGTAAAAGTGATTAAGAAGTGGATAGAAACATTTCAAAACAGCAGTGAAAATGGAATCAGAGCTACACGTATCCACGTAGCTACATTTCAGAGGCATGTTGAGTGAAAAATGTAAGTTGAAGAGACGAACAATATGCCATATGGCATTTTAAAACATGCGTAATACTATGTTTACAAAATCATGTGTAGTAAAAGTATAATAGAACTGCACAAGAATAAAATTCAGCAAAGGGAGGGGCGCCTGGGTGGCTCAGTCGGTTAAGCAGCTGCCTTTGGCTCAGGTCATGATACCAGGGTCCTGGGATGGAGCCCCACATTGGGCTCCCTGCTCAGCGGGTAACTGCTTCTCCCTTTGCTTCTCCCTCATGCTTGCTCTCTTTCTTTCAAATAAATTAAAAAAATAAATCTTTTTAAAAAAATCCACCGAAGTGTCTACCTCTGACAGGCAGGAAATGTGATGTGGGAGGGTTAAACAGAGGGATTCAATTATACCTATAGGTGTTTATCTGATGCAAATGAACACCAGAGGAGCTAACAAAGCAAGTGATGCATATATGGTTTTTTTAAATTCCATACTTTTCCTATATACTTGAAATGGCATATAAAAAACAATCAAAAAAGTTTGGGAGTGGGAGGATGGGGAGGTCTACTGGCTCCACATTAAGCCTAATATCGAAGTTTAAGAAATCGGTCGAAAAGTTGTAATGCCCCACCATCAGTTCAGTAACATGACAAAACTAATGATACAGACATTCCCAAAGTCAGAAAGTGGCACAAAAGCTAGGACATTCCTCTAATTCAGAATAAGTCATTTATAAAGTAAATTACTTTCGGACATAAGGAGGCAGAAGAGGAAGCCCCAGAACTCAACACCCCACAGAAACACTGACTTAACAATATATGGTCCAAAGAGACCTCATATGGTCTCCTTTAGGAAAACTCCAGAAGCCAGTTAGGAAGTCAGTTTCCCAGACAATGTCAAAGTCAAAAACAGGTGCACTGAAATGGGTAAGAAAAGAGGTTTTATTTCAACGTCAGTCTCTCCCCCATGCCAGCAGAGCTCATGATTGGGAGGAAAAGCCCACCTCACAGCTTCTCCCTTGGAAGAGAAAGAGAAGCATAGAATGATCATCCACTGTGCCAGGTTTAGATGGGCTCCCCAAGAGATTGGCTTCAGTCTGGCCTGACTCAAAGCACTACTTTGGATGCCTGCGGCCACTGAGAACACAAGAAAGCTTGTGGGTTGTTGAATCTGCAATACCTCAGACCCCCGACAGAGCAAGACACTACAACCTCCTGAAAAAACAGTCAAACCTGGGGTGAGGAGGGGGCTGGATTACACACACTAAGTACAGAGATGATATATCCCCATAAAAAGTCTGAAATGCCCCCAGAAACTTAGCTGGGCTGACTGGTGCAGATCTTCCCAGTTCAAAGCCAATCTATAAAGACAGATAGAGGCGGTTATTTTCTCAAATGCAAAAATCCCATAAAAAAGTAACAAGGTACATAAACAGGGAAACATGGCCCAAACAAACCAAAATAAATCCCCATAAAGCAACCAAAAAGAAACGGAGATGTATGAATTACCTGATAAAAAATTCAAGGTCACCTGGGTGGCTCAGTTGGTTAAGCAACTGCCTTGGGCTCAGGTCATGCTTCTGGAGTCTCAGGATGGAGGCCTGCATCAGGCTCCCTGCTCAGTGGGAAGTCTGCTTCTTCTGATGATCCTCCCCCCTCTCATGCTCTCTTTCTCTCTCTCTCAAGTAAATAAAATCTTAAAAAAAAAAGTTCAAAATAATTATCTTAAGCTTAATGTGCTGTAAGAGAACACAGATAACGTCACAAAATCAGGAAAACAATTTGCGAACAAAATGAGAAAACAAGGATCTCAAAACTATGTATTAAAAAATGGTGCCTGAGTGGCTCAGTGGGTTAAACCTCTGCCTTTAGCTCAGGCTCGATCTGAGGGTCCTGGGATCAAGCTCCGCATTGAGCTCTCTGCTCAGTGGGGAGCCTGCTTGCCCCTCTCTCTGCCTGCCCCTCTGCCTACTTGTTATCTCTTTGTCAAATAAATAAAATCTTTAAAAAAAATGGCAATTCTGGAGCTGAAGAATACAAAAACTGAACTGAAAAATTCAGTAGAGGTAATCAACATCAGACTCAATCAAGAATCAATGAACTCAAAGGCCATTCATTTACAGTTATCAAATCAGAAGTACATAAAAAATAATGAACAAAAGTGAAAAAAAGTCTGAGAGACTTATGAGACATAATCAAGCAAACTGATGCACAGAATTAAGTGAAAGTAGCCAGGTGGAAAAGGCTGCATACTCTATGATCCCAACCGTATGACATTCCGGAAAAGGCAAGAGTATGGAGAGAATAAATGACCGATGGCTGTCTGGGGTTAAGGGAGGAGGGAGGATAGGCAGAACACAGCGGATTTTTAGGGCGGTGAAACTACTCTGTAGGATACTAAAAGGGTGTATACATGTCATTATACTTGTCTGAACGTACAGTAGGTACAATACCAAGAGTAAATCCAAATGTGAACTATGGACTTTGGGTGATAATGATGTGTCAATCTAAGTTCATCGATTGTAACATATGTTACTACTCTGATAAGAGATGTAGATAATGCAGGGAGCTGTGCATGCCCAGTAGGGAGTAGGCGTATCAAAAATCTTTGTACATTGTGCTTAATTTTGCTGTGAACCTAAAACGGCTCTAAAAAATAGGTCTACTCAAAAAAAAAAAAAGACCTCCAATCACCTCAAGGAACTAGAAAAAAGACAAAATAAACCCAGTTATCAGAAGGAAATAATAAAAATTAGAGCAGAAATGAAAGAAAGAATAGATCATACCAACAAGCCATTAGCTGCACTAAGAAAAAAGAGAAAAGGGGTGCCTAGGTGGCTCAGTGGGTTAAGGCCTCTGCCTTTGGCTCAGGTCATGATCTCAGGGTCCTGGGATTGAGCCCCGCATCAGGCTCTCTGCTCGGCGGAGAGCCTGCGTCCCTCTCTCTCTCTGTCTGCCTCTCTGCCTACTTGTGCTCTCAGTCAACTAAATAAATAAAATCTTTTAAAAAAATTTAAAAATTTTTAAAAACAGAGAAAAGACAAAATAAATCAGAAGTGAAAAGAAGACACATTACAAGTGATACAGAAATAAAAAGGGATCCTGAGGCTATAATGAATAATTATATGCCAACAGACTAGATAACCTATAAGAAATGGATACATTTCTAGAAACAGGCAACCTATGTAGACTGAATTGTGAAGAAATTAAAAATCTGAACAGACCTGAAACTAGTAAGGAGAGTGAATCATAATAAAGTCTCCCAACAAAGAAACGTCCCAGACGAGATGGCTTCACTAGAGAAGTCTACCAAACAGTTAAACAATTAACAATTCTTTTCAAACTCTTCCAAAAAATTGAGGAGAGTACTTCCAAAGTCATTCTATGAGGCCAGCATTATCCTGATACCAAATTAGACAAAGGTGTTACAAGAAAACTACGGATCAAGAGATCTCTGATGAGTATGGATACAAAAACCCTTTAAAAAAAAAAAAAAAACCTAAACACTAAGCACACCAAATCCAACAGCACATTAAAAGGATCACACAACTAGAACCAAGTGGGACTCCTTGAATACAAGAATGGTTCGACATATGAAAATCAACCAGTGTAATTCACCACATTAAGGACAAAAACCACATGATCACCTCAACAGATGCCATAAAAGCATGTCACAAAATTCAACATCTTTTCATGAACAAAAGACACCCAACAAAGTAGGAACACAAGGAAATTACTTCAAGATAATAAAGGCCATATATGAAAATCTGCAGCTTAACATCACATCCAATGGTGAAAACCTGAAAGCGTCTACTCTAAAAGTTTGCTCTTTTAAGGTAACTGGAATATTTATTTAAATTCACCATGTGGGACTGGTATTCATCCAGAAAATATTTGTATTTTTTAAAGGTTTGTGAAACCAAATGAAATCAATGAATAGGTCACTGGGAAGGCAGGAGTCGGGGTATTAATAGAACTGACTTTGTACAAAACAAGGATGGAAGACAAACAGAAAAGTGAGGTTAAAGGAAAAAAGGTTTTATATTTGGATAGGTAAACAGATGAGTTCTTGACCAAAGGAAGGATGATGTACTGTAGAGCAAACACATTTAAAGGCCTGCACATGCATCTGATAGCTTTGGGATATATAAAGCCTTATTCCATATTAATGTGTGAAGGTAAGACAGCAACAGGTTTCTGTGTGGAGGCCAAGACCTTTTTCTTCTAAGCTGCTTAGCCTAACATAGTTTAAAGTACAGCTACAATTGAGGGGCGCCTGGAGGCTTAGTCAGTTAAGCATCTGACTCTTGATTCCGGCTCAGGTCATGATCTCAGGGTCATGAGACTGAGCCCCACACTGGGCTCCGCACTCAGCAGGGAGTCTGCTTGAGATTCTCTCTCCCTCAGCCCCTCCCTCCGTGCTTGTGTGCTCTCTCAGGTAAATAAATAAATAAAATCTTTAAAAAATAAAGTACAGCCCCAATTTAAAGATGTAGAACTAGGTAAAGGTTTTGCTAGTGATTTTTATTCTTTCTAGCAGGTGATGTGCATTACCTAAAGAGTTCAACAGAAGCCATACCCATTGGCCATGTTTTATTTGTCCTTTTCTTTGAACAGGATAACCAAAGATACAGACAGTATTCAATAAAATAAAATAGATGAAACAAATTCTAAGAGACTGCAATGCCACATGCTACATTTAACCTAATTTTATTCATGCTTGCCTCGGGATGGGGAACAGATCATTCAGTAAAAACATACAGTAAAAACAAAATATGTCTTATCATGTACAACTTTTAAACTACAATAATGATGTACCTTAGTTACTTCCATGCACACAAGTCTAACATTACAGTTTTTTTTTTAAAATAAACACAGTTAAGACTTCTAGGAGCATTTTATAATAAAGTAATTCCTAATGTTTCTTTGTAGATAGATCAAGCACCTCCAAAATACAAATTCCTATACACAGTGAGCGCTTTACTTAAAATGAATACTTAAGTAAATTAAGTACGTGGACAGCCTTAGGATGAGCTGACATTATATATTCAGCTAAGTAGGCAACAAACCATAGTGCCAAATGGAAAAAGTATATTTGCAAATAAATTTCAAAAACTAAGTTAACTTTTTATAATACAGAAAATATACTGATTTGCTAAAATAAATAAGATGTGATGTAGTAACACTTCACTATAAAGAATGCATACCAGAACACTTATAAACGGTGCGTGAATCTCATTAAGAATAGTTTACTACAATAAACGCTGGCTAAATAGAAGTGCATATGTGAAGCACTATGGGTGGTCTATGTTTTGCCACATACTTTTGTTACCTTGAGGTAGATAACACATGTGTACCAAATTCGGCATTCATTTTCAGTTGCTGCTGGTATCATGTGTTTTAAGAAATGTGTACAGTATGAAAAACTTGAAAATACTCATGAATGAAAAATGTTTTAGGAAAAAAATAGATATTTTCATGCAATTATGTACAGTCTCACTGTGTAAATTTCAAGGCAAGATTTTTGTTTCCTGTAAAACAGATCATTGTTCTATGAGAGAATGTTTTTTACTTGTCTTAGTGCATTTCTTTTGTTGCCTCCTGCATTGCATTATTTTGCTCTCTTCTTTATTTTTGTGTGCAAACGACATGCCAGTTAAAATGAAAACCATCTCACATGTAGAAAAAAAGTCTGGATTTTAAAAACCAAGAACTAATAAAATCCTTTCTAAATGACACCATATGATTCAAGTAAAAAAATGACTGAAACACTAGTAATAAAAAAGACAAAACACATTTCATGAAGAATACAAAGAAATGTCTGCTGAGTGTTTTAGTTCAGATGTTTCAGAATGCTGCTGTATGTCTTATGAGGAATCTGAGGGGAAGATTTCATAGCAGAAGGTGTTAAGGTGGCCTGTATTGACTTAAGTGGGGACCCAACTGGGCTGTGAAACTGCGGGATGCCTATGGATTCAAGCTGCTTGTTAAAGAGGAACTCCCCACTGTTGTTCAGAAATCCTTCCTCATTTCCTCTCTCTCCAAGCTTCCCATCCTCTACTGGCTCAGTTTCTAGCATTTCAGTATCTTCTTTCCTGCTAAAGAACTTGTCCAAGTAACTGGTGTAAGGGTTTTCCTTCTCAATTTGTTCGTCCTTCCTTACCTCGCAACAAAACTGATTGATGAGAAAACAGTCCTCCCCACCACCCACAAACTGGCTATCCCAAGAAGACTGGTACAAGGCTTCTAATTGAGCCAAATTTGCCATTCCTTTTTCCTGTTTTTCTCGGCTTACTGACTTTGATATCAAACTTTTCAATTCTAGTTGGGACACTGAGCTATTCAAGTCATTTAATTTATCAACAACATCAGTAGGCTCATGTTGTGAACTAAGTTGAATAGTTCCTGCAATAAAGGAATCAAAGTCGAATCCCTGATTCTTTTCCCTTTCTTTTTCAGCCAGTTGCTGTGATGCTTCCTCTAGAGCTATCTGGGCTTTAACCAATCCATTCCTTTCACATTTTGACTTGCCTTTCTTATCAGACTTTTCTTTGCTTTGTTCTTTCCAATTGGAAAGATCTATGATAAGCTTGGGTTCATAATAATGGTTAACTTCACTCTCTCTCCAAACTAAGTTATCTAAATATGATGATGACCTTGTTTTGTAGTTACAAGTATGGCTACACTCCAGATCACAATATTTGTTTTCATGATGATCTGGGTACTGCCAACAAGGATCAGTAGAGTAATTGGTATCAAAAGCAGGATCCTCCAAATACTTTTCACGGTCTCCATCCAAATATTTTCGAGGATCAACTTGTACTTCTTCTTCATCAGTGACATCAGACAGAGCTCTTGGGTCAAGCTGAACTTCATCAATATCAAAGTTGTTATGTATAGGCCAATCATGCTCTGAAAATTGACAATCATGGTACCTGAAAAAATTAATGCAGTAATGTGAGTCCAGGTATAGGATTTCATTTACAAATTCACTGAGTGCCTTGTAGGTGAAAGCACTCTGCTAGGTCTATACGGGGACAATAGGAGGATAACTCATAATTTTAATAGATAGGTAAGATCTGTTACTACATAAAATAATATGAGGCAATTTTGGTAATTACCAATGAACCATATAATTACAGTAAAATTATGAGTCCCCCATTCTTAAATTTAAGACCAAATACCATTTCACACTTATTCCATCTTTTCTCTGTTTTCCATTGACCTTAAAAGACAACTGCAGATAAACATCAGAGTGGCTGGCATGTCTACAGTTTAATTCCAATAGTTTCATACAGCAAAAAAAATACTTTTTTTTTTTTGATTAGATTAGAGATGGCCACAAAATAGCCATCTCTAATCTCAATCAGGTCTCTTGCACATTTTTACTCTCCTGGTAACAAATCAGACTAGAACAGAGGAAGGCTTGCTGGGACTCATTACAAATAGAAAAAACTCTCTCTATGTGCATGCACTACTGAACATGGTAACCTCTTACTGACACATCGCAGCAAGGCTGCTCCATGCCCAGAGGCAGACTCAGACAGACAGACAGACACACACCTGGGTGATGGGGAGAAGTGACTAGAAAAGAGACTGGAAGACATCTGAGTATGTATGAAAGAATTATACATAGACAGTAGAGATGTTCACATGGACCAAAAGGTCACTGCTAGATGTGGAAGCATACAAATACCTCAACATTTTAGGAGGGAAAAAAATGCAATGACTAAAGAAACTATTTTAATACTAACTACTTTAATTATTAAATATTGTGTTTTTTGGGGCGCCTGGGTGGCTCAGTGGGTTGAAGCCTCTGCCTTCAGCTCGGGTCATGATCTCAGGGTCCTGGGATCGAGCCCCACATTGGGCTCTCTGCTCAGCGGGAAGCCTGCTTCCCCTCCTCTCTCTCTCTGCCTGCCTCTCTGCCTACTTGTGATCTCTCTGTCAAAAAAATAAATAAAATCTTTAAAAAATAAAAAAATAAAATAAACCATGACACTTTTTAAAAAATAAATAAATATTGTGTGGGGTTTTTTTTAAGATTTTATTTATTTATTTGACAGAGAGAAGAGAGATCACAAGTAGGCAGAAAGGCAGGCAGAGTGAGAGGGGGAAGCAGGCTCCCTGCTGAGCAGAGAGCCAATGCAGGGCTTGATCCCAGGACCCTGAGATCATGACCTGAGAAGAAGGCAAAGGCTTTAACCCACTAAGCCACCCAGGTGCCCTTAAATACTGTTCTTTTAAATATAGGAATATATGAAATTTTAAAGTTTTAAGATTGCCATTAGTGACTCTGACACCTGGCTAAATATTGAAATCACCCGAAGATTTTAAATAATATTGATTCCTGGGGTGCCTGGGTGGTTCAGTGGGTTGAGCTTCAGACTCTTGGTTTCAGCTCAGGTCATGATCTCGGGATTGTGAAATCAAGCCCCACAGAGGCTGTACACTCAGCACAGAGTCTGCTTAAAAGATTCTTTCTCTCCCTCCCTCCCTCTCTGCAACTCCCCAAGCTCATGCTTGCTCTCTCTAAAATAAATAAAATATTTAAAAATAATATTATTGATTCACTACTATATGCTATGATCCTACTTTGAAGCAAAATTATATTTTTAAATTTCCCCGGGGAATTTAGAAATCCTAAAAGAAAGCTGAGGGAAAAAAAATCTTTAACTAAAATGTGTAATGTTATCCATTTTGGTATTTTATACTATTCAAAATAGAAGAGTCTCTTATACTAAACCTGTGTTCAAGCGGCCCAAGATTAATTTTGTGTCATTAGGAAAACAGATTTGAATAGCATATACCATGAATCAAAATAATTTTTATGCTAAGACACAAGAGATTTTATGTAAAAATTTGAGACATTATGGAGATACCTATTTGGATAAGGTTGTCTTGTCACCCAACATCTTAAAAAAAAAATCTGTGATATTTACAAAAGCAATAGTTTAAAATGGTTCAGATTTCTAACCTTCAACCCTCACGTTTAAATAAGGACCTTATATTTGTTAACAAAAAAACATGCCTTAATGGCTTTGAAAATGTTTCAAATAGAATTTACATTTTCCCATTATGTATATATCCTATCCAGTAACTATTAAATATTTAAATTATACAAAGGCTATTCAAAGATATTAATAAGTTTAGCAGAAACCCAGAGACCATTACTAAGTTTTTAAAACATCTACACTGTCCTGTCCTACATAATTTAAAAATAAAACTCACTGCATTATGGTTTATTGAAAATACAATAAATGGGTCATGATCACACAGTAGTCAGTACTGTGCACTGTGAAAATACAATAAATGCTATTTTTTTAACTTAGGATCAATTTACCTTTCCCAGTTATAAATATGACTATGAGTTTCATCCATAAGCAAAATATCATCAACTTCATCTTCAATATGAAAAGGATGACTTGAAATTGGCTCATCCATTGGAAAAGAATATATGCTCATGTAAGGATGGGAAAGCGCTTCTTCTGCTGTCAACCGATCCATTGGGCTAAATGTCAAAATTTGTTCCAGGAAATCCAGTGCTGCAAAAGAAAGGTATAAAACACCTTAATTGTACTGGAGGTCAACCAACCAATGAAGAAAAAAAAAGGATTATATAATTAAAAGGTAAATTAAGTTTATCAGACAAATAAAACTAATTTACCTGATTTACAGAGTAAAAAGAAAAGAAACTCTATAAACACAGTAAATATTTGAAATGTACTCCAATCTCATACTATGGTCAGTTACAAAGAAAGAAAAAGAATATATTAAATTGAACCATATAAAACTTCTATTTTTGTCAGTCAAACATGGTCAAATAATAGCAATTTCATATGGTTTAATCTAATACTTTGTAGGTCATAATCTCAGCTCTGCAGCTCACTAGCTTAAATGAATTACTTACTAGCAATAAAGGGCTAGATGGGTTACTTAAACTTACTGAACTTCAGTTTTTTCATGTATAAGATGGAAATAGACACAGAAAGATAAAACGTATAAAAATTAAATGTAAAGCATAGTGTCTAGTGCTTAATAAAAAATCCTTTCCCCTTTCCTTCCCCTATCTCCCTGACTAGCTGTTGTACTAATTTGTTCATCTGTTTCACAACAATCACACTCCAACATAACACACAAATGCACTTGATCACGGTAGGGCTTTGGAAGTTACCTACCATACACCCAATTCTTCCCACTAACTTAGTTCATAAGCTCTTAACCCATCCTGAACATACCTGTCACCAGTCTGAAGGCTGCCCGTATTTATACAACCACACACTTGTATACCAATCCTCAACCATGAATCACTTCCCCCATCTACTTTCCCTGTGCCTAGTCATACGGTACTGATGAAAGCTCAATGCAAAACACACACACACACACACACACACACACACACACACACACGAATAGCTCATGAAAAATTCATATTGTAGAATTGCAATTTGGCCTTTCCTATTGCTCAGCAATGTTCTATGACATCTCTTCATGCTCTCAATGTTTATCATATTTAAACCCACTTCACATTTATCTTAATCCCTACTTCTTCACTATGGCCTGTCATACATCCTCTTATCCTCACCTCTGTCTCAAAGGAAAAGATAGTCCTCCTCTCTAAAACTAAGATATACTCTAGAAAGGACATTATTCTCAAGTCCCAATTTCTTATTAATGTAAAGGATAGGTGATTTTTATAGCCTTTTTTATTTTACAAAGTGCTTTCATATACATTATCTTATTCAATCCTCAAATCGTGCCAATAAGGACTAAAGAAACCTAAGGCTCATTGCTACTCTTGCCCTTCAGTTGCCTGGGGCTGAGGCCTCTTCCTCTCCTCCCCTTTACCCCCCTCTTATTATATTACCCTAATCTAGGAAGTCATTTCACAATACATCAAGCTATTCTTAGTTCTCTTGCAAAGGAGTCCATTTTAATTAGCCGAGGGCCCTTGTGTCTCAAGGCAAGAGAGACTCTAAGGCACAGAGTTATAAAGGGCTTACCCAGCACAATCACCATTCTCAGAGGGAAGAGAAATATATATCCAACTACACAAGAGGAATATACTCTAAAATCCCTAGCATTTGGGAACTGTAGGCAGCACGAAGAGGTAAGAAAAAAACTAGCCCCAAGCTGAGCTCCCAAGTGCATGCAACATATACATATGTAGACTATTAACCATAACTCCAGAAAGTTCTATTGGACAGCACTGCTCTAAAAGAAATCAATCTCTTGGCTGTGATGGTGTTGAAGTATGCTAAAATACAGAAATACATGGTAAACTACAGCAAAAGAGAGGATGAGAGGTAAGTATAGAGGAAAATGAAAAGGGATATTTCATCTAAAGACAAAAGACCACTAGGGTTCCTAATCATCTTAACGTTTTAAATCATCTGTACTTAATCTTGTTTGGTTTTTTATCCTCTGAAGATCATGAACATGTGAGGAAAGAACATGTATTATTCTAAGTCCCCATTGCCTCAGAATATGCTCTGCCCAAGAGTAAAACTCCAATATTAATAAGAAACTAGTGTGGAACGTATCTACATAGTAAATCTTTAGTCTCAGGAACTTTAAAAACTCTGCATTGCACTTGTATGTGAGCATAGCTCTGCCACTTATGAATACCAAGGATGTTTGCCTGATGGTTAATTAATGCATTATCAAAGACATACAGTCAATGCATTATGAGTAAGTCCAGCCATCAGCTAACTACTCAAGTTGGTTCACAGCTAAGACATGATCCCAACCCTAATGAGGGTAGGAAAAAGAAGATTCAAATTTGGCTGGACTACAAATGCTGTAACAGCAATATCCTACATTACTAGCTTGCCTCTTTTGATAAGACACAGCAATAGAGACAGTGACTCCAAAGGCAATCAAGGTTATTCCTATCCCTTAACCTGGCTGAGCAAAGCCATACCTGTAGAGGGTTTTAAAAATACACAGGTGGGGCGCCTGGGTGGCTCATTTTGGTTGAGCATCTAACTCTTCATTTCAGCTCAGGTCATGATCTCGGGGTCATGGGATCGAGCCTATGTGTCACATTCCATCCCCGCTCAGCTCAGCGAGGAGTCTACTTCTCCCTCTCCCTCTGCACTGGCCCCTGCTCACATGCACACGCTCTCTCTCAAATAAATAAATCTAAAACAATAAAGTAAAATAAGACACATGCTCTGCTCCCCACCCACTTCTGAATTCTGACCTAATAGCCTGCATATTTAGAGAGCTCCCACAGACATTCTGAAGTACAGTCAAATGCTATGTAACTACTGTTCGGTTATGAACAAGGATGTCATCACAGGGGCTCCAAGGTCAGGGCAAGATAACCAGTACTGGAATCTGATCTGGACATAGACTTAAAGGCCAGTTAGGAACATATAATACTGAAAAAGAAGCCTGCAAAACCTGCTAAAATTAAATACGGCTGTTTCCTTTTTACTTAGGCATTTACTATAGGAGTTTTTTTTTTTAAAAGATTTTATTTATTTATTTGACAGAGATAAAGAGATCCCAAGTAGGCAGAAAGGCAGGCAAAGAGAGAGGGGGAAGCAGACTCCCCACTGAGCAGAGAGCCCGATGTGGGGCTCGATCCCAGGACCCTGAGATCATGACCTGAGCCGAAGGTAGAGACTTTACCCACTGAGCCACTCAGGCGCCCCTACTATAAGAGTTTTAAGCACATTTGAGGAAAACAAAAAAAGTCATTATGATTTTGCCATCCAGTGCCTATTTCTCAAAACATTTGCTCCTTTATTTATTTAGTTGTTTTTAAGTAGGCTCCATGCCCAACATAGAGCCTAATGTGGAGGCTTGACCAACCCTGAGATCAAGACCTGAACTGAGATCAAGAGTCGGACACAACCCACTAAGCCATCCAGGCATCCCAAACACTTGAAATTTTAAAACACTTTGATACACAATAACCTAAGCCACAATTAATGATCAGAATGGGTATCATAAATAAGGGATATATATAATTTAGACAAACCTTAAGATGCTTAGAAAACTATATCTCCCTAACTTGTTGATTCATAAAGAACCATATAATCCTGGGGCACCTGGGTGGCTCAGTGGGTTAAAGCCTCTGCCTTTGGCTCGGGTCATGGTCTTGAGGTCCTGGGACTGAACCCCACGTTTGGTCTCTCTGCTCACTGGGGAGCCTGCTTCCTCCTCTTTCTCTGCCTGCCTCTCTCTGTCAAATAAATAAATAAAACCTTAAAAAAAAAAAAAAGAACTATACAATCCTGACACTGATGCATCTTAATATAACTCTTACAGCTATAAGACAAAATCAACTTTTTTTTTTAGATTTTATTTATTTATTTACCAGAGAGATCGTAAGTAGGCAGAGAGGCAGGCAGAGGGAGAGGGGGAAGCAGGCTCCCTGCTGAGCAGAGCCCGATGCAGGGCTTGATCTCAGGATCCTGAGATCATGACCTGAGCTGAAGCCAGAGTTAACCCACTGAGCCACCCAGGTGCCCTAAGACACAATCAGCTTTTAAGAAAGATGTTTCTCATGTCTAACTCTCTTCCTTAAAAAAATGTTATCCTGGGTGCCTGGCAGGCTCAGTTGATAGAGCATGCAACTCCTCATCTCAGGGTTGTGAGTTCAAGTCCTGAACTGGGTATAGAGATTACTTAAAAATAAAATCTTAAAAAAAAAACAAAACACTGGGATGCCTGGGTGGCTCAGTCAGTTAAGTGGCTGCCTTCAGCTCAAGTCCTAATCCCACATCAGGCTCCCTGCTCAGCGGGGAGCTGCTTCTCCCTCTCCCTCTGCTTGCTGCTCCCTCTGGTTGTGTTCTTGCTCTCTGTCAAACAAATAAATAAAATCTTAAAAAAAATTTATCTTATTACAGGTAACTACTACAAGAGTTAAAGACTTCTGTATATTATTTATAGCAACAAATCCTAAAGACATATCACTATGAGGCACAAAATTATTCACTTTAGGGGTCAAAGTTTTGATTTTCTCCAAGTTTCTATTCCTTCCAAGGTTGCACAAACTCTCACATTTAACACCTAATATTCCCAACACGGATGTGCAAACTCTAAATAATGTTTTCTCATACCGAGTTTTGCTCTTTCCTCCATCTCTTCCTTACCCTGAAGCCTTCACTTTCCCCAACTCAATTTACTCTTTCATATCTAAATCACATTCATATTCATATCCATACTTACTTATCATCTAACCCTCACAAAACTCCATTTTAGCTTAGCGAGGGACAGTGACTCTAGATGTTCGCCTATGGGAGATAATATCAGAGGTATAAGCTGTAAAGTTGGCGGAGTTAGAACCAGGACAGGGACACACTTTATGGAACCTGAAAAATCAGAGTAACAAAGCAACAGATCCCAGCCTGAAAGCCAGACCAAAAAGGGGAAAGAGTTGAAGTTTAGGTAAGGTATAGGGTCTAAAGACTATCTGGGATACAGAGATCCTGCTTGTGTGCATGCACACGTGCATACCCACCCACCCCATCACATGATGGTTACTCTTGAGTAACAATACCTTCTCGACTAATTCCTGGAAGCAGCTGAGTTAAAGGTTTGTGTGGCTCAGTCATGTCATTTCTAATGTAAACTGGAATTACGCTGAGAAGCTCCTGACGATCTTCCTCATGTACAACAGGAATAGATTCTAAAATCAGCTGCATCTGTTCAAGTTCATGTGCACCTGAGATTAAAAAAACATCAAATATAAATAAACACATTCCTCAATGTTTACTTACTTGGCAACAGACATTCTAAGGCTAGAGGAAACTACCTTAAATACTGTAGTGACCA
Organism: Nasua narica; assembly: GCA_028533885.1. Lineage (NCBI taxonomy): Eukaryota > Metazoa > Chordata > Mammalia > Carnivora > Procyonidae > Nasua > Nasua narica. Next base: position 35,102,053 of record CM052797.1, on the reverse strand, counting down.
CTGGGAGGAAAATGATTAATTGAATCCTTAACCAGCAGGTTTCTTTGCTTTGAATGTCTCATCAATCTACTCAAAAAGTCTATCTGTGGCTGCTCACTGACATCCTTACTTTTGGCTGCTTTGTTTCTGTAAGAAACTGACCCTTTAAGTTTAGCCTCATATTAAGGTATCACAAAGTAGTGAAAAAAGCAATGAACTGGGATTCAAGAGACATGGATTCTAGTCTTGGCTATATCACTAATTAACTGGCCATACCTCTGGGAATAATTAGCATGGTAATGACTTCATTTCATCACAGTAAAATGGAGGGTTGGACTAGATTCGCAGTACAAAAAGTTTTATAGTTATGGGTTAGGCTCAGGTAGCATTTCAGGACCACTATTAAAGAAATAATAGGGGGAACTTAAGCTAAATAGTGACTAAAAATTCAGTTTACTTTTCCACAGATTTCTAGAATTCATTCAACCTCTAAATTTTTCTTGAGTATCTACTATGAGCAAGGCACTTTAAAATACAACTGTGAAGCTAAAGAGACCAAGTCCCTGCCTTCATGGAGCTTACAATCTAGTGGAAGAAGACAGATAATAACTCTTGTCAACACTTATGTCAAATGGTGACAAATGCTATGAAGAAAAATAGAGTAAGCAGGGAGGATAAAGAGCACTTTATGGGTAGGATTGCTAATTAATACAGGGTGACCAAGGAAGGCCTCAATGAGAAGCTAAAAATTGAAGACGTGGGGGAATACACCATGCATTTATATGGAGAAGGGAGCTCCGGGAAGATGGGAAAAGGTGCAAAGGCTCAGAGAGTGGGCTTGGCGTGGCTAAGAAACAGCAATAAGGTTAAGTGTAGCTGAAATAAGGTGGTGGGGTGGGGGGTGAGTATTAGAAGATGAAGTGGTACCACAACACAAAGGGTCTGCTTTACTCTGAATTTGACAGGGAGACATTACAGAGTTTCAAGCAGGAAAATGGCATGTTCTGATTTATGTTTTCAAAGAACTCCTATGGCTGCTATGCGGTAACGAGGCTACAGACAGCAAATATTAAAGCAGAAAAACCAGTTAAATCCTGCATTAGACCAGGAGAAACATAATGGTTGACTGAACTGTGGGGAGGCGGGTAGTGAGAGAAAATAATAACAAGCAGTTAGATTCTGAATATACTTCAAAGGAAGAGCCCATAGAATCTGTACTGACAGAAGTGTAGGACAAAGGCAAGATTTTTGCCTCGGCAACTAAAAAAGAGGTCTGGTTTACTAAGATGTGGAAGACAGCAGCAAAAGAAAATATGAGGAGGAAATATCAGGAGTTCAGCTTTGGATAGGTTAATTCTGAGATGCTATTAGACATCTTAGTCCATGCCTTTTATTGCGCTATTCATTTGGAACCTACACCTAATAAACAGATCTCCCTCATGCTGCTTTTATTGAATGGTTCCAATAAAGCAGTAGAAGGGAAATAAAACCAGATCTTTCAAATCATTTCACAAACAATTCCCATTAACTGTTTAAAGTTTACATGGATTTAAGATCAAAATTATGTTATTTAAATGTGTTTCTTAATCCAATTATTTTTAGTGATATACTTGAACAATTCTGAATATGCTGAATGAACATTTAAAAATACATTAAGTACCTTTGTATAATTAATACAGCAGTAAGTTTTGACCCCATTTCAAATGACTTAGAGTATGATCTAACAATTTTAAATAAATTAGTTTTCCTGATCAAATATTCATTATTGTGGTAGCATTAAAATTATGTCCACAGGGATTGCCTCAGTGGCTCAATCGGTTAAGTGTCTGCCTTCGGCTCAGGGCGTGATCCCAGGACCTGGGATAGAGTCCCTCATGGGGGGGTCCTTGCTCCGTGAGGAGCCTACTTTTCCCTCTGTCTCTGCCTCTCCCCTCTGCTTGTGTTCTCTCTCTCTTTCAAATAAATAAATTAAATACATATTTTCAAAGATTTTATTTATTTATTTGACAGAGAGAGCACAAGTAGGCAGAACAGCAGGCAGAGGGAGAGGGAGAAGCAGGCTCCCTGCTGAGTGGGGAGCCCAACGTGGGGCTGAATCCCAGGACCCAGGATCATGACCTGAGCCGAAGGTAGCCACTTAAGCAACAGAGCCACCCAGGCATCCCAAATAAATAGAATCTTAAAAAAAAAAAGTCCACAAATGTGGGTGCCTGGCTGGCTCAGCCAATATAGCATGTGATTCTTGACCTCAAGATCATGAGTTCAAACCCCACATCAGGCACTAGGTGTGGAACCTCCTTACACAAATAAAAATAAAATAAAATGTGGGGTGCCTGGCTGACTCAGTTGGTAGAGCACGTGACTCTTGATTTCAGGGTCCTGAGTTCAAGTCCCAAGCTGGGTGTGGGCTCTACTTAAAAAAAAAAAAAAAAAAGTCCACAAATTCTTGGTCCTCTTCCCTTCAAAAAGTGGAATCCAATTCCTTTCCTCAAATGTGAGATATACTTAGGTGACTCACTTCTACTGTATAAAGTAAAGCTGAAATGACTGTCACTTTTGAGTCTAGGTCACAAAAAGGTATTTTGCATTTACAGTCAAAACAATTCAATGGAGAAAGAATAATTTTTTCAACGAATGGTGCTGGCATAACTGGATATCCACATATGAAAGAATAAAGTTGGAGCCCTACCTCACACACAAAAATTAGCTCAAGGGACGTTGGGGAGGGTATGTGCTATGGCAAATGCTGTGAAATGTGTAAGCCTGATGATTCACAGACATGTACCCGGGGGCAAATAATACATTATATGTTAATAAAAAAATTAAAAAAACAAAAATTAGCTCAAAATGGATCACAGACCTAATTTTTTTTTAAAGATTTTATTTATTTATTTGACAGAGAGGAAAGAGATCACAAGTAGGCAGAGAGGCAGGTAGAGAGAGGGGGAAGCAGGCTCCCTGCTGAGCAGAGAGCCCGACGTGGGGCTCGATCCCAGGACCCTGAGATCATGACCTGAGCCGAAGGCAGAGGCTTAACCCACTGAGCTACCCAGGCGCCCCCACAGACCCTAATTTAAAAGCTAAAATAACATTCGTATTGGATTTCATGGGAATTAAAATCTTTTGTGCTTCAAAAGACACCAACAAGAAAATGAAAGATAACCCATAGAATGGGAGAAAATATATCCAAATCATACATCTGTAAGTGATTTGTATCCATAATATGTAAAGAACTCATACCTCAATTATAAAATACAAATAACCCAATCTAAAAATAGGCAATGGAAAAAAAATAAAAATAAAAATAGGCAATGGATCTGGATAATTATTTCTCCAAAAAAGAAAAACTGCCAATGCTCAGTATTATTAATCATTAGGGAAATGCAAATCAAAACCACAACAAGATACTACTTTATATTCAAAAAGACAACTGTAAGATAGACTACACTAAACTGTTGGTGAGAATGTAGAGAAATTGGAATGCTCACACAGTGATTGTGGGAATGTAAAGTGTTATGACTACTTTGGAAAATGGTCTGGCATTTCTTCAAAAAGTTAAACAGAGTTATCAAATGACACAGTAATTCCACACTTACGTGTATACACACCCAACAGAATGGAAACCCTACATCCACGCAAAAACTGTACACTAATGTACATAATGTACATCATTACAAATAACCTAAAAGAAAACCTGAATCTCAAATAAACTGATGAATGGATAAACAAAGTATGACATATGCACGAAGTGGAATTATTTGGCCATAAAAAGATGACAAAATGATACATGTTATAACATGGATGAAACTCCAAAGTACTATGCTAAGTGAAAGATGCCAGTCGTAAGGCCACAAGCTATAGGATTTATTTATATGAAATGTCCCGAACAAATCTAGAGAGACATAAAGTAGATTAGTGGTTGCCAGGAGCTAGAAGAAGGGGGAAATGGGAAGTGACTGCTAATGGTTACAGGGTATCTTCTGGGGAAGGGGGAGGGAACACAAAAATGTCCCTAATATTAGATTGTATAACCATGAATATACTAAAAAACACTCAACTGTACACTTTAAATGGGTGCATTTACATACTGATGGGATTTTTTTTTTTAGATACAAAAGCTTTCTCCTTGCTCTATTTTGGAGAGCACCATGGGGGAAGCCAGCTATAATATCATGAAGGCACACAATCTTATAGAGAAGCCTGCATGGTGATAAACTGAGGTCTTCTGCTAATAGTCATGTGAGTAAGCTATCTAGAAATGAAAAAAAGGGGAGGAGAGGCACCTGGGTGTCTCAGTCAGTTAAGCATCTGCCTTCAGCTCAGGTCGTGATCTCAGGGTCCTGGGATCGAGACCACCAGGCTCCCTGTTCCATGGGTAGCCTGTTTCTCCCTCTGCCCCTGCTTGTGCTTGCTCACTCTCTCAAAGAAATAAATAAAATCTTGGGACGCCTGAGTGGCTCAGGAGGTTAAAGCCTCTGCCTTCGGCACAGGTCATGATCTCAGGGTCCTGGGATCGAGCCCTGCTTCGGGCTCTCTGCTCAGAGGTGAACCTGCTTCCTCCTCTTTCTCGGTCTGCCTCTCTGCCTACTTGTGATCTCTCTCCTGTCAAATAAATAAATAAAAAGCTTATAAATAAATAAATAAAATCTTTTTAAAAAATCTATCTAGAAGTGGATCTTCTTGACCCAGTAAAGCCTTCAGATGAGTGTAGGCCCAACCAACATCTTGACTAGCAAATCTGAGCTAGACCCACCTAGCTAAGTCACCTCTCAATTCCCTATCCATACAAACTTGAGATAATCAATGTTTATTGTTTAAGACACTGTGTTTTGATGTAACTGGTCATGAAGCAACAATACAATAATTATTTTACACATGTTGGAAGGTACCTGAATATCAGGAATATAACCTCCAATTACAGTATTGTTCCTAGGAAAAAAATTCAATCCACTTAACCATTTAGTTTCCAGGAATCACTGATATTTTCTCAAAGTCTGCTAAATTGAGATTCAATCACTACTCACACATCCCAGAAGAAATTTCAGATAAATTTAGGGGAAAACTACAAAAGATTGGTTAATGCTATGTAAGCTAAGTGGTGCAAGACATATCAGCATTAAAAACAAATTCAAGGGCAGGGTGTGTGAGTGGCTCAGTCAGTTAAGCATCTGTCTTTGGCTCAGGTCATGATCCCAGGGTCCTGAGATATAGTCCTTCATAGGGCTCCTTGCTCCGTGGGGAGCCTGCTTCTCCCTCTGCCTCTCCCCTCTGCTTATATTCTCTCTCTTTCAAATAAATAAAATCTTTAAAAAAAAAAAATGGAAGGGCATTTATGCATACCATCCTTTCTTCAATAATGCTCTCCTATGCACCCTTATCTTTCTTTTATTAATCCTTCTTTTGTAAGCAGACCCTGCTCCATTCCCTTTCTTCTGCTCTTAGTACAATCTGGAAGAGGTGGGAGGGCCACTCTAAAAAAAACAGTAATGTCAAAAGAGAGAAAAAGACCTAAATCACCATCATGTCTCTTCTCTAACACTAAAAAAATCTTCAGTACCCTACTACTTCCTAGTTTTCCAAATGGAAATTCCTCTGTCTACTTTCTAAGTATTCTGGCCCTATTTTAAACCAGTCAGAAATGTGTTCATTATTTGACACTTTGCTTTCATCCAACTTTTCTCACTAATTTATGCACATACATGATTTTTTTCATCAAACTCTTCTGATTCAGGCTCATACCCTCATTTATATAATACCATTTTTTCTCTCTCTCTTCCTCCCACCAAAATTCTTCACTATTCCTATGTAGTGAAAAGTCTTTTGAGTTTTTATGACTTTTATTCCAGACATCACTGATGAACACTCTAAGTTTGTAGCTCTTATAATCTATACTAAATAATTTTATACAAACTCATACCACACTTTACAACACCTGATGTTTCTCATTCATGGGTTATTCACCCCTTCCCATCTTGACTAAATCCTCTCTCTTACACTTCTGTGGAATCCCTCATAGCACCAAACTCAGCAAAAAATTACTTGTTTGGCTGTTTCTGAAAGATCACAGCAATTAGACAACAGGATATGGCAGTTCAGGCAACACAGATGATGGGGGATAATGAATCACTGCATTTTCAATGAAGCTAAAAATTTTCACGAGGAGTGACAAACAATGACAGCATTATGCAACTCAGGTATCATTTAACACAGATTACCAACAAGCATTGTGAATCCACAAAATACAAAATTATGTTTAAGAAATAAGATAATTACAAAAGAACACTAGAATTCTGACTAAATTTGCTGAGTGAAAAATTCAGTGAATATATTAATAAGTTTTTAAATTTTTTTAAATATTAAAAACACCATTTATCTTTTCATTTCAGTATCACAGACTATAATATATTGTGTTAAATCTTACAGACATCTTGCTTCAAAGATACATGCAAAATTATCCCTTTGAGGTAATTTTTTTCCATATATTTTTAAATTTCTAACCTGCAAAGAGGGTTTTACCAGTCAGCATTTCAGCAAAGATGCAGCCTGCAGCCCACATATCAATGGCTTTAGTATAATTATTAGGAGAAAGTAAAAGACGTGGAGACCTGTACCATTTAGTAACCAATCCTTCAGAAAGATGACCCTGAAAAACAAACAAAAACATACTCTAATTTTTTACTTTAGCTGCAGAACAGTACATAAAACTTGATTCATTAAAGAACCCCTGACCTTTAAAAAAAAAAAAAAAGTACTTGTGAAATCCTAAAACGATACTGTTGATTTCTATTTTCAAGGCTCTTGCACTTTTCAGGCTGAATGGAGGTTAATGATGGGATATATCATCTAAAAGAGGATGTTCACATGAAGTCTGCTGACCAAAATATACCATAAGAATTTAGTGCTGATTCTATGTCACAAATTCAAAACAGGTTTTAGAAGAGGAGTTATTTTCACTTGGAGTCTTAAGTTACTTAAGGAGCAGGGATGCTTTAAATCAACGAGGGACAGGTAAAGATGAGCACCTGAGGTGCTACTTATAAACGACTGCCAAGCTCCTGACAACCCAGCAGATTTGGCTCTACTACATATCCCATTCCTAACCAATTTTACTGCTTTACATTTATAAAGCATTTAACAAAATCAGTTATACATATATGACTTACTTCATCCTTAAAACAACCCTGAAAAATTATGAAGGTAATATTAACTCCATTTTAGAGGGGCAGTAACGTTCATAGATCAAGGAATCTGCTTAAGGTCATATAGCTTAATTGGATATAGAAATGGAACTCAATTTTTTTTTTAAGATTTCATTTATTTGACAGAGAGAGAGATCGCAGGTAGACAGAGAGCCAGGCAGAGAGAGAGGGGGAAGCAGGCTCTCTGCTGAGTGGAGAGCCCAATGCAATGCAGGGCTCAATCCCAGGACCCTGAGATCATGACCTGAGCCGAAGGCAGAGGCTTTAACCCACTGAGCCACTTCAGGCGCCCCTGGAACTCAATTTTAGATAGTTCAAATCTTAGCTCAGTGCCCTATCCACAATACTTCGATGTGGTGGTTGTCCATTTCATTTTAAATACTAAATTTCTACATTCAAGTTTCTAAAAAAGTAAACTATACTTAATGTGAGATAATACATGTGAATGAGAAGGTTTGCTTGTTTGTTTAGACGTCTGCTATGGGAAGCCAAGCAAGCAGGGAGTTCCCATAGGTTCTTTATAACCAAAGGAGCTCCATTTTAATATTTTAAACATCAGGGTCCCACAGACAACTTCATTTGAAAACTAAAAGACTAAAGTTCAGCTCAGAAAATATTAACTTCTTCTATGAAGGCAAATTGTTACCTAAAGTACAGTTACTATGAATCCTTTTAGCAATTCTTACTGCCATTTTTTCTTCATGCAAATTTAGATACTGAACAAAATTAAAATTGTCTAAAAGAAATTTGCCTAAAAGAATAGTAGAGCCTACTGAAATAGAAACCCCTCTTACCTTCAGATAGGACCACAATTCTGCCCTAAACACGTAAGAATATAACCCCCTTTTAAATAAGGGAGAGTTTCAGTTATAATAAATAACCATACACTTTTAGGAATTTGTAAGTAATTAGGATAGCACTCCAACTTCCTTTTATAAACATATGTAGATTCTGAATGAAAGTAGATCTGTATCAGAAAAAAAGATACTCCATAAAGTTGAATACAATTAACAATAAAAATCTGTCACAATATACTAAGAAGATACAAGTACCTATTTCTTCCTAATGATGTCCATCAGTTTAAAGGTCTGTCTCAGCTAGCTTTCCACGTACCTTATGGGAATAATGGGGATCCATGATCCGTGCAAGACCAAAGTCACCTATCTTCAGCACCAAGTCTTCAGTATTAATGAAAAGATTAGCTGGTTTGAGATCTCTGTGCAGTACGTTTGCAGAGTGAATATATTTGAGCCCACGTAGCAGCTGATACATGAAAAGCCTGGCATGCTCTTCCAGTAAAGGGCCCTGCTCCAGCACATTAGCCAAGTCTGTCTCCATGTACTCCTGAACAATGTAGACACTGTTCAGTTCGGTAAGAGAGCCCACATCATCTGTTAACTGGCTTCCACTAGGACCAAGAATTTCAAACACTTTCACAATGTTATCATGGTCAAGTCTTCTAATAATTTTGATTTCACGTAGAGCATGTTTGACACTCTGGGGATCAGTAAGGACAATTTTCTTGATGGCTACTCTTTTGTCACAGTCATTGTCTACAGCAGAAAAAACCAAGCCATTGCCTCCACAACCCAATGGTTTTAAGTCCATATACCTAGAGCCCAGATCAAAACCATGAATGTTCATGAGACTTTCAAATTTCTCTGCCATTTTGAAACCTTTGCTATTGCCTTTTCCTTTCGAATTGTTGAACGTGTGTAAACAAGGAAGAAAACTGACATCAAAAAAGGAAAAGAAAAATAATTTTGCTTCCACAGCAAGATGATTTCTTGATGTTCATTGCATATGCCAACCAGGCCAGTTGAGTTCCCCTTAGATTTAAAGCTCAAAAAGCTCTACTCATACTGAGAATTAAAAAGATTGCAGTACTCATAGTTCAAGAAAGGGGCAGCAACTCTGCAGACATTTAAAGAAAACACTCAAGAAACTCAAACGGAATGAAATGACATACTATGCACTCAGATTTACTGTGCTAAACGATTTAACATTTAACAAAAATGTGAATAAATATGCACACAACAGGCTTCTATGAACATTCTCCTCACAGTGCAGATACATTCAGTGTTGGACTGGTCCTGAGCAGCATCATTCTAAGGTGCTGGTAAGCACTATTTCCGTTTTGCCTCTTTTCTTCCTCTGTTGCTGTATATTTCAACAGGAAGCCCTGGTGGCTGTTGGTTAACAGAAGATGTCTTTTGTTAGTGATCAGGTGGCTCCAGCTCACCACAATCACAATCAAAGCTACCGTCCATCTTACTCTGATAAAACCTGGAGGATGAGAAAAAAGAAGGGAAAAAATTACCACCACAGGAAATACTAAATACTCGTCTCTTCAACTTTGTAAAATGACACAAATTGGGTATTTAGCTATAAATGACTACTGGTACACTGAACTTAGTTATTCATAGTTACTAAATGGAAAGATGACCCTCAATCAAAAATAGCTATCCATGCTGTAAGCAATTCACATGTACTGGGCTCAGACTCTAGACCCACCACATTAGATTATTTATAATATTTATGGTCATTGGGTTGTATCATTTCTTAAATGCCAAGGAGCAAAGGTGGAAGGTTCACAGTATTTTTACAAAACTCTTTAGAATTTGAGGAGTACAATAGTAGTACCATTTCTCTAAAAAAAAAAAAAAAAAAACACACAATAAGCCTGCAACGTGTTAGTTCCTTAAAGAACATGTTTACTTATTAACTACACCAATAAACAGTGAATAAAAATCAGTACAAATAAGAAACCTACAGAGTATGCTCTTCAATTTACAAAAGAGTGAACTCAAACAGTGAATAAACCAATGAAAAGGTGTCTGGCTTTACTGATAATCAGAAAAATCAAACTACCTCAAGGAGATAACATTTCAGATTAGAAAAATGTTTTTAAGAGTCTGTTACTATCAAGTCTGAGGAAGAATATGGAGAAACAAGAATTGTCATACAATACTGGTGAGTATTTAGTGAAAGAATGTCAAAGAGCAGGCGCCTGGGTGGCTCAGTGGGTTAAAGCCTCTGCCTTCAGCTCAGGTCATGATCTCAGGGTCCTGGGATTGAGCCCCGCATCAGGCTCCCTGCTGCTTCCCCCTCTCTCTGCCTGTCTCTCTGCTTACTTGTGATCTCTCTCTCTCTCTCTGTCAAATAAATAAATAAATATCTTTAAAAAAAAAAAGAATGTCAAAGAGCAATTTAGAATAAATATATAAATAAGTAGCATACCTATGACTTGGCTATTTTTCTTCCAAAACACACTCCCTAGAGAAATTCTTGCAAATGAACATACAAATGCCCACTCTTTTTTTGTAATGGCAAAATATTAAAAACAGCCTAAACTTTCAACAATTTGAGAATAAATGAATTATATTCATATAGTAGACTACTATATAATAGTAAAAATGAAGAGATGGTTGAAATCACCACATGATAAATTTAAAAAGCAAATTGCAGATAGAAATGTACATGCTGAAACCACTTACTTCAGGTTTATAAGCATGTATGATGTTACTTTATGAGTGCATATATAAATGTGGCAAAAGTATTAAAAACATATATAGTTAAGTACCAAATGCATGATAATCATTACTTTGAGGAATGAGGGAAGTAATTACCATAAGGGTGGGATTACACAGTATGCTCCAACTACATCTTTAATGTGTTATTTCTTTATTTTTTTTAAAGATTTTATTTATTGAGAGAGAGAGAGAGAGAGAGAGCATGAGAGGGGAGAAGGTCAGAGGGAGAAGCAGACTTCCCGCAGAGCCGGGAGCCCGATATGGGACTCGATCCCGGCATTCCGGGATCATGACCTGAGCTGAAGGCAGTCGCCCAACCAACTGAGCCACCCAGGCGCCCCTAATGTGTTATTTCTTTAAAAAAACATGTGGAAGTACGACAAATTATTAGAATCTCATAGAGCTCAGAGGTATGTATATGAAGAGCACAAATCATAGTGGGGGAAGACAGCCTGACAAATAAGCAAAACACAGATATCAGATGGCAATAAGTGATGTAAAAAAATAAAAGAGAAAGAGCCAGGGAGAGTGGTTAGGGAATACCTCTAATAAGGTGGTACTGGGAGCAAAGCTCTAGAGTGGGTGGGCCTCAGCGGTGCTATGTGGGAGTAACTGCTGCGGGCAGAGGGGCTGGCACATGAAAGCCGGAGGGTAAGTATGTGCCTCATGTCTAAGAAACAACTAGGTGGCCAATGTAGTAGCTCATTTAAGTGTACATGCCTATAAGCAAGTAATATAGCCTAAACCTTAAATGGAAAAGTTTCCTGTGGTTTTTTTTTTTGTTTAAAGATTTTATTTATTTGACACAGAGAGAGAGATCACAAGTTGGCAGACAGGGTGGGGGGAGCAGGCTTCCCACCAAGCAGAGAGCCCGAGGTGGAGCTCGATCCCAGGACCCCGGAGATCATGACCTGCGCTAAGGCTCAGGCTGAGGCTGAGGCTTTAATCCACTGAGCCACCCAGGCGCCCAGAAAGGCTTCTTGTTGCTGGTTTTTTATCTAAAAGCTGGTACAGGTGTATATACTGTGTTATCTTCTGATTGGGTCTGAAGAAATTGGAAGTGGGACAGGTGCAATATTCATTTATTCAAAGGGCTAATCATTTAAAGGCAATGAGAAACTGTACCAAGACATAACATAAAGCAGCTCACTCCGAACGTGAATTACGTGACAACTTTCGATCACCTTCAGATGAGGCTTAAGAGAACTGCTAGGACTCTCAAACACGTGAGCTGTTTCACAAGCGTGAAGCTTTTATCCAACAGGGAATCTGCCTTTATTTCCTTCATGCTACATATTTCCACGTAACTCGCATGTGGAAATACAAGAATCTGAAAAATACAAGGTAACAGCTACTTGCCACAATCTGAGCAAATCTTCAACTTCAAGAAATCAACATACATTACAATTGTGTGAAAGAGAAATTGATCATACTTATAACTCAGAGACTAAGTAGATACATAATCCTTAAGGCAACAGCTTTTTTAAGATTTATGAGAGCAAGAAAGTGTGCAGGAGGCGCGCACAAGAGAGAAAGTGGGGAGGGGCAAGAGAGAACGCCAAGCAGACTTCCCTAAAGCCGGACGTGGAGCTAAATCTCAGAACCCCGAGATAATGGCGAGAGCTGAAATTAAAAGTCAGACGCTTAACCAACCGAGCCACTCAGGCAGCCTAGCAACAGCTTTATTTAATAAAAATTGTTATTTACTATCGCTGGGTTCTTTTAATAAATATAAGCATTTCCTGTAACTGCTTAACGTTGTAAAGGACATTAATAGCATAACAACTTTCTTTTACTCTAACAGTTTCTTCTGTTTGCAAGTTTTTGTCTGCTTCTCAGAAATCAAGGGAAAAAGAAAAAAAACCAAGAAGACTCCTAAAAATTCTCTAGTCAGTCTGTATAAAACATTTAAAAGTTACATTTTGCAAATAAACTTTTGATTTAAAGAATATTTCAGGGGCGCCTGGTGGCTCAGTGGGTTAAAGCCTCTGCCTTCAGCTTGGGTCGTGATCTCAGGGTCCTGGGATCAAGCCCTACATCAGGCTCTCTGCTCAGCGGGGAGCCTGCTTCCCCCTCTCTGCCTGCCTCTTTGCCTACTTGTGAACTCTGTCAAATAAGTAAAACCTTTAAAATATATATATGTATTTCAGGCTTTTAAAGGGCTTTAATGAATACTGTCTCCCCTTCCTGATTTTTTCTATTTGTACACATCTTGATATTTCCAGTTCCCTACCAAATTTCCTTTTAAAAATAGTATTTTTAAACGCTCCAGTATTTCTGAAATTTTACATTTCTAGGCTCCACCTGAAATAGAATGTTTGTTCATACAAACATGCACACATATGCGTACTCTCTCTCTTTCCTGTTCTTGCCCTTCTGCAGACAATCCCTTAAAGGTCAACTTTTAAGTTTTTGATAAACGTACATTTTAAAGTCAGTTCTACAGACTTGACATAAGAACAATAAAATCTCTAAGTACTGTCTTAAGCTTCTAGTTCACTAGTGGAGCAATCATAGTCAAGTGCAAATAGTTTAGCTTTGCTAAAAATGACACCACTATTATTTGACTATTAGCACTATAACAGGAACTGCAGCCAGATTACTGGAGAGGTAAAGAGAATGAGAGAGCTCTACTCAAGACCTCCACCCACATGTGCTCTCTTTAAATTACAGTGAAACCAAGAAGCATCACAGATCAAAAACTACAAGGATGACAGTACTTTTTCAGAAATCTCTGTGACTGGTCAGCACTTGACAGGGGTAGAGAGTAAGTAAACATTCACCTTGGGGAAGGCAGGAACTTGTGCCTAGGCTGAGAACCGCAGTCCTCATTATAGATTCAGATGATGACTATACTGAAAGACCTGAACAGACTTTACAGAAATACGAGCCCATTCTAAAGAAGGAAAGGGATATAAATCACCAAAACTGTAATTCTAGGTGAGCATTAAACCAATAAAAAGTGGAGGGTGGAGGGTGGGGCAGACCAAAAGCGGTGCTTGCCGGGTGATCTGCCTCACTGCTCTGCAGTGCTCTTCAAAATCCTTCAATAACTATTAGACCAGAAGTTATTGGAGTATGTTTTCATCCAGGAGCTTGGAAAGTAAGCCCACCTAAAGCAGGAAGTTGAAGGTAACGTTACACCGGTGCATGATAAAGTGGATCCAGTAAATGTTTCCAATTCAGTCATGCTCCATTGGGCAAGAATTTGCTAACAGTGTTATATACCTGTCAATATACTAGGTACTGGGGATAAAATGGTAAGTAAAAACAGACTTGTGCCCTGTCCTCGTGGGCTTTACAGTCTGGCTGGAGATAAACAATAATAAACTAACAACAGCAAAAGGGGGGAGTCAAAAGGGACAAGTGGTACTAAGAAATGGTACAGGATGGTGAGAGCCTGCACAATGGGGGATTTGACCCAATTAGGGAGATCAGAATGTATGCCTCTGGAAGCCATAAAAAGGCTTAGTGACCACGAAGACGGCTTCCTCCTTATCACCCTGATACCAGATTGTGAGGTCTCCAACTACCTTCCATTTTCCACACCCATTATGGAGGTCTTTGGCCTGACTCAAGTATGCAGTTACAACTCAACTGGACCAGCGGATTACTGGTCAGAGAACCCTCTATTCATATCAACAACCTCTAGAAATGTCCCATTTATACCACTTTCTCTATTATCTTTCACATTTAACTTCATAAAAGTCAAGTTCAAGGAAAGATCTGGGGTTCCATATTCCTTTTGCATTTCCACACACTCCAAGGGAGGAAAACAAAAACTAAGATGAGACAGTAACTTAAAATAACCCTTCCCAGCATCCAATTTCTCTGCCTCCCAATGTTACCCACTCCTACCAACCTCAGTGCTGATACTGTGTTGCTTGGAGAAGGATCCTTAATTAAATTTTAATTAGCTCGGCCAATTTTTGCTCTTAACAACAACTGGGTGAAAAAAATGAATTATAGGGAATGATTATAAAAATAAAGTTGGCTTGGGATGCCTGGGTGGCTCAGTTGGTTAAGTGTCCAACTCTTGATACCGGCGCAGGTCATGATCTCAGGCTCAGATCTCAGGTCATGATCCAGCCCTGAGACACACTCCGCTCAGTGGGGAGTCTGCTTGGGATTCTCTTTCCCTCTTCCTTTGCCCCTCCCTTCTCTCTCTCTCTCTCTCTCTCTCTCTCTCGTGCATGTTCTCTCAATAAATAAATCTTAAAAAAATAATAAAGCTGGCTTTATGCTTTCCCTTTGGTTTTCTTCCCACCATAAAATCCACCATAAATGGGATGCCTGGGTGGTTCAGTTGGTTAAGCAGCTCTCTTCGGCTCAGGTCATGATCCCAGGGTCCTGGGATGGAGTCCCACATGGGGCTCCTTGCTCAGCAGGAAACCTGCTTCTCCCTCTGCCTCTGCCTGCCACTCTGCCTGTTTGTGCTCTCACTCTCTCTCTCTGACAAATAAATAAATAAAATCTTAAAAAAAAAATCCACCATAAAATGGAAGTAAAAGTTTTCTATGTAGCATAGTCTGGGTACCAGCTTCCTACATTTATAAGGCTGTTCCCTGAAACTGCATTAGCCACACTGGTCTCCTCACGCATTCCTTTCTTTCCTTAATCACCACCTGCTTTCTGTCACTTAGCCTACCTCCAAGCCAAGAGAAATACAGGTACTCTGAGTCAAGCCTAAGTATATTCAGTAAAGTTATAAAATGCAAAAGAAAGAAGACAGTAACGTCACTCTGCGCCATCTCCCCATTCTATAGAAACTGGATTTTCCTTCCCTTTCTTATCTAAGAATTTGGCCGCATTATTAGAAAAGGCGTCTGGATGTGCAAAAGCAAGTTTGAGGTGAGAGCCTTAAAACATAAAGGTTACTTATCTGGTTTTCTCTTCCATCTTCTACTCTGCTGCTTATCAGGTTAAATGTTGACATGGGTCATCTAGCCTGATCACATGCACTTACAGCTCTCCACCTCCCCCCTCCTCAATGGCTCTTGCCTATTTTGCTCTTCTCTGGGGTCAAGTGAGTAACTTGAGTTAACTGGAATCTAGCCAGCCTCACATCTCCTCAGCCAAAATCCAGTTGCTTTTGGAGAGAAGGGCAAGGTTGAGCTCTATTAAATTCACATAGGACTATCTCTTAACCCTGGCACAGAGAGGTGTTGTTATAGCAAATTCAACCTTCCCTAAGATCATATCTCAAGCTCTCATCAAAATTACTAAGTTTCTAGGGCAGAGAAGGCCAAAGGCTACAGCTTAACTGCTTGTTTCCATATGCATATGCATTCTTGACAATGCCCTTGCTCCTGATGTAAGGTAGCCCTTATAGTTATCAGAGATCCTTCTCAGGATTTGGACCTCAAAGAGACTTGTGATGTAAACTAATGTCAATGAATGATCTTAATCATCTGGAATGGGAAGGGGAACCTTAAAACTTAAAACACCAAAGTCTGACAGGCCTTGCCTGCTATCAGTAACCAGTGTATACTACAGAGCAAACTTAGGAAGTCAAAGAAAGAGGATTACTTGGCTTCTAACAAATTATCCAAAAAATTCTCCTGCTCCCGACTTCTGTTCTTAAATTGTCTGAACCTTTGCCTAAGTACACTTTAACATTAGGGACTTGCGTTTGCCTTTGACTGTTTAAAAAGCCATTATGTTTATTTTGATGCTCATCTCTAGTTTCTATTTCTTCTAGGGTATCCGTATTAGAATATAAGAACCCCACAGGCCAGATAAATTGGTCAAAAAATCTTTAAGAACCTTTCCAATTTTCAGTCTATCGTCTATGAAAGCCCAGTACAAGTCTTTTACTTCACTGATCATTTGTTCCCAAGCACTTATTACAGCAGTATGCCCAGACTGGGGGATATGTGATTCAAACTTCTGTATACTAAACATTAAACAAACACAATCCTCTCTATATATTTACAGCTAGAAATTTAAAAATAATTTTAATAACCCTTCATCCCCTCTTGTATCTTTCTCCTTCCTAGGCCCTCATTTCTAATACTTCTCTCCTAACTCACGTTTCGGAAACACTGGCACAAATATATAAACAGGAGACATGTGGGCAGCCTCCTTCTTCAAGTATCTTTGGCCATATGAGGATTCCAATCAGATAAAAATATAAATCTCTGTAGCAGTCCGGATAGGTTAGAAAACTGTATAGTTAACAAATAACTCCCAACATCTACTGACTCACAAGAGAAGTTTTAAGTCTTCCTAATGCAACAAGTCCAACACAGCTGTCAATCAAGTTGTCAAAGTAACTACTAGCTCTGCCCACTGCCACTCAATGGACTGGAAGGAACAAAGAAGTGGGAATATCTCACTGGTCTAAAGCTTCCATCCAAAAATGACACATTTCACTTCTACTCACATTTTACTGACCAAGGCAGATCACGTGGTCACACTTACTTCAAGGGAGTAGGAAAATGCAATCCCAACATGGTCTCAGTAGCGGAGAACCAAGATGTTCTGAACAGCTTGGACTAAAACAGCTTCAATTCTACCATCCATCCATTTTCAGTCTACAAAACCTTACTGAGTGTTTACCATATGCCAGACATTGTTTTTGGCATAAAGGTATAGCAGGGGTCAAAACAGGTTAAATAAAAAAACAACAAGAAATCCCCCTGACCTCATGGAGCACAAACTCCTAGATCATCGTAGTAACCTCCTCCCTGTCCCATTACCTTCTTCCTTCTCTCTTTTCTTTTTTTTTTTTTTTAAAGGTTTATTTACTTGTTTGACAGAGTCACAGCGAGAGAGGGAACACAAGCAGAGGGAGCTGGAGAGGGAAAAGCAGGCTCCCTGCAGGGAGCCCGATGTGGGACTCGATCCCAGGACCCTGGGATCACGACCCGAGCCGAAGGCAGACGCCTAACGACCGAGCCACCCAGGCGCCCCCTTTCTCTCTTTTCTAATACTATTCTCCTTCCCTGTCTTAGGTCATCCTTCCCTAGTCTAGTCTAATCTCAACTCTTCAGATGCCCCTACTCTTCAAGGGTACCATTTCCCAGGGCACCACCTTACCATTTTCCCCTCTCTCCACTTTGTTGTATGTCGCTCTATTTTAAAATAAAAGGTTTGAGGGGCACCTGGGTGGCTCAGTCAGTTGAGTGTCTGACTCTTGATTTCAGCTCAGTGTCATGGGATCAAGCCCCTTGTCAGACTCCACACTCAGCATGGAGTCTGCTTGAGTTTCTCTCCCTCTAGCACTCCCCCTACTCTCTCTAATAAATAAATCTTTAAAAAAATAAAAAAAGGTTTGAAACTCAGTTGCTTTACTAACACTTTCTGAGCACAGTACTTCAGTGCTTAGTAGGCACTTTACAAACTGTACTAACTGAATTAATGTAAATATTTTATTTGACAGAAAATTTTGGAGGCTAGAGCTTGTTTTCTCCATTTTTTCAGAATCTGCTCACACACTGACCCACCAGGGGAAACATCAGTGATGACTCCTAGATATGGTACTTTCCTTTCCATGAATTCCCCCCAGCTGCTTCACCCTGTGGTAAACACATAGGTTTGTCAATACACGAAGAAAGCAATGATTTCAACTGACTCAAACTAAAGAAAAAAAAAGAAAACTTCAACTTTGTTATAGCTCCTGTTTTATTTTGTTGAGGTAGTAAGAAGGGATTATGCCACTGAAATAGTGTCTTATATTAGCGGACAAGCAGGATTCTATAAAAAGTCCCATTAGCCCATGTGATACCAAGTAGGTATCATGAAGATATGTGAGACCTTGACATTATTCTGATTATTCTCCATCCTAGCAGGCTCTATGGCATTTAGCACCACAGCTTTCCAGACTGCACACCAAATATAACTGCTGTCATTTTTCAGCCAACCCTAGTGAGGGTATAAAGAAGGCCGCAACATGCAAGGCCATCCATGTGAAATATTTCTGGACTCTCATCAAAGGGAGAATTACATGCTTGATTGGAGAGTACCCAATTTTTAAAAAATGAATCAGAACAGCATATAACTATCTTGGAATATCCTTCTTCCTTTGTTTCTCATTTTCTCCAAGGCTGAACAAAGCGTGTAAGATTAAAAAAAAAAAAAAAAGTATAAGTTTCTTATCAGATTCACACTGAAGTTTTACACTACTGAAAAATTCCTCCCTGGTTTCACTGAGATCATATTAAAAGGGAAAAAAAATGAGTTAAAGAGATCTGACATCTAGTCCAGGATCCACAGCTAAATTAGCTTATACTCAAAGCAGTTCACTTTTCTAGGCCTCAGCTCCTCATCAGGAAAATGATGTAACTAAATTACATGACTTGTATGGCCTCTTCCAGCTCTAAAGTTTTATAATTTTAATGAAAGGTTCAGGATTTCCACTTCTGATTAGAATGCAGAAAAATTATAGGACACCATTACTCACACTGTATTAACATGATGAACTGGATAAGCTACAATACTTGACAATACTTGACACAGTAGTTTTTGAAAAACCCATCAGGAAAGCTAAAGATGCAAAGAAATCTAAATAAACTAAATTCCAGAAAATATTAAGGCCTTCATAAAAGAAGTGATCACGGCTGTTCTCATTCCTGGCAAAGTGGCAAAGCAAGGAATCTTCCACTAACAGAATTGAAAAGAAACCAGCCAAATTTATAACCAACTTTTAATAGCTGAATGTGGTTGTAATTAACAGATTAGAATTCAGAGGAGGCCAGCTATAAGTCCCACTTGCCAATTCCTCCCCACGGGTTGTCACAGAGAGCTAAAGTCTAAGGGCAAGGCAGGAAAGCTAAGAGAGTATCTCATAAAGCATACAGGCCTTCACCACATCCAAGGCAGCTGCTCTGAAGGTGGGGGACAAGTCACAAAGCATAAGATAAACCCCTCCAATGCATTCTGAGTACAAGGCAGATATTTTCCCTAAGGCAAATAAACAGGGCACAAACATGAAGTAAAGAAAACCTGAGGTGGTATTAGAAAGCAAAGAAAATGTCCAAGCAGTCCAAAGAGCTGGTAGCTAAGCTGAACAGGTTCCTAAAGCTGACAGGATAGAAGTATATGAAGAGATAATAGAAAAACTTTCTAAAAATAGGGTGTCTAGGTGGCACAGTTGGTTGTGTCTGATTCTTGGTTTCAGCTCAGATCATGATCTCAGGGTTGTGAGATTGAGCCCCATGTTGGGGTCTGTGCTCAGCCCAGAGTCTGCTTGAGATCCTCTCTCCCTCTCCCTCTGTTGCTCCTGCTCTCTCTCTCTCTAAAATAAATAAATCTTTAAAAAAAACAAAACAAGGACACCTGGGTGGCTCAGTCAATTAAGCATCTACCTCTGGCTCAGGTCATGATTGCAGGGTCCTGAGATCGAGTTCTGCATCAGGTTCCTTGCTCAAGAGGCATCCTACTTCTTCCTCTGCCTGCCACTCCCCCTGCTTGTGCACATGTCCATTCTCTCTGACAAAATCTTTTTAAAAAATAAATAACAAAACAAAAAAATTTCCCATAACTGACAAAAGACATCAACTCACAGACCCAAGTATTCAATGAATTGCAAGCAGAATAATTACAAAGAAACCCATACCTAGGTATATCATAGCCAAACTGTTGAAAATGGGGGGAGGGGGTAGAGCAAGGAACCAGGTAAAAGAGTTAACTATATACTGGGGAAGTACAATAGGAGGGATGGCTGATTTATCACTAGAAACGATGAAAGTCAGAAGACAATAGAACTTCATTTTTCAAGTGCCAAAGAGAGAAATATCAACCCAGAATTTTGTACCTAGGGAAATGAAGATGAAATGGAGATCTTCATTCAAAAATGAAGACAAAATACATTTTCAAAGAGACAAAAGTGAAAAGAATTGGTCTCCCTCATGATAGAGGAAACAAAGGCAGAAGAATTCTTAAATTTCCTTACTACCTACAGCCCACTGACAAGTCCTTGAAACAGGCAGAGTGACATTCCTCTAGGGATTGCCTAGGAATTGATGAATTGCCTCGATGTTGACACTTTGCCAAGGACAAAAGGAAATCCTAGATTGACTCCTCCTCCCACCCCACAGGATCTGGTAAGCCTACTTTAACATATAAAAATTCTTTTGGAAACTTCCTTTATCTCTAAAAACCCCAAGATACATGTTAAAACCCCCAAGATACATCACCTCCTCCCGCAAGGATATGGCCCACTGACATACATCTGAAGGGTCTAATGATTAAGGTTTTATTAGTAATAAATGACCTTTTCCTAACAATAGGTAGCCCCTTCAAGGTCCTGGAAACCTTGTTTCCAAATTCCTTAGAGACTTAAGCTATCCCTAACCCCCTCCCAACTTGGAAGTATGTAATAGGCTGCTCTTCACGACCCCAGTACAGCTCTTTCTGCCTATGGGTCCCCATGCTTTAATAAAATCACCTTTTTGGGGGTCCCTGGGTGGCTTCAGTAGGTTAAAGCCTCTGCCTTCGGCTCAGGGCATGATCCCAGGGTCCCAGGATCGAGCCCCGCTTCAGGCTCTCTGCTCAGTGGGGGGCCTGCTTCCCCCTCTTCTCTCTGCCTGCCTCTGATCTCTCTCTGTCAGATAAATAAATAAAATCTTTAAAAAAAAATTTTTTTTAAATCACCTTTTTGCACCAAAGATGTCTCAAGAATCCTTTCTTGGCCATTGGCTTCAAACCCTAACATCTTTCCTACGTCACCTCAGACTTTTGCTAAAAAAATGCTAAACGTTCTTAGGCTGAAGGAAAATGACAACAAATGGAACCTGCATAAAGGAACAAAATCTCTAGAAAGGATAACTAATTAGAAAATATAAAAGGTCTTTAAAAATAAAAAGAAAACTTGTCTACATGTTTATTTTTTCTTTTAAAGATTTTATTTATTTGAGAGAATGCACACCAGCAAGGGGAGGGGCAGAAGAAGAAGGAGCAGACTCCCCCAGCTGAGCAGGGTGCCTGCCGCAGGACTCAATCCCAAGATCCTGGGATCATGACCTGAACCAAAGGCAGATGCTTAACCAACTGAGCCACCCAGGCACCCCGTCTACATGTTAAATGTCTTTAAGAGACTACTGATTATTTAAAGAAAAATAATAATGTATTATGAGCTTACAGCATATGTAGAAATAAAAGACAACAAGAGCACAGTGTTGGAAGGGGGTGAACTGAATCACGCAATCATAAGGTTTAGGGTATTGGTGAAGTAGTTTAGATTATTTTAAAAAGACTATGATAACTAGTGAAAGACTCATGGGTCATCTTTAAACACATTCCTTTTTGGTCATTACATTTACTTAATAACATGCCTATCAATGGAGAATAAAAGGAAGGATAAAAAGAAAACTAAATAAATCACCAACTGCAAGTAGTTTTTGTGTACTTTTACATCAATCATAATATAAACCAATATGTTAACATTAAAGTACCATCACAGATTCATGGACAGTTCCAAAGGAAATGGAAATTAACCATGTTAATCAAAGTAAAGATACATATTTTAACTGAAATAACTTTGAGGGGCTGTACTTCCCGTTATAAAAGTGTATACTTTTAAGATAGTAAAAAATTATACTATGGAATATGGCCCCAAAGTTCAAATTGGAAGATATAAATATGTTTGGCACATTATCTATCCCACATTATCAACTATCATAAAAGCAATTAATGAAAAAAATGGATTTGTTTATATAAAAAGGCACTGAACATGAGAACAGAATTTTTAATATCTGAATTTTCAAATAATATAAAAAACAAAAATAGCAAGCTTGATTAAGAATGTACTATGTGGGAAGCATTGTACTGGACATATACTTTTTTTTCCCCCTAAATACTTTTATTTTATTTTTTCAATGTTAGAAGATTGATTGTTCATGCACCACACCCAGTGCTCCATGCAATATGTGCCCTCCTCAATACCCACCACCAGGCTGGCCCAACCCCCACCCCCAGCCCTCCAAACCCCTCAGTTTGTTGCTCAGAGTCCACAGTCTCTTATGGTTCATCTCCCACTCCAATTTCCCCCCATTCACCCTTCCCTTCCTTCTCACAATGCCCTCCATGTTTTTCCTTATGCTCTACATGTAAGCAAGACCATAAGATAATTGACTCTCTCCGCTTGACGTATTTCACTCTGCATAATCTCTTCTAGTCCCGTCCATGTTGATACAAAAGTTGGGTATTCGTCCTTTCTGATGGAGGCATAATATTCCATTGTATATATGGACCATATCCTCTTTATCCATTCATCTGTTGAAGGGCATCTTAGTTCTTTCCACAGTTTGGCGATTGTGGCCATTGCTGCTATGAACATTGGAGTACATGTGGCCCTTCTTTGTACTGCATCTGCTTCTTTGGGGTAAATACCCAGTAGTGCAATTGCAGGGTCATAGGGTAGCTCTATTTTTAATTTCTTGAGGAATCTCCACACTGTTTTCCAAAGTGGCTGCACTAACTTGCATTCCCACCAACAGTGTAAGAGGGTTCCCCTTTCTCCACATCCTCTCCAACATTTGTTGTTTACTGTCTTGTTGATTTTGACCATTCTAACGGGTATAAGGTGGTATCTCAGTGTGGTTTTGATTTGAATCTCCCTGACTTGCTAAAGACGATGAACATTTTTTCATGTGTCTGTTAGCCATTCATATGTCTTCTTTGGAGAAGTGTCTGTACTGGAAAAGTACTTCTGTACTGGACATATACTCTTATAATAAATCCTAACTACACTGTATAGGTTTTATGAACTTTATTTCAGAGATTTAAATAATACATTCAACATTATACATGAATGAGAAAGCCATGATTTGAATCTCAGGTTGTAAACCAAAGCCCAAGATCTTCTCTCAAATAATAATGAAATTTTTTTTATTGACCAGTACACACTTCCCCACCTCTTTGAGAATCTATTTCTTAAAGACAGACATTCTTCTCCATAACCAAAGTGTAATCATCAAAATCATGAAATTACCACTGGTATAATGCTACCATCTAATACTCAGATCCCATAATGTACTTAAGAGCTACAGGACCCCAGTGCAGAATCACGTGTCACATTGACTACAACACAATCTTTAACATACTTTTTTCCCTTTAGAAGTTTAAAGGAATCAAACATATTTTTTCCCCTTGGAGAATCATTTTTATTCAATGATAAATCATTTTAAAAAATGATTATTATGCTAAAACAAAGTATTACACTGTGCAGAATTCAAGAACATTTATAAGATAAAGCACAAAAGGTAAAGCCATCTGTCACTAGTAACAGTGAACCAGGAAACATTTTCTATAGTCTACAAAAATTTACTGAGCACTTGGCATGTGCCAGGCACCATTTGATGGTACAGTGGATAGTAAGACAGCTAAGGTTCTTCTGCTTCCAAAGAGGTTACATCCTAGTTTACAATCTAGTGAGGAAAGATTAATAAACTAATAACATAACCTCAGATTAGTCTAAATGCTAAGATTGAGTGGCTGGGAAATGGTCATCTAAGGAGCTAAAATCTAAATGAGAAGGTACTAGCATTGCTGAAAGATGGGAGAAGAACATTCCAAACAGAAGAAACAGCAAATACAACCTAAAGCAGGACAGAACATGGGATTCTGGAGGAAAAGTGTAGCCACAGCATCCTGAGCAAAAGGAGAAGGGAATGATATGGCATTAAGATGGGACAGATAGAGGGGAGCCTGGGTGGCTCAGTTGGTTAAGCAACTGCCTTCGGCTCGGGTCATGATCCCGGAGTCCCGGGATCGAGTCCCACATCAGGCTCCCGGCTCCATGGGGAGTCCGCTTCTCACTCTGACCTTCTCCCTTTTCATGCTCTCTCTCACTCTCTCTCTTTCCTAATAAATAAATGAATAAAATATTTAAAAAAAAAAAGATGGGACAGGTAGAAAGAAACACCTGAAGCAAGAGTTTGAATTTTATAACTAAGTGCAAAGGAAAGCTACTGAAGGATTTAAGCAGACAATTGCATGGCTTCACTTACATTTTAAAAAGATGAATTCTGGCTATGGAAAGACAACAGACTGAATAGAGTGAAAGTAGAACCAGTTAAAAGCTATTTCAGTAGGCCAAGTGAGATAATGGTGGCTAGGACTAGCCTGGTAGAAATAAAGATGTAAAACAGGAGACAGATTCAAATAATATGCTGGAGACCAAGAGAACCTGGTGATGGATTAGTTATGGGGGATAAGGAAAAGAGGATTTAAGGATAACTCCTACATGCCAATTACTGAGATGGGGAAAACTGGGAGAGTAATATGGGAAGGAGGGTTCTATTTTGGATATGTTAAGCCTATTCATATACTGAGTGGTAACATCAAGCACGCAATTGGATAATGTGTCTGGAATTCAGGCGAGAAGTCTAAATGTAAGTCTGAGAATTACTCACATGTAGATAGTACTTAATAAATTGAACGAGACCATTTGGGGAAAGAATTTAGAAAGGTGGAGGAGGCAAGTAGACAACAGAAGACTGTAAAAACTTATGACAAGGTGTGAAGTATAAAAACAAGAATATGTTTCATAAGCTAAGAAAAGCAGGTGAATATGCAGAAAACAATGGTCAACTATATTGAAAGCTGTTACAATATCCTGTAAGATGGGGGCGCCTGGGTGGCTCGGTGGGTTAAAGCCTCTGCCTTCGGCTCGGGTCATGACCTCAGGGTCCTGGGATCAAGCCCTACATGGGGCTCTCTGCTCGGCGGGGAGCCTGCTTTCCCCTCTCCCTCTGCCTGCCTCTCTGCCTACTTGTGATCTCACTCTCTGTGTCAAATAAATAAATAAAATTTAAAAAAAAAAAGATCCTGTAAGATGGATTGGTAAATTAAAGTCGTTGATTTCCTGATTAGAGCAATTTCAAGTGGTAAGATGGTTTAACCAAAGTCAGTCTGGAATAGGTTGAGGAGCAAAGTGGAGAGAACACACAAAGACAACTCTTGAAAATTTGCTTGATAGATGATCAGAGAAATGAGAAACTAGACAATAGCTAGAGGAGAAAATGGAATCCGAGAGGGTTTATAACAAATTTCTATATCCATACTGTTCAATATGGTAACTGAATAAATGAAATGCGGAGAGCAGAGCTGAAAAACTAATGTTTATGTGTATGCATGTGTATGTGTGTGTGTATATATATATATATACACACACAAACACACACTTGACAGAGAAACACAGGCAGAGAGAGAGGGAACACAAGTAGGGGGAGTGGGAAAAGGAGAAGCGGGTTTTCCACTGAGCAGGGAGCCCAACACCCCAGGACCATGCCCTGAGCCGAAGGCAGATGCTTAACAACTGAGCCACCCAGACACCCCATAAATTTTTAAATAGCCACATGTGGGGTGCCTGGGTGGCTCTGTCAGTTAAGCACCTATCTGCCTTAGGCTTCGGTCATGATCCCAGAGTCCCAGGATCAAACCCCCCTTGGGGCTCCCTGCTTAGTGGGGAATCTGCTTCTCCCTCTGACCCTGTCCTCCGCCCCCCTCCCACCATGCTCTCTTTCATTCACTCTCAAATAAATAAAATCTTTTTTAAAAATAAATAGGGGAGCCTTGGTGGCTCAGTGGTTTAAGCCTCTGCCTTCGACTCGGGTCGTGATCTCAGGGTCCTGGGATTGAGTCCCACATCAGGCTCTCTGCTCAGCAGGGAGCCTGCTTCCCTTGCTCTCTCTGCCTGCCTCTCTGCCTACTTGTGAGTCCTCTCTCTCTAAGAAATAAATAAAAATCTTTTTAAAAATAAATAGCCACATGTGGCCAGTGGCTACCAGATTGGACAGTATAGTTCAGAGTACATCTGTATACTAATAAAGACAACCCAATAGAAAGGGAAAAATTCATGATGCAAGCAAGAGATGAGTCCTTGAGAAGGGAAGGAATCCAAAGCATAAGTGGAAGAATCTACAAGGGATAAATATAAGTGAAGCAAAGCATGAAGTTACAGCAACCAGTGGGAACTGATAAAATTCAAAATCAGAGTATGACTTAAGCCTGGTTGAAATCTCAAGCATAAGACTAAATTACAGAAGGCTAGAAAAGCTAAGCAGGAGGGCTTGGGAAGGTAATTTGTATCTACTGAGTATGCATTCAGTGCCAGGCATTTTCTGTGACAAATTATTTCTGCTACTCAAAACTAGTGCCTTGTCAGTCTTATTTTACAAACAAGAGTACGGATACTCTGAGAAGTAAAGCAACTTCACTGAAATCACATACATAGTAAATGTCAAGATTTGGACACAGGCCAGTCTGATTTACTTTAGGGTTAGATTCTTACCACTACCTAAGGTGGGAGGTTAAGAACCAATGTTTCTACACCTGGAAATAATATTAAAAATGGCAGATCAATCTGGCAGCTAACAAGTACCAACGAGCCTGGAAGTAGTAGGCCAGAGGTAAAAACTATCCCCTCCACGCTATCTACGAGATAATTAAGGAACATTTATTTAACAACGATTTTTAATTTTTTTATCCAAGTGAAAATACCTTTATTAAGACAAATAGGAAAACACATTCTTGCCACTTATCTACTTTACTGAATACAAGAGTATCAATCAGAAAACTGGAGGTGCTTTATAATAACTACTAAAATCATATCTGGGCAAAAAAATCATATCTGGGCATACTGAAAAAGCAGGCAGTTAGAAACTGACCATCTCTCCAATATGTAAATGAAGGAGGAAATTATTAAACGGAGCCTAATCAGTTATTAAATTACAGCTTATTTTAAATTTAGTGTCAATATAAATCACGTAGATCTGAGCTGTCCAATATGGTAGCCACTACCTACTTGCCGCTATTTAAAAATAATTAAAATTAAAAATTCAGTTCCTCAAGTGCACTAGCCACCGTTGTTAAGTGCTCAACAGTCGCATGTGGCTAGTTGGCTACTTCAATAGACAACAAAGAATAGAGCCTTCCATCATCATAGAAAGTTCTACTGAACAGTGATTAATTAGATCTTCAATTTTTCTTTTGCCTTTTTTCAGGAGAGCCAATAAAAGGAGTAACTCAGAAGATGTGACTTTTCCAAATCAGTCACTAACCAGCTGAGCAACTATGTATGTGCATCATTTAACAGTGCTTCTAGAAATGAATGTGCATTTGAATCACCTGAGAATCCTGTGAAAATGTAGATTCTAATTCAGTAGGTCTTGGGATGGGGTCAAGAATTCTGCACTAACAAATTCTTAGGTGATGTTAATACTGCTGGTCCAGCAATCACACTCTGAGTACTAAGATCTTAGTTCTCGCTTGGCCTTGGTTTCCTCAGCTGTCAACCAACTGGGGCAAGATAATGGCCATGACCCCCCTGTAAACACTAACATGTAGTTTGTACAGAATGAAATGCAGAGATTGCACTTTCTGCAGAGGAAGATTCTTCCCTGAAGTAAATGCTAGGATTCTAACGAATAATATTTGTGCTACCATTTTTTTTCCATGAAAAGACATACTAAATATAAATGAAAAGCAATGGAAAAATGTGATTTGCCATATATTCAATCTCTGTACAACTTTTCAGAAATGGATTTAAAAGGCTGACGTGTATGAAAGACAAACCACTAAGAACCACCAGAGAGGCGCACTATATTTTCTCAACACACAGCTCATGGAAGAAAAAAAACAATGCAGGACTCAGCCTGTACTACTGTTACCTTAAAAGCATCAGCTCCACATGAAAAGCGACTCCCTGGAAAAAGCCATTAACTACAATAACATTATTGTTGTTTTTGTTTGTTTTTGTGAAGTTTCCAATCAAGGCTCTGAGCAATAAAAGTGACCAAAATCCCCATACTACTAACAGGCTACAGAGTAATGTAACAGTCCACAGAACAGGCTGAAAGAGCTGACATGGGGCAGCCAACAATGCCACAAAGAACTACCTTTGGGACATCCTTCTATTTTAACAGGAGCCCTAGAGTCATACATGGTTCAAACAGGCTATGAAAACAATAAAATGGACACCAGTGGTGTGGCTCACCGTTTCATAAGGCAGTATCTAGCATCTCATAAAAAGGAGACAGGGTAGGGGCGCCTGGGTGGCTCAGTCGTTAAGCGTCTGCCTTTGGCTCAGGTCATGATCCAGGGTACTGGGATCAAGCCCTGCATCAGGCTCCCTGCTCGACGGGAAGCCTGCTTCTCCCTCTCTCCCTCCTCCTGCTTGTGTACCCTCTCTCACTGTGTCTCTCTCTGTCAAATAGATAAATAAATAATCTTTAAAAAAAAAAAAAAAAGGAGATAGGCTAAAATATCCAGTCTGTTCATAAATTCTGAATTATGCATGATAGGTAATTACTTATACTCTTTTTTATTTTTTTAAGATTTTATTTAACTATTTCTCAGAGAAAGAAAGAGTGAGTGAGCACAAGCAGGGAGAGCAGTAGGCAGAAGGAGAAGCAGGCTCCCCACTGAGCTGGGAGCCTGATATGGGACTCAATCCCAGGACCCTGGGATCAGGACCAGAGCCGAAGACAGACACCTAACCGACTGAGCCACCCAGGCATCCGATTACTTATACTCTTTTTTTTTTTAATTTTTTATTTTTTTAAGATTTTATTTATTTATTTGACAGAGAGGAGAGAGATCACAAGTAGGCAGAGAGGCAGGCAGAGAGAGAAGGAGGGGAAGCAGGCTCCCCGCAGAGCAGAGAGCCCGATGCGGGGCTCGATCCCAGAACTCTGGAATCATGACCTGAGCCGAAGGCAGAGGCTTAACCCTCTGAGCCACTCAGGCGATTACTTATACTTTTAAAAACAAACAAAAAACTGGAGGGCGCCTGAGTGGCTCAGACGGTTAAGCATCTGCCTTTACCTCACCTCATGATTCCAGGATCCTGGGATGGATTCCCAGGGCAGGCCCTCTCCTCAGCAGCGAACCTGATTCTCCCTCTCACTCTCCCTCAGTGCTTCCCCCGCCTCCATACTCTCCAATAAGTAAATAAAAACTTGAAAAACAACAACAACAACCACCCTGGAAATACATGTTCAACTTCAAGGTGATAAGATGTTTTGAAAATCTACAACTTTTTTATATTTCTATTTTTATATTTCCTTTAATAAATATATTTTAAAGTTTAAATTAAACTTCCTTACAGTTCTTCTATATAAATGTCAGGCTTCCAAAATCTTTCCAAAGAGTCAATTCACATTAATAATACACTTTAATACTTAAAAAATTCTTCAAATAAATCACTTTGAGAAGATAAATAGTATACAAAAAAAACCTAAGAGATGGGGAGTTTTTTCTTCTCACTTTTAAAACAAACTGCTATTCTCAATCTTTCCCTACCCCCAATCTTAATTTAGGACAACCTGATAAAGGGTGGCTTTTAAAAATCGGTCAAAATAGCTTATTACCAAATTTCAGTGTGGGCCCTAAATTTGGAACTGTACATTCTGCTTACCTTTAAAAAAAAAAAAAAAAGACTGATGAGGAGCACCTGGCTGGCTCAGTTGGTGGAACATGTGACTTCTGATCTCAGGGTTGTGGGTTCGAGCCCCAGGTGGGTAAAGAGATTACTTAAAAAAAAAAAAAATTTTTTTTAAACCTTAAAAAAAAAGAATGATGGAAAAGTGCCCATAACAATACCTACTTCAAGTTATCTTTATTAGAACAGAAAATTCAAATATTTCATAAACCCATATAGAAAATTCATATA
This sequence comes from Nasua narica, assembly GCA_028533885.1. NCBI lineage: Eukaryota > Metazoa > Chordata > Mammalia > Carnivora > Procyonidae > Nasua > Nasua narica. The sequence goes on along the minus strand of CM052797.1, from coordinate 35,071,724 downwards.
GATCGGGAGGAAAGCACTATTGTATAATTCTGTCAGTGAAATGTTTGTGTTCAGAGTCATATCTGATTAATACTTCTGCACTTTTACAACACTTAAACTAGTTTCTAGATATTATAAAGATAACTTTTACATTACCAATGAGAACATAAGGTTAATTTCTACTCACACCATAAAATTCTTTTATAATCTGTAACAAATCTTTCTCAATAATAAGAGAAAACCACTAGTATCAAACTTTTAACTGACCAGCAATTTTACCTTTTCCTCTCAACTAATGTTATAAAATTCCACCTGTAGGATATCTGATCTCCTTTTAAAATGCAATTTAAGAAGCCACTACTCTTAGCGAAACCGTGGTTCCTCTTGAAAGAATTATAATGTGGACAGAAACATTTTAGCCCTATCATTTAAAAAAATACAGTGTATAAAAAAAAAGGGCCACGTAGCAGTCCGTGGGCAGTATGAGTCATCACCCAACTCAAAACTTGCAGCACTTCTAAGCTTCCTCCTACCAGACCCCATCCCCTTCACCAATGCACCCTGAGTCAGCAAACCTCACTATTTTGTCAGTTATGAATTCTCACGACGTTTAAATGAACTTATGCAAAAACACTGCAACACATTTAGTACTAACACTTGTCATTAGAACATGTGCTGTTTCTATTATAAAATTAGCCCATCTTCAAATCAATCTTCTTTAGATTCTTTCTTAATCACAGAGAGTAGCCAAACACTACATTGAATCCCCCTTTGCAAGTAACTGAACTCCAAAATATATATAAAGATTTTTATAAACAATTCACCAGTTTTTTTTCCTGAACAATAATATCTAAATAATAAAACATGTCCTGCTCAAATCTAGCATATTTCCTAGATGACTGCAATTACTGAATTTAGAACACCAATAAGCAATTTTACAAGTTTCACCAGGCAATTCTTATTAAGTGATGTAACATATATATGTGAAAGGACTTTACACTCCCTGGCACATACCAAACAAGCCCTTCATAAACATGTTTGAACAACTACTCGTTAGAGATGTTACAGATTCTTCCACCCAATTCAAGATTATTTTTCAAACATTAAAATCTGACATCTCTAAGAATAAACTCTAGAGGTAGTTCCTTTTCAGGGCCAGGCCCTGTTTGGACCAGACTCTACATTCTTCTGGTCAAATTACTGTTTCCACCTCAGTTTCCCAAGGTTGAAGAGAGAGACTATTGTCCAATCAGAACCTTAAAAAATAACAAGGCTACAAGAATCAAGCAATCAGAAAATTACTCTGGGGCTGTTCGCACTCCATTTTGTCCCCCGTTAATTTTTTTTTCCCCTTGACAAACAGTATCGTTAAAAAAAGTTAATACTGACTTTTAAGAGCATTTTTAGCATTGAAGAAAACAACAGGAATTTTGTTGCAAATGCTGTAAGGCTTCTAATTCCACCAATTCATTGGATCTTTGCCAATGAGCAAGCAAAAGAGAAAATAAAACAGGAAAGGAATCAAAAAGATCCTGCTTCACAGAGCTCCCACATAACACCTGAACCAGTTGAGTCTTAGGAAGCCAAGGAACAAAAGGCGGCCAAAAGACCTTTACTTTTCAACGCACCTCACCAAGTCAGATAAAAACGTCCGGCCAAGTGAAGAGGCCCTTTTTAGTGAACTGACAAAACAAGTTTCCATTTAGGTACTTTCACAGACCAACGCTCTACGTCCCGAACGCAGCTAAGGAAAGGCTGCAGCAGGGTGGGGGGAGCGGGGGGAGGAAAGAAATTAGGAATTCCGACCCGGACAAGTTTTCTGTACCTCATTTACAGCTACAACTCAAAAACTTGGGCAGAGGACTTCGGGACTCCGAGACCAGCCGGGTGAGTGGTGCGCTACGCAATTCGCCGAGTCCACTGAAGACTTTGCCCGGCCGGAGTCAGCTGAGGCCGAGTCACCGGAGTGGGATGGGGGAGGAGACGCGGGAGCATTTCGAAGGCAGCGTGCCAGGAAGGCGAGACTCCGCGCCACCTCACGCTCCCCGGGCCGCCCCTCCCGGCCGCCGCCCCTAGCCCGCCGCCCGGGGAGGGCTTCGAACCCGCGGAACCCCGCGCGGGTGGCGGTGCGGCAGCCGAGCGGCGGGGCCCCGGGGCTGGCGGGCGCGGCCGGGCCCGGCGGCCGGCGAGGGGCGTGCCGGGTGGGAGGGGCGCGCCGGCCGCTCTGCCGGCCCCACGCGGGGACCCCGGCCCGCCGCCCGCCAGCCCGCGCGGGGACGCGCTGGCCAGGCCCGAGCGGGCGGGCCGGCGGACGGGCGGGCCGGAGACGGAACAAAAGCGCCTTTGTTGAGCGGCGGCCGCCGGAGGGTCACACAATGGAGGAGGGAGCCGGCTCCGCCGCCGCCGCCGCCGCCGCTGCCGCCGCCGGGCCCGCCGCGGCGCCCTCCTAAGCCGCCCCGCTGGCGCGCCCCGCACACGTACACACACACACTCACGGGACTTCTCCGGCTCATCGAGGGAGTGCGGGGCCCGCGGACAGCCCCCAATGTCGGCTCAGGTCTCCGGCTGTGCTGGCGGCAGCGGCGTCTCCGAGGCTCCCGCTTTGCCGCAGTCGCCGCCATGTAACCCCGACCCGCGAGAGAGGGCGAGGGAGAGGGGGCGGGGTCTTCGTGAGACACGCCCCCTCGCGTCACAGGCTCACTCCACGGGTTCCCCCGCCCCCGCCCGGCCCCGAGCGCCTGCACGCGCCGGAATTTCCAACGCTGGTGACTGGGCTCCGCGCGCTGCGGGGGCGGTGGGAGAGGCACGCGGTCTCGTCAGCCGCCTCCGGTGGGCTGGGCCGGGGGTTGGCGGGGAGGAGGGCAGATGGGCCCTCCTGCCTCTGCGCTTACCCCAGCTCTACGGCTCAAAGTGACCAAACTCCTTGGAGGGGGTGGTGGGGCGGTGGTTTACTGCGCACCTACGACTGGCAAGCCAGCCACTGGGCAACCCAAGAGAAATTAGTCTTCGTCCATGTCCCTAGGCTGGGGCTGGGAACTGTATAGGCTGGGCCCGAAGACGGATTGGCTAGAAGGCAACCGCCTAAGTACCAGGCAAACGCTGTTAGAGGTCCAGGGCTTAGAAGGTCATTAATTCTGCCTGAGGATACGGAGGAAGGAGGAAGGCTTCTGAGTGAGGTCGCTACGGGTGACCTTTCAGCTGGATCAGAAGGAGCCCAATATAACCGGAGGAAGAGGGGTGGGGGCTGTGAGAGCAAAAACAGGAAGGAGAGAGCACCTGGCTTGTTGTTGAGCTGGGACTAGGCCTGAATCAGAGAATTTGGGAAGAGGTGTACTGTGAGATGTAGTGGGACATGTAGATTGGTGCCTTTTTGGGACCACTTGGATGAGAACAAACTTGTTTTATTTACCACGACTTATTGGGTCCAAGGAGCCTTTCCAGTGTTTATGGGAAATTTATGTAGGTATTTATGAAATTAGAGACGCGGGTCAGCATATTTTTTCAATGACGTAATCATTTCTGATGAGAACCAAACGTTTGGCAGCCCCTTGTGCATTATTAGACACACATCTTCAAGCTTCAAGCTTGAGGCAAATAACCACTTTAAAGAGCACATAGTACCTTGAAGTTAAGTGGTTGGGATGGAACTTGAATTTCTGTTTTCTATATTTAAAGCAATACCATCTGAGTACCAGGTGTGAAGAGGAGATGGTGAATAGATAAAACCAAAAGAAAGGGAAGGCCTGGTCCAACTGCAGGATTTCTAATTTGTGGGTGCAGCCTCTCTGCAACAAGAGCTCCTTACCTGTGACCACTATAGGTCCCTACTGGCCCTGCAATAGGATACTCTCAGATTCCTGAGACACCTTTCCTTCCTTGTCCATCAGTGCTTCATCACCAGGAGGAGGTAGGAGGAAAATAAATACTGCATTTTCCCTTGAGAGCTTATGATGTAGTGTCCGCTCCTGACTCCCAGCAAAGACCAGTGAAAGAACCTGTTGATCAAACAAAGCTAAGTTTATTGCTTACAACACCAAGTGATACCACCTTGTTGACAGTCTTAGTAGCATCTCAAAAAGGGAGGTCAAGTGTAGAAAGAATAGTTAGAAGATTCAGGGCCTCTGGTTTAAGACAAGTCTTTCAAGGAAAGCATGATTGAGATTGGCCAAAATTTGTGATATAATCACTTAGGATGATTATAGGCGGAGGAGAGTTTTGAAGCAAGGCTAGAAGAGTAAATGGTTGTTTGATAAAGAGTAATTATGTTGAGGAGCAGGCTCTTTATCCTGACGAAGGCTATGTCAGTCAGTAGTCTGTTGTTCAGATAAATAGACTGTGAGGAAGTTCCTGAAACTGCAATTAAGTTATTTGCAACTTCATCTTCTTGGGCAAGAATTTCTTGGAATTCAAGTCATGTTTATGCAAACAGTAGAGTTGTAAAATCATGTTACTGTAGTCCATCTGAGTTCTTAATCCTATTGTGTGTCGGTAAGTAGTCTCAATTTTTCACACTGCAGGTTATGATCAAGTAGTAAGCAGTGAAATGATTTTGGTGGCTTACGACCAGCATTTTTTTTCTTAAGGAAAAAGAGCAAAAAACTAGAAAGCATTGCCCACAATAAGGGGTAAATGTGTTTTTGTGAAACTTTTGTTTCTATTATGTAATGTATTTCAACAAATCTGAAATGTCATAAATTATGACATACTATTATGTACTATTTGAAAGGAAAAACAACAAAAAAGTAAAATCTTTTATCAAAATATAATACTCTATTGTTATATCATGATTTCTGAAATATTAACGTAGAAGTATTTCTTAAACTTGTTGAAATAAGTTATATACAAATGTGCCAATTGGATAACAATGTAATATGTATTTCTACTTATCGCCCATTATTGCTCCAAACTATGCTACTGTTAAAAGAGTCTGAAAGCCACTACTGTAGTGGAGTAATGTGGGAGAGGATCAAGTAAGTACACCATAGAGCAGCATGAGACGAGGGCTTCCAGAGCAGAAATGCAAATTACCTGCTCTTATTGGAAGGAGCAATTAATGAGAACATCAGGAAAGGTTCAACTGGAAGAGAAAATGTCTGAGCTGGGCTTGATTCCATCAGGAAGGATGGGGGGTGGGGGTAAGATTTCTGAATGAGAGAGCAGACTATACAAAGGCAGGAACTTGGGCGGCTCAGTCAGCCAAGCATCTGATCTTGATCTCAGCTCACCTCTTGATCTCAAGGTCATGAGTTCAAGCCCCAAACTCAAGACCCTGAGATCAAGACCCACACTGGGCTCCACACTAGGCGTGGAGCCTATCTGAAAAAAAAAAAAAAGGAACAAAGGCATGAATGTGCAGGGCACACTTTGGAAATGGAAGAAATCTGACAGGCCTGAGGGAATGAAGACAAGTTAGCACCAGACTGAGAAGGCTTTGATTTTATGCCAAAACTTTTGGATTTATGCTAAAGGAAGTAGGAGACATATTTAGAGGATACAAGTAGTATTTTAGACCAATGATTCTGGCATATATGGGAAGGGTAGGTTAGATGAACAAGAAATTGGAGACAGCAAAAGGGTAGGAGAAACCATTGTTTTTTCTGCCCTGTATCCTTAATCTGGTAACAATACTCTGATGTCCTCTAAGAGCCACCCTTTCCTGAGTAAGTCAGAATTCTGTCACAGTGACAGAAAACCTAATCCAAACTCTGGTTTAAGCATGAGAAAAAAAGAAAGGGGGAGAATGTGTCTCTACTGGGCACAGAAAAGAGATGACAATACAAGTGATATTCCTGGGGCAGAATTAGCTGGTATTGGTGAATGCTTAGATGAGGGACGAGTCTGGAGTCACCCAGGAGCTCCCACTTCACCTGTTTGAGTTTAAATTACCACATTAGGTTACTCGTTTTATCTTTTCCCAATTTGATTACTATCTTCCTATTATGATAAACTGCCAACGTCATTATTTGCAAGATGGAGGGGAAAAAAAATTTTAAAAATACAGACCACTAAGCTTGATGCCAGTCTCTGGAAATTTTACAATATAAGTCATTGAACACGGTGTGTTAGGGAAAATGTAATGGTTAATAGGCGTCATAGATTGTTTTGAAGTAAATCATTACAAAGAAATACCACTTCCTGGGGCGTGTGGGTAGCTCAGTCGGTTACATGTCTGACCTTGGCTCAGGTCATGATCTCAGGGTCCTGGGATGGAGCCCCAAGTCAGGCTCCCTGTTGGGCAGGGAGTCTGCTTCTCCCTCTCCCTCTGCTCCTCCCCCTGCTTATATTGTCTCTGCCTGTCTTTCAAAAATAAATAAAATCTTTAAAGAAAGAAAGAAATACCACTTCCTTTCTTGATAAGATTATTATGTTACTGAACAAGTGTTGGGCATTTCAAAAAGTCAAGACACCTTTTGGATGAGATGAAGAGATATGGGTTTATATTATTGCAGAGAGAGATTGATTCAAACAGTGCTGACTAATGGAGTGACACAAATCTTGAGGTCTTGGGCGCCTGGGTGGCTCAGTTGGTTGGGCAACTGCCTTTAGCTCAGGTCATGATCCCGGGGTCCCAGGATCGAGTCCCGCATCGGGCTCCCAGCTCCTCAGGGAGTCTGCTTCTCTCTCTGACCTTCTCTCCTGTCATGCTCTCTCTCACTTTCTCTGTCTCTCTCAAATAAATAAACAAAATCTTAAAAAAAAAAAAAATCTTGAGGTCTTGACTTTTAAACAAAACAAAACAAAAAAAATACAAACTTTTTTTTCCCTTTTGGCCAATCATGAGTAATATTTTTGTCAATGTTTTGAGTTAAGATACCAAATGTAAGAACTCAAAGAGATCAGAAATGATAGATGACAGAATAATTATTCAAAATCATGTTTTTTTTTAAAAAAAGATGACATTACTGTTAAATATAAAGTGTAGTATCTTTGTTCATAAAAATCATTTGGGGGTACCTGGGTGGCTTAGTCGGTTAAGCATCTACCTTCAGCTCAGGTCATGATCTCAGCGTCCTGAGATTGAGCCCCCACATCGGGCTCCCTGCTCAGCGGGGAGTCTGCTTCTCCCTCTACCTCCTCCCCCCATTATGCTCTCACTCTCTCTCTCAAATAAATAAGTAAAATTTTTTTTAAAAAAATCATTTGAAAGGGACCAGGATTTGAGAGATTCAGGTTGACCTGATACTGTGACAGTAAGTTACAGATACTCATGCAGGGTGAGCAACCACCAAAAAACTAGCATAATATAAATTGTGTTAAAATAAAACAGCATTCAAGTCACCAGTACCAGGCCTGTGCTGTTGAGCTCAGGATTTCTGAACTTACGTGTTCAAATGTAGATAACACATAATTTTTTATCATACGTAAAAAATTAGTATTCATTTGGAAGACACATCCAGGAAAAGTATGGAAATCTTATCCTCTGAAGAAAAGATGAGGGAATTGGGTCTACCTAACCTGCAGAAAAGAGATCTGATAAAGGGTTCTTACACAGAGGAAAGAGCAGATTTATTCCATGTCGCTCTGGAGTCCAGATCTAAACCATCAGAAGGGCAATTTCCAAGAGGAAGATCTTGGCTTAGCATAAGAAAGGACAGTTTTGAATATTGGAACTGAGCCACAGTGGACAGGACTTCCTGGTGAAGTGAGCTCCACATCACTGGAAGCATTCAATCAGAAAACAATGGCCACCTGTCAGGGATGCTATAAAAGGAATTAATGGGAGGAGGAGAGGCCTGCAGAGAGGTGATAATATTCAAGGTCTTCTCTAACTTAAAGCTTCTATGTATCTATGTTTATACTCTTAATTTAAAATGATTGCTCTCTTAGACATGGTTTCTAAAAGAACACATTGTAATTTGATTTGTAAGTAATTCTTTGCCAGTTACAGTTGATTCTTTGTTCATAGTAGCTTTATTCTATAAAGTCACCAAGAACACTGAATTAGTGACTGCCGAGCCTTGCTCTTAGGGGAAATACAGGATTAGGTTCCTGCAAGCATCTGGTCACAACATTTTTGTCAACCAGTCAATATATTATTTTATGTGTGTTTCTCTTTAAAGACACCTAATTTAATATATATTGTTGAATTGTTAATATTTAAGTCATGACCAAAAAGTACTATAACTCATGCTAAATGAAGGTCATCTAACATTTTCTCTGGAAGGCACATCACACCTTTCTTACACTTAGGGACACTAACCACCACATCAATATTATGCTGGGAGGCCATTTTAAACAGCTAAGTCACCAACAAAGAAGAAAAGGCAAAAAACATAGCATTAAATAGAGCATGGAAAAGACACTTGTTTATAGTACAAGAGTTGAAACAAGAAGGCAGAGTACTGTCTCTTTCAACAATGTTTCAATGGGAACATTACATACACATAGGACAACAAACTTTTCACCACTCTGTGCATGTCGGCAAATGACTGTGAAAATGCTATTGATGTTGCTTTACTTGTGTTCTTAATGGATTGACATCTGGTTTATAGTTCATACTCTTTGGGACAAATAAATTGAAACAAGTAGTCCAATTTGCACACAGAATCTGTGAATAATGAGCATTGACTGTAGTTAAAAATTACGAAGGGCGGGACACCTGGGTGGCTTGGTTAGTGGCCAGCTCTCAGTCTCAGCTCAGGTCGTGGTCTCATGGGTCATGGGATCAGGCCCTGTATCAGGCTTCACACTCAGCAGGGAGTCTGCTTGAGACTCTCTCCTTCTGCCCCTTCCCCTATGCACACATGCTCACACACGCTCTCTTTCTCAAAATAAATAAATCTTTAAAAAAATTATGAAAGGATGGGCGCCTGGGTGGCTCAGTCATTAAGCGTCTGCCTCGGGCTCAGGTCATGATCCCGGGGTCCTGGGATCAAGCCCCACATCGGGCTCCCCGCTCCGTGGGAGGCCTGCTTCTCCCTCTCTCCCTCCTCCTGCTTGTGTACCCTCTCTCACTGTGTCTCTCTCTGTCAAATAGATAAATAAATAAATAAAATCTTTAAAAAAAATTATGAAGGGAGGATACCTGGGTGACTCAGTGGGTTAAGCATCCAACTTAGGTCATATCAGGTCAGATCACGATCTCATGGGTCATGAGATCAAGCCCCTCATCTCGCTTCCTGCTCAGCAGGCAGTCTGCTTCAAAATTCTCTCCCTCTGCCCTTCGCCCCACCTGTGCACGTGCACGCTCTCTCAAATAAATGAATTTAAATTTAAAAAAATATGAAGATGTTTTCAGTCAAAATTAATTGGAGCTGTATGTAAATTTCATTAAGAGGCAGATCAGTGGAATGCTCTTTTGCAGTGGGGGACACCTGTAAATGAAAATCAAAGATCCCGCATTTCACTTGATGGGACAACAAAGAGCTTTCCCCTCAGGAGAATGGTAATAGTGTCATTTATCAAGTTCTCACCAAGTAGCCTGTTTCAGGTAAACACTTTATAAACATTAGATCATTCTCTTAGGCTATGATAAATGGGATTTTGTAGAAAAGCTGCAGTAAGCTATTTAAATTTTTTAGACAAAGCCAGGCTTTCTGTGTAATGAAATTGCTTTCTGAAACAAAAATCTGTGCACTTCTTGAATAATGGTTATGTAACTAAACACTTAAATGTACTGGGAAATACCTATTGGAATAATTTTGAGAACAATCCAGGCTTCTGCCACATGATCACTGTAAATAAAAGGAAAGAGTAGACATGATGTCCTTCAGCCGATCCACAGGGAGTGATAAATATTTTGAACTGTGGGGACAAAGCAGCTTTCACTATACAAGGTCATTCCCTTCCCTTTTACACTCCAAAATAGACAAGCTATCTGTCACTTGGGGAAGAAGGAAATCACTATCTGTAACTCTAAGTAAACTTGTGCAGAAGGTTTGTTTACATTGATCATTCTGAGAACTCAAGTTATCGACTAGTTTATAATATGGTTTAGTAGGTCTGCCTTTCACAGTCCTATCTCTCACCTTCTATTTGACGAATATTTTGGCACCCAGTCGTTGCCACTACTGGAATACCCTTCCCTGAAAATGTCATCATCCCTGGAGGTCAGTGCCCACCTCTGAGGGCTTGACTGAAGCCATCACAGTGTCTAACAACACCCTGGGTGTGGTGTCCTGAAAGGAAAATGCCCAGGCCCTCAGGAGGCCTAAGATCCATAGGCCCACCCTGGGTAGCTCTATCTTTGTGAATGCCGCCCCTGCACTCCCCCCAGGCTGCCACAAGCCTCTTCCCCCTCCCCCACCCTTCCCATACCCAGGGCACTGTACAGAACTTATTCAGAAAGACCACATGCTTGGTTTAATACTCTATTGCTGCCACCTTGAAATTCCTAACAATTTTATATTTGAACTCAGGTTTCATAGTGCAGTTGAGACAATGGGGCACGCACGTGAGCAAGAGAAGACACAATGTGCACGTCCACTGTTCCTTACTGCCCCATTCACATATAGCATTCTCGATGCCCCATGAGCACAGAATTTGGGTAGACCCACAATGTGCTGGGGTTTAGCAAAACAAAGCAAATAAATACAAGGTGTATTATGCCTACAGCTGAGTAAAGGGGGGGCTGCTGATAGCTCTGAAAGGCCGTGCTTTCCACTGAAACCAGAACTTGCTTTGAACACAGAAACAAGGCAATGGCATTCTAAGAAACACAAAAGACCAAGGGGCCCTATTGTACCCTTTCTTTCTTGTGTTTCTTCCCTGTATTAGCCAACCTATACTGAAAACATTTTTGTTTCCTTTCAGTCCTTTCTTACCCCTCAATAAGGCAAAGTGGTGGAATGTGTGTGTATCAAGAAGTGAAATAATAATGGCTAAGTTAGTTTTCTGCAATGTTTCCACTGCTCTAGTAAGAGGAAAATATATGTCCGTGTATGAACTACAAAACAAAAATTGTGTCATTTTGGTGATTTCACATAGGAAAGACTCCCCACCTTCTCCCACTCCCCTCACTGACAGGCTTAGGGCAGGAGAGGTGAAAGACGATCTCTGCCCAGTGGATAAGGCATTGGAGGCTGCTACAGCACCCAGCCACCCACACTGGGAGCTGCACTTCCCGTAGTAAACACGCTGCCTTCATTACTCATGGAGGTAGGAAGTGGGGGAGGAAGGAAGACCTTCTTCCGCTGCTGCTGCTGCACATTTTCCCCATAGAAACAATGTTGTGGTCACAGTTCTCATCCTCTCATAGAGTTGCATATGTGCTAATGGCCTCCTAAGAGAGGGCCTGAGAATCTAACTCCAGTTTGTCACCTTGTTTCTCCGGGGAAAATGCATTTTCAAGCAACCGAGTTAGAAGTTAACTTTTGGAACATATCTTGATCTTACAGGGGCCATCTGTACCTTCCTAGCTCAGAAATGCTAGCCACAGAGAAGGATGGTGTCTGTAAGACCTATGTAAACAACTAAACATTAATGAGAAGGTTATTAAAAGTAATAACTTTATAGGGCGCTTGGGTGGCTCAGTCAGTTTAAGCATCTGACTCTTGATTTTGGCTCAGGTCATGATTTCAGGGTCCTGGGATCGAGCCCCACGTCAGGCTCTGTGCTTGGTACAGTACCTGCTTAGGATTCTCTTTCTCCCTCTCCCTCTGCCCCTCCCCCTGCTCACGCACGGCATGCTGTCTATTAATTAATTAATTAATTAATTAGTAAAAGTAGTAACTTCACTTTATCCTCACGGTGGTATGAAGAATCCAGTCCTGGAGATTTGTAGCTCGAACAAGTTGACTGCAGGTTTCCCAGGGGTGCCTGGTCTCTGGGAACCGGCAGCACCTACCAACCCCGAGACTGTGTATGCAAACCAGATGCCAATCCACTAAGAACACAAGAAAAGCTGTGCTCATCTGGGCTAAAGATCCAACCAGTCTGGTATTCTCTGACAATGCTTGTGAACTTCTGTGTTTCATTCATTGTAAACTCTAGTGTTGAGCATAGGGCCTGAACATAATGTTCTCTCAACAAATGTTTGTTGGAAATGAAGTGGTTTTGAATATTGTAATTGCTCTCTATGACATAAACTTCAGAAAGGTAAGGCTTTCCTCCAAATATCTCCTTATTTATTTATTTTGAAAAATTTATTTTTTTTCTTTATTTGAAAGAGAGAGTGAGAGAGACTAGATCCTGGGACTCTGGGATCATGACCTGAGCTGAAGGCAGTCGCTTAACCAATTGAACCACCCAGGTGCCCTCTGCTTATTTAATACTTTTTTAAAAAGCAACTGTCTTCTTGGGAACATATTTGATTATTTTAGTGGCCCTTTACTATGACCTCATATATCTACGAGGCTTTTTTTTTTTTTTTTTTTAAGTTTTGTGGCAGAATTCGGTGTACAATTCCGGGTATAGCTTCGTTATCATTTTGTCAAATGCAAGGTAAAATAATGCTTTCAGTTTTATTTTCCACATTCTTAGCAACAAGACCTAGCATTTTAAAAGATTTTAAGAAACAGTCAACAATAACTTGTGGTTCTCTTTCTCTGTCTCTCTCTCTCTCTTTCTCTCTCTTTTTTTTTTTTTCCAAGTAAGCTCCACACCCAGTGTGGGCTCAAACTCATGTCCCTGAGATCAAGAGCTACAGGTTCTACCAACTCACCCAGCCAGGTGACCCTCGTGATTCTCTTTCTTGAAATAAAACATAGCTCCAAACTCATCTTCTTTTGAGTATGTTTCAGGCTAACAATTCTAAATACATTATCCAAAGTTAGTAATGAAACTTATTTGCCATACTTCTGTCCACTCACAGAGCTTTGTGCAATTTATCTTTTCTTCCTTTTAGAGCCATCTACCCGGTATTTACTACTCTGGAGAGCCTAAGGACATCTCACCCCAATGACTTTCTTTTTTATGAGTCTGCTTCCAAGCAGTCCCTGAACATTTTAAATAAGACAAGTTCCCCAGCCGTAATCCTTGAGGGCTCCATTCTGAAATCAGAAGAATCCGTCTGGTGTCCCGGCACCAACAGTAGACAGCAGACCTGAGTCCTGGCCCTAGTTCCACCACTTATTAGTTGTTTGGCTTCAGGCAAATCACTGAATCTTGTTTTTTTAATGGTATCAGTAATATCAGCCTCACCTCCTCGCAGGGTTGTTCCAAGGATCACCTGGGACAAGGTGCATGAAAATGATGAACAACTACACAAACGAGGGATGTTATTAATATTTTCACCCAGGAGCTTACCTGGTTAAAACATAGTTTCCTGAAGTTAAGCCACTTCCCTCTTTCTTTCATTCAATTCATTTCCCAGATATTCTTCAAGTGCCTACTTTATCCAAGATAGATCTTTCTTAGTTACTTCGCTGGCTAAGATTTTTTTCCCATTGTTTATTGTATAATTTGGTAAAAAAAAATTTTTAAAAGCACAACATTCGCTGTTGCCATCTCTCTCAAAGAAATGTGGTCCAATTTGAAGCATGAGACATGCTCAAGCCTGTTGCTGCAAAGGTGGATGGACAGAACACAATCTGTTGCTGCAAGAATGCCTTCTACCACTCTCCGGCGAGGAGAGACAGAAGGGAAAGCCCAGAGGAGGTGCAGCAGAGGGGACCGTGAGGAGGGAATGAGGAGTAACTGTGCACGACCTCGCAGATCCCAGCAATCGATATTACAATAAATAAATTTACTTACATGCAAGTGGCTTAAGGCAATCTCCTCTGGTCCATTCAGCAAAGACAAATGCCTTCCATTTATAGAAGCTTCTGATGAAGATTGATAGATACTGTTTCCAAAGGAAAAATAAAAGGCAAATGATTGTTGAGGAAGAGGGGGGAAAAAGACAAAATTTTAAAATGATTTAGCTGTACAGCAGGTTATGAAGGAGGGGAAAGGAAGAGATTAAAATGGTTCTTTCCCTCCTCCCTCTGTGACTCAGAGATTCATCCTAAAAATAATTTTCATCCCAGTTTGGGGAAGCTGAGCAGAGACTCACGTCTTCACATTCCAAGTTCCACGATGGCCTTGGACAGGGAGGGAACAAAAGGAAGATGAAAATGGGAAACAGTGACTATTAAAGGTAATCTGGAAAGGACTTTACCTATTCAGAAGAGGTGAGGTGAAATTAAAGGCCAGGCTAACTGTGATGAAACAGGTATTCTGTTCTTGCCCTGGTCTGAGGTATGTCATGTCAGCAAGAATGAAGCCTCAACTTGCCTTTCAGCCTTATTTCCCACCAGCTCTTCTGCTGATCCGTGTTTTACTCATTCAAATGAATTTTTGTCTTTCAACATCATTCCCCGTGCTTGTTCTTTTTTATTTTTACTTTTAATTTTTGTTATTTTTCTTCATTTAGGTATAATTGGTCATTTCCCTTTCTTTGTAGCAGCAATAAGGGGTTCTTTTTTAGGTACTTCTTTAGTCACAATTTATAAAAGCATGTTGATTTAAAAAAAAAAGATTTTTATTTTGAAAGGGTTTTTTTTTTTTTTGCTTTTCTTTAAATTAAAGGTTAACCTTACAGAAAGGTTGTGCATATAGCATAATGTATAGCATAATGAACTTTTTTTTTTTACCCAAACAATTTGAGAGTAACCTGACATATCCGTGGCAGACATTGAGATGCATGGACTAGATGCCCTTCCAGGAAAGACTTGTTGCCCAGCTGTGGGGACTGTGGTCGGCACACAGCTGTCAGCTGTCCTTCAGGGTTTGCTTCATCTGCAGAGAGCCACCTTGGCCAAGGAGATGCCCCTTTTCCCAGGTAACCCAAATTCAATGGCTGATCATAGCAAGGATAGAAAAGACTGGCTATTTGGGCCCCACGTAAGACAACCTTGATGGGCCATTTCCGCTCTAGAGCTCCCAGTGGGGTTAGCTGAGGCTATCTCCTTGCAGCTCAGATCAACTTCTACCTCTACCCAATCCTGTTTGCTACCTCTCCCATCCACAGATGTTGATCCCAAGGGCTCTCTCTAATAATTATCCCGAACACTGAAGTCCACTTCGGAGTCTGCTGCAGTCGGAGCCAGGAGAGGTCTGAGAAAGCAGACAATAAAATGGAGTTTTGGATCGGGATCACTTGCCCCTCTGCTGGTAGGAGGATCTCGTCATCTAGGTGATAGATGGTGTATAAACCACCCCTGGCACGAGGTAGTAGCCCAGCTGGTAAGACTTCTACCAGTGGTGAACAGAGAGTTTACCAGTGAAAGAGGATGTATTAGCTGGTGCGCTATGTAGGGGAAAGAGTAACTGTAAAAGAGTTGAATGGTTATTATTTAGCTCCATTGAAACTCCAGGCAAAGAAATAAAAAAGCTGAGAGAGGACTATCAGACAACTGAAAGCCAGGGGTGAGAGCCAGAAGGTCTCTTTCATGGCAAGAGGCTTTTATCACCTGCAGTAGAACGGCAGAGAGAGCTGCGGACCAGGTCAAGGTAAATCATTAGGTAGCCCAGCTACAAAGGTTAAACTACTGACTAAACTAGGTGTCCTCTGCTAGAGACAGCACTGTGGGTGGGAAAGAATGAGACCCTGGCACATGGAATGGGGACATCTGAGTTGATGCCCACCCCCCCCAGGATCTTGAATTCCCAGATTTCTCTTGACCCTCTGAGCCTGCAGAAATGAGCTACGCTTCTCTACTAGAGCTGCATATTCCCCTTGCTGGAGATAATGCCAAGGCCTCTTGGCCAGACCACATGTCACCCCTCAGGATCTGCCCCCACCTACCCTCCTATCCGCTAAATCTATAACTAAGATTAAGGGGCAGTATAACCCAGCTGGGGACATGCTAGGCATGATAAGGGAGGAAAGAAACCAGACCCCAAAGGAGAAAAAAGATCTAACCAGCACAGACTGCAGGAGGTGGGGGAATACATGTGAGACTAGATTCTGAGGGAACTTGTTTAAGGGGAGATAGAACATGAGATTAGATAACAATTTGTGTGTGCTCTCCCAAAATATAAAATGTACACCCTGAGAAAGCCCCCAAGAAATGGTGCAAACTTGCTAGTCAAACGGCTTCTACGAGGCATGGTAAAAGTGATGACCCAGGCTAAGTGAAGTCAAAATACCATAAGTGTCTTGACAGGTGGTAGAAGAAATGTTTAAAATGTTAAGAGAAATATGGGACGCCTGGCTGGCTCAGTCAGTTAAGCGGCTGCCTTCTGCTCAGGTCATGATCCCCGGGTCCTGGGATCCAGTCCTGCATCGGGCTTTTTGTTTAGCAGGGAGCCTGCTTCTCCCTCTGCCTGCTGTTCCCCCCTGCTTGTGCTCTCTCTCCCTTCTCTCTCGCTGACAAATGAGTAAATGAAATCTTAAAAAAAAACAAAAAGAATACCATCAAGAAAGTGAAAAGACAACCCACAGAACAGGAGAAATTATTTGCAAATCATATATCTGATAAGAATCTAATATCCAGAATCTCTCTCTCTCTCTCTCTCTCTATATATATATATATATCTTTACTCAATGATAAGAGAAGTAACCCAATTCTAAAATAGGCAAAGAATTTCAATAGAGATCTTTTCAAAGAAGATACACAAATGGACAACAACTTCATGAAAAGATGTACAACATCAGTGATCAGTAAGTAAATGCAAATCAAAACCACAGAGAGAGGGGTGCCTGGGTGGCTCAGTTGGTTGAGTGTCTGACTCTTGATTTCAGCTAAGGTCATGATCTCAGGGACCTGGGATCAAGCTCCATGTCAAGCTCTGTGCTTGGCCCAGTGTCTTGGGATTCTCTCTCTCCCTCTCCCTTTGCCCCTCCCCCTGCTTGCATATTCTCTCTCTCTCTCTCTCTCTCTCTCCCTTAAATAAATAAATAAATAAATTCTTAAAAAATAAAACACAGGGCGCCTGGATGGCTCAGTTGGTTAAGCAACTGCCTTCGGCTCAGGTCATGATCCCGGAGTCCCGAGATCGGGTCCCACATCGGGCTCCCAGCTCCATGGGGAGTCCGCTTCTCACTCTGACCTTCTCCCTTTCATGCTCTCTCTCACTCTCTCTCTTTCCTAATAAATGAATAAATAAAATCTTTAAAAAAATAAAAATAAAAAAAATAAAACACAGTGAGACACCACTTAGCACCAATATAAAAAAATAATAGAAAATAACAAATGTTGGTGCAGATGTAGGGAAATTGGAGCCCACATATTTTGCTTTTAGAAATGTAAAATGATGCAGCAAGTTGAGAAAACAGTGACAACTGCTGAAATAGTTAAACATAAAGTTACCATTGGCCTAGGAATTTCACTCCTAGGTAATACCCAAGAGAACTGAAACATATGTCCCCACAAAAACCTGTATGCAATTATCTATAGCAGCATTATTTATAACAGCCCCAAACTGGAAACAACCCAAATGTCCATCCACTGATGAATGGATAAATAAAACATGCAGTATCTATACTATGGAATACTCTTCAGTTATAAAAAGGAATGAGACTTTGATCCATGCTGAAACACAGATAAGCTTTGAAAATATTAAACACAGTGGAAGAAAGCAGATGTAAAAGGCCACATTTATGATTCTATTCAAAAGACGTGTCCAGAAGAGGCAAATCCATAGTGACATATTGTGAATGAGCAGTTGCCAGGAGCGTTCGGTAGGGGACAATGAGGAGTGACTGCTAACTGGCACAGGGTCACGTTTTGGTATGATGAAATATTCTAAAATTGATTGTCGTAATGGCTGCACAACCTTGTGAACATACTAAAAACCACTGTTGGGGCGCCTGGGTGGCTCAGTTGGTTAAACAACTAACTGCCTTTGGCTCAGGTCATGATCCCGGGGTCCTTGGATGGAGCCCAGCATCAGGCTCCTTGCTCAGCGGGGAGCCTGCTTCTCCCTCTCCCTCTGCCTGCTGCTCCCCCTACTGTGCTCTCTCTCGCTATATCTCCCTCACCCTGTCAAATGAATAAATAAAATCTTAAAAAAATAAAATAAAAATAAGAAAGCGCTGTTGTATACTTAAAAATGGAGAATTTTATGTATGTTCCTGTCAACTCAATTTTTGAAAAAAGGGTTCAGGGACATGGGAGTGCTGGTGTGGATATATTAGTAAGTAAGGTCAGAAACCCCACCAGATGACGGTTCACAGGAGGACCTGGAGTACAGTGTCTACTGAAGCAAAAAGAATGTGTTGGTAAATGGCACCAGGATCACTATGAAGTCTAGTGGTGGTTTTCTTTTGAAGGCTGGACTTATAAGTAGGGGAAGCTGTTATAAACCTGAGCTCCTTATTAGCAATGGAGATAATATAACCCAGAAATAATTGAGCCAGATGGCATCATGCAACTGTCAGAAATCTTGTGGCTACAATTATGATAATGACTGGCAAGATCAAAGTGGCAACCACAAATACCTGACCTACAGAGAGTTACGGAGGTAGTTTATAAAACATGGTATCACTTGCTGAAAAATAGATGGGCAGCCAATAAGGGTTCTGCTCAGTCTGTACAAACAAAAGAAAACAAAGAGGGTGAAAGGAATGGAATATTTAGGAGCAAAGTTCTTGTGTACCGTTGAAATTAAGTTGGGATTCACCTGAACTAAGTTATTATAAATTAAGATGCTAATTGTAATACCCCAAGCAACCACTAAGAAAATAACTCAAAAGATAGATGCACATGTATGAAATAAATAAAGAGAGAGAAAGAGAAATGACAAGGGAATTAAAATGATGCATTGGAAAGTATCTTTTTAGCACAAAAGGAGCGAATAATATAGGAACAAAAAAAGACACGGCATATAGGAAAGAAAGCAAAATGGCAGACGGGCAAATATAAATCCCACATGTATAAAATGACTCAACCGGTTGATTCTGCTTCTGTCACTGACCACATGATTGCTGCCACAATGGATACATGAATGAAGTGGCCGTGGTGACAGAGATTGAGATTATTCTGGGTCAATAGCATGGGTTCTTACTTATCAGGACTCATCTAGTTATTACCACTGCCTGATGTCCAACTTGACAGCAAAAGACTGATGCTGAGCTGCGGACAGAGCACCGTTCTTCAATGAGACCAACTCGGCAGTTGGTGGCAATTGACTGCTTCAGGATCTTTCTACCTAGAAAGGTTCAGTAATTCATCCTGATGGGATGAACATATACTACGGGTAAGCGTTTAAATGTCTGGTCTTCAGGCATCGCCCTGGCCTGACACAATGTTTGAGCCGCCAGTAAGGGACCTTCCATAACATTGCATCAGACCAAGGAACCCAACTTATAGCAAAAAAAGGTGTGAGAGTAAACTTATGACACTGTTGTCTAGTGGTCATATCCTTACGGCAGCACTCCGAAGCTTCTGGCCTAATAGAGCGTTGGAATGCCTTGCTGAAGGCGCAGCTGAAGTACTCGTGCAGATGAAATGCTGGGAGTACCATCTTCCAGGATATGTTAGACCCACTGAATAAAAGATCTTCATACGGTGCTGCGTGCCCAACAGGAAGAATAGTTGGGTCTGTGAGGCAAAATATGGAAGTAGGTGGGTCCTGCTTATCATCATTCCCAATGGCCCCTCGGGGAATCTATGCTTCCTGTTCCTGCTATTCTGGACTCCACAGGGTGAGGGCCTGGCTCCTCAAAGGGGAATATTTTTACCAGATGGTTCAGCAAGAGTTGCTTTGATTTACTAACTAAATCTGCTGCCTGGGCACTTGGACTCCTAGTATTCAGGAGCGGGAAGGCTGTAAGTAGAGGACAAATCTTGGCACGGGTATTTACCTGATCATTAGAAGGAGTTAGGTTTGCTGTTATACAATAAGGGTAGGGAAGAACATTGATGAAGGATAGTTGGAAGAAAGGCAGGCAGGGACAAGGGGTCCCCGCCCTAAGAGGAAACTACCCTCAAGAGGATTTTATACCACCCTGGAAGGAACCCTCCACCCTTTCCCACGGGACGGATAGATGACGAAAACCTGATTGGATGACAGGTGCATGGAGGATTAATCAGATTAAAACAGCCCACCGACAAGCGCATAAAAACCCCTAGATCTAAACGCCAAATCGGCAACCCTCTCAGGGTCCTTCCCTCTTGGGTAGCTTTGTACCGTGGCTCAATAAACTTTGCTTTGCCGCCCACCACTTTTTGTCTGGTCTACGACCTCTTCAATCTTCGAAGTGATGTGACCAAGAACCACGGGCACTGGGGAAAAAGAAATCCTGTAACACCCCAAGACCAGCTGCAGCAGAGGGCTGTAGGTTGTCCTACAAACCTTCCTCTTCTAAGTTTTCCCAGGAGAAGATGCTCATCAGAAACCTGGAGAAGCTACTCCTTAACAAAATGAAGAAGAGGATCTAAGAGCAACAGAGGGCGTGAATATGGAGATGAGCCACTGAGATTTCCCTTTGCAAGACTTCTTGTTCGGGCTACTTGGAGGACCGTCAGCAGACAGCCTCAGTTACCAGCTCCTATGGCTGCAGAGAGCGGCCTCATTAAAATCTCCCATCAAAATCATGGGCGATTGCCCATGTCCAATGCTTGATCAAGGCCTGAATTTAAAGCCCAGCCCTGACAGCGTGGTTTGGGACAGTAATGAAGGGCCATTTCAGCGTCAAGCCCCTCATGGGGTTAATTGAGGCTGCTGGGCCTTCCTTACACACAGCTTGCTTTTCTTTCTGTCCAAGCCTGTTTCCACCTCTTCCCTTCCACAGATGTCAATACCAAAGGCACTCCCTAATAAACATCCTGGACACTAAACTCTGACTCAGAGTCTTCTTCCTGCAAAGCCCAACTGTGAAAATGCCCTGTCATCTCAAATAGTTTAGGGTGTGTTTCTTACTAATGAGCACTTTCATCTAGATAACCTCAGTAGAACGATCAAAATCAGGAATTTAACATGGGCATATGTTACTATCTAATCCTCAACCGTCATTCAAATTTTGTTAGTGGTCCCAATAAAGTCCTTTTTTTTTTTTTCCCAGGGAGAGAGAGAGTGTGTACTCGAGCAGGGGTTTTGGGAGGTGCAGAGGGAGACATTGAGAGGGAATCTTAAGCAGATTCCATGCTCAGCATGGAGACCAATGCAGGGCTCGACCTCACATCCCTGAGATCTTGACCTGAGCTGAAACCAAAAGTCAGACAACCGACTGCACCCCTCCAGGTGCCCCCAATAATGTCCTTCTTAGAGGAAAAGGATCCTGTCCAGAAATTACACATTGTATTTGTCTCTTCAGTCTTCCTCAGTCTTAAAGAGTTACCTAGTCTTTCCTTTATTTTCATGACCTTGACACTCTAAGATTACAGGTCTTTTTTTTTTTTCCAAGATTAGCTTCAGGTTATGTTTCACTGGCAGAGCTCTTAGAGGAGTTGTGCCTTGTTCTTGTCATTTCCCCCAAGAGGTGGTACATGACTGATTTGTCCCATCACTGATGGTGTGATTAAAATGGTGTCTGCCAGGTTTTTCCACTGTAAAGCCACTCTTTTCCCCTTTATAGTTATGTATTTTGTGGAGAAATACTTTGAGGCTATGGAAACGTCCCATTCTTCATCAAATTTCCCATTTGTTTTTTTATTTGTATCCCTATTGGCTATGGAATTCCTATTCTGTCATTATTTTGATACTCAAACCGTTCCACATTTGGCCACAGGAGCCCCTTCAAGTTTGCTCCTTTATCCTTCTGACATGCCTCCACCATTCTTTTTACACTGTCTTGCTTGCTGCACAAGATAGTCCAAGCTTATTTTATACTTTCCCTGCCCCAGCCCTAAAATCAGCCATTTCTCCAAGGAGCTCTGGTTCCCTTTGTGGAGAATGGAATTTAGAAACCAAGATCTCAGCATTAGGTGTGCTCATTGCTATTGAGGTGTCACTGTTCTCAGGCCCTTTCAGTGGACAGAGCTAACGAGTACATGAACTACGTGTATGTATATACATAAATACGCATATGTGTGTATCTATATCTATATTTACGTATGTTCACATAAACATGCATTTGCATCTATGTTTATTTCTGTATGTATACATATTCAAAATCATGAGTTCACACTGATACCTCTAATTCCAATCCAATACCAACCAATTCATTCTAGTTTTTTCACTTTTCATGTATTTAACTACCATCTCTACCAGTGAGAAAACTGACTCTCATTCTCCTTACTATTTCTACTTATTTAGCCAATCCTTTTGCATATAAACAACCTCCTGTGATTGTTCTTTCCCTTGGTGTGGACATGCTTCTCACCCTACACTGAGCTGCTGCTCTGCTCAGATACCTTCTACATCTTGCTTGGACTCCAGGGCCCCAGGATGGACGACCAGGATGAGGAAGCCTACATGGTCACCTTCCTCTCCCTGATCTGACCCGACACCTGTGCCAGGTGGCCTTCCTGCATGCATGCCCCCCTCACCCACCTGGGTCTCTGTACCCACACTGGGCCTCCTCTCTCCTACTTCCCTTCC
The DNA here is from genome assembly GCA_028533885.1 of Nasua narica. NCBI lineage: Eukaryota > Metazoa > Chordata > Mammalia > Carnivora > Procyonidae > Nasua > Nasua narica. Next base: position 35,049,398 of record CM052797.1, on the reverse strand, counting down.
CTGTCTCATGTAGATAGCTATCTTAACTGCCCTGGGGCTCCAACACCTGGCACCAGGCTGCCCCACTACAGGGTCTCCATTCTCATTCTGCTCATAATATTACACTAGTACCCCCCTCCTTATGGGGACACTCTCCTCATCCCAGTTAGGTCACCATCATACCCAGATGCCCTCCTTCCACCTCTTGACCACTATGACTCCACACTCCTACCTCTGTAATGACTTTTGGACTGATTTGTGCAGGAAGAAGGAAGAGAGTGGGAAAATGGAGGAAGAAGCAGCCTAACCTTAGTTCATCTTTTAGTTAATTTTTAATAAAGTAATTTTTCTGAGCTTCACTTTCATTTTAGTCTTTGGGTAGATCTATTTCTGTCATCCTGTCTGTTAAATTTGTATTTTCTGGGAGAGCTGCTGTTCAGGTCATTCCTTATCTATGACAGTTACCATCTCCTCTACGAGAAATACAGTTCGCACAGGCCAATACATAACTGAAAATCCCCCTCTCTCATCATTCTTTTCAGTGGAGTTTTCAGCATATTACATAGATATAGGCTAGCATATCTGGGGGAAGGGCATCTTGGTTCAATATTTTCAACTTCTTTTCTCTGTTTCCTTTTCTCCTCTTCCTAACAGCACTCTGCTAATCTTGCAAGGTTCATTTAAATGGAACCTCAGTTGCTTTAACTTTCTGCTAGACTTTTTCTTATAGGAAGTACTTCAGATGTCCTAAAGCTCTGTGTGCCCCAGATCCCAGTAAGAATGGATTAATCACCTCTCTTCAAATGTCCCAAGCTGTTCTACCCATGTGCCTTTATCCGGTCCATCTTCTCATTGCGCCTCCAAAGGTCAAAGCCCTACATCCTGCAAGGTACATTTCACGTGCTACCTCCCATCAAAGCCTTTGCCAATATACCCAATTCAGGACCCCCACAGAACTTTGTATGAATCTGTAATATATATTCTTTCCTGCAATATTCTAATCATCATTCTTAAGATGCCAAAAATTAATTCCTTAGGTACAAGTACCATTAATTTTTCTTATCTTTACTCTATGAAGGACTTGCACATAGTAGAGGTTCTATATGTGTTTAATTGAAACATAATAAAGGTTTATATATATCATATTATTTTTCTTTTTTTAAAAGATTTTATTTATTTATTTAACAAAGAGAGAGAGAGAGAGAGAGAGAGAGATATCACAAGCAGGCAGAGAGAGTGTGGGGAGCAGTTTCCCTCCCTGCTGAGCAGAGAGCCCGATGCGGGGCTCAATCCCGGGACCCTGAGACCATGACCCAAGCTGAAGGCAGAGGCTTTAACCCACTGAGCCACCCAAGTGCCCCGTATTATTACAGTTATATTATATTATAGTTCAGTCTTTAAAACAGTTTAAGTTCCTAGTAGTCCTTTCTGGCATGAAACCTAAATTTCCTACCTTATAGAAGAGAAAGATGTTTAGTTTTATCATCTAAAGGACCAGAGAGTGAAGATGTTCATCTTTTTTTCCAGCATGATGCATTAGGTTGATTTAGTGTGTATCAAGAGATAAAATCTCCTTTCAAGGCAAATTCATATAGGCCTATGGACACCTGTATTTTTATCCTGCCCAAATGGCATTCTAAGTTTTGAAGTCTTTTTTTTTTTTTTTTTTTTTGGAGGTGAAAGCAGAGTTTATTGAAGATATGGAGCGAGCAGATAAAGATGGAGTGTTCAGGAGACTCGGAAAGGGAAAAGAGGAATCTTTTCCCTTTCCGAGGGAAAACTGAATCTCCAGTTTTGAAGTTATTAGATATTGACATTTTCTCTAGATCATATGCGCCTACTTTGCATAGTGAATAAAATCATATTTTTACCTGCAGAGAGATGGCCCCAATTCTTCACTCCCCATAGGAATTATGTAACTACAGGAGGAGACCGACCTGCTTCTTTTGTGTTGGTCTTAGCCCGGATTTTCATAATCTGTCCCAAAGTAGGGCATTATCAAAAATCTAGGCTACTTTGGCATATTTTTTTCTCCATTTAACTGCTTTGACTCGGAGGTATCTTTGTAAATGCTTTCACTCGGAGGTATCTTCTAACTCTTTTGTATTATTTTGTGTACGATAATAGCACATTATATGGATATGCAATGAATAATTTCACCAAATTGCTCTGACAGTGCTTTGCTTCCCTAGGCTATCACTACTGATTTTACTTGAATACACCAAGACTATTTTTTTTATACAAAAATATGAACTTTTGGTGTTTTTCTCCTCATGCTTGATCCTACTGGTTTTAGGCCTCTCTTCATCCCCAGCAGTCTGATAGACATTGCACCAAGGTTTTAGAGTTGGCAGTTTGAAGAATTTTAAGTTCCTCTTTCTATATCATGTCATAAAATGGTGAGAATTCTGTGAAGCGAAAAGGGTTGGGGTCCACGAAGAGCTTTCCTGTATACTAATAGAAGCCCTTCTGACAGATCCCTGTGGTTGGCTGAATCATGGCGCCCAGGAAGACCGTTTTGCCCTAATCCCTGGACTCTGTGAATGTTACCTTGTATGGCAAAAAAGGACTTTGTAGGTGTGATTGAAGATTTTGAGTTGAAGAGATTATTCTGGATTAGCTGGTTGGACACTACACACAATTACATGTATCCTCTGAATAGGAAGACAGAGGGATATTTGACACACAGAAGAAGAGAAGACGATGTGACCATGGAGACAAAGATTGAGTGACAGACCACAAGCCAAGGAGTGTTGGCAGCCACTAGCAACTGAAAGAGATAAGAAACAGACTGTCCCTGTAGTCTCTGGAAGGAGAACAGACCTGCTGACATTTTTATTGAACTCAGTGGAACTGATGAACTTCTGGTCTCCAGAAATAAGAAAAACTAAATTACTGTCGTTTTAAGCCAAGTTAGTGATAATTTGTTACAGGACCTACAGAAAGCTAATACTTATAGACTTTGTGTGGGGGAAGGCAATAAAGAATAAACATAAACTCCACCCTTAAGTATCTATAAATTAAATTAGAAACAATTTTGTAAAATATATGAGCTGACAGGTGATAAAATGCAAAGATAAATGTCAAAGTCAGTAAATTCAGTACTGTATTTCTGTAGAAATTCAGAAAAACGAGTAATCTTTAATGAGGAGCTGGAGTAGATTAGGTGGGTTTTACTGCATAGGTAGATTTTGAAGTCAGACACTTGGACGAAAGAAGAGGAGTTTAGATTTCATTCTCTGGGCAGTGAGAATTCAGAAACAAATTCCCTCCTCATTTTATTTCTTTTTGCAATAGAAAAGTAAACTAAAGGTATTTCTTAAAACATCTCAGAGACATAAAAGTTAGAATGTAAAATTTCCCTATAATTCCACTACTCCCAGAGAAAAGCTTTGCTAACAACTTCGTATATAGTTTTCCAGATTCTTTTCTGTATATATAGTAATATGTTCGTATAATTATTGCCCAAATGGGATCATGTTGTAAATATTCTTTTGCAACCTACCATTAAAGACTTTTCAGCAAAATAAAAAGGAAAACCATATTTTGAGATGATTAGTCTTTTGGCATCACATACTTACATCTCCCTAATCTGTCCTAATTACAGTATGGACTGTACTGAGCGAAGAAATGGAAACAAAGAGAGAAAGAGAGACTAGCTAAAGGTTGTTACAATAATCAGGGCAAAAATTAGGGTAGGGTCTGTGGCAATAACCGATAAAATAAGGGATTGGGAAATTTTTCTAGTACAAGTCAGGAAATATGTCTATATATTTCAAGATCTTGGGCCACGTAAATAAAAACTAATTCCTCCTTTTTCCTTTGAGAGAGAGGAAAAACATGAAAGATTCCACTTACCCACATTTGAGGATAGTCATATGCTCTGATCGTAGTAATAGCAATCCTAAAGGGAAGAAACTGCTTTCTAAGCAGTCATAGCAGGGCTAAGTATTTTTATATGCAGTGATGTGTTTTTTGATTATGAAAGCATTATATATTTATACAAACATTTGTAGAAAACATGGGAAATATTGAAAAGTAAAAAAAAAAGTTTTGTTTTGTTTGTTTTATTTTTTAGGTAGGCTCCATGCCCAGCATGGAACCCAACACAGGGCTTGAATGTACAACCTTGAGATCAAGACCTGAGCTGAGATCAAGTCCAATGCTCATGCAATTGAGCCACCTAGGTGCCCCTAAGTATTCTTTTAAAAATCTTTGTTTTGGAGTGCCTTGCCTGGGTGGCTCAGTCAGTTAGATGTCTGCCCTTTGGCTCAGACCATGATCTCAGGGTTCTGGAATCGAGCCGCACATCAGGCTCCTTGCTCTGTGGGGAGCCTGCTTCTCCTTCTCCTTACCCCTCTGCCTGCCATCCCCCTGTGTTTGGGCTCTCTCTCTCTGTCAAATAAATAAAATCTTTAAAAAAAATCTTTGTTTTTCTGAATTGGCCTTTTGTTGTTGCTGTTAATTACAACAGTACAATTTCATTATAAAAATGCAAACAAACACAGACATATATAAGGTAGAATATTGAATACCTTCTCATAATGTCACCTCTCAGAGGTGTAGAGGCATACTGGAACTTGCTCACACAGGCTCACTGAGCTAATCGTGTGCATTTTTTCCCAGATCCATGTTCCATAACTATAGCTTGAAATCAGCCATGGCAGGAGTATTTACACCATGGAAACTAGCAAATATCACTTATCAAGGCTTTATGTTCTGGAGAGCTGGATGTTAAAATTTTACCATTACATCACTCTGTATATCTTCCTAGACATTTTGTGCATATTTGAATGTTTGTTTACAAAAAACAAGAAAATATTCAATTTTCTCTTTCCCCCCAGCTTTTCTTGAACTATAATTGACATGTAACATAGTATAAGTTTAAGGTATACAATGTAATGATTGAAGTACGTATATATTGCAAAATGATTACCATAAGAAGGTTAGTTAATGCATACATCACCTCAAATAGTTACCATTCTGGTTTGCATGTCTGTGTGTGTGTGTGTGTGTGTGTGTGGTGAGAATACTTAGTATTTATTCTCTTAGCAACTTTCAAATATACAATTCAATGTATTTTTTAAAGATTTTATTTTTAGGGACACCTGGGTGGCTCAGTTTGTTATGTGTCTGCCTTTGGCTCAGGTCATGATCCCAGGACTGGGGAGTCTGCTTCTCCCTCTCCCTCTGTGTGCTCTCTCTCTCTTTCTCTCTCTCTCTGTCTCAAATAAATAAATAAATAAATCTTGAAAAAAAAAAAAAGGTTTTCTTTTTAGGGCACCTGGGTAGCTCAGTTGGTTAAGCATCTTGGGGTCTTGGAATTGAGCCCTGTGCTGTGCTCTCAGCAGGGAGTCTGCTTGTCTTTTAGTCCTTCCTCCCACTCCTGCTCTCTCTCTCTCTCTCTCTCCCAGATAAATAAAGACTTTTAAAAAACTAGTTTAGTTTTAAGTAATCTCTACACCCAGTGTGGGGTTTGGACTCACAACCCCAAGATCAAGAGTTGTATACTCACTCTACCAACTGAGCCAATCGGATGCTCCTACAATTCAATATTTGTTTTAAAGATTTTATTTATTTATTTGACAGAGAGAGAGAGATCACAAGTAGGCAGAGAGGCAGGAAGAGAGAGAGGGGGAAGCAGACTCCTCGTTGAGCAGAGAGCCCGATGTGGGGCTCGATCCCAGAACCCTGGGACCATGACCTGAGCCAAAGGCAGAGGCCTTAACCCACTGAGCCACCCAGGCGCCCCCAATATTTTTTTTTTAAAGATTTTATTTATGTGTCAGAGAGAGAGCACAAGCAGGGGAGCTGCAGGCAGAGGGAGAAACAGTTTCCCTGCTAAGCAAGGAGCCTCATGTGGGACTCGATCCCAGAACCCTAGGATCATGACAAAAGCCAAATGCAGATGTTTAACCAATGGAGCCACCCAAGTATCCCACAAGTCAATATTTGTAACTATAGTTACCATGCTGTACATTACATCCCCAGGACTTATTCATCTTATAAATGGAAATTTGTACCTTTTGACCCTTTTCACCTATTCACCATTATCCACCTCCCCAGACTCTGGCAGCAATCAATCTGCTCTGTTTCTGAGTTCTTCTTTTTTAATAGATTCCACACATAAGGGAGATCATATAGTATTTGTCTTCCTCTGTCTGATTTATTTCAGCTTTGCATAATGTCCTTAAGTTTAATCCACGTTGGCCATGACAGGATTCCCTTCTTTTGTATGGCTGAATAATAGTCCATGGTATATTTACCACACTTTCCTTATCCATTCATCTGCTGATAGATACAGGTTTTCCCCCCATGTCTTGGCTATTATAAATACTGCTGCCGTGAATATGGGGGTGCAAACATGTCTTCGAGATAGCAATTTCATTTCCTTTGGATATATACCCAGAAGTGGAAATGCTGGATCATATACTAGTTCTATTTTGAATTTTTCGAGGAACTCCCATAGTGTAAAAAAAAAAAAAATCCCATTTTCTAACTGGCTTCGGCAATCCAACAATATATATTGCTATATATTGCTCCTCTCTTCAATACACATTCACCGATCTAATCCTTGCCATTTAGTATTTCACTGTATGACTGCATTATAATAATTTGAACAATCCTCCATGGATGAGTGTTTTGATAGGTTACCATTTTTGCCTATTATAAACAAACTTCCAGTGAACATTTTGTTTATATATATTTGCATATCTGTCATTTTCTCAGGATAAATATCTAAACATGGAAATGTTGAATCAAAGTGTATACACCCATTTACAATTTAAATAGATGACACCAAAGTGCCCTTTCAAAAGGTTGTTTTATTTTTATACTACCTTCACCAGTATATGCCAATGCCCTGAAAAACACAATTTAAATGATTGCATAGGATTTCAGTTTATGGATGTCTGATAATTTATTTGATCCATTCCCTACTATGGTGTTTCCAGTATTTCTCATTTCTATAAATAATGCTATAATAAATACCCCTGTACATTGTCATGTAAATTTATTATTTTCCCCAAGATAAAATCTTTGATATGGAAGTACAGAGTCAAAGGTAAGAATATGTTTATGACATTTTGATACATAGCATCAGATTCAGGTCAGTATTTGGAACTTAAGGTTTTTAAGAATCTACTTCCTGCGAAAAAGAAAAAAAATACTTCTAATGACCATGACTACTATTGTTTTTGGAAATAAAGTCTCATGGCTCTCAAATACCTTTATACTATTTTCCTTTTAGTTTCTTCTTTGGCATTTTAGACCCAGAATTCTACCTTATTCCCCCTTCCAAATTTTGTTTCTGTGTTAAATGGCAGATAAAAATGGCATATGTGTGGTCGCAAGTTGGAAAATTAAAGGGACACATACATACATCAGTAGGAATCATTATTAACATGAAATGTCACCCATCTACGGGATTAACTGCCTGTCATTTCCTTAACGAGTAAGAAAATAAATTGCAGTCAAGGAAGTAAAATCTTGGCTGGATTCTAGGAAATTTTCATTTTATGGAGCCCAAGCAAAAAATTGAAAATTTCCCAAAAAGGTAATAGTTACTTTATTCAAATGTATCAATTTAGCAATAGATACATAATAAGATACAGAGAGAATTTTCTTGGTGTTTACCAGTGTTAATAGTACTACCTCTTTTTTTTAATTGGGAAAAAAAGAGAAACCAAATGGGTAAGTACTTCTAAATTTTGTTAAAGGAAGTGTTTTTATTATTATCTAAAGTTATCAAATAAATCTATTATAAAATCTCTTCTCTTCTTCATGTCACTGTCCTTCCCCTAGCCAATTTTTTATTAAGGAAAAGCTGATAAGGGGTGTGTGTGTGCCCGCGCGCGCAGGCGTCTCATTTTGCTGATGAATAAGGTCTCTCCAGAGTATACCATCACCATCTTGTGGCCTTTTGCCATATTACTGCTAAGGGTTTTAAAAAGGGAATCAAATAATTGCAATTGCAAGTGCGAAATACAGTGTATCTCCTTTTGGTAATCCGTACGCGGATTAGATAAAATGTGTTGAGAGCCAGATACAGCCTGCATGCCAGGAGTTCCCACTCCACAGTGAGATGATATGTTTGCATTTGTACTGTGTTCTCACCTGATTCTGAAACAACCAACGAAAGAAGGAAATCTAGTAGAAGAGATTGATTAGCTTTATTGTAAAGTGACATTTTCCATTTTGTTCTAGGTTTAAGCTGAAAATGTTTTAGTGGTTCCTTTTGATTTGTAAAAATACGGGTTGGCAGGGTAGTTGGTAAATCTCCCAACTTTTTTGTCTGTCTCTTCTGTTATAATGTTGGGAGTGCTTTCCCACATTTGTTTCAATATTCCCACTATCTTAGTACTATTTTATTATATTCCTTAAAAAGAATGGTTTTCCCCCCATTCTCTTCTCTTGTGGATGGTTCCTCCTTTCTCTTTGTCTCTTTAATCTATTTCTCCTTCCTTGTGCTTCTCATTTTGTTTCTTTGGTATCCTTGCTGCATATGGCTTTACTTACTCGGTTTCCTCTACTAACACCCACAAGCACAGCGCCCCGCCTCCTCTTTCCTTGTCCTCTTTTCTTTGTTCCTTCTAATTCCTTCCCCTGGTAGTCGGTAGTCGAGTGCGTCAACCTCCTGTGTTCGCTGCATAGGTCTTTTAAGGACAAAGCTCCCTGGTAACCCTGAAGCTTCAGGAAGAAAACCAAATCCTACCTATTCAAGGAAGCCACTCTCTAAAACAACTAAGATTCTAGAGGAAAGGTTTCAAAAGGGCGACCTTTGCTTCAGTCCTAAGAAATGGATCATTACCTGACTCATTATTTTTCTTCTTTTTTTTCCCAACGTAAGTGCAAATTTTCATAGGAAGTAAACTGGGACATTTTCCAAGCTCGAGCTCGTATTTGCCGTCCAAACTCTCTTTTGCATAGGGAACAATTATTGACTAGTGCTTGTGCTTTGGAGTTGACACTCGAATCTTATAAAAGTGAGTTAGATTAATGATGCTGAGAGGAAAGAGATTTGGGGGAAAAGGCTGCTATCATTTTGGAAAACAGCTTAAATTTTATTATAAGATGTATATTTCTGTCTTTTTCTTGGTAGCCTGAAAACTCTTCCATGAAGTAATTAGTTTTACATTCAAATAACTTTTCTTTTTTAAGAGATGAAGAGACTCGGGGGTGGGGTAGAGGTGGGGAGGGCAGTGTACAGAGAGGGAGGGAGAGAGATAATCTTAAGCAGGCTCCATAGCCAGCACCAATCCCAATTTGAGACTTGACCTCACAGAGCTGAGATCATGACCTGCTCAGCAGGTGGGAAGCCTGCTTCTCCCTCTCCCACTCCCCCAGTTTGTGTTTCCTCTCTCGCTCTCTGTCTGTCAAACAAACAAACAAACAAATAAAATGAAAGGAAGAAAGAAAGAAAAGAGAGAAAGGAAGTAAAAAAAGTACACAGTGAAAAGTGAGGTTTCTCTTCTCTCCACCAATCTCCTAACTTCTTGCCTCTGTTTCGGCTTCTGTTGCAATCTTCCTGAGACAGTGTATCCATTTACACGTTACACACACTACATTTAAAATTTGATGGTACCTTTATGTACACACTATTCAGAATGCTTTTTCTTCTGAACTCATGTGTCTTGGATCTTTCCATATTAAAACACAAAAATAGTCTTCACTAAAAATAAGAGTGTGTTTGTAACATTTTAGAAGTCCGATAGTACTACTAAACTCCGTGTTTATATAGTTATGACCAAGCTAGTCTTGTTAGCTGTGTAACCAAGGGCAAAGCTACTTAGGTTCTCTGTTTCCTTCAGGATCCTTATGTATAAAGTAAGAATATAAGAGGATTGAATACTTAGTTCTGGCCCAGAAGCCTTTATTCACAATTCTGAAAACCAAAAAGCTCTGAAATAGAAAGTATGTAATATTTGATGGTAAATGCCGCCTGGAACTGACCTAAAGCTCTTTAAAGTTCTGTTTATCCCTCTCAGTATGAATTTTTGTACACTTTACCACAGAAATTTAATTTTGAGTTAGGATATTCCTCAGACCTAATTGGATGTTTTGAGTAATAAAGATTATAAATGTGCTCTATTCTCTTTCTAAAATCTGGGGAAATATCTGAATTTTGAAACACATAAGGCTCTAAGAGTTTCGGATAAAGGATTGTGGATCTATATAGAAAGCACTCAAAACCATACCTAGCACAAGGCATAGGTGTTATGTGTTATCTGTTTGATTATTACCAGTTGAGCTACATAGCTCTCTGTATGTACATTCATTTTCTTTTTCTTGGAGATAATAATTGCCTTGGTTTTCTGTTTGCTTAGTTTTAATGTGTCAGGTACAAATTTTTTATATACGAATTACAGAAAAATACCCATTCAAAATATTTAAACACATCAGATATAAATATGCAAAACCAAAAGTGTATTTATTCATAAATTTATTAGTATATTCCTTTATTGTGTCTCATCCTCCACCAAAATGCAAGTTTCTGAGAACAGATGCTTGTCTGTTTTGTTCTCTGTTGTATCTCAAGTGCCTACAGTAGTTTCTGGCATAGAAAAGGCACTTAGATCCCTACTGGATGAGTGAATGTAGCAGATATTCTATTAGCTTCTTCTATTTCTTCTCAGGCTGTTCTTTCTTGGAGCTTCTGTCCTCTTGCTCCATTCAGGAGCAGCAGCCTTCTAGGATAATAGGGATTCTTTTTGCCCCTTCCTTCCTTCCTTCTTTCCTTCCTTCCTTCCTTCCTCTCCTCCACACCGAACATAGGGCTTGAACTCATGACCCTGAGATCAAGAGGTGGTTGCTCCACTGACTGAGCCACCCAAGAACCTCCCTTTTGCCTCTTTCCAATGTTGGGTTTCCTTTTTCCCCTAAAGCTTTCTCTTCCTTGGTTTAGTTCTTCATTTTGGTGGGTCGCAATTCATAGATTATGTTTTACTTAGTAAAAAAAGTAACTCTTCCCATTGCTATTGCTATATAATGAACCACTTCAAAACATAGTGGTACTCTGCCATAATGCACACTCATTGTATTCTGGATTGTGTGAGATAGGAATTTCAGAAAGGCTCAGCTGGGCGTTGGTGGTCTGTGGTCTCTCACTGAGGTATTCATATGGAGCTGGAACCACGGTAAGTCTACAACAGCTACGGGCTGGTTAGGTTTCTCTCCCTCTTTGTCTTTAAGGTATTTCTCTTCATGTATTTGAGAGACTGTCCTTTTGGAGAGTCTAGTTTGGGCTTCTTCACAGCGTGGCAGCCTCAGGGCAGTTAGACTGCTTACAGAGAGGTTGGCTTACACACAATATCATTATTCTTTCATTGCACTTAATGATAGGTTTGTGGGTATAGAATTTGAGAATAGATCATTTTCCTTCAGGATTTTGTTTCCTAACTCTCAGAAGTATTGTTGAGAAGTTCAATTTCATTTTAATCCCAGATCCTCTCTATGCCAGCTGATAAATGTTCTCTTTATCCACAGTGTTCTGGAACCTCATATAAATCAGGGAATAGATTTGACTAAACTAATGGAAGTTTTGCTTCATTGAATTTTAGGTTCTGCTCAATTTTATAACCTGAAAACTGGTTTTTTTCCCCCCATTACTTCAATAATCTAGCTTGAATTAACCTGTCTGAGTCCATCTTGACTGCTTTAACAAAGTACCACAGACTGGGGAGCTTATACTAACAGAAATTTGTTTCTCATAGTTCTGGAATTTGGGAGGTCCAAGATCAAGGTGCTAGCATGACTGTGTTCTGGTGAAAGCCTTCCTTTCTTCCGGATTCATGGCCAAGACCTCTTTGCTGTGTCCTCACATGTTGGAAATAGCTAGGGAGTTCTGTGGGGCCTCTTTTATAAGAATACTAATCCTACTCATGAGGGCTCCACCCTCATGAGGTAATCACCTCCCAAACCTCCCTGGGATCCTCTTAATATCCTCACTTTGTCATTAGGATTTCAACATGAATTTTGAGGGGACTGACATTCAGACCAAGAGACCTTTCCTGACTAACTACCATTTATGTTGGTTATTTTCTGACTTTCCATTCTTCAATACCTGTATGTAAAGTTATGTTTTTCTTTTTAAGATTTATTTATTAGAGAAGGAGAGAGAGAGAGAGAGAGAGAGAGAGAATGAGTGAATGAGTGGGGGAAAGGGGAGACTAGAGGGAGAGGGAGAGAGAATCTCAAGCAGACTGTGCACAGAGCGTGGAGCCTGACACAGGGTTGGATCTCAGGACCCTGAGATCACAACGTGAGTGGAAACCAAGAGTCTGACACTCAATGGGCTGCGCTACCCAGGGGTCCCAACCTATACGTACTTTATAATTTACTTTGAAAATTTAAATTCCCCAGATGTTTAGACTATATGTTTCATTTTCCTCAAACTCATTTATTTTTTTTAAAGATTTTTATTTATTTAATAGATAGCGAGAGACTGAGAATGAGAGGGGAGAAGGTCAGAGGGAGAAGCAGACTTCCCGCAGAGCCGGGAGTACGATATGGGACTCGATCCTGGAACTCCGGGATCATGACCTGAGCCGAAGGTAGTTGCTCAACCAACTGAGCCACCCAGGTGCCCCTCATTTATTTTTATAAGTAAAAAAATATATAAATATAAAATATATAAACACACACACACATATATATATATGAAACCATGTTTGCTCTTATTTTTTACATCCCTATAGCACTGATTGCAGGGCCCCCATTCAGTAAAGAATCTAATAAAGGCAGACTATGAGTGAATGCTCCACATCTTCCAAGAAATGAGCTGCCCCAGGGACACCTGGGCAGCTCACTCCTTAAGCATCTGTGTTCAGCTCAGGTCATGATCACAGGGTCCTGGGATTGGAGCCTGCTTCCCCCCTCTCCCTCTGCCTACTTTTTGTGTCAATAAGTAAATAAAATCTTAAAAAAGAAAGAGAGAAAGAAAGAAAGAAGGGTTGCCTCATTGTTGATTTACTGCTATAGACAGAAGCTTCAGGACTTCTCTCTTCCTCTCTAGTTCAGATCAACTTGTCCCTTTTAAAGGCTAGCTCCTTCCACAGTACTCAGAAATAAGTCACATGATCCTCCTGTGGAGCAGTTTACCATAAATGGAGTGAGATTTCAATTAATGCATTGTTTAATCAAGCTGTTATTTTCCCTCTAAGTCTTTAAGATGTACTGTTTTGCAACTTGATGTTAGCATATATTTTATAAATCTTGAAGGTATTGTTACCTTGTAAAAATGTTTGTAATGATACAATAATTGTGTTGTGTGATGTAATCATATGTTATGGTATTATGTTGCGTTATGTTGAATCTCTGTTCTTTGGGGATATTGTAATATCTCAAAGGTCACAGTTTTGAGGATCTATCTTTGCCTTACAAAAGCAGAAAACAGGGAAAAAGAGACAACCTCTTAAAAATTTGGAAACAAAGTAAAGCTGCTTTGCAGTTCTTTTACTTAATTACACATCTAATAGATGAAGTTCTCTATCCCTGGAAGCAAATCAAGAGATAATCTTAACACCCAAATTTAAATTAATCAAACACAAACCCAATAGGATGAACTTCTCTGTCTTTGGTAGTAAGTGGAAAGATTATTTTAATATTCTAAACACCAGTGAAAGTGACCTGAGTATAGTCTCAGGCAAGCAGTACATCAATGATTGTGATTGATTTGGCTGAAATCTAACTGAATACATTGTATTCTGTACTAAGAAAGACAATAAATAGAACAATGATCAGCATAAAGTATAACAAAAACAACAAAAAAATTAAAGAACCAGAGGTTGTTTTGCAGTATTCATATGAAATAAACACAAATTCTGTTAGTCATGAATATAGGCATGGTGATTCAATAGGCCTCACTATAATTCAATTTGTTGAGATTTAATAAGTGCACTTTTCAAATGTAGTACTCTGAATGAAAATGAAATCGAATCACAATCAAATAGAATACTTATTTTTCCAGTAGTCCAAAAGTTTTAAAGTGATCCCATTTACCCAGTCTTACATTTTCCACTTTATACACAGCAGTTCTAGGATTGATAACATACCAGGTCCCACCTTTTGCCTATTTGAACCCTGTCAGGCAGTCTTTTTTGCAACAAAAATGTATCTCATAATCTCCAAACTAAAAACCCATTGTTGCCTGTCCAACATCAACTCTTATATGAGACTAATCAGATAATAATTTAACACAAGATGTACATTTTTAAAAACCAAAATAGAAGCTTTCTAAAAAAGACCAAATCTTTAACATGTGCAAGTCACTTCATTTCTTTAAGCTACTATGAAGCACGAGGGTTTACCTAGCACTAACCTATTATGAAAATTCTCTTACAGTCTGATTTTATAACGTTCAATTATAAAGCCACATTTCCTACCAAAATAAAACTTTTTGCCAGCAAAACAAACACAATGGAACCCTCTGAACAGTGTTTTTCTAGCTGCAGGTTGCAATCTATTAGTAATCATGAAAACAATTTAGTGGGCGTACTGCTTGCCGGCATTAGAAGCAAAACAAAAGCTGAAATACAATAAAAGAGAATAGTAAATCTCAGACTGTATTTTAGCGGTAAAGGAAGTATTGTTTTGTGAAATGCTTATTTCATTTTATCCATTAAGCATGTACTGGGTTAAGGTGGATAATTTGTTTGAGATACACTGCTCCATAGCTGCAGTTTTCAGAAAGTGGTCTGACGAAGACCCTTTCAAGGAGTCTGAGAGAACCTCCCCCTCCTTAATTACCTACATATCTGTATGAGACCAGATTTTCCTCATCCAAATACTTCAAAACATTTCTCAGCTGATTGTAGAAGCAGCTATGAGAATTGAGCTGTTTTCTTTAAAGTCAGACATTAAAGATATTTTCAAAACTGTAAAACGACGCCATTCTTTTAATTTTTTGGTTTTGGAAAGAATATAGTCACTTAAAATGCTATTTATGTTAATGTTTGTTATTTAAACACTTCGAATTTAAACTTAACATTTGAATATAATTACTTTAATTGCTTTAATTACCAATACGGTAAATAGCAATTGATACAACCTACACGAAAAGCGCTTTGGCGTTCTCAACATTTTGAGAACGGGTGGTCAATATGAAACAAAGGACTTCAGGCCTGACTCGTGGCAGGTTTAACTCGGTCAGAGGCTCTACAGCAGAGAGCCTGGAACACCACCCACTCCACGGACACTCAGACGGGGGACGCCCCACCCTCGGCGAGAGTCCTTGCGAACAGAAACAGATATCGACTAAAGGGTGGGATTTGTCCCCTCTGTGGACATATAACAGTGTACAAATAGAGGTTCCAATTGCAGGGGAAACCAGGTCACAGGAGGAAAGCAGTCTTTTAGCGAATCTTTGCGACACTGTCGCGTTTCGTTGGTTCCGTGCCGTAAAAAAGGTCGCGGAGCCGCCCCCAGCCGAGGCAGCGGCAGACGTGCGGGGCAATGGCGGATATGGAGGACCTCTTCGGGAGCGACGCCGACAGCGATGCTGAGCGTAAAGGTGGGATCGGTTGGGCTTCAGAGGAAGGGTGCGTGTAGGGGCTTCTGCGGCGGGAGCTCGACGGCGGTCCAGTTCCGGGTCTGCGAACCCTCGGGCACTGCGGTCCAGTGGTGCCGCTTCCTCCACTCCTTCCTCAGCGCCCCCTGCACTCCCGGCGGTACCAGCCTCCCAGGGCGGGAGGGAATGGAGGGACAAACAGCGTGAGCTTGTGAGGGTTCTTGGTGTCCGTGGAGCATGCGGTGCCTGGGAGCGTGTGGGGCGGGGGGGGTTGCGCGGGGCAGGGGTGGTGGCGCGGGCGAACCTGTGCAGCCCACGTAGGAACCTTGGGGGTCCTGCTCTGTCCTGTCTTGCACAGGCTAGCGCAAGAGCTGTTGGTGAATGAGTAGGCATTAGGTGCTCAGGAATACGGGGATGAGATGGATGGATTTACAGAGGGGTTCGGAAAAGCCACTTGATTGAAACCAGCTGTGGCGTGATGCGGAGTTTGAAATGTCTGGGGCAGGAAGACTGGCAGGATACCGCGATAGGGCTATATGCATAGGCGTTACGCACCGGAGACAATGTGTCTTAGGAGAGCCTGAGCAGAAACTGGAATTTCTTGAGTCTATGATTATTAGATAGGAGAGCGGATGGGGGATCAGTGTTTGGATTGGGGAGAGAAAGGATTTATTGATGAAATGATGATTGGTGCATGAAAATATTTCTGGCATAAGGACGGTAAGTTTGAGTCTGAAATATCAATGGGAGTTATTTGAAGTAAGAATGGCCCCAAAATCCAAGTTCAGAATTCTTGTAACCTTCCAGGCTCAAAGTAACGTATCTAATTTTTTCTTCAGCAAAGTGCTTTATTGTAGTTGCTCTTTTTTCTCTAACTCCTATTTTATTTATTTATTTATTTATTTATTTATTTATTTATTCATTCATTCATTTATTTATTTTAAAGTGTAGTGAAGGGAGCACCAGGTGAAAATAGAAAGTGAGGACTCTATGGAGATGCGCCTCTGGGAGGTTCTAGTCAGGATGAGTCTGGAAGTATAGAGTCCTGTATACTAACTCTTGTTCCATTATCTTTGCTAATGTTTTCACTTCCCCCTTATTTTTACTTGTCTGTATCCCATTTGCCTTTCAAGGCACAGTTTCATGTGAGCTCTCCCATGACTTACTGTCATGAAGTTGTTCTTTCATTCACTAAATATGTATTGAGCCCTATATCGTGTTCCAGCACTTTGCTAAGTGTTGGGGATAGAATGATGAAAGATTGTCTCCCCTTGCCCCACCAGCTTACATGGATGTTTAATACTATTTGATAAGTACTTGGATGGACAGAAGCAATAGTTTAGTAAGTGTACCCTGCACTGCTTTCCTATTGCAAACTCTATGGGAAAGTGATGTATGGAGATGGTTGCTTCTGTGTGGGCCCTTTATTTTTACTTTCTGGTGAGTCTCTTGCTGCTTTCTTCCATGTTATTAGATAATAGGATGATGCTATAGGATTTACTTCCAAATCTGACCTTGAAGGTTGCTCTTTGGTCTTGAGAGTAGTATGGATGTGACAGGGTAATTCCTGTTAGACCTAGCATATTTCATTATGTACTCACACTAAGAGAGCTGTGGAAAATAACTACACCTGACAAATTTTTTTTTTTTGCCATAGCAATGGGTAGAACCTCTACCTAGGCCCAACGTGTTTTTAATATATAATTGTGCCAGGTGTTTTTAATTTCTTTCAACAATGTTTTGTAGCTTTAATTGTATAAATCTTGTACCTCCTGAGTTAAATTTATTCCTAAGTATTTTACTCTTTTGGATACTATTGCAAAGTTGTTACCTTAATTTCATTTTTGGATTGTTCATTGTTAGTGTATAGAAATACAACTGATTTTTGTATGTCAGTCTTGTATCTTGCAACCTTGCTGACTGTATTAGCTGTAATTGTTTTGTGTGTGTGTGTGCATTCTTTAGGATTTTCTACATATGAGATCATGTCTCTAAATAGTTTTACCTATTCCTTTCTAATTTGGTTGGTTTTCTTTTTCTTGCCTAATTGCCCCAGCTACAACTTTCTGTACAATATTGAACAGGAGTGGTAAGAATGGATCCTCGTCTTGTTCCTGATCTTAGGGAGAAAGCATCCATGCTATCTCAATTACATATATTAGCCGTGGGTTTTTGTAGATGACCTTTATCAGGCTGAGGAAATTCCCTTCTGTTCCTAGTCTTTTGAGTAGTTTTATCATGAAAGGGTATTGGATTTTGTCAAGTGCCTTTTCTGCATCAATTAAGATGCTCACTTTCCTTTATTCTGTTAGTACGGTCATATTAATGTTGAACCACCATTGTATTCCTAGGATAACTCCCACTTGGTCATGGTGTATATACTTTTAATATGCTGCTGGGTTCGATTAGTATTTTGTTGAGTACTTTTGCATTTGTATTCATGAGGTAATTGGTCTGTAGTTTTCTTTTTGTGTGATACCTTCTCCTGCATTTGGTATCAGGGTAATGCTGGCCTTGTAGAATGAGTTAGGAAGTGTTCCCTTTGCTTCAAGTTTTTGGGAGACTTTGAAGATAGGCATTAGTTCTTTAAACATTTGGTAGGATTCACCAGTGAAACCATCTGGTCCTGGGCATTTCTTTGTTGGGTTTTTTCTTTTTTCTTTTCTTTTCTTTTTTTTTTAAGTAGGCTCCACACCCTATAATATGGGGCTTGAACTCAAGACCCTGCAATCAAGAGTCACATGCTCTACCAATTGAGCCAGCCAGGTGCCCCACGTTTGTTGGAAATTTTTTGATTACTGATTCAAACCCTGCTTGTTACAGGTCTTTGCAGATTTTGTATTTTGGCTTGAATCAGTTTTGGTAGTCTTGGTAGTCTGTTTCTAGGAATTAATCCGTTTCATCTAAATTATCTAATATGCTGGCATAGAATTGTTTATAGTGTTCTCTTTTAATACTTATTTCTATAAGGATATTAATGTCCCCACTATCAGTAATTTGAGTCTTTTTTGGGGGGGGGGTCTGGCTAAAGGTTTGTCAATTTTAATATTTCAAAGCACAAAGTTTGTTTCATTGATTCTCTTATTTTTCTCTTCTCGTTTTCATTTTACTCTCTATTTTTTTTCCTTCTGCTTCTTTGGGTGTAGTTTGCTTTATCTAGTTGCTTAAAGTGAAAGGTTAGGTTATCAGTCTGAAAGTTTTCTTCATCTTTCTTTCTTTTTTTTTTTTTTTTTTTAAGCTCTGTGCCCAACATGGGGCTTGAGCTCAAAACTCGGAGATCAAGAATTGCGTGCTCTACTGACTAAGCTGGCCAGGCTCCCCTTTTCTTTTTTTAATGTAGATGTTTACAACTACAGATTGCCCTTTCAGCACTGCTTTCTCTATATTCCTTAACTTTTGGTATCCTGTATTTTCATAATCTGAAAATATTTTTAATTTCCCGTATGATTTCTTCTTTAAGCCCTTGGTTGTTTGAGTGCATTGTTTAATTTTCGTATATTTGTTCATTTTCCAGATTTGCCTTTGGTACTGAATTCAGTTTCATTCTATTGTAGTCAGAAAAGATACAGCCTTCTTCAATTTATTAAGATTTGTTTTGGGTCCTAACTTACGGTCTATCTTAGAGAATGTTCGATGTGCACTTGGGGGGAAGAATGTATACTCTGGTCGTGGTGGTGTTCTGCTGATGTCTGTATGTCTGGTTGGTTCCTCTGTTTCCTCATTGATCTTCTGTCTAGTTCTGGCTCTTACTCTAAGTGGGGTATCGAAGTTTCCAACTATTATTATTCTTTTTTTAAAAGATTTTATTTATTTGACAGAGACACAGCGAGAGAGGGAACACAAACACGGGGGGAGAGATAGGGAGAAGCAGGCTTCCCGCCTAGCAGGGAGCCCGATGTGGGGCTCGATCCCAGGACTCTGGGATCCCGACCTGAACTAAAGGCAGATGTTTAATGACTGAAGCACCCAGGCACCCCAAATAAAAAAACCTTAAAAAAAAAGATTTATTTTGTCTAATATTGGTATAACTGCTATAGCTCTCTTCTGGTTGTTATTTACATGAAATATCTTTTTCCATCTTTTCACTTTCAACCTATTTGGGTATGTGGTTCTAAAGTGAGACCCTGGTAGAAAGCCTGTACATGGATCATTTTTAAAATACTGCCAATTTCTGCCTTTTCATTAGAGAGATTAATTCATTTCCAATTAAAATGACTACTGATAAGGACTAATGCCATTTAGCTATTTTTTTCTTAAGATTTTATTTACTTATTTGAGAGGGCACAAGTGGGCAGAGGAAGAGGGAGACATTCTCTGCTGAGCAAGGAGCCCCAGGCAGGGCTGGATCCCAGTACCTTGGGGTCATGACCTGAGCCAAAGGCAGATACTTAACAGACTGAGCCACCCAGGTGCCCCCATTTTGCCATTTTCTATGTCATTTTTTTTTTGTTCCTCAATTCCTATATTGTCTTTTAAGACTGATTTTGTTTTAGGGTACTGTTGATTTCCTTCCTGTTTCTTTTTTTGGATAGTTTTTAGTTTTCTTAGCAGTTACTTTGGTGATAACAATTAACATTTTAATTGATAATCTATTTTGGATTAATACCAACCTTATTTTAGTAGTATACAGAAACATTTTTCTACATAGTTTATTCTCTCTTGCCCTTATGTTGTTCTTGTCACAAATTACATCTTTATACATTGTCTTCCCAGTGATGTGGTTTTATAATTATTGTTTTTATGTTACTGTGTTTTAAACATAATCGAAAAAGGAGTTACCCGAAATACATTGATGTTGACTTTTATAATTACCTATTTAGTTACCTTTACTGTTGTTCGTTATTTCCTCATATGGATTCAAGTTACTGTCTGTTGTCGTTTCATTTCAGCTAGAAAGGCTTCCTATAGGAGGCAGGCCTGCTAGCAACCAACTATTTTTGTTTGGGAATGTGTTAATTTTGCCAATTTGTTTTTATTGAGGTGAAACTCCTATAACATAAAATTAACCGTTTAGTTTAGACTAAACATTTAATAAAGATTTTATTTGAAAGAGATTACAAGTAGGCAGAGAGAGAGAGGAGGAAGCAGGCTCCCCGCCAAGCCGAGAGCCCGATGTGGGGCTCGATCCTAGGACCCTGAGATCATGACCCGAGCTGAAGGCAGAGGCTTAACCCACTGAGCCACCCAGGTGCCCCTTGACTGAGGTTTTTGAATGTCTTTCATCACATTTGGGATGTGTTTGGCCATTATTTCTTCAAATAATGTTTCTGCCCCTTCTCTTCTGGGACTTCCATTATGTATATGTTGGTACATTTGATGATGTCCTACAAATCCTTCAGATTTTTGTTCATTTTTCTTAATTTTTTTCTCTTTTCACTTGATCTTAATTGATCTGTTTTAACGTTTGCTGATTCTTCTCCCTAATTACATCTGCTGTTTAGCTCCATTAGTGAAATGTTCACTTTATTTATTGTATTTTTCAACTCCGGAATTTCTATTTGGCTCTTTTAAAATATCTCTTAATATCTTTTTATTAATCTCTATTTGGTAAAACATCATTTTCATTTTCTGGGCTTCTTCAGGGACAGCTTCTAGCTTTTTCTTTTTTTTCATACGTATGGGCTGTACTTCCTTGTTTCTTTACATTTCCTTACACTTTTTTCTTGATAACTGGCCATTTTGAGAATTAAAATGTAGCAACTCAGGAAGCCATATTCTCTCCCCTCCTCAGGATTTATTGTTGATGTTGTTGTAGTGATTCTTTTGAACTAATTCATTAAGGTCCACAATCTTTGCTGTGTGTGGCCACTAAAATCTGTCCCATTAACTTAGTGGTCAGCTTGTGATTCAACAGAGATTTCCTTAAATGCCTAGAAACAAAAGCAAAACCAACCAAACAAACAAATGAACCCAAGACAAAACAAAAAAAACCCCTCCAGGTCTTTGCAGAGACTCAACCAGGCAGTTTAAAACCTGTTTTTGCCTTCATTTCTTGCTTGTGCAGAGCCTGAAGATCAGCCACAAGTGAGAGCTTACTGCCCTCTCAGTTCTTTCCTGAACATATGCACAGTCCTGGGCAAGTGTGTGGACTTGGCAGATCTCTAATAATATGTGGGAGCTTTTAGAAGCCCTTACTCCCCCTCTTATTTTTTTCTCCAGACTTTCCTCCAAGCTTTTTAAGCTTATTACTTGCCCCAACTACCATCCACTGTCCTAGGCAGAGGCAATTAATACATTCACCTGTAAATGTTTTTGGCAAACATCCCCAGGTAATTGCCTCATCTGAGAAAGTTCTTTAAAATGATGTAAAATGGGGCGCCTGGATGGCTCAATGGGTTGAGGCGTCTGCCTTTGGCTTGGGTCATGATCTCAGGGTCCTGGGATCGAGCCCCGCATTGGGCTCTCTGCTCGGTGCAGAGCCTGCTTCCCCCTCTCTCTCTGCCTGCCTCTCTCTCTCTCTGCCTGCCTCTCTCTCTCTCTGCCTGCCTC
>CM052797.1:35007485-35026925 GCA_028533885.1 Nasua narica | reverse complement strand
TGACCTGAGCTGAAGGCAGTCGCTCAACCAACTGCGCCACCCAGGGGCCCCTTTTAAGGTCCTTTTAAGGCCTATGCCATTATCAACTTTCAAATATTCAATACTGTATTTTTAACTGTAGTCACCATGCTATACCTTACATCCCCAGGACTTCTTTTAGTTGAGTCTGTTTAGATCTTTTTTACCTTTGGTGTTCTTGAATTGTACTGTGACAGCTCTTTGTTATTTCCTTTTATTTTTCTGACTGGGGTTTCTTTCTTTCTTTCTTTTTTTTTTTTTTAAAGATTTTATTTACTTGATAGAGATTGATCACAAGTAGGCAGAGAGGCAGGCGGGGTGGGGGTGGGGGTGGGGAAGCAGGCTCCCTGCTGAGCAGAGAGCCCAATGTGGGGCTCGATCCCAGGACCCTGAGATCATTACCTGAGCCAAAGGCAGAGGTTTAACCCACTGAGCCACCCAGGTGCCCTCTGACTGGGATTTATTTCTGAATGTGAATTCCCCAACAGTTCTGAAAATTTTTCGGTTGTCAATTTTTCAGATATTCTGTACCATTCTTTCTGTCCTTTCTTTATGAAACTGATTAAATGCATGTTATTCCTTCTCTGTTCTCTACAACTCTCAAACTTTCATATTTCCCTTGTGTTTGTCTCTGCATTCTGTGATTTCTTTAGAGCCTTCTTTCTAGTTCACTACCTTTGTCTTCAGCTGTCTCATGTTATTAACCTCTTTCACTGAATTTTTATTTTGTTTTAGTTTTCATCTGTAGAGGTTTACTTTCTCAAATTGGCCATTTAAAAAATGCTTAGTTGTAGTTTCTTTTTCAAATTGGTCATTTAATTTTTTAAACTTTTATTTATTTATTTATTTTTAAAGATTTTATTTATTTGACAGAGAGAGATCACAAGTAGGCAGAGAGGCAGACAGAGAGAGAGGGGGAAGCAGGCTCCCAGCTGAGCAGAGAGCCCGATGCAGGGCTCGATCCCAGGACCCTGAGATCATGACCTGAGCAGAAGGCAGAGGCTTTAACCCACTGAGCCACCCAGGCGCCCATCAAATTGGTCATTTTAAAAACTGCTTCCCCTCATGCATATTTCCAATTTCTCATTTTTAGGTCTTTAGATGTTTTAAACTTCTGTAGATGTAGTCTTTTATGTCTGATAATTCTAGTGTCTGAAATCTTTACATGTGTGATTTTATTGCCCATTTACTGGCTGTGTTTTTTTTTTTTTAAAGATTTTATTTATTTATTTATTTAACAGAGAGAGAACACAGGCAGGCAGAGAGGCAGGCAGAGAGGCAGAGAGAGGAGCAGGCTCCCTGCTGAGCAAGGAGCCAGATGCGGGACCCGATCCCAGGATGCCGGGATCATGACCTGAGCCAAAGGCAGCTGCTCAACCAACTGAGCCACCCAGGTGTCCCCTGGCTGTGTTTCTTGATGACACATTTCTCTCTGTGTCCTGGGATTAAATCATTGCTTTACTTAGCTCAGATCAATGGGAATTTTTGAGGTATCTAGATTGATGGGTTCCTATAAAGATGATTTATATTTGCCTCTGCTGGGTACGTTGGGTATCAGCTACGTAGGATCACTTTATTTTATGTATGTATGTATGGATTTAAGAGATGGAGGGGGGGCTGCAGAGGGAGAGAGAGAATCTCAGGCAGGCTCCACACCCAGCATGGAGCCCATGACAGGGCTTGATTCCACAACCAGGAGATCATGACCTGAGCTGAAATCAAAAGTCAGATACTTAACCAAGTGAGCCACCCAGGCACCCTGGCCACCTGGGATCACTTTAAAGTATACTGTTGGCATGAGGTCTTTTCAGATTACCTGGAAGTAAGAATTCTGACTTGAGCTCATGAATTTTCCTAGAATTGATGAATTAATTTTTTCTGCTTTCTAATGATGACAGATATCCTGTGATCCAGTCAGTGGCTTTAACTCTCATTCTATGACAGCAGCTTTCTCCTATTACTTGGTTCTAGGTTATTATTTTTTTTCTCCAAAATCCTGTTCATTCTTCGATTACAGAATTCAATTATACACAGATTTGTGTATGTGAGAAAAGCAAGAAAGCCCACTTTTTGTTTTAAATTGAAGTATAGCCAACACTCCATGTTACATTAGTTTCACGTGCATGGTGTAGTGAATCAGCAGCTCTCTGCGTTGTGCTTGGCTCATACAAACTTACTCGTGGCAAATGACTGCTCACAATCTGCCACCTATTTCTTTTTAATAAACTTCTGTTAGAAACCAGGCATGCTTATTCATTTACGTATTATCTATGAATGTTTTTTGCTATAGGGGCAGAGTTGAGTAGTTAAAACAGAAACTGGGGCCCCTGGGTGGCGCAGTTGGTTGAGCGACTGCCTTCGGCTCAGGTCATGATCCCGGAGTCCTGGGATCGAGTCCCACATCGGGCTCCCAGCTCCATGGGGAGTCCGCTTCTCACTCTGACCTTCTCTCTCTCACGCTCTCTCTTTCCTAATAAATAAATAAATAAAATCTTAAAAAAAAAAACACAAAACAAAACAGAAACTGTGTCTTACCAAAGCCTAAACATTTATTATCTGGTCCTTTACCCAAAAAATTCACTGACCTGTGCCTCGAAGAAGTGGGCCTGGGCTTATTTCTGGTTTGCCTTTATACTGAAGATGAAGTCCTTTGAGGTCTCCTATTAATCTGCTCTAGTTGGCGCTTGTCTCCTGTCCTCAGCACCCATGGAGCATAAAAACCATAGCTGATGTTCAGTTTGGTAAAGATCTTCAGGGAGAAAGCCTGCATTCATGCTCTACTTACTATCTCTTGGTTTCATTTGATTTTTGGCCTCTAATTATGCCTTATTTTCTTGCCATCACATTGATTTGTTTATATTTTCCCATTACTGTTATTTTCCATGAGAGGGAGGGATTGTTCTGTCCTATTGAAGGAAATGGATGTTGCCATTTCTGTTACACGTGGTTTTAATGTATTTTGATCATTTTGGTTTTCTGTGACCTATAAACTTCTGTGAGGCTTTTCTGTGAAGCAGAATTCTATGTTGCGTTATTGTTTGTTAGTCACAATATTTAATATTTCCCAGTCATGGTTCGAAGTGGCATGCTATGGAAGATAACTAGACAGAAATTGTCAAATTACTATGCAACGTATTTGTTTTAATGTATTTGTACGTAACGTACTTGTTACATATATGTAATTATATAAGCATTTTAATGGTTTTATAGTGTGTGGCACTGTTGGCAAACAGTGCAGATGCTGTTTATTTCTTGGCGAGCAGAAACTGTAAAGGAAAGTTTAGATTTGCCATGGAACTTCTGTTTGTCTCTAGTATTCTCAGAAATGAGGTTTTGTTTTTTTTTTTTTTTTGAAGATTTTATTTGACAGATCACAAGTAGGCAGAGAGGCAGGCAGAGAGAGAGGGGGGGAAGCAGGCTCCCTGCTGAGCAGAGAGCCCGATGCGGGGCTCCATCCCAGGACCCCAGGAGCATGACCTGAGCTGAAGGCAGAGGCTTTAACCCGCTGAGCCACCCAGGCGCCCCAGAAATGAGATTTTTAAATGTGATCCATCAAGTAGCCTTCTTCTAGGCTGGGAAAACCTATAACCGCCTGACTTACAAATGCCTCCTAGCTGTCTATTACAGGAACTACCCTCTGCCTTCCTCACCCACATACACTGGTAGAGCTTCCTGTACTCTTCCCTTCCCCCTTCATGACAACAAAGATTTTTCTTCTGCCTCGACCTCCCATGCCCCGGCCACCTTCTCACTACTCAAGTCCTGGCTGTGGGTGTCAGTGGGAGAGAAGATGAGGGGTCAGACCTGCTCTAGGTCTCTCTCCCTGTTTGTACACTAAGCCCCATCCAGACGCCAGGAGCCTGGGTGGCGTGCAGGGGACCTTGCAGATTCTAAGTTCTCAGAGAACTAGCATTATAGCAGAGCTTTCTGTGATACGGGGGAAAGGACATGAGTCTGGATTATAATGAACCGGATTACTGAATCTTGGCCACTCGTAGGGCCTTGGTCAAGTCATCTCACATTTCTCCGTCAGTTCCCTCGTCTCTTCAGTGGCATTTATGCTCACTG
Organism: Nasua narica; assembly: GCA_028533885.1. NCBI lineage: Eukaryota > Metazoa > Chordata > Mammalia > Carnivora > Procyonidae > Nasua > Nasua narica. The sequence goes on along the minus strand of CM052797.1, from coordinate 35,022,839 downwards.
CCTGCGAAGTTGTTGCATACTAATAAATAACAGGTACAAAAGTGGGTAGCACAGTGACATGTGGTATCTGAACAGGAAATGCTAGTTTCCCTGCCCCAACAGGGTCCAAGTCACAAAAAAGGAGAAAAGTGCCTTTTTTATCCTCCCTTATTTTTGTAAGCAATAAGCAACTTTCGAAAACCTAGGTCACTTGAAAGGTAGAAAAATAGGTAAGAGGAGAACTGGAAAAAGGAAAGATCCAAGTAGAAAGAAACATGAAGACAACGGAAAGGAAGGGATCATGGCCAGTCCTCAGCTTTCTTAGATGGAGCAGGTGACCTGCTGAGAAGGATTACTTAGAAGGTGGTACCCAGTGGTCTGTTTCCTCTCCCAGTTCTCCCTCGGGGAGCCTGCATTCCCCACCTTGGCAACCCTGCCTTACATGTTTGAAGTCCTTGCTCTCTGTTTATGGGACCGTGGGTGACTTGGAACCAGCATAGCCCCAGCTTGTGCTCCAGGATAGGATTTCCCTTGATTGGGATTCTGAATATATTTCCTTGGAAGCCTTTGACATTCTTGCTGGTGGCCTCTCATTCTTTAAGACAGTATTTTTTTTTTTTTTTTGAGAGAGAGAGAGAGGTCAGAGGGTCAGAGAGAGAAGTAGACTCCCCGCAGAGCAGGAAGCCCAATGCGGGACTCGATCCCGGTACTGCAGGATCATGACCTGAGCCAAAGGCAGTCGCCCAACCAACTGAGCCACCCAGGCGTCCCAAGACAGTCTTATTTATATATATTATTAGGTATGTTTTGTGTTAAACTGTGGGAACTGGCCTATTAGTATGAAAAAAATTAGTTTTATTTTTTTTTTAAGATTTTTTTTTTTTTTTAATTTGAGAGAGAGAATGAGAAAGTGAGAGAGAGCATGAAAGGAGAGAAGGTCAGAGGGAGAAGCAGACTCCCTGAGGAGCTGGGAGCCCGATGTGGGACTCGATCCTGGAACTCCAGGATCATGACCCAAACCAAAGGCAGTTGCCTAACCAACTGAGCCACCGAGGCACGCCTATAATTAGTTTTAAATTGTTGGAAAACAATTCCTTCAAAACGGGGCTGCCGTTCCTATATCTATATGGACTTGCATTCCTGGCTATGTTAGCAAATTTCAGTCTAATAGGAATATTTCTGTCATTTATTGTGTTTATACTTGGCACCATGCAGTTCAGTAGAGTAGAGTCCTATGTGTGTGTTTGTTTGTTTTTTTAAAGATTTTATTTGACAGATCACAAGTAGAGAGGCAGGCAGAGAGAGGGGGGAAGCAGGCTCCCTGCCGAGCAGAGAGCCCAATGTGGGACTTGATCCCAGGACCCTGAGATCATGACCTGAGCCGAAGGCAGAAGCTTTAACCCACTGAACCACCCAGGTGCCCCAGAATCCCATGTTTTTACTTGCACAGTATTAGGTCCCCTGAAGGATGCCATTCACTAAGTCCTACATGGCTTTGCTGTGCTTACTGTGCTTCCTGTAGCTCCTGGGGAAATCAATCCTAGCAGGATTTCCCAAGCAGAACTCTGGAGCATCCTAGCCCAGACTGTGGATTAGGATTGGTGCCAGTTAGACTTGTTAGGAGAGCCCTGGTCATCTCCAGTCTGCTGGGCCCTGTCCTGCATCCTTTAGGATAGGCTCTACCACCTTTTACTTATTTATTTATCTTAAAGTTTTTATTTAAATTCCAGTTTGTTAACATACGTTGTAATATTAGTTTCAGGTAACTTAACGATTCAGTACTTCCATACAACACCTGGTTCTCATCACAGCAAGTGCCCTCCTTCATCCCCATCACCACTGTCCCCCATTCCCCGTTGTCCCCCTCCCCTCTGGTAACCATCAGAGTTACGTTGTCTATAGTTAAGAGTCTGATTCCTGGTTTCAGGCTCTACCACCTTTGAGAAGTACCATGCCGGTTCTTTAGCTCATTCAAACGAAACTCCTTAGAGAATTTTAGAGCTGAAGAATAAACTAAGGTTCATGTAGGGAAGGTTGCCACAGCGGGCTTGCATGTAAAGACAAATGGTGGGATTGAACGTCCTCTTTGCCTTTGCTGATGTTGGGTTGGGAGACAAGGGAAGTATCTGCATTTGCTCTAGGCTGGGAGGTAGGAAAGAGCACTAATCACACCCTGGATGTGGGATCCATCTTCCAGCACTGCTGTTTGGATAACTTCACTGTTGCCCGCTGGGAAGGAAGTGCGGGAGAACTTCTGAATCTCTTCTTGGATTCATAACATTCCCCTTTGAATTCTCCTTGGCACTTCAGGTCTGTGGAGGTGTGTTGGGGATAATAAGGCAAGAAGCAAGTGTGGGATGGTAGCTTGCTCCTCAGAGGGCCAGCCAGAGGGACCATTAGAAAAAGGAGATACACCAGCTTGTGCATCCAGAAGCATCCTCTGGTCATAGCGAAAGATGCCTGGCCTTCCCCAACTTCAGCCTTTGAGTATTCACCCTCTTTAATCTTTGGCGAGGAAGCCAGTTAAGGCAATTCTGGAGTGTCATAATCTGTATCAATTCATTTTAGTCAATATTTGACATTATTTAGATATTGATATACTTGAAATCTTGCTGTAAAAATTGTTTTTAGATAACTTCCTGAATTGTTTGTTTCTATTGGAACATCATACATGATTTTAAGTAATGCAAACTTGTGTAGTAGGCCTTTAACTTCTTTATTTTTTTAAACCTTTATGATGTGAGTTTTTAGTATATCCAAAATAGGAAATCATTATTTTAAAAAATTAATGGTCTTTAAAATAAATTTTATTTTTTAAAAGATTTTATTTATTAGAGCACACAAGCAGGGGGGAGGAGGGGCAGAGGGAGAGGGAGAGGAGACTCCCGCTGAGCAGGGAGCCCCATGTGGGGCTAGATCCCAGGCCCCTGGGATCATGACCTGAACTGAAGGCAGACTCTTAACCTACTGAGCCATCAAGGTGCCCCTAAAATACTGAATTTTAGATAACACAGGGGTGAAATAGTGAAGAAGTAGAGGAAGAATTTAATCACCTGATCACAGTAAAAAATACTCAACAGGATCAGTGGTTGTAACAGGCAGACTTCTTTGGAGAGTCCTAACCCTTCCCAGGACAGACCTAGTTTCCAGTTTCCTGTATGCCCTTCTCCATGTACAAGGCCTCCCTTCCAAGAGATTGCTTATAATTTCTTAGGTCTTCCTTGCAGTCCTGAAGTTGGGTTGTTTTGTAGTTTTAGTTTGTAATTAGCTCTGGATAGTTGTCATTTTTTAATGCTTCTAGTACTTGCAGATTTGGAAACTGGCCATGACCTTCATCATTGGTTTTATTCATTTGGTGAATGTTCTTATTTTAAAAATTATTTCATTTTGTGTTTTCAGAGATCATTCAGCTCAGAGCTACTTTTGATAAATCTTCCGAGAAATATTTTCTATTGACTTTCAGATTTTTAAAAATTTTATTTGTTTAGGAAGGGGAACCTTCTGGAAAGAGAAAAGCAGAAGATGATGATAAAGCAAGTAAAAAGCATAAGAAGTATGTGATCAGTGATGAAGAAGAAGAAGATGATGATTGAAGCACAATGTGAGAACATGTATTTTTTTGTACAGTTTATTAAATATGATGTAAACATGAGTTATTTTGATTGAAATGAATTGATTTGCTTTTGTGTAATTTTAATTGTAATAAAAAAATTTTTAAAGCAAGTCTCTGTTCAGGAAATCTACTTTACCTAAAGCAAGTTGATTCTGTATTAGCTTCACAGGAAGTGTTAAGTTTGAGTGAATTCCTACTGCTCTGCCCCTCCCCTGCTCCCCACAAAGAAGCCTCCTAGTCGGGGTCAGGTGAGGCAAGTGAGGCATTCCTCTGGTGTAGAGTTTAAGGGCCCAAAAAGAGCTTCTTGTACTTGTTTCAGTTTGTTAGGGCTGCTTTAACACAGTGCTACAAACTGGGTAGCTTAAAACCACAGAAATGTATTCTCTTAAAGTTCTGGAGCCTAGAAATCCTAAATCAGAGTATTGGCAGGGCCACTCTCCCTCTGAAAGCTCTAGGGAAGAATCCTGCCTTGCCGCGTCCTAGCTTCTGGGGCCTCCTGGCAATCCTTGGCTTTTGGCAGCAAAAGTCCTTTTCTTTCCTTGGTCTTCACATGGCTGATTTCCCTTTGTTTGCTCTGTGTCTCTGAATGTCTCCAGGTCTTCGTTTCCTTATATAAGGACACCAGTCAGTGTGTTTTGGACCAACCCTAATTCAGTAGACTTCATCTTAACTAATTTTATCTGGAAAGACCCTACTGCCAAATAAAGTCAAATTCTGAAATTCTGGGTAGATAAGAACCTTGTGTGGGAGGGTCCCTATTCAGTCCATTATAGTAATCAAGATAAATGATACCAGGATATGACATTAAAAAAAAAGGGAACTAATGCAAAAATCCACAATGAACAAAATGTCAAAATATTACGTAAACAGGGTCTGATGATTGAAATTAGGGTAAAGCAAGTGAGGAGAATTGTGCAAGTACAGAGCTGGATGGATCTGTGCTTTTCTTAAAATTTTGATATTTTGTTCATGTTTTTTTCACATGAAGATTTAAAAAACATTGTATTAGGGCTCCTGGGTGGCTCAGTTGGTTAAGCAGCCAGCTTTGGATTTCAGCTCAGCTCATGATCTCAGGGTGGTGAGATCGTGCCTTGCCTCAGGCTGTGCTTGGCAAGGAGTCAGAGCCTGCTTGAGATTCTCTCCCTCTTCTTCTGCCCCTCCCCCTGCTTGTGTGCACACTCTTTAAAATAAATATATTTTTTAAATAAATAAAAAATAAAAAACATTGTATTGCAGTAATGGTCATCTTCCTCACTGAGATTTTGGCACCCGTTGTATTTTTCACTCAAGGTTAGTGTCTCACTTTTGCATCTCAGTCCTGGCCCTACTTTCTCACAGCATAATGGCTGGGATCCAAAGATGAACACCCTAAGAGAGGGTGCCAGGTAAAAGCTGTATTACCTTTTTGAGGTTTTATGGCTAGCATGGAAAGTCGTGTCTAAATCCAACACCTTCTGTTCATTAAAATTGAGTCACTTAATGTGTACCTATATTCAAAGGGAAGGAAATTTGACTCCTCTTGGTGGTTGGAATGGCAAAGAATTTGCAGGTATGTTTCATTTTTTTTTTTATCTTTTTAAAGGGTTTATTTCGGGGGGTCATGTCCTCACAAGTGGGGGGAGGGGTGGAGGGAGAGAGAATCTCAAGCAGCCTCCCTCCTCAGCGTGGGGCCTGACTTGGGGCCTGACTTGGGACTTGATCTCATGACCCTGAGATCATGACCTAAGTGGAAACAAACAGACACGTAACTGACCAAGCCACCCAGCACCCATGCAGGTATGTTTTAAGTTTATCATACACCTATTTGTCTTTTCTGTGGTGTTTTCTACATATACTAATTAATCTTTTCCTTATGAATGGATTCTACCCAACTTCCTTTCTAGTGCTGTTGGTACAGTCTGGGAGTGCTGATTGTGGGAGGCTTGCCTGAAAACTACAGAGAAAGAAAAGTGACATCGAAAAAGAAGGTCCCAAATCACCAAGGTGCCACTTGGCTTTTTTTTTTTTTTTTAATGTGCCACTTCCTTAACACCAATATCTTCAATCTCTTGGCTTATCAAATTGTTAAAACTCCTATGCCTAGCTTATAAGAGCCTCATCCTGGCTGTCCTTTTTAACACAATATACTTTTGGTTTTTTTAACTAGTAGACACGTGTATCCATTATTAAGCTCTTATCCTTTCATCTCCAAACCCACCCTTTTATACCAAGCTTGGTGATGCAGGGGGCCAAGATTCTGCAAGCACATCTCATCTTTGCCAGCTGCCCCCTGTTAGGGGGCGCTGGAGGGAGAATGGAAGACTGAATAACAAAGAAGAGATTGCTCCTTCCTGTTTATTTATGGAACTTTCTGGAAGCTTCCTGTCAACTTGCAGTTTTCTAAGGGGGCCCACAAACACCTTCACCTCAGCAGAGGCAGTTCTTCCCACAGGAGCTCATCCAGTTTGCAGCTTTACCAACACTCGGAGAGCCAGCTTCACTGTATATCCCTGCCCCACCCGAGGCACCGGTGCCAGCCGGACACTTCTCTTCCTCAGGTATGAGTTTCAGCTCCATACTGGTAGTTTTTAAGTTTAATAATTCCACCTCTTCCCTTTGTTCCCTCATTTCTAGGGGTGGAAACCTAAGTTAAAAAAAAAAATTTTTTTTTAATTAAATTCTATCTGTATAGACTGCTGGTGTGTTTTCTGTTCCCCAACTTGGACCTGACTGGGTAGCCAGGAGAGAATTCCTCAAAGATGTGATTTGTACATGAATTTGGGTTTGAATGCAGGTTTGAGTTCTGCACCAGTGAAACGGGATGCTCGTAGTGCACAGTGTGTTGGCATGGTGCGTCCGGTCACCCCCTCTGGTTGAGGGCTCAAGTGGCTGCTAGACTCCTTAGGTGTAGTGACAATAATGCGGACTGCGTGTGGGTGGATACTTTCGAGCGCCTTGGAGCCCTTACGGAAGAATATTACAAGCTTAGGTCTTTAAACACTCAGGTCGGGGTCAGAGAACCAGTGAGCTTTCCTCACAGCTCTAAATGAATCTCCTATCTTGTAGGCAGAGGGCTTAGGTAGCTGAGTATTAAACATTCACTTGTGAGGTTGCAGAATTGCAACGTTAATTGAATTCACAGCCTCTCGAAGTCTCTCCTGTGAAAGGACATTGATAGAGAAAGAATTGGGATATCTGTTTGGACTCAGATGAATCAGGAAAACTCAATTTCCTAGTCACTCTGTGCCTGTGAGAAGCAGTTGGCTTCCCTGTGTCTGAGGAAACTGGTCTTTCCTTGCTGGAAAACACTAATGATGTTACCTGCGGCAGTTTCCATTCTCAGGACTAAGCCAACTGCTTGCTATCTGCTGCACTTGTTACCAGTCGACCCATCACTAGGATCTCATCCTACTCTGACAAAGAAAGCACGAAATCCCAGCTGAAGAAGAAATGCTTATACGCCAAAAGAACTACAAGGCTTTGCTGATAAAGGGAGAAGTCTAGGGAATATGTGTGGAAATATGTTCTAAGAATGTGAGACAAAGGACGGGCTATAACAATAGTTTGGTCCAAATTGACTGGTTTGGGGCACTTACATATTCAGGATCTGATGTGTTAGCACACGTCGCAGGACATGGCTCCATAGTTGGCTAGCTACCGCAAGCCTGTTGGTGGCTACTTGTAGTGAAGCTTTCCTGGTATTATGTGGAGGGAATCCAAAGGCTTAGGGAGATAAGAGTGTTGGATTACACATATCTTGTTACCTGCATACCACCCCTCGCCTTCTCCAGCTACTCAGCTTCTACCCTCAGAAGGCCAGGTGAAAACCACTAACATTTAATTTTCCACAATTTCTGAGGGTCATGACTTGTTTAGCAGGGTAGTTGTAGCTCAGGGTCTTTGATGAGGCTGCAGTCAAGATGTTGGCTGAGAATCCTTTCTCTGTAGGTTGCCTGGGATAGAAGGATCTGTTTCCAAGATGGCTCACTTGTGCTCTTGGCAGGAGGCCGCAGTTAGTTGCCACATGAGCCTTTCCATAGCAGTTTGAGTGTCTTCATGTCATGGCAGCTGGCTTCTCCAGAGCAAGTGGGCTAAGGAGAGAGAGAAGGAGGTGGAAAGGCCACGATGTCATGGGCTAGCCTTGGAAGTGAGTTTGTATTCTATTGATCACATAGACCAACCATGACATGTGTTGGAGGAGACTGAAAGGGCAGGAATATCAAAGGCAGGAACCATTGGGAACTATGTTAAAAGCTGGCTATCACAGCAGCTTTGCCTTCCACCAACCAAACTGGCCACTTTCCTTCACCATAGATAGTTGTCAGGCTTCTGGGGGCTAGGCTCAGGGAGCCAATTCAAGGTTGGCTTTGTGGAGATTTGGTTTCTGTATCTTGGGGATATGTCGAAGTGATGGGCTAAGAACTGTGTGAAGAACCTCAGTGAGAGAAATTAATACAGTATGTTTTCTCCTGGCATTGAAGGTCACAGTAGGACCATGGATCTGTTTGGAGACATAGATGACATTTCTTCAGAGAGCGAGGGGGACAGTGAACAAACTATTCTGGGGCAGCCTGCTGTAAGTATAATCACTAACCTTAACAAGTTGTATTGCTCAAAGTAAAAAAGTTTCAAAGGCTGAAGGAGAGAGGACATTGATAATTGAGTAGCGGTTTGAAACATCTGACGAGTGGGTGACTTTCTCAGCTTTGTTGGGAATTGTGGATATTTGAGGGCACAGAACTACTCAGAATGAGGTTGGTGCCAAACTTTAGGGGCTAAACTGTGAGGACTCATAATTTGAAAGCCTTTAAATTTTTCTTTTATCTTTTTTTTTCCCCAAGATTTTATTTATTTATTTGAGAGAGAGACACAGAGATAGAGAAATCATGAGCAGGGAGGAGAGGAAGAAGCAGATTCCCTGAAGAGCAGGGAGCCTGATGCGGGGTTCGATCCCAGGACCCTGGGATCATGACCTGAGCTGAAGGCAGGTGCTTAACGACTAAGCCACTGAGGTGCCCCTTGATTTAAGTTTTTCTTTTCGTTCATTTGTTCTTTTTTTTAAAGATTTTGTCAGAGAAAACACAAGAAGGGGGAGGGGCATGCAGAAGAAGCAGGCTCCCTGCTGTGCAAGAAGCCAGATACAGGGCTCAATCCCAGGACTTTGGGCTCATGACCTGAGCCAAAGGCAGATACTTAACCGACTGAGCCACCCAGGCGCCCCTTGATTTAAGTTTTTCTTTTCTTTCTTTTTTTTTTTTAAAGGCTTTATTTATTGGGGCACCCGGGAGGCTCAGTGGGTTAAAGCCTCTGCCTTCGGCTCAGGTCATGGTCTCAGGGTCCTGGGATCGAGCCCTGTATCGGGCTCTCTGCTTAGTAGGGAGCCTGCTTCCCCCCCCCCCTCTCTGCCTGCTTGTGATCTCTCTCTCGCTATCTCAAATAAATAAATAAAATCTTAAAAAAAAAAAAGGCTTTATTTGTCAGAGAGAGCGATCTGACAGAGATCAGATCTGATCTGTCAGAGATCAGAGAGAGAGAGGGAATACAAGCACAGGGAAGAGCAGGCAGAGAGAGAAGCAAGCTCCCCACTGAGCAGGGGGTCCAAAGAGGGGCTCGATCCCAGGATCCTGGGATCATGACCTGAGCCGAAGGCAGGTGCTTAACCAACTGAGCCCCGCAGGCGTCTCCGATTGAAGTTTTTCCTAACACAAACCTGTGCCAGAAAGCATGTGCTATTTGACTTTCTTCTCTGATTTTAATAGTCAGTACTATGGGGTTGTATATTTTCACCATTCTGTCATTTAATGTCTTACGCAAACTGGATATGTCAACAAAATTGATATTTTTTTCTGGTAAAACAGACTAACAGATCTTATTTCCCATGGTGGTATTTTGCGGGAGAGAATGAAATTTTAGGGAGAGGCCTGGAGGGGTTGCTCTTTTGTTCCTAAAGTGGTATCTGAATTTATTTTTGGTCACACCTGTATCTCTTAGTATTCTGGAAGAGCTGGAGCATTTTCAGTTTCACTTCAAGCTCTCACATCCTGATTCCTCTCTTAGGATGAACGTGGAGCGCCTCAGGACCAACAGGAGGAAGAGCCGATTTCTGAAACCAGAATAGAAGTAGAAATTCCCAGTATCAACTCTGATTTAGGAAATGAATTGTACTTTGTTAAACTACCTAAATTTCTCAGCATAGAACCCAAGTAAGAGGACTGATTAAAATTTTTTTTCAAGATATTAAAATATGGGGAATGTAAATGTTTTTTCTTAACATAAATTGGCTAATTATAAAGATAGGAGATTCCTCCTATATCTCTGGAAAAGTAAATTTAGGATGTGCTGTGGTAAAAAATGATGAGTTACTGGTAGGAGAATTTTATTTTATTTTTAAAGCTTTTATTTTATTTTCAGATTTTATTTATTTGTCAGAGAGAATACAAGCAGGGGGAGCAGCAGGCAGAGGGAGAAGCAGGCTCCCCACTGAGCAGAGAGCCCAATGCTCAGCTCCATCTCAGGACCCTGGGATCATGACCCGAGTTTGCTAGAGAAATCATAAATGTTCAGTGCAAAAGCTACTATGACTAGAAAAGACAATGATTTTGGACAACAAAATAGTATTGATGGGTTTTTTTCATGAAGGTTCTTGAGTATAACCTCTTGTATAATTACATGGGATAATTTTCTTTTAAAAAAAACTGGAAAGATAGACCAGGTCTTATTTATATTTTAGAAGACATATTTCTTCAAGACTTTGAATTGTGAATAACAATTCATACTTGGATTTTATTTCTGATGTTTTAAAATAAAATTTCAAGAAAGTACACCAATTTGCATACTTTCTTGATATTCTATATGAAGTTATTTGTCTACTGTGACTTTTAACATATTGGTGCATGTTGTAAAGATGATTGTTTTATAAGTATTAATAATATTACTAAATATGGCTAATATGAGATTAAAAAACAATTTTTAGACCTTTTGATCCTCAATATTATGAAGATGAATTTGAAGGTGAGAAAGTGCTTGATGAGGAAGATAGAACCAGGTTAAGATTAAAGGTACGATTCTATACTTAATTCCTTTTTCTTTTGAAGTTTTTGTTAAGTAAAACAGAGATAATAATTGGAGACTTGAGATTATGAAATGATCTTTTATGTTTACTCTTCAGTCAATAAATAACTTAAGAACAAGGACTGAAGTGTCTTTTCAGAATATTTTTAGGGGAAAAGTTACATACCCTTTTTTAAAAATCCCTATAATTGTCACTTTTCTAACCTTTTTCTCCCAGTTGTAGTACTTTCTCCCAGTTGTACTCCCATTTTTCAATGGAAGTAATGATAAAAATTCTTAAATTGTTAGCTACTTCCTTTAGGATAAATATAGTTAGGTATACGGAACTGCCTCTACATTTTATAGTGAGTAGGTCCTCGCAACTTCCCTCAATAGAAATCTCCCGGGCTCTTTATGGAATTCAGACTAGGCACAAAGAGAGGCCTTGCCTTCAGGCGGTTCCTCTCAAGAAGGCCTGGGGCGGCCGGATACTGCAGTGCTTTCACTGGGCTGTTATCTTCTCACTTGGGGTTGGGATGAGCTTCTCGGGATGGTTTCGAGGGCAGAACCAATTTTTATGTTACCTTTGTGATTTGGAGTTCCCTGCTATATGGGTAGCACACATTTGAACTAAAAAACAGGGTAACGAGGAAGTCTCAAGTTTAAATTGTTGATTACTTAATTGTGTATTCTTTTATCTTTTTATTTTTCATTTAACGTGTAAAGCTTCCCTGTCTTACTAGGTCAGGCTTACTAGTCCCTCCTTTGTTGGGTTCATAGCCCTTCAAGTGGACTGGCCATAGGCACAGGTCTCCATTTTAACCGTCTACCCCATGTGGACCCAAAGCCTCATCCTTTCTTCTTTGGAGCTCCTAGTGTGTGTGGTAAATCCTCTATCCTGTGTTCTGCTTGCACTGCTATGAATGAAAGCTTAGGAAAGATTTAAACAAAATGGTTAGTTTAATCAGTATCTCTCGGTGTCTGTAGTGGGAGGGTTTCAGCATTGCCTGATGGACTAGTTCTCTTGTGAGCTTCCATTAGCCCCGTGAGGGAAAAAGAGCATGCACTTTAGTTACATTGGTTTTCTAATGCCTCTGTGTTTTGAACCAGGTAGAAAATACGATAAGATGGAGGAAACGCCGGGACGAGGAAGGAAATGAAATTAAGGAAAGCAATGCTCGGGTGGTCAAGTGGTCGGATGGGAGGTGAGCCCATAATGCCTGGAGGGCACCGGAAGACCTAGAGGGATGCCTGGGAGGAACGGGGTTCTCTGTGTAGGACCTTACTTTGGGGCTATCTTTCATTAAAGAATTAAAATCTAGGCCTCTGGGAGGACACTTCAGCAGGGGGCCCAGTGATCAGTTCATGGTAGCAGCCTTCCCAGCGGGAAAGCCTAATGCTAGCTCGCATGTAGGAGCCACTGTTGGGCGGTATACACTGGTATTTTGGGAACGAAGTGTTTCTGTCTTATGAAGTGGTAGAGATTGGGAAAACGACAAAACAATTATATTTCAAGTTGAAGGATGAATTTTACCACCTTTGGCTTTAAACGGGAATATGTTACTTCCAGCACCTGTTTTTCTCATGAATTCGGGACACAGTGCCACGGCATTTTCAGTAAAGCCTAAGGGGAAAATGGAAACTGTGGGCTTTGTTGGATGTCCGCCGCAGTACTGAACGGTTTCTCGTTTGCAGCCTTTCCCTGCATCTGGGCAGTGAAGTGTTTGATGTCTACAAAGCCCCAATGCAGGGGAACCACAACCACCTGTTCGTTCGAGAAGACACTGGTCTACAGGGACAAGCCGTCTTTAAATCCAAACTCACCTTTAGGTAACTGTTCATGCTGACAAGTTGTCCCTGGTAGTTCGCGAGCCGCAAGGCAGAGAGTCGTGCGCAAAGCCTGGCTCAGCCCTGATGGACAGGATTTCAAGGTGCAGCCCACCAGGCACGTGGTCTGGTCCCCATGCCATTTGTTTACTACAGATCGCTGTTCCTCAGGGAGCCAGTCCACGCTGCCAAACCAACCCGAGATCCCCGTATAAACCAGAAGACAGTGAATGAATTCACGTCGGTCAGTGCACCTGGTAGGAGCCCCAGAAGACTGGTCTTTGGCGCTCAGCAGGCTGTGTCCTTTGCCTTCCCTGGAATTTAGCTGGGAGGCTGGCCGGGCGTGAGCCTGCTGTTGGCGTGTGCACACAGGGGAGGAAAGGGCGAGATGACCCGTGGGGCTGCAGCCCGACCCCCAGCCAGCGGGTGCTCCATATCCAGCCTTTTCGCTGCATGCTACTTGCTCCGCTCGTTCGCACGCCTTCCCTCTAGGGACCCTGTGCTGTTGTCCTTCATGTGGCTCTCCGCCAAGCGGGGCACTTAGCCGACTAACAGTGGGCACAAGGTTTCTTTTTGAGGTCATGGGAATGTTCTAAAATCAGATTGTAGTGGCAGCCGTGTGGCTCAGTCATTAAGTGTCAGGTGATCTCAGGGTCCTGGGATCGAGTCCCTCGTGGGACTCCTTGCTCAGCGGGGAGCCTTTTTCTCTCCCTCCTCTTCTGTTCCTCCCACCTCCACTAGGGTTCTCTCTCCCTCTCAAATAAATAAAATCTTTATCAATAAATATAATAAATCAGATTGTGATAATGGTTGCACGACTTTATAATTTTCTTTTTAAGAATTTTATTTGTTTGAGGGCGCCTGGGTGGCTCAGTTGGTTGAGTGACTGCCTTCAGCTCAGATCATGATCCTGGAGTCCCCGGATCGAGTCCTGCATCGGGCTCCCTGCTGAGCCGGGGGTCTGCTTCCCTCTCTGACCTTCCCCCCCTCATACTCGCTCGCTCTCATTCTCTCTCTCTCAAATAAATAAAAATCTTAAAAAATACTTGAGAGAGAGAGAGCACAAGCTGGGGGAGCAGCAGGCAGAGGAAGAGGGAGAAGCAGACTCCTCACCAAGCAGGGAACCCGATGTGGGGCTTGATCCCAGGACCCTGAGAAGGTAGAAGCTTAACTGGCTGAGCCACCCAGGCCCCCAACAACTTTATAATCTAAAAAATTATTTAATTGTATATTTAAATGAGCGAATTTTATGGTATGTAAATTACGCTCAATAAACCTGTTACTCCTTTTTAAGGACAGATAGCTTTGAGGTTGTGTCTCATTTCTGTGTAAGCTTGAAGAGTCTCAATCTCACTTATTTTAACTTCTATATTTTTTAGGGAGTGTGTGTGACTTGGGGGGGAGGTGCAGAGGGAGAGGCAGAGAGGATCGTAAGCAGGCTCCACGCTGAGCTCCGACCCCGACGCGGGGCTCCCATCTCACGACCCTGAGATCGTGACCTGAGCTGAAATCCAAGAGTCGGATGCTTAACGGACTGAGCCACCAGGCGCCCCTCCCTCTCACCATTTTTAGTTTCCTTATCTATAAAATGGAGATAATATGTACTTCACAGGGCTGTGTGTGAAATCATACGTTAGATGTCATGCAGTTCAGAGAACTGGTATGATAAATGCTGTTCAAATCTCGCCTCTTCCCGAGCTTTCTCGATGGGAGGTACAAGAGACAAAGGATTCTACGGCATGCTTTGTTTCCATCGTGCTCAGTGTTCACTTTCCTTACGTCCCATCTCTCTCCAGTCTCAGGGATGCTCTCCTAAGGTCTCCCTGTCTTCTTTCGGATGTGATATACTGCTTTCCGCGCCAGGGACTCCCAGTCCAGCTGCTACTGCCCTGCGCTGTCCGGAGGCCTCCTTGCCTTGACCTTCCTTCTAATCGTACTCAGCTGGAGGGACGCCTGTTTCGTTCTAGAATCACGACTTCTGGCCTCTGCACCACCCGCACGGAACTGAGATTTCCTATCCCGTCTTTTCTGATTGTTGTCAGGGGTGGGCTGGTGGGGGTGGTTTCTTTGGAAAAGCCTTTGACCTTGCCTCCTGCTCTCCTCCTTCCTCCACTTGCATGTCACCCCATCGGCATTCCCGGGAGAAGGGACGGAGGGAGAGAGCGGAGAGTGAGGAGGCTCCGAGCGCCAGGACCCGCGGCTCGGCCTCCCTCCTCCGCTGAGGGGGAGGTGGTCACTGTCCGCGGCTGTCTGTGCCAGGGGTCGAATCGCCTCTGACTGTTCTTAGTCTGCAGTGTGGCATTCTTGTCTCCCAGCAGACCTCACTCTACAGACTGTGCCACACACAGAAAGATGACCCTGCCGCTCGATAAGAGATGCTCAAAGACACAGAGGATTAGAATCTTACCGATGGCTGGCCGTGACCCTGAATGTCAGCGCACAGAGATGATTAAGGTACGTTGGTTAAACTTTATCCTGGGAATTTTGGGGTATTAAGAGCTGTAGTTTCCAGAATATTAATCCACAATTTTATATGGCCACAACCATTTTATTTCTTGCTCTTATCAGGGAGCCAGCTTCAAGCCAAGCGTGGAATGTCAGTGGCCACTGGTGAGATACAGCAAACCAGACACTCGTGCTCTCTCTCCAGTTTATGAGATCTCAGGGGAAATCTGATAATTTAGAAAATGTGACCTTTGACAGTTATCGTAAAACTTTGTTAGCCAGATAGGAAATGCTAGGAAGGTCAAAGAGATGTTCCCGACTCGACAGCTGCTCTGCCTCATGAACACCAGTGTGTGGATGGCCAGGGAGGAAGGCTGTGACTGTTGTGCTTTGGGGCTCAGGGACCCTCCCCGTCCTGTCATCAGGAGCTAGGGGGAAGCTCTCTGGCAGAAGGGGCCCAG
>CM052797.1:34903205-35006985 GCA_028533885.1 Nasua narica | reverse complement strand
AAACATATAGCAAATGAAACAGAGTGACATCACCCAGGAAGTGGACAAAGAAAAGAAGACCTAGGACTGAGCCCCAGGCCATTCCAATGCTTGGAGGTAGGGAAGATGAGGAGGGGACCAGAGAAGGGATGTCCGGTGAGGAGAAAGGAGAACCAAAGGGAGTGATGTCCTCAAAGCCAAGTGAAGAAAAAGGTTCATACCACGATCAAGTGGGATTTATCTCAGGAATGCAAGGTTGACTTAATAGGCAAAAGTTAGTCAATGTAATATACTATATTAATAAAGTACAAAAACCACATGATCATCTCAATACACATATTAAAAGCATTTGACAAAATCCAACACTGTAGATACATAAATGGAATCCTCTGCAGATGTTAAAAGAATGGTGTAGAACTTTATGTAGTGATATGAAAAGATCTCGGATATACTGTTCAGTGAAAAATTAAGTTACAAAACAGCACATATTGCATGACTTCATTTTTAAAAATTAAAGGGAAGAAATATAGGAAATAATAATCATAAAAGTAAATAACGCATTGCCCAACAGTGAGCTAAACATCATGAAGAGTAAATCTTGATCATAAAATCGGTCGAGCCACCTCTAACACACCAGTCACCATCTCACTATTATTGGTAGTAGCTTACTCACAACAGCGACGGGGTCATTGCTCCGCGTGGCTGCAAGACTGAAGTATTTCACGTGTGTGTTGGTTTCCAAAGCTTTCGCAAAATCTTTTAGGGTCGGAACTGGGATATTCTGGGAAAACAATCATGTGAAATAGGACATTTCAGTTTTTAGGAAATTCGGTCCATTAATCAAATAATATTTGTACTTTTTTTTTCATTAAATGTACTCAGAAATTAGGGACGCCTGGGTGGCTCAGTTGGTTGAGCAGCTGCCTTTGGCTCAGGTCATGATCCCGGCATTGTGGGATCGAGTCCCGCATGGTGCTCCTTGCTCCGCAGGGAGCCTGCTCCTCTCTCTGCCTCTGCCTGCCTCTCTGCCTGCTTGTGTTCTCTCTCTGTCAAATAAATAAATAAATAAATAATCTTAAAAAAAAAATGTACTCAGAAATTACACAGGGGGTGGGGAGAAAAAATTATATAAACAAAACATTTACAAAAGAAATCAAACAGCCTCTTTCATAACTATTTGATTTCTCTATTAGATTTCTCTATTATTGTACATTTGCACAAACTGCTGACCTAGAGCAGAGTTTATATCATCATTTCTCTAGCATTTTGATTAAAGAAACCTTCATTATTCTACAATTAACTATTTGAATTATAGGATGCCAACACCTGAGTATTCAAAATGGATCCACTTTTCTCCAAAGGGAGAGATGTCACTTAGTTTAAGCTATAATAAGAGAGATTAACCCTACACTACCTGAAATGTGGAATGATACAGTTCTAGAAGGCACTAACTTCTCCCTTTAGTACCAAGACTACAATTCCCTGTAGCCTGGCACAACTGGCGGTGGCTGTACAACTTCTGCACTGGTCAAACTCATTTTCAGGTCATTACCTGTTGATTTAGTTATGTGAGGACTGAATTTTTTTTTTTTAAATATTTTATTTATTTATTTAACAGAGAGAGAACACAGGCAGGCAGAGACAGAGAGAGGAGCAGGCTCCCTGCCGAGTAAGGAGCCCGATGTGGGACTCGATCCCAGGACCCTGGGATCATGACCTGAGCCGAAGGCAGCTGCTTAACCAACTGAGCCACCCAGGCGTCCCAGGACTGAATTTTTTTTTAATTAAAATTAGCAGGGGCGCCTGGGTGGCTCAGTGGGTTAAAGCCTCTGCCTTTGGCTCGGGTCATGATCTAAGGGTCCTGGGATCAAGCCCCGCATCGGACTCTCCGCTCAGCGGGGAGTCTGCTTCCCTCCCTCTCTCTCTGCCTACTTGTGACTCTCTCTCTCTGTCAAATAAATAAATAAAATCTTTAAAAAAAATAATAAAATAAAAAAAATAAAATTAGCGATCAACTAGGAATGTTAGCTTTTTTCAAGGCTTGCTTTCTTCAGCTCATAGGAAGGAACACCTGCTAAAGGAGCACAGAGGTCTTATTCCCTAGGTTCTTAAAATTCCCAGATGTTATCTCAGCCCTTAATACAAATAAAAATTTAAAATGAGGAATTCTTAATAGTAAAATTAAATGAGGAATTCTTTTTTTTTTTTAAAGATTTTTTAAATTTATTTTATTAGAGAGAGAGTGAGAATGAGAAGGGAGAAGGTCAGAGGGAGAAGCAGACTTCCCGCAGAGCCGGGAGTCCGATATAGGACTCGATCCCGGAACTCCGGGATCATGACCTGAGCCGAAGGCAGTCGCCCAACCAACTGAGCCACCCAGGCGCCCTAAATGAGGAATTCTTAATGCAGGCATTATACAACGACCATTACTTAAGAGATAATCTGAATTTACTCTTTGGTAATTAATCATCCCTAAACTCTCCTAATTCATTTCTTCTTTACTCCAAAGAAGCATCGCATTTTTTTAAAAAGTCAAGATCCCAGAAAGCCCACTACTAGGTGTTTACTCCAGAGAAATGAAAACCTATTTTAACATGTTCAGATGTGTTTAATAGCTTTAGTATAATCATCCTAAACCAGAGGGAATCCATATGTCTATCAAGTAGTGAATTGCAGCATATCCATATAACAGAATACTATTCAACGAACTACTGACATATACAACCACACGGATGAATCTCAAATGCATTATGCTAAGTGAAAGAAGCCAGACTTAAAAGGCTCATACTATATGATTCCATTCACAGGACATTCTGGAGAAGGCAAATGAAGGAAAAAAAAATAGATACGAGTGGTCAGGGGCTAGAGTTGGGGGCAGAGAACGGTAACAAAGGGGACTGACATGTTCCACATCTATGGTGGTGGCTGTACAACTTCTGCATTGGTCAAAACTCATCGAACTGTACAATGAATAGGCAGAATTTCAGTAGGTAGCAGAATCTGGTTCAATACAAGAATACCTCAAGAAACCACATTAAAAAAAAAAAAAAAATCCTGAAAGACGAAATGCTCTTAGAAGTAGGCAGTACTTTGGAAGCCAGAAAGATTTATGCTAACAAGTGTAGAGTTTACATTTTTATATGATACTTTTTAAAAAGCGAGTCAGAAAAATATTATACTTCAATTTCTAAAATATATAGGAATCTAAGCATACTGTTAGGAGTAAAAACTTTAAGTAGAAATTTAGAATAAAAAAAAAAAAAAGAAATTTAGAATCACACTATCAAAACTGCCCAACTCTCATCCTAAATCTAATTTACTTAAATCAAGTCAAAACGTTTGCTTAGCACACATACCTTTATATTATTCAAATTAACTTCAACAAGATGAACATCATTTTCTTTAATTCTCTTTAAACTCTCTTCAACATTGGTTGGATTTGGTGGCTCATCAAATACTGGAAGAATCTTTTCACCTTTTACCACATCTGTAGTAACAAACAAAAAGAGCAAGAGTCTCACTGGCTGATACTATTAGAGTGCATGCATATATGAGCTTAACACAAAGAACAGACATGTACAAGCACATTCAATACAACTAACCAGAAAGTTTTCCCCCACAATTTCTAAAAGATCTTTCACATGTTAACACTTATTTATTTTTTATTTATTTGAGAGAGAGAGAGAGAGAGAGGAGAAGGTCAGCGGGAGAAGCAGACTTCCCGCAGAGCTGGGAGCCTGATATGGGACTCGATCCCGGGACTCCGGGATCATGACCTGAGCCGAAGGCAGTCGCCCAACCAACTGAGCCACCCAGGCGCCCCTTAACATGTATTTAAAGCACTCAAAACAAATGTCATCCTCTCGTATCATTTTCTCTGAGATTTAACTAGTAATTACTGTAAAGGCAGTACGAACCACAGACTTAAAGAAACACAGGCTCAGTGAGAAGAGTAAGGTGATGAAGGACACGTGACCGCTTTCTCTTATGGGGAGTACTATGCATGGGAAAAAGGGGAGGATGAGTAGGAATGGGAAGGGGGAAACAGACAGGTAATGGTACACAAAAGAGCTACTGAGACAGAAATCCCCCAAATTACTGCTCCCCTTCACTCCTATTTCCCAATCCTTCACCATATAAACTATATCCATACACATGGTCAAAATACGACTAAACAAAGCTGAAAGAGAACTCAGGAGCCTTGAATCCTCTAATGAGATGTAAGTACACTTTGATGTGTATGTGAAGGTCTATAAACACATCTGACAGGCAAACTTTAATGGATAGATTTTCTGGGGAGAAAACCTATAGCACCAGATTCATGGCAAATGACCAAAAAAAGTTAAGAACAACTGACAGAAAGATTGACAGGATCACTGTCTGACTTAGTTCTTCCCTTCTGCATCTGCCTTCAGCTCAGGTCATGATCCTAGGGTCCTGGAACCAAGCCCCACATAGGGCCCCCTGCTCAGTGGGGAGTCTGCTCCCTCTCCCTCTGCCCCTCCCTCTGCTCTTGGCTCTCTCTCCCACGGTCTCTTTCAAATAAGTAAAATCTTAAAAAAAAAAAAAAGAAGAAGTCAAAGTATACTGAACAAATTCCCTCTAGGAGTACCTTGTCCTTTTCAAATTTATTACACACATACACAGATAGCATCCTGAGGAGATCAATTTAGACGATGGCCTGAAAATTATTTTCCTTAGGGATGTGGAAAGATCTGGATATATCTGGCCTGGACGTATATATTTAAAAAAGTATGCTCACTGTTTTCAGATTTATCCTGTAGAAGAAGAGAGAAACTTCAAGTTGTGCTGAAAGGCTAGGTTAGAACAGGTATAGACTGCCTGGAGGCAGAATTTGGTTCAATACAAGGATAAGCTTTCTACCAGAGTTCTGCTAAAAGGACAGAGTGGGCTCCCTCTCACCTAAGTTCAGCAAGGTAATCTTAAGACTGTAGGTCAAGGGGGATGAGAAGAGCTTCCTCACTACAAAGAAAACTGAACAAGTTCTATCTCAATTCTAAATTTTACAAAATCAAAATATTTCTTTCCTCACTCCACAGAGTATGTGCATTTAAAGAGCACTGCTTCTGAATGAAGTAATGGATCCAGTGAATGGGATGCTGAAACCATTAAGAAAGGCTCATGGGAGAATTTAAATGATGGATCAGGCTGCTAACATTTTAACACACTGATGAATTTTGGCACATTCCCCAAAGAGGAGTGACTAGACTTGATATGCTTCCTAATGTGATTCAATCACCACCTAGGAAGCATTCTTGCCCCCCAACCCCCCCAAAACAAAAAATTGTACCTGAATCTGAATAAGCCACTAAAAAATAATAGTTTACAGAAACATAGGAGACAGAGAAATAAGTAAAAGGATATCAAAAGGGGACGATGGTGGCAGAGTAAGAGGACCCTAGGTTCATTTTGTCCCACAAATACAACTAGGTAACTATCAAATCATCCTAAATACCCCAAAAATTGATGTGAAGACTGGCAGAACAAACCCCACAACTAAAGGCAGAGAAGAGGCTGCATCAAAGAAGGTAGGAAGTGTAAAGACTTGGTTTGGGAAAGAAACAGATCATGGCCACTGTAGTGGGGAGGGAGCCACAGTTGCAAAGAAGAGTGAAAGACAGACAAGCACAAAGGGGAGCGCATGGAAAAAATGAATCTCCACAGCAACTGGCCTGGAAGGTAGGAGGGCCCTGAATTTCAGGAGTTCTTGCAACCAGCAAGGCTTAAAGCCTGGAGTTTTAAAGGTCAGTGTACTTGGCTGTGGGAGACCTCAGAGGACTTTAGGGGCTGCTCTTGGAGAGAAAGCAAGCAAAGAGCCTGTGGCCATATAGGATAGAAATAGCAACCTGAAGAGTGCCTGGGGCACATAGTGGGAAGGTTAACTATTCATCTCAGTATGACCCAGAGAAGCAGCATTCACAGAGAAACCTCTCAAGGAACAAAGGAACTGGCAGGTGCAATTTCCCCCCTCTGCCTCTCAGCATAAGCACAGGGCCAATGCTCACTGCACCTAATTTGCTTACACCATATCCTGTCCCTTCACACCCTGGCAGATCTGCCCTTCCCTGTCACACTTGCCTCAATCCCAGCACAGCAGAACCCTCCCCCAGAAGTCCAGCCCAAATCCTTGCCAATACCAAGTCTCCTGACACAGGTGTTTTGCAAGGCCTCAGTTCCAGTGGTAGTGGTGAGAGGTCTCGTTTCACAAGCAAATCAGAGCACATCCAGTTAAAATGTGCTGCATTCAGGCAGGGACCAAATGCCCACAACAGGCAAGGAGAACCTCGGCAAAATGACTGGACTGAAGGATAAAGCGGCTGGCACAGAACAGTAGGTCACATACAGAACACACTGGAGACAATTCTAGAAGCACCAAGCCCTGGGGAACAGAGGACACACTATACTACAAGACTTTTTTTTTTTTTTTAAGATAGTATTTATTTGACAAAGAGACATCAAGAGAGGGAATACAAAAAAAAAAAAAGAAAAAGAGAGAGAGATAAGAGGGAATACAAGCATGGGGAGTCAGAGAGGGAGAAGCAGGTTCCCCGCCGAGCAGAGATCCCTACACGGGGCTCAATCCCAGGACCCCAGAATCACAACCCGAGCTGAAGGCAGATGCCCAGTGACTGAGCCACGCAGGCGCCCCACTACAAGACCTCTTCAAAAAGCCATTACCCTCAACAACAGGAGATGCAGCTGACTTTTCTAACACAGAGAATCAGGCACAGAGACTTACACCAAATGAGAAGACAAAGGAATTTGTCCCAAATGAAAGAATAAAACAAGACCACAGCAGGAGATCCAAGCAAAACAGATTTAAGTAACATGCCTGATGGAAATTTAAAGCAATGATCATAAGAATACTCACTAGACTTGAGAAATGAGTGGAGGACACCAGTGAGACCATTGTCACAGAGGTAAGGAATAACATACCACAGATAAAGAGCTCAAAAAACAAATGAGAAACATGCTTGATGGAATGAACAGCAAGATGGAAGAAGCAGAGGAACAAATTAATGACCTAGAAGACAGAGCAATGGAAAGTAATCAAGTTGAACAAAAGAGAAAAAAAAATTATGCAAAACAAAAATAGGGAACTCAGTGACTCCATCAAACATAACCTTCATATTATAGGGTTCCCAGAAGAAGAGAGGAAAAGGGGACAGAGAATTTATTTGAAGAAATAATAGCTGAAAACGTCCCTCATTTGGGGTAGGAAACAGAAATCCATATCCAGGAGGCAGAGAGAGGCCCCAATAAAATCACCAAAGAAGGTCCACCCTAAGACATACTGTAATTAAAATATATAGTGATATATAGAATTACTAATACACTAATATAGTTATAAAGAAAACATATTAAAAGCAGCAAGACAAAAGACAGTTACAATACAAAGGAAACCCCATATGGCTACTGGAATTTTTCAGCAGAAACTCTTCAAGCCAGAGGAGAGTGGCATGAGATATTCAAAGTGTTGAAAGGGAAAAACCTACAGCCAAGAATACTCTATCCCAGCAAGACTATCACCCAGAAGAGGAGAGATAAAAAGTTTCCAAATAAAAACTAAAGGAGTTTATTACTATTAAACTTGCCCTGCAAGAACTATTAAAGGGGACTCTTTGGAGAGGAAAGGCCAAAAATGACAGTATGACAGTAGGAAACACAAAAAGCAGTTAAAATGAGTATTTCTGTAAAAAAAAAAAAAAAAAAAATCAGTCAAGGAACACACAAAGTAAAAGGATGTAAAATATGACACTGTAGACCTAAAAGGTGGGGAGGAGAGGAGTACAGAATGGGTTCAAACTTAAACAACCATCAACTTAACATAGACTATATGCAGATGTTATATACCTAATAATAACCACGAATCAAACACCCCTAACAGATATGCAAAGAATAAGGAGAAAAATCCAAATATATCACTAAAGAAAATCAGCAAATTGTGAAAGACAAGAAATGATCAGAAAAAAAATCTTCAGAAAGAACCACAAGTAATAAGATGGCAATAAATACCTATCTATCCAATAATCACTTTGAATGTAAATTGACTGAACACTCCAATCAAAAGACAGTTTCAGAATGGGTAAAAAAAAAAAAAAAGACCCATCTATATGCTGCCTGGAAGAGACACATTTTAGACTTAAAGACACCTGTAGACTGAAAGTGAGAGGATTGAGAAACACTTAGGCAAATGATGTCAAAAGAAGTTGGAGTAGCAGTACTTATACTGGAGAAAGTAGACTTTTAAAACAAAGACTTCACAAGAGACAAAGAAGGATACTACATAATCATAAAGAGCCTACATAATCATAAAGGGAACAGCCCAACAAGATATGACAAGTGTAAATATTTATGCATCCAAATACATAAAAGTATTAAGAAATATGAACTAATCAATAACAATACAATTATAGCAGGGGACTTTTATACCCCACTTATATCAATGGACAGATCATCTAAACAGAAAATCATCAAGGAAACAATGGATTTGAATGACACATTGGAGCAGACAGACGTAATAGATATATTTGGAACATTCCGTCCTAAAACAGCAGAATACACATTCTTTTCAAGTGCACACAGAACATTCTTCAGAACAGATCCCATATTAGGCCACAAAACAAGCCTCAACAAATCCAAAAAGATCGAAGTCATACCAGGCATCTTTTCTGACCCCAATGCTATGAAACTAGGAGTCAACCACAAGAAAAAAATCTGGAAGACCACAAATACATGGAAGTTAAATAACATGAAAACACGCTCATCAGCACTCATCATCAGGGAAATGCAAATCAAAACTATATCTCACACCTGTTGGAATGGCTAAAATCAAAAATAAAAGAAACAACAAATGTTAACGAGGATGTGGAGAAAAAGAAACCCTCCTCTTGCACTGTTGGTGGGAATGCAAACTGGTGCAGCCACAGTGGAAAGCAGTACGGGGGTTCCTCAGAAAGTCAGAAATAGGGGCACCTGGGTGGCTCAGTGGGTTAAAGCCTCTGCCATCGTCTCAGGTCATGATCTCAGGGTCTTGGGATCGAGCCCCTCGTTGGGCTCTCTGCTCAGCAGGGAGCCTGCTTCCCCCTCTCTCTCTGCCTCTCTGCCTACTTGTGATCTCTCTCTGTCAAATAAATAAATAAAATCTTAAAAAAAAAGTTAGAAATAGAACTACATGATCTAGCAACTGCACTACTGAGTATTTACCCAAAGAATACAAAAGCGCTAATTCAAAAGGATACACACACCCCTATGTTAATGGCAGCATTATTTACTATACCCAAGATATGGAAGCAACTTAAGTGTCCATCCATGAATGAATGGATAAAGGAAACATGGTATATATATATAATGGAATATTACTCAGCCATAAAGAAGAATGATATCTTTCCATTTGTAATAACATGGATGTACCTAGAGAACATTTTGCTAAGTGAAATAAATCAGACAGAGAAAGACAAATAACATATGATTTCACTTATATGTGGAATCTAAAAAACAGAACAGGGGTGCCTGGGTGGCTCAGTGGGTTAAAGCTTCTGCCTTCGGCTCAGGTCATGATCTCGGAGTCCTGGGATCAACCCCCACATTGGGCTCTCTGCTTGGCGGGGAGCCTGCTTCGCCGCCCCCCTCCCCCCCCCCACACCCCCTCCCGCCGCCTGCCTCTCTGACTACTTGTGGTCTCTCTCTCTGTCAAGTGAATAAATAAAATCTTAAAAAAAAAAAAAAACCATGTATAAGTGGATCTATACATTTCAAACTTGTGTCGTTTAAGGGTCAAAAGTAATATTATTATTGAAAAGTTACTAGAAATAGCTGCAGTATGATCCCATTTTTATAAAAAACAAAAGACTGTGTAATATGTATGTATATATGTATGTATATAACATACATATATATGTGTGTATACATATATATGTTTGTATGAACATAGTATAAGTCTAGAAGGATATACACCAAGTTGTTAACAGGTTGGGGGTGGGAAGAGCAGAAGGCATGATGGCTATTAACAGAGAAACTTTTACTTCTTACCTCATTTACTTAGGTATTGTTCAAATGTGTTACAAAATTATGTATTACTTTGGTCCATTTAAAACACCCTATATGGGGGCACCTGGGTGGCTCAGTGTATAAAACACCCTATAAATGATTTTTTCTTAAAAAGCCTTGTCTTAGGGGGCACCTAGGTGGCTCAGTGGGTTAAAGCCTCTGCCTTCGGCTCGGGTCATGCTCTCAGGGTCCTGGGATCGAGCCCCGCATCGGGCTCTCTGCTCAGTAGTGAGTCTGCTTCCCCCTCTCTCTGCCTGCCTCTCTGCCTACTTGTGATCTCTCTCTGTCAAATAAATAAAATCTTTAAAAAAAATTAAAAGCCTTGCCTTAGGCTGTTTAATATTAGTATCAGATTAAAAGGTTTAGGAGAGGGGCGCCTGGGTGGCTTAGTGGGTTAAAACCTCTGCCTTCGGCTCGGGTCATGATCTCAGGATTCTGGGATCGAGCCCTGCATCGGGCTCTCTGCTCGGCAGGGAGACTGCTTCCCTCTCTCTGCCTGCCTCTCTGCCTACTTGTGCTCTCTCTCTGTCAAATAAATAAATAAAATCTTAAAAAAAAGGTTTAGGGGCTGAGTGGTTCTGTGATTTCTTCTGAATCTGATTTTATAACATAGTTTTTATGTCAGCGTTCTTGTAGATCTCTTGAAAATCAGTAACATTGAAAATAAAATGTCAACAAAAGCTAAGTTTGATTAGTTTTCATAGTATTTACTATTAGTACTATTTGGTGAGGAGAGAGTGGTTCCAATTACATTTGTTGACACATGAAGAATAAAGTATTTACAGACGCCTGGGTGGCTCAGATGGTTAGTTAAGCATCTGCCTTTGGCTCAGGTCATGATCTCCAGGTCCTGGGACTGAGCCCCACATCAAGCTCCCAGCTCGGGGAGTTGGCTTCTCCCGTTCCCTCTCCCCGTCTGTGCTCCATCTCTCAAATGAATAAATAAAATCTTTAAAAAGAAAATACTTAATATTCTATTTTCAGTGGTTTCCTACATCAATACTATCTAATTTGAATCTCATGTTTCAAGAACATATACAAAACATTTGGTATGTATATACTGAAGTTGGTACATGGAGAAAACAAAATAGATTTTACAAAGTATTGGAATTCACAATGGATAATAAGTACTTACTTGAAAAATGTTCTTGGTCGACACCATTACTACTTCCCACTATATTACATAACTGGGCATTTGTTATCAAGTTGTGCATCCCAAGAATAGCTATAAATATAGAAAAAGAAAGTTTTTTTTATTTCCATCAAACATAATTGATTTTATAACCAAAAATTTCTGAATTTAACATTTTCTGAGCATTTTATTTTGCAGCCAAAAAAGGAGACAATGTGATTAAAAAATCACCTATAATCTCTTTCTCATTAATAACCCTATTAATTCCCCCCTCATTTGGGATTTAGATTTCCCCACATTTATGAATTCAGATACACAATGGAAGCCAACCTAACCCTAAATGTAAATCTCTACTTAGCTCCATCTGGTGGCTAAGAGAGAATACTGAAATGATCTATTTTTGCTATCCATCTTTCT
Organism: Nasua narica; assembly: GCA_028533885.1. Taxonomy (NCBI): domain Eukaryota; kingdom Metazoa; phylum Chordata; class Mammalia; order Carnivora; family Procyonidae; genus Nasua; species Nasua narica. The sequence continues at coordinate 34,995,386 of CM052797.1, read as the reverse complement.
CACAAGGGTTCTAGGAACAACGTGATGTAAGGTAGATTTTCAACTTCATCATTATTTTTACATTTGTTAATCTCATGTTCATTTACATTCATATTTTAGTTAAGAGTAGAATGTCAAAAGTATAGCTGAATTCTCATCTTTAACATTAAAGTAGCATCCCTCAAAAATGACAGGAGAAATTTGGGTTTCGGTTCTGATGCCCTTTTGCACACATGTGGCAGAAGCTACAGAATGCCCCTGGCCCATTCCACTCTGATGAAGCACCATTTACAAACCCAACAGTCCCCAGCATCCCAAGGAATCAGACACCTGCTCTGGCACTACACACTGATTGTCCCCTTCCTGGGTCCTTCCCAAAGAACCATCACTCTTCCTTTCAAACATGTTAGCTTCAACTTTAGGGGTTCCTTGGTGCTAAGATATGCCCATCTGTCATATTTCTCTACCTAGGTAAATGGGTGCACGCAGAGGCAGGCCGGGCAGACACCTGTCCAGGTAAGAAACCAGCAATGATGAAAACAACAGGGAGGTTTGGAGTGTTCCAGATACACTTCAGAAAGTAGGGAAAGTGGTAAGGATAGCTCAAGACTGTCTGCTTTCCAGTTACTCAACTTGGGGTCTTCCTTTTTTCTCCCAAAGTTTACTTTATTTAGTTATTTTTAGTAATCTCAACACCCAAGGTGAGGCTCAAACTCATGACCCCAAGATCAAGAGTTGCATGCTCTTCCAAATGACTCAGCCAGATGCCCCTCATCTTGGGGTCTTAATAATAAAATGGGACAGCAGTTGACCCTGGAGACTCCTTTTCAATGCTTAGATGGGACAGCTTCTAGCTGCACACCAACTGGTAAAAGACTTTTTTTTTTTTGGTAAAAGATTTTTATAAAGACTTTCAAATATGGTAACATGGGAAAAGATGTCAAATGATACAATACATTCCATTAACATAAAAATTTCACCACTGAGAGCATTTTAAAAAATGAAATCCTTTGTCAGATTTATAACGTGAAAGACAAAGCTAAATATGTGGTCTGCGGATTCAACAGCACTTTACTAGGCGAAGGAAGCATCTGTATGATATAAGTGCTGGCATTCCCCTCCCTTCCCCTTCCCCCCACACTCATTCACCCATCTGTTTTAGGAGATACCTGCAAGGTCACACAATTCTGTATCAGAAGCACTTGTCAAAGCTTCTTCTAATTCTGGATCAAGAGATACTTTTTCTTCTGTGAAAGTCTGCATAGGTTTCTGTTTCGGGATAAATATTTTCCCTGTAAAATAAAGCAGTTTGTTAATTCTGATATTACTATGAACTAACTCATTACCATTTTACTCTTTTAACAAAACTTATGAAAAGTATGTACAACTGAAGCTGAAGGAAAAAGTCAAGATAAACACCTACAATAATGTTTCATCTTCAGATTTTTTTCTTTTATTTTGCCGGGGGAGTGAGGGGTTAGAAAAGTAATTTACTATCCTGCTCTAAGACTAAGAGTCCAAAAACACTTTGGGAATATCTTTACCTATAAAATGGCATAATGATGCTTCCCTTAGGAACTGTTGTGAAGCTAAATAAAATAATGCTTATTTAAAAAAAAAAGTAGAGTGGCTCAAATAGCATTCTTTATCTTAGCTATATATGTATTATTTTCCTTATTAATGTAAAAAATTTCTGTGTTAGCTTCACTGTATTTATGATTTTCAATGTCAACTAACCTCAAATATTGTTTTTTAAATAAATAAAACATACACGAATGCATTCATTAAAAAAAATGTTGTTTCATCTTCAATAGGTAGTATAAGTTTCCAGGGCAATACTAGGGCTGGCTGTACAAGCTGGGATGAAGGGGAAAAAAAATCAACTAAGGTGCTCGCTTCGGCAGCACATATACTAAAAAAATCAACTAAGAAAGTGCTCTGTTTGTGAAAATAAAAATAGGCTCTTTTTGGAGTAATTATGAATTACTCAACAAATACTGAATTAAAAGATGAATGTAGGAATAAATTTGAGAAATCTATAAAACTTTTAGAGATAAGGGGCACGTGGGTGGCTCAGTGGGTTAAAGCCTCTGCCTTCGGCTCGGGTCATGATCTCAGGGTCCTGGGATCGAGCCCCATATCGGGCTCTCTGCTCAGCGGGAGGCCTGCTTCCTCCTCTCTCTCTCTCTGCCTGCCTCTCTACCTACTCGTGATCTCTCTCTCTCTCTCCCCGTCAAATAAATAAATAAAATTAAAAAAAAAAAAAACTATTAGAGATAAAACAAAAACAAAAACTGAATCCACTTTCTTACTCTTAAGCAACAAACTGTCGGCCAAGGCAACAATCTAGTTTATGAGCCCAGAAATTCAAGATCTAATTGCAAAGAAACTCCTGTATGTCCTAAGGGGTATCTGGAAACTTTAGGTCACTATTCTTCTAAGCCTCAATGGACGCTAACAAGGTTACCTGTTAAGAAATTAACAGGTTTTTAGAAAACTAAAATCTTTATTATGTGAAAAACCAGTATTTTATTACCGTATGTTCAATGAAAGATGCAGAACATGAAGGAAATGGAAAATGGTAATGATGTAACTGCAGCACAAGGTGACCAAACAAGACATACTCACACATGGTGGGCACTGGGTTACCAAGAATGCCTCTGGTTTCTCTCCCAAGACAAGTGAACATCTTACTAAATGATCTAGAAAGGTCTATGCATACGTTCACAGAAGTGCCAATTTCTTTTCCATTAGGAAAACTACCAGGAAAATATGCAAGAATATGTAGCCTGATGAATTTATGCCGTGTTCTATCAAAAGAATGTCTGTGGGCTTATAAGTAGCATAGCGAGGATTGTGTGCTTCTTATTCAAGATATACATCAATCCATGCAACCAAAAGGAATCCTTCCACAACACAGACTGCATCTAGCAATCTAGCCAAAGCTGTTCAGCTATTTTCTACTAAGCCATCTAAAGGATCTTAATTTCTGATATTATGTTTTTTATGGAGGGCATTTTCATTTGGTTCTTATTAAAAAAACAGTTTCCACATCTCTGCTGAAATTCCTCATCTGTTTATGCATGCTGTGTGCCTTGTCCATTAGATTCCTTGGCATTTTTGTCAGTTATTTTGAAGTCCCTAGCTGATAACAACAATATCCGGGTCAAGTCTAAGTCTTATATTAACTGTTATTTTCTTGAGTATGGGGAATATGTGTCTTAAGGTCTCTGACTGCATGCTAGGCATTTTTGTATAAAAGTATAGCAGAGACTGAAGAAAATGATATTTCTTCTTAAAGGCATGTCCCGTAGGTCAGGGCTGAATCAATACACTCTACCGTTGAGCTGAATCTGGGCTTTGTCACAACTTTAGTTTGAGTCAGTTCCTCACTGGCTTCAAACATTTTGAATATAGGATCAGGACTTTGTCTTCAATAAGGCCTCAGATTACAACCCTCATGAGGTTCTGGAGATCTGTGCTCCCTCCTTTTCTGAACTGCGACCTGTGAGGAATTTCTACTGATATGAAGCCCAGACTGCCAGCTTTCTGGATGAATAGGGAGCTGCCCTTGTTTCCCAGTCCCACCTCTTGATTTTTGGGCTTTGGCAGATCTCTCAGGCCCCCCTCATTTAGTCTACGCTAGAGTCTGTGAAGTTGGGGTTGGCCTGGAAGGGATTTCTCCCAGCCCTCCTGCCTCTCATTCAGTCTCTCCCAGCTGAAAACCTATGCCTCAGGAATGTTCTCTCAGCTCTGTTTCACTGCCTTTGTTTTTCTAATATCCTGAGCACTAAATGAAGACCTAAGAAAAAGAACTGGAGGTAATGCATGCAGTCTTAGCATCTCTAAAGCTGCACTGTCCAATATGGTAACCACTAGCCACATGTGATTAAATTAAAATTCAGTTCCTCAGGCATACTAGGCACATTTCAAGTACTTTATAGCTACATTTGGCTAGTATGTAGCTACCTACCACTCTGGTTAGCATAGACGCTGAACATTTTCATTACGGCAGAAAGTTCTAGTGGATAGCACTATTGTAGCACTTCTCTGGATTTCTAATCTATCATCCAGTTCATACACAGTCATAAAAAGTTGGTTAAAAGTTAGGCTGATTTCTCCTGACTCTTTCTATGGTGGTTTTCTGGTTCTCTCTATATTTCAGTTAGCCAAGAAAGCAGAAGTGCATCACTGATCTAATGGAGGGCTTGTCACTTTCTAGACTCATTTAGGTTTGTGTCCTCAAGCTCTCTGATAGGTTTTTAAAAACGATAATAATGCACTTATACTGCTTATATGGGTTAGTACATAAAAATAATAGTCTCTTGGGGCGCCTGGGTGGCTCAGTGGGTTAAAGCCTCTGCCTTCAGCTCAGGTCATGATCTCAGGGTCCTGGGATCGAGCCCCGCATGGGGCTCTCTGCTCTCAGCAGGGAGCTTGCTTCCCCTTCTCTCTCTGCCTGCCTCTCTGCCTACTTGTGATCTCTCTCCCTGTCAAATAAATAAATAAAATCTAAAAAAAAAAAAAAAGAATAATAGTCTCTTGCAACTTTCTACATTCAAGTTAGAAGTCTTTCTGGTCAAGCATTATTTAAAAAACGGCATTTGATAAATCTATAATGTATTTGTATTAGTAAGGATGTTTTTAACTGCACGTAATATAATACTCAATTAAAAGTGATTTAAAGTGTTGCTTCTCAGGCTTTAATGTGCACCTCACTCACCTGGTGATCTTATTAAAGTATAAGTTCTGATCAGTAGGTCTCACATGCGATCTGAGTTTCTGCATCTAACTAATCTCCAAGATGATGCCAATACTGATCCACAGACCATTTTTAAAGCAGCAAGACTTCACACAATATGCATTTTTATAATCTCAGTAAATCCACATGTAGGTGGTTGTAGGGTTGGTTCAGTGGCTCACTGGTGACATCAAGGATCCAGGATCTTTCCATTCTTCTCTTTGGCTATAATCAGCATAAAGGCCTTTGTTCTCAGGCCATCAGTCTCAAGATGACTTTTGCAATATTAAATATCAAGTCCTCATGCAACAAGGTCAGGGCAGGAAGGAGGGGCATAATTTTTATAAGGAAATCTTTAAAAGGAAAATTGTGCAGATTTCTCCTCAGGTTTCTCTGACCAGAACTGGTCATATGTTCAGCTGCAGGGGTGGCATTTTCATTCTATTTCAGAGATAGGTTCTGCGAGTAAGGATGAAGGGATCTGTGAGTTGTTACTGAACAGCCCAACTCCAGAGTGTGCTCGATACTGAACCGGACGCAGCACAGCTCTGTGCTCCCCTGAGTCCCTGAACACTCTGCTATAGCTCTACAGACACATTTTGCATATTTGTCTGTCTTCTGTAAGCTTTACAAAGGCATGGTTTGGTACTGTTTATCTCTACACCTTGCCTAGTGCACAGCGGGCAAGCCAATTTGTTGAATAAATAATTTGGTGATCACCTCCAGTTCAACGATATCATTTTATAAATGATGTATAAAGTATATATAGTGTATAAGGTATATATACTATAATATAAAGTATAATTTATATAAAGTATATAAAGTATAATCACAAAGTATAATTTAAATACCCTGGTTCAAAGTTACACAGCACAGTGAACACTAGAACACAGGTTCTCAAACTCCTAATCCAGTGCTTCTTCCAATAAACTGGTAGCTTTCAAACTTAACTTTTTTAGCAGTGGACTTTTCCCCTCAAATACCTATGTATATGATGGTATCCATAACTGATCTTGTTAGTACCAAATTTTGGAGTTCTGATGATCATTAGATAACTTTTATTCTTGGTTGACAAAGGCAAATCCAAATCATTACATCCTGATAACTCCATAGTGCTTTTCTCAGTAGTTGACAGTATAATTTTTTTTAAAGGTTTTATTTACTTATTTGACAGAGCACAAGGAGGGGGAGCAGCAGAGGGAGAGGGAGAAACAGGCTCCCTACTGAGGAGGGAGCCTGAAGCAGGGCTTGATCCCAGGACCCCGGGATCATGACCTGAGCCGAAGACACATGCCCAACCAAATGAGCCACCCAGGCGCCCCAGCTGACAGTATAATTGAAGTGGCAGAGAATTCATGCCCTTAATTGTCATTTCAGGATAAATTCATTATCCTGAGCTCAGTCTCACCTGCATTTTCAACAGTTTATGGCAGGCGTTCTAGAGACTGGCCACACACTGGATTCACCTGGGAACTTTAAAAAATTCTGATGTCCAAGTCCCACCCCAGGGATTCTGATTTAATTGGTCTGGTGTGTTATATGAGACATCTAGATTTTTAAAAGCTCTCTAGGGATTCTAATGCATAGCAGTCAAGGTTGAGAACCACTAGGTTATGGTATTCACTTACTAAACAAAACTACACAAGCTATCAAATAGCTGCCCGTGTCTTATTCTAGGGACCAATGGAATCTAAAGCATTATAAAAATCTAAAATGTTTATTTTTGTTATCCTCATCTACATCCCATATGGCATTATTCATATCTAATTTTTCCCATACATAAATTTTTGCTAATACTTAAAAATACAAAATGAATCTCATCATAAAAAACAAAGCAAAACAACAAAATTTTGAAGGACTTATGGAAATTTTCCTGTGATACAGAATTTTACTGTTAATTTATACAGCTCTGAGACAGTTTGGTACCTCACCTGGCACTCCTCTTTATACTAAATTCTCCGTATATAGACATTTTTGTTGTAGAGGTATTCAGCCCATACAATATTTTAACAATATGAAAAGTAATTACTTCGTATTTCTTCATGGTTAGTTTAACACTAACACTTTAACAATGATCTTTAAATGCATATATACAAAATCTAATTATAGAAAACTAGCAGTAAAGAAATTTAATTTTATAAGAAAGGATAAGCTAGGCAAAAATGAAGTTTAATATTATGAGTACAAAACTTAAGGAGACCCCCAAAATTAATTTATAGACTTAAACAATCTCTTTCAAAATCTCAGCTGATTTCTTTGCAGACAATGACAAGGTAATGCTAAAATTCACAGAACTCCAAGGGACCCAGGACAGCCCAATAATCTTGAAAAAGAACAAAATTGGACTTACACTTCCCAATTTCAAAACTTAATACAAAGCTATTGTAATCAAGACAGTATGATGCTGCATAAAGAAAGTCATCTGGATCAATGGAATAGAACTGAGAATCCAGAAATAAACCCTTTATGTTTATGGTCAATTGAATGTCTCCAAGGGTACCAAAACAAACCAATGGAGAAAGAACTGACTTTTAAACAAATGGTGCTAGGAGAATTGGATAGCAACCTGCAAAAGAATAAAGTAAACCCCCTACCTCAAACCATACAAAAATATTACTTCAAGCTGGACTATAGACCTAAATTTATTATTATTATTTTTATTTTTTTATAGACCTAAATTTAAAAGCTGAAACTATAACACTCTAAGGAAAAGCTGTAAGAGTAAATCTCCATGACCCTGAGTTAGGCAAAGGTAAGATAAGATAAGATATCACAAGCACAAATGACATAACTAAACAAACAAACAAATACTATACCAAAATTTACAACTTTTGTAGGGGCAAATGACGCCATCAAGAAAGTGAAGAGAAAATCTACAAAATGGTAAATTTTTTTCAAGTCATGTACCTGATAAGGAACTTGAATCCGGAATATATAAAGAAAGCTCATCAATATTAAATCAATTGACTGATATAAAACATCAGAACAAGTGTACCACCTAATCCCCATCACCTATTTCACTCATCCCCCTAACCACCACCTCCCTTCTGGTAACCATTAGTTTGTTATCTACAGTTAAGAATCTGTTTCATGGTTTGTCTGTTTTTTTCCTCCTTGCTCAACTGTCCTATTTCTTAAATTCCATATATGAGTGAAATCATATGGTATGTCTCTGTCTGATTGACTTATTTCACTTAGCATTATACTCTCTAGCTCCATCCAAGTCATTGCAAATGGCAAAATATTATTCTTTTTTATGGCTGAATAGTGTGTGTGTGTGCGTGCACGCGCGCGCGCATGTGTATGTGTGTGACATCTGCTTTATCCATTCATCTACTGATGGGACACTTGAGCTATTTTATATAATGCTGCTATAAACATAAGGGTCCATGTATCCCTTTGAATTCATGTTTTTGTATTCTTTGGGTAAATACCTAGTAGTGTGATTGCTAGATCATAGGGTAGTTCTATTTTTAACTTTTTGAGGAACCCTCATACTCATAATGCTGCACCAGTTTGCAATCCCACCAACAGAGTTCCTTTTTCTCCACATCCTTGCCAACGCTTATTTTTTGTGTTTTTGATTTTAGCCATTCTGACAGGTATGAGATGATTTGCATTTCCCTGATGATAAGTGCTGATGAGCATGTTTTCATGTGTCTGTTGGCCATCTGGATGTCTTCTTTGGAGAAATGTCTGTTCATGTCTTCTGCCCATTTTTTTTTAAAGATTTTATTTATTTATTTGACAGAGAGAAATCACAAGTAGGCAGAGAGACAGGCGGGGGGGTGGGGAGCAAGCTCCCCGCTGAGTAGAGAGCCCGACGTGGGGCTCGATCCCAGGACCCTGAGATTATGACCTGAGCTGAAGGCAGAGGCTTTAACCCACTGAGCCACTCAGATGCCCCTTCTGCCCATTTTTTAATTGAGTGTTTGTTTTGGGGAGTGGAGATGTGTGAGTTCTTTCTATATTTTGGATACTAACCCTTCATCATCAGATATGTCATTTGCAAATATCTTCTCCCATTCAGTAAAGGCTGTCTTTTAATTTTGTTGTTTCTTTGCTGTGCAGAAGCTTTTTATTTTGATGTAGTCCCAATAGTTTATTTTTGCTTTTGTTTCCCTTGCCTCAGGGACCTAGCAAAATAATTTTTAAAAACCTAATTTAAAAATGGGCAAAAGATTTGAAGAGACATTTCTCCAAAGAAGATACACAGATGTCTAACAGCACATGAAAAAAAAAAGGCTCCAATATCATTAATCATTGGGGAAATGCAAATCAAAACCACAACACATTATCACTTCACACATACTAGGATGACTACGATCAAAAGGACAGACAAGTGTTGACAAGGATGTGGAGAAACTGGAACCCTAATATATTGCTGGTGTGAATATAAAATGTTGCAGCCACTTTGGAAAACAGTTTGGCAGCTCTTCAGATTGTTAAATGTAGTTAACGTATGACCCAGTAATTCTATTCCTAGGCATACACCTAAGAGAAATTAAAACATGTGTCTACACAACAACTTTTACACAAATATTCACAGCAGCATTATCCATAATAGCTAAAAAGTGAAACAATCCAAATGTCCATCAACTGATGAAAGGATAAAATGTAGTATATTCATACAATGACATATGATTCAGTCATAAAAAGAAATGAAGCACTGATACATGCTATAACAGGGATGAAACCCCAAAATATTTTGCTAAATGAAAGAAACCCATCATAAATATAGATTATATGATTCTATTTATATAAAATGTCCAGACAGGCAAATTTAGAGAGATAGAAAGTAGATTAGTGGTTTCTTAGGGCTAGGAATAGAGTGAGGAATTGACTGCTAGTGAGACTGACTGCTAATGGGTAGGTACATGATTTCTTTTTGGGTGATGAAAATGTTCTAACCTAAAGACTGGTGATAGTTGCACAACTCTGCAAATAAACTATAAACCATTAAATTGTATACTCCCAAAGGGTTATTTTATGATGTGGACTGCATCTTAATAAAGATGTTCAAAAAACCACTAAGGGGCTGATATATCAAATATAGGTTTTCTGTCTTCCCAAGTAAATTTATATTCACCCCCTAAAATGTAAAGAAAAAAGATAATGTTCTAGGATATATTGAGTGAGTCAGCAGGTTTGAGCTTCTTAACCAAAATCAACTGTTTTCTGAGAAATACATCATTAGCAAAATGCTGGATTGATTCCATATAGAAGATTCCATATAGAAGAAAACGACTTCCTAAACATGTGCCCTAATTTAATTCTTTTATCAGTTAGATTTAAGGTAAAAATCTTAATGACTATGAGACGCTGACAAATATAATAGATCTTTATAATGGTTAGTTTGGTTTGTGCCCTCAGAATCTCGCAGGATGAGTGAAATGTTAGGCTTCTGTTAGATGCAGAGGTGTTTTGTACGGTGGTGTTTTTGCAGACAGTAAGGAAATGCACAACAAACTTGATACTGCTTTTACATAAAACTATTAAACTTAGTAGTATTCTACTTTATTATGATCATCTTGATTCTTTTGTGTTTTTTCAAAACATGGATTATTTCTTTAAAGAAATCTCCAGGGCGCCTGGGTGGCTCAGTCAGAAGCGACTGCCTTCCGCTCAGGTCATGATCCCAGAGTCCTGGGATCGAGTCCTGCATGGGGCTCCCAGCTCCACAGGGGGTCTGCTTCTCCCTCTGACCTTCTCCCCTCTCGTGCTCTCTCTCACTCTCTCCCTCAAATAAATATTTTAAAAAATAAAATAAAATAAAGAAATCTCCATCTCATCCTAGTAAAATGACAACATATATAAAGGAATTGGTATATAACAAACATAATTGATACACATTATTTATTCTTACATTCTTATTCTTAATATTCTTATATTTCCCTTGGAATTTCTTGCATAGCTGTGTGTGACAGACACAGATATGGAGTTTTCCAAAACAAACTAACAAACAAGACTGAAAACTATATAGTCCCAAGTATCTTTATTAGTTGTTCTTAAACTCAGAGAATGGAAATAGGCTAGGCATGGTTATTTTTGAAAAAGCTCCCTAGGTGATCCTGATAATTACCTACTCAAATTGATAACCACTAATCTGTATAAATAGAGTTCTGAGGGCGCCTGGGTGGCTCAGTTGGTTGGGCGACTGCCGTCGTGATCCCGGAGTCCCGGGATCGAGTCCCATATCGGACTCCCGGCTCTGCGGGAGGTCTGCTTCTCCCTCTGACCTTCTCCCCTCTCATTCTCAGTCTCTCTCTCTAATAAAAAATCTTAAAAAAAAAAAAATAGAGTTCTGAAAAGATTAGGATGAGTTACCCGCAACTATTCTAATTTCCCTGTCCTTGAACTATGGTCAAAAGGCCCTGACTGGGCCCCTGGGTGGCGCAGTTGGTTGAGCGACTGCCTTTGGCTCAGGTCATCATCCCGGAGTCCCGGGATCGAGTCCCACATCGGGCTCCCAGCTCCATGGGGAGTCTGCTTCTCACTCTGACCTTCTCCTTTCTCATGCTCTCTCTCACTCTCTCTCTTTCCTAATAAATAAATAAAATCTTTAAAAAAAAAAAAAAGGCCCTGACTTATAACTTTTAATATGTCCATTTATTTGAAATATCATAAAGTCTGAGGAAATAACTTTCATTTTGGTCCTTCAGTAGATAGCACTCAATCTGAATGACTTTAATTTCCTTGTTTAACATAGCAAAGTCCAAAACTGGAATTTTTTTTAAAAACTAAAACTACAATTCTTTATATTGAAGCAAATAATAAACAATGACTAGATCAGAAAAAAATCTGTCAGATAAATATGTATGACATGCCCCCCCCCACCCTCAAATGGAACAAAACAAACAAAGACAGGGCTATGACTCTCGGTTACTAAGAATGTTACAATAGTTCAGTAATGTTTACCCAACTACCAATGACAGCAAAGGAAATAAAATAAACCAAGATAAGAATTCATATAATAGCAATTTAAATGCATGGCACTGAGTCAAATTCCTGTTTGTGCCAAGGGGGGGAGGGGAAATTGGGGGTGGAGAAGAAAGATCTTGCCAAGACCCTTGTTATTGTCAAAAAATAAGTAAGAGATACTGCTAACCATGTTAACAATTTTATTGCCAGACCTTTCTTCAGTAGTCCTCTTCTCTTTTGCTATGATACCAAGTTTAGCTACCACAAATGCTAAGAATTACTTAGTCATAGCTTCAGCCTTGCTGAGCATATAAAAGGTATAATAACAAGAAACAGAGATGGCTCTTATTTATTTCATTTCTACAGAGGTGAAAGGCCCTAGCTAATTTTACTATTTGTTGGTTTATAAAGCTACCTGTTCCAAAACAGAAATGAGGCAATTAGGACACTTTAATTTCCAATGGGCTTTGGGATATGCCTTTTGACCAGATGCCCACCAACCTCCAATCAACCAAACTAAAGAATGAAGGACAGATCCTGGAAAGGCATTTTTGTTTTCACCCAATGACACATGATAGCTGCTCAATAGTGTAATATGATCACCAATAAATGCTCATTTATTCAACAAAAGTTTAATAAGTTTGTACATACCAGATAATGAGCTAGCAAGACACTGTAAGGAAAATAAGAGATCTTTACTTTGAGGAGATATGATTCTAGAGACTTCTACTTCTGGCCAAAGTGAAATAATAAAGACAGGATTTATCCACATGCCTGAATCCCAAAAATGGACAAACTATATGAAAGTTTTCAAGACACGAATAATCACCAGGCAACTAAGGACAGTGATCCCTGAGAGATGAGAAACAAAGCAAGCCCTCTGAGCGCTCAGCTTGCTGCCTAGAGAAAGTGTCCGGCTGCAGCACAAGGGAACGGGAACCCAGGCAGGGCCTGGGAAACGTTCTGAACTGAGGAGACAGCTGACAGAAAGACCAAAGCAGCTGGCACCTGCAGGACAGAATACCAGAGAGGAGACAGTTGCAGAGATGGCGCTCTGGAGCTCTGCAGAGGGCTACCTTTTGATCCTCAGCAGAGTACCACTTGGCACGTGTGTGAGGAAACTACCTGGGGCCAAGGAAAATACACCTGAGAAGATGCCAGATAATATCGCCTGCGCTCATGCAGGGCTGGGAGTAAGACCTGTTCCCAGCAGCCAGAATGTAAAACCTCATAAATCACTGGGCCCTGTGGAGGGAACTCAGAAGGGTCTTGCCCCAGGAGTGAAGAAAAAATTAGCCTTAGAACGAGTACTGCTCCAGTCCCGCCTAATAAATCTTAAAAACAAGACCCTAAAAATCAAACGGTTTCCAAGCAACTTGATCATGTCCCAGAATGAAACTCAAAGATATTTACAGGGATACCAAAATATCCAGCACCCAACAAGTTAAAATTCATGTCTGAATCCAATAATAATAATAATAATAAAATAACTAGTATAGTAAGAAGCAGGAAAATTCAAATCCATAAGGAAGGAAAAATAGTCCATCATAACTGACTGAGCAATGGTGGATGTAAAATTAGCAGGTAACAATATTGTTATTATATTTCATGGGTACTAAAAGTTATTACATTGGGACATGGAAGATATAAAAAAAAAAGGAGGAAAAAGAGAAGAACTGATGGGACAACAGAAAAGATATAACATCCTAGCACTAATGAAAATAAGATTGGCTATATTAATATTAGACAGTGTGATTTCAGGGTAAAGAATATTTTACCCTGAAATATTCTTTACCCTGGGGTAAAGAAGATCACTTTATAATGACAAATGGTCAATTCCTCAAGAGTATTTACCAATCCTAAATGGACAGAAACTAGTAAGAGAGCCTCATAGTGTATGATTCCAGAACAATTAATACTAGTATTGAAAGTATATAAATCATACACAAAAATGTTGGAGGGAAAGGAATATTCAGTCCCTGGATATGGTTATCCAGGAAAAGTTTCCCATAAAATGAGGTCTTAATATGAGTGATGAATGATCCATCTGGTTAACTCCTTACCCCAAAGGGGTAATGAGTGAATTGTTGAAAAGACACAGTGACCAGTCTGAAAAGGAGACACCAGCATCTGCATTGCTAACTTAAACAGCCTATTTCAAATACCAGCTTTGGTGCCAGAGAAAACCACTTTTTAAAGGTCCATATAAGAGACATTTAGACTCACGAGACATGAATAGAAAAATAAGATCCCATCTACCTCTTCAATTTAGTGAAAACCAATTGCTCACTGGCAGTTACATAATCCTGCTGATTTAGGCAGGTTATAATCACGATCTTTCTGGTTTACTAAGGGATGAGGCCTGCCTTTTCTCAAAAGAATCGTGTACTCAGCAAGATGAGGGAAGCTTCTTTTAGTCTAAGAGTGAATACAGTAAGTTTTCTGGAAAGCCAATGTAACTGTGAATAATTAACTTGGAGAGTGTATAAGAAGTTTTTAGTTTAAAGCAATCTGGGTAAATTTACCCTCAGTAGGGGCACCTGGGTGGCTCAGTGGGTTAAAGCCTCTGCCTTCAGCTTAGGTCATGATCTCAGGGTCCTGGGATCAAGTCCCGAATCAGGCTCTCTGCTCAGCGGGGAAGTCTGTTTCCCGCGCCACCCCCCCACCCCCCGCCTGCCTCTCTGCCTACTTGTGATCTCTCGCTCGCTCTCTCTGTCAAATAAAAAAAAAAATAAAAATAAATTTACCCTCAGTAATAAGCGGGTAAGGTAGGGTCTACGGGATTTGAGGGAAAGAAACCCAAAGTGCATTCCCTTCGCAGGGAGGGGAAGGGGAAAAAAAAAAAAGCATAAATGACTCTGCCCTGAGGGTGAACAGGGAGAACAAGAGGCTTGGCAAGGAAGGGAGGAGCCCCATGTGGGTGAGTCAGTGGCTCAAAAGGTACTCTCTGGTGCACCTGAGTATAGTGTACAAGGTGCACGCAGCAAATAAGGGTCCACCATTTCTGGTCCACCACCACCACTGGTCCACCAGTGAAATAAGGGACACTTGAGGAAAAAAACTTGGGCTAGGTTAAGGGTGAAGTGTGATGTCGGAAATGCAGAGGAAGACTCCTGGCAAAAAAAAAGCAAAATGAGAGGCAGTAAAAAATATTAAAGACTAGGGCAAATTATATCTCCAAGTGTCAAATTCATGGCAAGGATCTATGCCTTCTCTCTCTTGAAGACAGAATATTCAAGATATATAAAAATATGATGGGAAATGATCACTAGCTATATAGTCAGCACTCTGCATTTGCACAATTCTCAAGAGGGAGAAAGAACTGGATGAATTCTCTCCTTCACCTTTGTCTTGGGTCTCTGCTGCAGTTACGTATTTTGTAAAATTTCAAGGAAAAAGAGGTAAAAAGCTCCCAAATATTTTAATATTTTACTTTCAAATACAAGGGATGTAATGTGGAATTACATTGTTTTAATTTTCTTACACACTTAGCTTCTCAACATTTTGAAAATAGTAGACTCCTAAGAAAGACCTTTTTCTTTAATATTTGCCCAGATTCTTGATACCTTTGAGAACTAGCATGAACTTACTTGATTTCAATGAACTTAAAAGATGCATCTTGTGAATTCTACTGTAAATGATGCACTTAAAAACAGTCTTTAATGGATCTTTTGTCAGCTGCACCTTACCTCTTTGCTGTTAATAAAACTACAGTATTAAAAGAACATTTACTAGTGTTGGACAAAATGTTCCCAAAATGCATCTAAGACATAATGCCTCAAATTTCACTTAATTAGGATTAATTCTTCCTTCACAGATGTTGACATACACTTTCAATTTTGTAAAATATACATAATCACTTCACAAATCACAAAATGAAATTACTAATTTATCTGTATATAACAACTCTCAAGTGTCCTTGTTAGTCTGTCATGTCTTATTTAAAACATCTTGAGGTGAGCCAGAAAGACAAAATTTGGCATAAGTATATAGTTTTTGTTCATGGCCAAAAGAAAAAAAAAATCCCCAACTGTCCAATTTTCAGTTTTATGTGGACTCCCTTCTGTCACACCAATCCTGTGTAATATTAGCTCCACAAAGAGGGTGTGGCTTTTAAGTGAACAAGTATAATTAATCATCATCTAATTAGTCTCAGGATATGAGAAAGTAGTCAGCCTTAATGATTTAATAATCATTTAGTGTTCCCAATTTTTGGCTTAAAAAAAAAATTGATGGGACACTTGGGTGGCTCAGGCAGTTAAGCATCCGACTCTTGATCTCAGCTCAGGTTTTGATCTCAGTCGTGAGTTCAAGTCCCACGTTGGGCTCCATGCTGGGTGTGGAGCATACTTTAAAAATAAAATACAAAAAATTGAGTAGCTACCTGATTAAGCTTTGACAATAACTTACAATGTGAGATCACTACGTGATTTTGGCATACACCTGGGAGCTGAGGGACTTTGCTATAACACGCCCTGGCACGGAAGGCTAATGCTGTCCCTGGTACTCAACTCCACAACATGTCATCCTAGTGTGACAAAAACAACCTGAGAGACTAACGGCACATTTTATATGTTCTAACAAGTCCAAATACACCAAAAAAGTAGATGTTTTGTTTCTTAACAGGTGTGCAAACTTTTTTCAAAGAACTAGGAGAACCTCTATTGTCTAGAAGGCATCCTTAATCTGAAAGTCTATCTCCTATGTAAGAAGTTAAGAAATTCAGGGCTAAATGCAGGTGTTCAGGGTAAAAAGTCATAGGAGAGGCATTAAAAAAAAAAACAAACAAATTTTGGGATTTTCAGAGCTAAGGAGAGGATCTACATTTAGCTCAACTGGGAGGTATGCTAATAAGCTGTGGGTGAATTATTCTCAAGATCTTCTGGAATGTGATCAAGATCTTTAGGATGAGACCCAAAGAAAGGAAGACATATTAGTGACAAAGGATAAGCAAGCTAACTGCCTGAAGGCTGAGAGCCGAGGGTAGATTTGAGAACATGAGAGCTGGCTTTTATCTCGATTTCAAAGTAGAGCTCTACAACCAGAGTTTCCCAACTGCTGAAGATGAGTCTGTGCCTCTTCAGGTCTAAGGCACTGTAACAGGGTTTTTAGGGCTTGAACTTCCCCGTCTAGGGTGGTGGTACTTGCTTCCATCAGAGGGACTGCTGAGAGTAGGCAAAGCAGATACTCAGACTGCATGGTTCCTTTTATAGAAATTTCAAAACAGGCAGAACTAATTTATTGGATTAGAAGTTCAGATGATGGTGACCTTCTCAGAGGGGAAAAGAGAGTAGGAAGAAGCCAGGTAGTGACTACATGGCTGTGCTCACTATTTAATCCACGGAGCTCTATCCTTCTGATTTGTGCACTTTCTGTCAGCGTGTTATGTTTCAATAAGAAGTTCATTATTTTTAAAAATGCCACACTAGGGGCGCCTGGGTGGCTCAGTGGGTTAAGGCCTCTGCCTTCAGCTCAGGTCATGATCTCAGGGTCCTGGGATCAAGCCCCGCATCGGGCTCTCTGCTCAGTAGGGAGCCTGCTTCCCTCTCTCTCTGCCCGTCTCTCTGCCTACTTGTGATCTCTCTCTCTCCGTCAAATAAATAAATAAAATATTTTTAATAAATAAATAAATAAGCCACAGTCTTAGTCACTGCATCACAGCTGCCCATAAATAGTATTTAACAAACATACATAGCTAGAAGAAACTGTAAAAATACTGAATGTATCTTTTTAAAGATTTTCTTTATTTATTTGAGACAGACAGAGAGGGGGTGAGTGAGCATGACTGGGGGTAGGGAGAGAGGGACAAACAGACACCCTGCTGCACACACAGCCCAACACAGGACTTGATCCCAGGACCTTGAGATCATGGCATGTGCTGAAGTCAGACCATAAAAGAATGAGCCACCTAGATGCCCCCAAAATACTGAATGTATTATATAAAGAAAATCACTAAGGGAGGGATGACTGGGAGGCTCAGTCAATTAGGTGTCTCTTAATCTTGGCTCAGGTCATGATCTCAGGGTCGTGAGATCAAGCCCTGCCTCGGATTCTGAGCCAGCAGGGAGTCTGCTTGAGATTCCCCCTCTCCCCCCACATGCACGAGCACACATGCGCTCACCCTCTCTCAAAAATCTTTAAAAAACACTGATTATGAATGCAAAATTGCCTGCCTTTTAACTCGACTATTTCTGTTTATTTCATACCATCCAAAATCTAATAAGATAAAATTTTAAAAAGTTATAAAAGGAAACAAAAGTTATTACACTCCAGCTGAAGATAATGTTTTTTGACTTGTCACTCATATTCCTCATCTCTATCATTTTTCCCCTCTGATATTTTTTGTTTTCCACAATTCTTCCCTACTTTCTTTCCTACTTCCTCTAATCCTCCAAGATCTTTCCCTAGGCAACTGGAGATTACGAAACCAGAGCATACTGGAAGCTTCCTGGGTCGGCTCAGCTCAAACTCCGCTCTTTCACATCTCTTATTCTCTTCTTGTCCTCCAATTCCACATTTTTTCCTGCCATTTCTTTTTCTCACATCTCTCCCTCTGCTTCTACCTCCATTCTTCTTCCAAATTATACCCCTTGAGTTTACTGGAAACACACATAATAGTTAAAGATGATCAATACTTACTCTCAAAAAATTATGTTTTCCTATATAAACAGGACTGAAGCTATAAACACTGTGTTGTAGGTATGAGGCTGTTCAGATGAAAACATAACCAATAACTGTTTCTATGAGAAACACAAAGGAATTGATGCTTTTGCTCACTTTGTAATTCTCCATACTTCAAACTATGCATTCATTGGTTTTTAATCCTTTTTCTGGCCCTAAACATCTGAGGGACAAAACATTCCCATCTTGAACAGTAGTATCATAGTTAACTTTATGATCCAATTTGGCTGGGCATGGTACCCAGATAATTGGTCAAATATTATTCTGGGTGTTTCTGGGAAGGTGTTTTTTAGATGAGACTGACATTTAAATCAGTGGACTTTGAATAAAGCCATATGTGGTGGGGCTCCTCCAATCAGCTGAAGACCTTTAGAGAACAAAGACCGATCTCCTCTGAGAAGAAGGAATTGTGCTGGCAGACTACCTTTGGATTTGAACTGTAACTCTTCCCTAGGTCTCCAGCCTGCTGGCCTATCCTACGGATTTCAGACTTAATAAGCCTCCATAATCACACGAGCCGATTCCGTACACTAAATCTCATCCTCTCCTCAACACACAGGCTTTTGGTTCTATTTGTTTCTTTGAGGAACTCTAATACAAGTATTAGATGCTGAACTAGAGATAAGGGGGATGGAGGGTCTAGTGAAAGAGCAGAGGAATTGGGGATGACAGATAGTTTTATAAAAGGCTTAATGCAGAATTACAGAGACTAGAATGCTAAAATGAATTTCCAGCCTCCCTTGCCACTAAAGGGTAGCCATGTGACAGAGCCATGGCCAAATTCTTGAGAAGGGCTTCCTTCCTAAGTAAAAAGCTAAAGCCCAACTAGCAGAAAGCACCATGCTCTAACCGTTCTTCCAGTCTAGATTACTAAGGATTCAAAAGTAAAAACAGTGCCCAGAAGAGCTCATCTCCAGATCTTGCAACTGCTGCCACCATTCCCCAGGGTTCCACACCTTCAAAAGACTGCAAGTACACCGTGGCTTCTCAGGCCAACCTGTACTGAGCTGAAAAACTTAACCTACTTCACGTTGTGTTATATAGAGAACTTTAAGCTTTATGGCTATACTTGGTCTCCACTCGGTTTACCTAAGATTCAAGTCTGCAGTGGGAGGGACCTCGACTAGAAAACTTTCCTGAAAGTAATAGTTATAAAGCGTTGATAATTATGACTATGAATTACTAAGGAAGACTGTAGGTCACCCTTTAAAAAGGGTCTTTAAATATATGGTCTGAATTATTTGATGGCACTTCTCCTTAGAGGAGTTAGAACAGAGAAGTGCTTTGTCATCATTTGCATTCTGAAATACACTAGTGAATTTAAAATTTTACCGCAGCACAGTTTTAAATTTATTACAGTAGAGAACTAGAGTGCTATATAAAATCATTGTATTATAAGACCTCACTTACAAATCATTAAAAAGGAAGTTATTGGTCAAGTTGATGAAAAATGCAAATGAAGTACCAAATTACCTAATAAGTTTTTAAGTCAATAGTGTCCCATCTTTAAAGCTACTAATGATGCATCTCTAAAAGTATTATTTCTCCAGACCTACCCTACCTATAAAAAGAAAAATCAAGTGCTACCAAATAATGACTTCAGACTTCTGTGTTTACCTTTTTTTTCTCCAGTGTAGGGCACATAGTCTTCCCTGTCCTTATGCTCCAATGCTTCCTTCTCCAGGTGGGAAAGAAGGTGTTCTCTATCAAACGGCCCTGTGGCAGACTTTGACGTCTGGTCCTTCTGCCGGAACCCTGCAGGCAGAAGGGCATTCTGCCAAAGAGAAAAAATCAGCCGTTATGACCACCAAGAATGCCAACACTATATGTTTCCACAGATTACCCATTTAAGAAAGAATTACACACTGGAATGTGATACAGACATTAAATACTTCATTAGAGGATTCTAGGGTAGCCATGTAAAAGTGCCCCACACAAAGTTTTTCTTTATTAGGTAGAATTCAATCACATTATTAAGATAAGCACATACACATTTTCTTCGGAAGTATTCCACTAGTATTCTTCATTAGTATTAAATACTGATACTTTATGAGTATTCTACTAATAAAGAAGTATTCTTTACTTTTTAAATGTCCTGGATGGTAATTAAAGTTTTCTTGATGATTAATAACTACTCAGGATATATGCATATACAGAAAATAATTCTATTACAAAAGAATTTTAAATGATATATATATCATATTCCTTCATAATGATTTCTATTTCACAGTAAGGACTTTTCCATATAAAAAATATACATGTTTTGTATGCCGTACAGTAAGATATCAGGACATTAATGGTCACTTGTTTGTGTCTAAACACAATGTGAAAGGTTCAACTTCTTCACGCAGGTATGTACACATCAGTACTAGGAAGTATTTGCAGCAACCACTGTCATCGCTCCTCATGCACCGAGGCAGGCATAGCAAGAGCTACATCCCCAGGTTTCCATGTGGGTACAGTCTTTTTGAGTGCATGCAGGGACTGAGGGTAGGGAAGAGAGGGGAGGCGATGGATTAAAGTAGTCTCTTAAAAGAGAATTTTCTGAACTTTTACTAAGTCCAGGAATAATAAGCAGTGATTAGACAACATGAGGTCCATCCTTTTGCTTGTTGAAAGGCAAAGTGGTAATTTTGCTTTGTCTCACTATTCCTAGATATTCCTTTGCTTTGGAAATGGAAGGCAACCTGAGAAGTCACACAAAAGGGCCAGCCTTCTTTTGCCACACATCCCAAAGTTGGCGATAATGCTGAATCTCACGGATGTTATAATTTTCATTATTAAGGGAGATCTTATATAGATAATAATAAGGAATATACATTTTATAATTAGAAAATAGAGCACTTCAACTGTGGCCATTTGTGGAGATCCATAGTAATTTTCATAAAATCCACCTGTTCTGTTCTCCTCCTGTAATGGTAGGCTTTACACAGAAAGCTCACCTATAAATATAAAACACAAAAAGGTCTGCTCCTAACCCTGCACTAAAAATGTTTTTGTAACACAAAATTGTATATGGGAACAAAAATAAAGAAACAAGATTTCTACCTACCAACTTCGAAAAAGAGAGGTACACATGAAGAATCCACTCCCAATGAACCATCAAGTTCTACCCATTTTTACTTCCTAAAGAGCTTATTCATCTGTTTACTTCCGTCTATCTCCAACATTACTTTGGTCCAAGCTATGACCAAGCTGGCATGGAATATTATCGTAGCTTCTCAAATGGTCTCCTTAGATCAGTTGTCTGATACTCCTCATACCTCACTCCCACACTCCATGATCTGTTACTCTAGCCTCACCACACATACCCTCCTCATTCTAGCCACTCTAGTCCTTGTTCCTCCCGTGCTTGTCACGCACTTCTTCTACCAGAAGCCTTCTCTAGAACTCTCTGACCGCCATTTTTTGCTACTCATTTTTTAAAAAGATTTTTTTATTTATTCATATGAGAGAGAGAGCAAGAAAACCAGCAGGAGGGAGAGTCAGAGTGAGAGAGACAAGCAGACTCCCCCCGCTGAGCAGGGTGCCTCACTTGGGGCTTGATGCCAGGCCCATGGGATCATGACCTGAGCCAAAGGCAGATACTTAATTGAGCCACCTAGATGCCCCTTATTACTCACTTTTAAGATTGTGGCTCCATTTCCCCAAAGGAAGCTTTTCCTGATCTCCCATTATATACTCTTATATTTATATGGCATGATTATTTGATGAATGCCTACACTCTCCCATTCCTCCCAGCCTGCATCATGAGGGCAAAGACCACATTTGTTTTGCTTACTTTTGTATTCCTAAGCCTAGCATAGTACCAAATCTATTGGTTGCTCCCCAAATATTTATTGAATAAAGATTTGAGAATACTTTTTAAGATTTTATTTTTTAGAAAGAAAGAGAGAGCACAAACGGAGGGAGGGGCAGAGGGAGAAGCAGACTACCTGACTACCAGGCTCCTCAGCAAGGAGCCTGATGCGGGGCTCGATCCCAGGACCCCAAGATCATGACCTGAGCCAAAAGGCAGGTGCTCAACTGACTAAGTCACCCAGGCGCCCCTGAGAATGCTTTTAAAGAAAAATGTTCATTAAGGCAAATTAATCAAAGTTACTCTCCATCCCCGTCAATAATGCATACTGACCTTTCACTGTGGTAGTGAGGGAGTGAGGGAGTTGCACTAGTCCATGTGAAACATGGAAGTTTGTTTTTTTTTTTTTAAGATTTTATTTATTTATTTGACAGAGAGAGAGATCACAAGTAGGCAGAGAGGCAGGCAGAGAGAGGGGGGTAGCAGGCTCCCTGCTGAGCAGAGAGCCCGACGTGGGGCTCGATCCCAGGACCCTGAGATCATGACCTGAGCCGAAGGCAGAGGCTTTAACCCACTGAGCCACCCAGGCGCCCCCACGTGAAACATGGAAGTTTTAAGTGATATGTCAGCTGGAATCCTGGCTCCTTAAGTACAGTTTCTGAATACAAAATAAATGACAGGTAACTGGCTTTGCAGGCTATAAACCCAGCAACCAGGCTTTATTGGAAGTATACTTTAGTCAAGTTAATAGATCATAATTACTTAAGAAACAGGTAAAGATCTCATTAAAATGATTGCCATTCAAAAGTACATGTTTTTCTCTCATAGAATTTTGTTGTAATTATATATTCCAAGCCTTGGAAATGAAAAAAAAATAGCTTTTGCCTAGTCTGGCTAGCTGGCTGTCTTTAGAGATCGGTGTTTTGAGAAAATGCAGTAAGTTGGCAAGTAAATATACTGAATGCAACATAAGAGAAGTAAAATGGTCCCCCAAAACATAACAAGGAGACATATAAACCTCTGTCTGTTCTTCTCTTATCTTCTGAGACTTTGTAAGTTACAGAAGTGTGTCTCTGCCTGAAGTAGCTGCTACTACCTTTGCTCTCTTTTCTTCTCTCATCTTTCACTGGCTCTCTTCCCCCAAATTTTACCCAACAAGTGGCATGTTGTCAATAAACATCAATGTTCTTCTAGTTTCAACTAATAGTATCTGAGGTTGTTGCAACTGGGGTTGGGGAGCTGGCAAAATACATCTGAAAGTTAGAACTCAAGCCTCCCCATACAAGAAGCAGGCCATGGTTTTGCCAATGAGAAAATATAAACCATCGGCTTTCACACATATAGGATAGTGCATGCATGAATAGGGGCCTCACTGCAGTTGAAGAGAAGGACCACTAGACTTTGCCAGGGAGCAGTGAAGCGATGAGGGATCTGGTCTCAGTTCTTGCCCTAATTGCAGGAATTGAGGCAAATCACCTAACTTTTGTTTTCCATCTGTAAAACAGAGGGCAAGTGCTAGCCCAATGCTTCTCAACCGAGGTGCTCCCACAGGGGACAACTGGCAATGTCTGGAAACATTTTTGGTTGTCAGAACTACGGAGAGGATTTTTGGTTGTCAGAACTAAGGAGAGGAAGTATTAATCATGTTTATTCTTTGGATCTCATGATGCTTTGCCATCTGGGGGCCTTGCTAATGTTAGAAAGACTACCCCTCCTTGGGCTTGCTAATTCCTAGGGACAGCAAATGACTCTCCCTGCCCCTACCCAACAGTGTGCTTTCCATATGAAAACCAATCCAGAGCTCAAACTCCAACCACTTCCTTTATCGCTCTCACACCAAGGCAATATCCCCTGCACACACACCCTGAATCACCCAGAACCAGTTAACCAGACAACTGGAGACTACTCTTCTGACCCAAAGCCCACTGAAATCACTCAAATCATCCAGTCCTCAACTTGCTCACACTTGCCAACCTCGTCCCACCCATTCCTTCCCTCGGAAACCATAAGAAAGGTTCTGGGCCACACTTGCTCCTTGCTGCTTCTGCTTCCTGACCAACCCAGGTGCTTTCCCCAGTGCCCTGTGTGCTTCCTGCTCTTGGAAACTCTAAGTATTAAACTATTTCTCCATGTCTGTAATCTTACCCGAGCTACTTAAAACAAAATCCCAGGTCCATTTTAAACAGGGGGGTGTGCTATTGGCATTTAGTGAGTAGACATCAGGATGCTACTAAATACCTTAATGCACAGGATAACCTCCGTACCAAAGAATAGTGAAGGTTAAACTCTGGGCTAGGTGAGCTCTTACACCCTTGCCAGTTGTACAAGCACTTGATTCAAACAGGTCTAACAAGGTGAACTGCCTGTAGAAGATGTTGTGACACTATCAAAACAGTACTGTTATCCTGAGTTATCCCTCAGACTCAGGAGTACCGCAAACTTTTCCTTGTGGTAACAATTATGGTTAAGGGTTTTCATCTATGGTATAGACACATTGAAGTGCTGAAGTAATGCTGAGAAAAGGAGTATAAGTCTCAATAAAAATTCAAACACATTCTAGCAGGAAATGTCTTGTAATAACAAGAACAATTTTATAAAACAACCTCTACCTCATTCTTAAAAGGTACTAAAAAATCAATGTCTCAACATAAAGAAACATGCAGTAAAAAGGAGGAGGCTAGCAAATAACCCTTACCTTCAGGTTAAGTAGCCATAACCTTTGGGCTCTGCCCCCATTGACTACCCCCCCATACCTATCAGAGAATAACAATTCAGAAGTCAAGGGGCTCTACCTTAGCCTTGTGTAACTTATAAGGTAAATAACACCCACTCTGCAAATTAAAACATTTATACATATATTCAGGTCTGCTCCACATAGACCGCAGTATTGCTGTGTACTCAGATCTAGTCTACTAATGACTAGAAACTTATGCAATTTGGTCAGCATATTTCGGAAACGTACAGTTAGATTTAAGGTCACAAAGAACCTTCTAGAGAAACTCTACACAGGGCCATCATAGCATAGAAGCTCTGAAGAGGCACAGAGGTTGGCATACATCAAAGAGCTAATCATCTCCTTCATTACACCAAAAACGTTCCTCCCTGGCCAGAGAAGGAAAAAATTTGTGTTTAAGATTTTTTTTTTTGAGAGGGAGAGAGAGCAAGCGAGAGAACAAGAGCAGGGGGAGGGAGAAGCAGACTCCCCACTGAGCAGGGAGCTCAATGTGGGGGCTTGATCCGATGTGGGGCTTGATCCGAGGACCCCGAGGTTATGGCCTGAGCAGAAGGCAGAATCTTAACCAACAGAGCCACCTAGGCGCCAGAGAAAAAATTTCTTACAGGACCGACTTCAGAAATGTGAGAATAAGGGTGTTGGTGAAAATAGTTCAGAACAGGCCTGTCGGTGGAACCATGGGGGGAGAAGTGGGGGAACGGAAAAGAGGCAAAAAGTTCATCTGGATAAAGAGAGAATGGTGGGGGTGGGGAGTGCCAGAGAAAAGTCAAGAGAAAGATAACTGCTCAAAGGAAGTTATTTAGTTTCAAAGGATTTGAAAAGTTATTTCATTACCACCTACCTCAGGGTCAAGGTCATCCAGAACAGTCTCCAGTTGTTTCAGTTCTGTTTCTGATAGATGTCCGAGGAGCTCATCTTCATCTAGGTCCTTGTACTTTTCTAAGTCCTTCCGGAATGGTAGTGCCATGATTCGCAGTATAGGAAATCACTTAATTTTTTTTATTCAGTACAGTCAGGAGTGATTTCTACTTTTTCTTAAAGCTATAGAAAGAAAAAACATACACATTACAAATATTAAGTCATCTCACCTACTTTAATCTATTATTAGGTTGATTGAAATGTAATTTCCAGCTGTCATATATTATTTGGCCATTTATTACACACTACCCTTGTCTATGGATTATTCAATGTCCTTACCTTTTATTTTTTGTTGTTGAAAAACAAAATCAACTCGGAAAAACAGGGGGAGGAGGGAATATAAAATTCAAATCTATAAAACAGCCATTTGGTAGAATTCAAAATTTCTCATAACTGCGTTGTAGGAGGAAAGAACTCATGTGTGCCAAAATAAAATTTTTCTCAGTGACTTTCAAATTATTGCTACCAGAGTACTTTGCTTAAGCACATTATGTTTAAGACACATTTGTTTTACTGTAAATTGTGTAGAACACTATTTTCCGACTCAATAAGGAGGGATATTAATACACTCCCCCAGTGAGAAGTGGCTAGTTGCCATAGAAACAAAAACAAAAACAGGGTTTTGAAAAGGTACATCAAAAAATTTTTTTGAAAAGGAGTTTTTAAAGGAAGAAAATGCAGCTTTTTGAAAATGTTTCCATAAAATACTCCAAATCATGCTGGGATATATCACCCACTGACTGGCAAGGGTGGTCACGAGGGTCTCATCATAGGAAAGGACCTTCGCCATTTCTTCATGGCGAAGGTATGCATCCTTCCCTAATGAGGTAAAGCTCAACAAGCATCCTTTTTCCAGGTACAGCAGACCTGTTCCTAGGAAAACATAGTTTGAATAAATCCCACAAATTGCGCGAAGTAAAAATAAAGTATTTCTATAAGTTCTAGCTGTAAATGTGAATCATTTGTTTCATAAAATGTTTCTATGTGAGGGGCACCTGGGTGGCTCAGTGGGTTAAAGCCTCTGCCTTCGGCTCAGGTCATGGTCTCAGGGTCCTGGGATGGAGCCCCACATTGGGCTCTCTGCTCGGCGGGGAGCCTGCTTCCCCCTCTCTCTCTGCCCTGTCTGCCTACTTGTGATCTGTCAAATAAACAAATAAAATCTTTTTTTAAAAATTCTATAAAAAAAATTAAATAAAATGTTCCTATGTGAACAAGAAATAATCCTTAGATTTAGTGATTTGGCTCAATTTTTCTTGGCTGCAAAACACCTAGTACTTCAAAGTCTGGATATATTTCTTTTACTACTCCTTTCTTCCAAGTTTTTCCAACTTAATATTTAAACAAATATATTTTCCTCCTCAAACCAGTAACAGTTACGGATCCTTTTACATGTTTTCATCTCCTAAGAAGAAAGGAAGATTCACCACAGGGGTCTGTCAGCTCCTGACCTGACTAGCAGCTGCTTGGGTCCAATAATAAGCAAATTAACAGAACTGTACTGATGCAGATGTTAAACTGCAGGCATTTTGTGTAACTGCCCGAGACAGGTCTGGCTTCCACCTATTCTACGTGGCATCTCATCTGGTTTAGCAATTACCCCGGATTTTTTGTTTTTTGTTTTTACAAATTAGTGTTGTTATTACTAAGTTTGGTAAATCTCCACTTGATATTTCCAGCTTTAAGATACTAAGCTTATGAGGTATCTTCAGAGTATATTTTCTCAATTAAAAATTAAACCCACTCGGGGCACCTGAGCGGCTCAATCGTTAAGCGTCTGCCTTGGGCTCAGGTCAGGATCCCAGGGTCCTGGGATCAAGCCCCATGTCGGACTCCCTGCTCTGCGGGAAGCCTGCTTCTCCCTCGCCTACTCCCCCTGCTTGTGTTCTCTCTCGTGCAGTCTCTGTCAAATAAATAAATAAAATCTTTTAAAATAATAACAATATACTCTGCAGAGAAGATTCAATAGAAGGTATAAGCACTTTCAAATATATTAACCATAAAATGCAATTTTAAAGAAAGTAGCAGGCAATTTTGGGAGTAAAAAGAAAAATTAGGAAAATTGGAAAAAACAGTCCCTTCAGAAATACCAATGACATGGTATTTGAGACAGGTAAGGGTAAGAAATTGATAAAAGTATATAAGCACATACCAAGAGTAATTATTTAGTGTATGCTGTTTTTTTAATGCTTAGACAATCATTATAAAAAAGTTTTTAATGTGGTTCGATAGAATTTATTTTTGAGGTTTACAGTATATAATAAAGCCAATTTCTTAGTCATAAATATTTCCCCCAAAAATACTATTTTGAGCATCCCCTCCCTTTACTTTCAAAAATGTTTCAGTATAGGCCATAAATTCAATAGTCATCCTACTAATAAGGCACTATCATAGACAATATGATATTATGGGCAAAGGCAATGTTGTGTCACCCAGAGTCTATAGGTTGGGAACACAACAGTCCTTGGAATGACTAAATAGCTTACTCCAACAGATTGCTCTTTATCTCAGAGTACACTCTCTTACACAAAACATGTTTATAGTATGGCTTAAAGAATAATAAACAGCCACAAATGCACTGTCCAGCTTCAGAAAGAGAACATTACAAAGACGGAAATGTTCCCCTTTCCAATTGCATCTCCTTCCCCCAACAAAGTAGCTACTGAACTGCATGTGGAATTAACCATTCTCTTGCTTTCCTCTACAGTTTTACGTTACATGTACATGTTCTTAACAAGTTTAGGTTTGTTCGTTTTTTGCACTTTATACACATGGACTCCTAGAGCATATATCTTTCAGCAACTTGCTCAACTTTGTTTTGAGTTCATGCTTAGAGCCGTACTTCTTACGTTTTCATTTTTATATAGTATTTCATTGTATAAATGAACACTTGACTGAACTTGCAGTCTTTTCCCTCTGGTTTTCTGCTATAGACAATCTTATTAACTATTTCCTGGTATTACATGTGCAAGAGTTTCTCCAAGTTAATGAAACCTAGGAATGGAATTGCCTGGGAAAGGGTATGGTAATACTCAACTTTACTAGGTAATGTTAAACTATTTTCAAAGTGGTTGTATCAATTAACATTCCTAGAAGATTCAGTGCATGACAATTCATGTTGCTCATCCTTGCTAACAGGTTTGCTGTTAGCTAATCATTGGTCTTAATGGTTCCTTATCTATGTTGCCATTATCCTTGTATATATCTCCATTTTTAACCACAGATTGTATCTAAGTATCTTCAAAACTTAAGGGTTTAACTGATATTTATGAACATACAATGGTAAGAGATGGTTTCCCAAAGAAGTATATAGAATAATTTACTACTGAATGGTGGTAACATAACTAAAGAAGCCAGTAAGCATGTACGTGTAAGAAAATGGGGGTCATCAAGCAAGATCTGGCCATGTTCATTAAGCATAAGGGAGGCACGGTGTCCTGACCAGCAGATGTGACTGGCCCCTCCCATTCCCATTACAGCACTGATATGGAGAAGCAGTATCAGGCAACCAAAGCCTGGTGCCATTAACATTTACATTACCCAATTACTTCCCTGTATTCTTCTCTATGCTCACCAAGTAATCTTATCAAAACCTGGCTATTCACATAGCTTTCCTCACTATAAATTACTAAACTGGTATTTTGGCTTATGTACCAATCTCTTATGAGTGTGGTTAGTATGGGCCACTTTTTAAGAGATTAGGCACCTACTGGTGGATTGAGTCAGGTCTCTATAAAAAAGTAAAGCTGAGGACCACCATGTGAAATCCTAAGCATGGACCGACGACGATACCGATCTCATATCAAACCAACAATAACACTGTATTAGAAGGCATCATTTGTCTGTCTTCCTTGCTAGACATTGTAAGCCCCTGAAGAGCTTCTATATCCCTTCTATATCTCATTCCTTCTGGGTTGCCATTATCAGGAACAGTACCTGATGGCAGGTAATTAAGCCAAATTTGATTGAACTGGATCATATATCATCACCCTTTCCCTGTTTTAGTAGTTCCCTCTTTTTTAGTAGTTCGCTCTTCCTCCCCCAGAAATCTAGTGTCCCTCCTGGTCCCTAACTCTACTCTCTTTACCATAATTAAAAAAGCAATGATCATTAGTTTTTGATATGTCTGTCAACCCTGTACAGCCTCTGCATTACGCACCTTCTCTTCCCTCAGTGTCAGCCCATTTTGGCTTGATATTCAGAGTTCTCCACTGTCTAA
The DNA here is from genome assembly GCA_028533885.1 of Nasua narica. Lineage (NCBI taxonomy): Eukaryota > Metazoa > Chordata > Mammalia > Carnivora > Procyonidae > Nasua > Nasua narica. The sequence continues at coordinate 34,965,397 of CM052797.1, read as the reverse complement.
TCTTCCCCACTTAAAAGAAAATACATCTGACTGTCAGTCATTAGAGCTCTGGAATTAAATATAAACCCTGATGAAAATTTCAATTTCTTTTGGGTAAAGAAATGAGTTTCCTCCTCAGGAGGCACCAAGCCTCACTGTTCAGAGGTACTAGGCTCAAGCTGTGTGTCTTTTCCTCACCGGCTTCTCCTAGGACCCCTGGGTACTGAACCAAGCTGACCCACCACATCAGAAAGTTTTCTCTCAAGATCCCAGATGAGTATTTGTTTTCCAGAATCTGGGCTGTTCATTCAACAATTATTTTTGAGCATCCTCTCTACTAGGAATTGACTTGTTCCAGACAACAGGCATACACAGTATACAAGTTCCTTGCTCTAATTTATGTTGAGGGTGTCATACAAAGAATGATGAAGGAACAAGATAATATCAGATAACAACAACTACTATCAGGAAAAACCCCAGGACAATTTGCTATGGGGAAGATGAAGATCAGGAAGGTTACTCTAAGTGTTAAGAAAGACTCTTCTAAAAGTTGACTTTTGAGCCGGGACCAAAAGGTCCCCAGCAGCTCTCCTAGTCTAGTCCTCTGCTACCTAGGTGAGAAACAACAGTTGTAGGGTTGTAGCTGTGGAGATGGAGAGAAGTGGATAAATGTGTGATGTATTTTGCAAGCAGAGCTAAGAGGACTTGTGCACAGATTGGGTGTAGGGGGTAAGGACAAGAGATGCACTAAGGGATGACTCCTATGTTAATTTCAGTAAGTATTTAGTATTATTTATTAGTAGTAGTAGTATTTAGTATTAAATTAATATTTATTATTATTATTTAGTAGTATTATTAGTATTATTCCATACCTATTTTTTCTGAGAGTTTAGTATGGCCCTACAGCACTTCTATTTCTCAGACTGGTTTTAAAAAAAAGTTTCTTGGTTCATATTTTCATAATGGCTTTGAGATTCACACTGTGAACTATTCTAATATGACTACTGTCGAACAAATTTTTAAACAAACAATCTTTGGACAAATAATTTTTGGACAAATTTTTTAGTAATAATAACCAAATAATAACCAAACCAACCAACTGTAAATTACTAAATAAAATAATGGCTGGCTATGGCCTTTAACACATTTTAATGCTAAACTAAGTCACATGTCTGTGTTAATACCATTTCCGGTATCATCTTTTGCAAAGAGCTAAATCTAAAAAAGTGAAACAAGCAAATAATCTGTCATGATTTTTTAAAAATGTTACACAATTACTCTAATTTATTTTCTTTCCAGTATTTTCCATTAGGGGCACCTAGGTAGTGGGGGTCTTGGGATCAAGCTCTGTATCAGGCTTCCCCGCGCAGGAGGGAGTCTGCTTCTCCCTCTCCTTCTGCCCCTCCCCTCCACTTGTGTTCTCTCTCTCTCTCTCTCTCTCTCAAATAAATATTTAAAAAAAGCAAAATCCCAAAATAGTCATTTCAATATTTTCCATGCTTCAAGTCAAACTGCTAAACAAGAGATGGTCAAGAATTTGGCACCCAGCAATCATAGTGATTTTAACCACCTTCCACCACCTAGTCTCTGACCTTCTCTCTTGTGATGGTTCAGTCCTCTACCGTACCTCAGTCCTACAGTCCCATGGTTGCAACCTAATCCTCATCATTATCAATAATTATACCACTTCACTACTCTCAACAATTTTGATCTTCTCTGCCTCTGAACTCCTCTGACAAAACCCCAGCCCTGGTTAAAACTCTCTTCCTACTCCTCCCCTGCACAGGGTAGCAGATCAAGTGGGAGAAAAACACACATGCTAAACGGCCATATTTATAATTTATAAAGAATACTGCCTAGTAATCCTGTGGCATGTCCCTAGTCCAGCTACTCTCCCACTCTCTGATATGACTATTTTGCCTCTTTTCCCCCCTGAAACCTTTAATATTTCTTATCGCTCACTCTCGTACAAAGACCTAATCCTAATATTTCACTGAGACTGTAGCAACAATCATAAAAGGACAGACATCTAAGCTCCCACTGCTACACATACCAGCCTACCTACATCTATATCCCTGTACTCTATCTTCCTTTTTGCTTTTTTTTTTTAAGATTTTATTTATTTATTTGTCAGGGAGAGAAAGAGAGAAGGAGCATACAAGCAGGCAGAGGAAGAAGCAGGCTCCCTGCTGAGCAAAGAGCCCAATGCAGGGTCTATCCCGGGACCCTGGGACAATGACCTCAGCTGAAGGCAGATGCCTACCCTGTGCAGGGGAGGGTGCCACCTAGGCACCCCAGTCTTTTTGCTTCTATAGATGAACCGTCCACACTCTTATCTAAAGCCAATCTCACCTCTTGTAAGTACATCCCACTCCTTCTCCTTTATACATGATTGCTCCAGTAATTGTGATGAGCATACAGACTGTAATATATCCCCCAAATCAAAAACAAACTTTCCTTTGGCTTCGTATCCACCTCCAGATACTACCTTACTTCTTGGTTCTTCTTTATAGAAAACTCCTTAGGGTGCCTGCGGGCTCAGCAGGTTAAGTGTCTGCCTTCAGCTCAGTCATGATCCCAGGGTCCTGGGATCCAGTTCCCAGTTGGGCTCCCTGTTCAGCGGGGAGACTGCTACTCCCTCTGCCCCTCCCCTCATTCGTGCATTCTCTCTTTCCCTCTCTCGAATAAATAAATTCTTAAACAACAACAACTCCCTGAAAGAAAAATTCAGTATCCCTAGCCCTCTCCCTCTTTTTCTCTCAAACCTTCTCCGATCTAGCTTTTGTCCTCAGCACTCATTCCACCCCAACTGATCCGGTCAGCAATAATCTGCACAATGCCAAATCCAAGTCAGTTCTTACTCCTCATCTTATGGGGCCGATCAGCATTTGACAAAGAGATCATTCCTTTCATCCTCAGTTGGCCCTGGAGACATTATTTTCTCTTGGTCGCCCTTTCCGTCTTTGGCTCTCCCATCTCACTCTCCTCTACTGCTTCCTCCTCATCTTTCCTATTTTTAAGTGTTAGAGCACCCCAGGGAACTAGTTCTCCAGACAGCTTCTTTCTATATTCACTCCCCAGGTGATTCACACATCGACAGCTCTTGGATTTACATCTTCAATCTGGACGTCTCTCCTAAATGCCAGACTTAGAAATACTTCTAGTTTTCTTCCCTATACCTGCTCTTACTATATTTTTCACCTTTTAACAAATGGCAACTCCATTCTTTTAGTTGGTTGGGCCAAAAATCTTGGTGTTCACTTTGACTACTCTTACACTCTACATCTGATCCATCAAGCAAATCCTGTTGGCTCTAGCTTGAAGACATCATGTCATACTATCTCCACTGCTTCCATTCTGGCTCAAGTCATCACTTCTTACATGCCGACTGCAACAGCCTCCTACCTGGGGACCATAGTCCCACTCTAATGCCCATACGGTCTATAGTCTACCTTCTGCAAAGGTGCCAGAACTATATTGTTCTTTTTTTTTCTTTTTTTTTTTTTTTGAGAGAGAGAGAATGAGAAGGGGGAAGGTCAGAGGAAGAAGCAGACTCCCTGCTGAGCAGGGAGCCTGATGCAGGACTTGATACTGAGACTCCAGGATCATGACCTGAGCTGAAGGCAGTCGCTTAACCAAATGAGCTACTGAGGCACCCTATCTTGTTCTTTTTAACTGAAGTTTTTATTGAGATAATTATAGATTCACATGTAAGAAATAAAACAGAGGGATCCCCTGTACATTCTGTCCAGTTTTCCAGTGGTAGCATTTTGCAAAACTGTAGCACACCATCATACTCACATTTATATAGTCTGCTAATCTTATTTTGATGTCCCTAGTTTTACTGGTACTCGTGTGTGTCTGTGGGGGAGTCCATACAATGTTATCACCTTATAGGTTTGTATATCCACCACTACAGTCCAGATACTGATTAGTTTCCACAAGAAAAGTCCTCATGTTGCCCTTTTATAACCACACCTGCCTCCTTCTCTAACCCCTGGCCAACTACTGATCTTCCTCTATTTCTAAAATTTTGTTTCAAAAGCATTATATACATAGAATCATACAATATGCAACTTTAGGAACTGACATCAATAAACATAAATCTCTAGACATTCATCCAAGTACCTGTATCAATAGTTCATTTTTTTAAAGATTTTATTTATTTGCCAGAGAGAGAGAGAGAGAAAGAGACCGCACACAAGCAGGAGGAGCAGCATGCAGAGGGAGAAGCAGACTCCCTGCTGAGCAGAGAGCCCGATATGGGACTCAATCCCAGGACCCCAGGATGGTGACTTGAGCTGAAGACAGATGCTTAACTGACTGAGCCACCCAGGCGTCCCAGTTCATTCCTTTTTACTGTATTCCATGGTATGCATGTACTACAGTTGAACCATTTAGATATTGAAAACCATCAGGAATGATTCCACTTCTTGACTATTACAAATAAAGTGTCAGTAAACATTCGTGTACAGGTTTTTGTGTGATAACTAGTCAAATCGGGTTAATTCTACTCACAATCTTCTAATCTCATACAATAAAATAAAAAATGAGAATAAAAGCCAAATGGTCCACAAGGCCCTAAATGATCTCCCCGCAAGCCCCAACTCATTTTCAACCATTCTACCGCTTGCTCACAGCACTTGATGTTCTTGTTCTTCCTCCAACAAACTGGGCACATGCTTGCCTTAGGGCCTTTGCATTTAATGTTTCTTCTGCCTAGCACACTCTTCCCTAACACAGCTAAATAACCTGCTCCCTCACTTCCTCTTTAAGGTCTCTGCTTAAGTGCCAACTGATTAGCGAAGTCTTCTCTGTTTATTATATATAAAAGATGAACCCCACAGGTCCCTCCAGTGCTGCACGAGGCAACCCCTTCTTATCCCGTATTTCCCTCTATATTATTACCTGATATTACATATTTATTAATTCGCTGTCTGAATTCTGTCACTAAAATCTAAATTATATTCAAGCAAAGCCTTCGTGTTGTTCACTCCTGCACAGAATGAGAACAGATTGTGGCACACGCTAAGTAATAAAAAATAGCCAATATAATTAATTTCAATGCTAATAGTAAACTTATGACAAGTCTTATCAGTTAACCTGGAGTTAGGGTACCCAGGTGGCTCAGTCAGATTCCTGGAACTGAGCCCCACATCATGCTCCCTGCTCAGGGGGGAGCCTGCTGCTCCCTCTCCCTGCTTGTGTTCTCTTGCTCATGCTCTCTTTCTCTCTCAGATAAAATCTTACAAAAAAGGGGCGCCTGGGTGGCGCAGTTGGTTGAGCGACTGCCTTCGGCTCAGGTCATGGTCCCGGAGTCCCGGGATCGAGTCCCACGTCGGGCTCCCGGCTCCATGGGGAGTCCGCTTCTCACTCAGACCTTCTCCCTTCTCATGCTCTCTCTCGCTCTCTCTCTTTCCTAATAAATAAATAAATAAAATCTTTAAAAAAAAAAAAAAATCTTACAAAAAAAAAAGTTAACCTGGAGTCATCCAAGATTATTGAAACACTAACCTCTTAACTTTATATGACAGTAACTTTGTTTTAGGATGGTTCTTCCTGGATCAGATTTTCCCAAATTAGAAAGCTATTTAAGACATAAAAAAATCAAGGGGCGCCTGGGTGGCTCAGTGCGTTAAGCCTCTGCCTTCGGCTCAGGTCATGATCTCAGGGTCCTGGGATCAAGCCCCGCATCGGGCTTTCTGCTCAGTAGGGAGCCTGCTTCCCCCCACCCCCTCTCTGCTGCCTCTCTGCCTACTTGTAATCTCTCTCTCTCTGTGTCAAATAAGTAAATAAAATTTAAAAAATAAATAAATAAAAAAATCAAGAGGCGCCTGGGTGGCTCAATTGGTTAAGCATCTGCCTTTGGCTAAAGTCATAATCCTGGAGTCCCAGGATCGAGCACTAGGTCAGGCTTCCTGCTCAGTGGGGAGTCTACTTCTGCTGCTCCCTCTCCCTCTGCCCCTTCCCCCACTTGTGCTCACTCATTCTCAAATAAAAAAAATCTTATTTAAAAAACCTACAGCGGCGCCTGGGTGGCTCAGTGGGTTGAAGCCTCTGCCTTCAGCCAGGTCATGACCTCAGGGTCCTGGGATCGAGCCCCACATCGGACTCTCTGCTCAGCAGGGAGTCTGCTTCCTCCTCTGTCTCTGCCTGCCTCTCTGCCTACTTGTGATCTCTCTCGGTCAAATAAATAAATAAAATCTTAAAAAAAAAATACAAAAAAATCAATAAATGTTTATATCTTTTGTACACTAAGAATAAGAAACTTAACCCCTGATTAATATGGCTCACTCTATATTCTTAAGTTTTTCATGTTAAATTGCTAGGCCTACGTTCTTCAAAATTTGCCTTTTTTTTTTTTAAGTTGTATTTACTTATTTAAGTAATCTCTACACCCAACATGGAGTTCGAACTCATGACCCCAAGATCGAGTTCCATACCAACTGGGCCAGCCAGATGCTCCCCCAATTTGCCTTTTTAAACACACACATACACACACACACACACACACACCCAGTGTGGCTAAACTAAAAAATGATGAAAATACAAAGTGTTGACAAAGACATGAAACAACTAAAACTCTCGTAAGTTGCTAGTGGATGGATTCAACCACTTTGGAGAACAATCTGGCAGTATCTACTAGAACTAAACGTATTCATACCATAATAACAGCAATTTCATATGTCCAAGGGATATTAGTGTTTGTTAATAAAATATACAAAAATATTTAATGCAGATTTATTCATAATATCCCCAAACTAGAAATGATGCAAACATCCACTACCAGGAGAATACACAAAGGAATTTTGCTATAGTTATAAAATAGAACACTCATAGTAATAAAGTTCTGGACGTGTAAAAACATGAGTGAACTTAACATGTATTATGTTGAATATAAAAAACCAGAGATGAAATACATACTGCATGCTTCTGTATATGAAATTCAAGAAGAGGCAAAAATAATCCACGGGGATGGAAATCAGAATAGCTATTGAGGGGGTGCCTGGGTGGCTCCGTGGGTTAAAGCCTCTGCCTTCGGCTCGGGTCATGGTCTCAGGGACCTGGGATCGAGCCCCACATGGGGCTCTCTGCTCAGCGGGAAGCCTGCTTCCCCCTCTCTCTCTGCCTGCCTCTCTGCCTGCCTCTCTGCCTACTTGTGATCTCTCTCTCTCTGTCAAATAAATAAATAAAATCTTAAAAAAAATAGCTATTAGCTATTGGGGGGTTACTGATTAGGTACAGACATTAGAGAACATCCTGAGGTGATGAAAATGGTTGTATCTTAAACTGAGTGATGGTTACACCAGTATATACATGTGCATAAAATTTATTAAGCTGCCCACTTAAAATTTTCTTCCTTTACTCTAAGTTATACAACAAAAAAATTAAATAATATACTTGCTTTGTGCAAGTAATTACATGTATTTGATGTTGAGGATTAAAGTTTCCACAAACAGAAAAAGACTGATTTTTCTGTAGCCATGGTAACAGTCATCAAAAAACCCAAAAACCAAAACCAAGGATTTGCCTTTGCAAACCAATCAATCACCATCAGCTTCTCACTTTTTTTTTTTTTTTAAGATTTTATTAGAGAGAGAGAGATCACAAGTAGGCAAAGAGGCAGACAGAGAGAGAGGAGGGGGAAAGCAGGCTCCCCGCTAAGCAGAGAGCCCCGTGCGGGGCTCGATCCCAGGACCCTGAGATCACGACCCGAGCCAAAGGCAGAGGCTTTAACCCACTGAGCCACCCAGACGCCCCTCACTTTTTTTTTTTTTTTAAGATTTTATTTATTTGAGAGAGAGAGAGAGACAGCGATTGAGGGAACACAAGCAGGCTTCCCACAGAGCAGGGAGCCCAATGTGGGGCTTGATTCCAGGACCCTGGGATCATGACCTGAGGTGAAGGCAGTCGCTTAACAACTGAGCCAATGAGGCACCGCAGCTTCTCACTTCTGAAGGTTAGCCAATCAGGAAGAGACTCACTCCACTAAACACTCCTCAGTGCCAACCAATCAACAGACTCACCCAAATAATCATGCTTCTCTGTATGATGTCATTTTGGCCTGGGAAAAGTATGCCGGTCCTGGAATTCCACACTTTTCCAAAACCCTATATAGAAAATTGGTCTCCTTGCTCAGGCTATACCTAGCCAGCACAGCTTTCCCTTATTATAGTTTAGGATTGTTTAGCTCTATCTTCTTGTTTCAGATACTATTGACTGATAGTCTCATTATCCTTTCATGCTAAAGAAAACTTTTAGTCATTATTTATGTTTATTTAGATAAAAGTATTTCAGTGTTGATACATAGTAGGTAATAGTAGTTAGGATCAAAATATTCCCTCTAAAACTCCATCTAATCATTTGAACTGGATTATAGCTCACTATCCAATAATTTCCTAAGTATCTGCTTCAATTTGCTTTCATTAAAAAAAAAAAATTCAAATCAACATAACCTTTTTTGTTTGAACCCGGCTTCAGAATTAATCCAGAAACAATTTTAAAGTAAGTTAACTCTGTCTGGAGATTTTTAGCATTTAAAGCACCTAAAATGCTCTCTTATTTAATGCTAGGCCTCAGTTTCATCTCTGCTGGTTTGAGGAACATTCTCTTTGATAGAGAAGGCCGGAGTAAAAGAAAGCCATCTATTCATTCCTGGCATTATCAAAGCAGAGGCTGAGTATGAGTATCTGTCAGGGACAGTGTGCAGCAGCTTCCTCAACTGCAAGGGAGTTTAAGAGTCTCATAAGATCATTTCCTTTTTACGAAGTTATGGTCCTAGATAACACTAATTATAACCAAAACATGTATTTCGTGTCCAGTGCATCCAAAACACTATGCACACAGTGTTTACCTTCTAAAAAGTAAAACCATTTTATTTTAGTTATATATGTGCTTTTATAGCAAATAAGACATTTTTTTTTTAAAGATTTTATTTATTTATTTATTAGGAAAGAGAGAAAGTGAGAGAGAGCATGAGAAGGGAGAAGGTCAGAGTGAGAAGCGGACTCCCCATGGAGCTGGGAGCCCGATGTGGGACTCGATCCCGGGACTCCGGGATCATGACCTGAGCTGAAGGCAGTCGCTCAACCAACTGCGCCACCCAGGGGCCCAAATAAGACATTTTTTAAAGAAAAAAAATTGGATGCTAAATCCCTCCTTCTGTTCACTACATCTTTTATACAATGAGGCCTAAAAGACAATACATGAAATAATTTTGTGAAGTTCCAGGGATGCTATGGTTGACCCAGATGAGGGCACATCTGAGTGAGGTAGGTGCTTTGCACACAGAAGTTTGAGAAAATAGTAGGTGATTATTCTGCGTAAAAATTCCATGGAAATAAACCAACCCACATATGAGATTAGCTAAGTAGCCCCATCTTTCCTACCACTGCTACCTACACCAACTCAAATTACTAAAATGCAATCTACAGATCTCAAAAGCATAAAGAAAGAAAATAAAATGTGAAGTCTGAAGGCCACCCAGAAAAACTTGTTAGGGCCAGAAAAAAGAAGATATTTAATTAGAAGCAGGTCACTCGGGGCATACTCAAAGTTGAAAGCAGCCAGATAATTTCTGTGACTATTACAAGAAAATATACAGGTTACTCAAACCACTGCAAAAACAACCTCTCAACAAAACTGAGAGACTTTGTGGCTCCCGTGTACCCCACTTCCTTCTCCGGCTCAAAGCAGCCAAGCCAACTCCCAGTCCTGGCCCACCTCCTTTCTTTTTGTACCTTTGGTATTGTTGCGGCATCAGAGATACAGGGCAAGGTCAGAGAGGAACCACTCTGTGCACACCATGGATGAATGCCAAAACAGCCACGCCCTTAACACACCCAGTTTCTCAGAACCAAATGTTTTTCAGTCTTCTCCTTTTCCTCCTCCTTCTTTTTGGTTTGTTTAATAGATTGGGTAGGCTAGGAAATGCTGAAACTTTTAAAAAAATTGTTGCAAACTCAAAAAATCTTAAAATAGCAATTACATCATATGACTAAGTATCTTGGGGTAAGAAGGTTACAGAGCTCTTTATCTTTGCTGGTTAACCTAAAAGAGCCTTCCACCAGTCATCCTGTGGACAAAACCAAATATGAGATGAGGTAGCTTGGGGGAAGCTTAACAGTGCTCAGCCATCAATCAAAATGCTGAATCCATTCCAGGTATATAATGGAGAGACCAATGTGAGGGCCTTCTTTCTCTTTCTCTCCCAAAGGGAAGTATCGCTATGACTCATTCTTCCTCTAGCAAGAATTTTCTCAATCCACCAAGTTAGTAAGCATTGAACTATATACAAAATCTTAAAATAAACTAGGCTAGATCTAAAAGAAATCATGCTGAGAGCAAGCTGAACTTCAAGCAGTGAATAAAAGGTGAATGGTAACACCTTTCCTCAGTTTCATCCCTTCTCAATTTCCTGGGCTTCAAACCAGATTCTTTTTTTCTCTTCATTCTGAAAAGCTCTCCTTTTTCAGCCTCACCAACTACTGCATCTTCAAATCAATATATATTTGTATGCATTTATGAAGCCCCTATTATATTTAATGTACTGTCGTGGGGAAGAGGGAACAATGAACTGGAGGGTAGGACATGGAGAGAGAACGGGACCATCAGACAGGAGGAAAAGAATTTGAGAAAATTTATAGAACAAATTCTTGGCTTTTTTCTTCCCCGCTTTTTAAATGCTTCTCCAACTGTAATTTAAGATATCACAGGAATCAAAGATGATACAAATAGGGCATGGAGACTTTAATAAGCAATTGCAGATTTAATGTTAAATGTAGGTACATACTTAATAGTTTCAATTTTCTTTTGATACAGTGTTGCTCTCCCTCAGTTTTCAAAAGTGGCAACCAGCAAAGTTGGGTATACAGCAAAAGCAAATCTGATTCCCTCTCAGACCCTCCTGCTCCCTTGACACCAGAGTCTAGCCTGAGCAGCACACTGCAAAGAACTGGGATGTCTCTTCTCTTTCTCCACTCCCCCTTTTCATCCATGGGTATGCAGAACCCTATCCTCTAGCAATGCTATGTATCAACAACTGTGCCACAATAAAGATTAAGAAGCAAATTGCTATTGGGGCACCTGAGTGGCTCAGTGGGTTAAAGCCTCTGCCTTCAATTCAGATCATGATCTCAGGGTCCTGGGATCGAGCCCCGCATCGGGCTCTCTGCTCAGCGGGGAGCCCGCTTCCCCCCCCCCCCCTCTGCTTGCCTCTCTGTCTGCTTGTGATCTCTCTCTGTCAAATAAATAAAATCTTAAAAAAAAAAAAGCAAATTGCTGTTAAACTGAAAATGGGTTTATACAGAAAAATATACTTCCAAATGAGAAACTATCCAGGGAGAAATCAATAAAATGTGCCTAGATGAAGATACACATGATGGTTGTTAGCCATACCTGCACACCTGCTGATTAACAGTTAATAAGGCATGGAAATACTTGGTATGAAAGCTGCCCCAGCATTCTATAGACTGTAAAAAGGTAAGATTGTGGTAAAACATGGGAGAAAGTGCTCTAAGGGCTTACCACAACTAACTTAAACCACCAAAATAAATCTTCGAGATGTGGAAAATAGCAGAGAGAATATTTTTTATGTGAAGATTTCCCAAATCAATGTTTTAAAAAATGTGAGCACACAGTATACAGTACCATTGTTATTTGCATTTATTGTGTTATTTGTAATTGCAAAATAACACATGATCTTGACCAAAATGGCAAGCACTACAGTAGACAAACGTCTAAAATAAAAAATTCTTAAAGTATCTCCTTATCCTGTCTCATGCTACTAGTGTTTTCATCCTTCATGAGCAGATTTTGTTTTGTACCAATAACTGATCTTCAAATAAAATTCATTCTTTCTAAATAAAATTTGACTTTTCCCTCCTTGTTGGGGAGGGTGGGTCTGGTAGATTATAATGGGGATAAGATAGTATGAAGTTCTAAAAATTTAATGGGAAAGCCTTCAGTCTTAAAAATAAATGAAAAGAAAATTCCCAATTTTAGGCAGACTATGTAACTCAAGCCCCTTTTCTCTGCTAGAATAAGGACAATCCTATCTTTAGACTCCCTGATGAATACTTCTGAGTCTTTCCTGAAGATACAACAAACTGTGACAAAATTAAGTACCTGACAAAATTCACTTATTACTCCAGGAGGAAAAATGACACAAAAAATCCAGAAGGAATACCAGAATTCTTAGGGAGAAAATGCCTAGCACTTTGCTCCTAGCACTGAACTGGGCTTAAGAACTCTGTGACTATGAGCAAGTCACTTCCCTTCTCAGTTTGCTTGAGTAGATGAAGAATAACTAAATTATGGCCTCAGTTCGGACAATGGACTCATCCACGAGCACAGTGGACATTGCAAATCACACAGCCTTTTCCCCAGGGAGCACAGACTCCGCCTTAGTCCTTAAGCAAGTCACTACCAACAGATGAGAAGTGGCAAAAGGACAAAGCTTGTTCACTTTATCTGTGGGCTCAAGGGCCTTGGGTTTCTTCTAGCTCTAATAGTCCATCATCTTACGGAAACCCTATTTAACTCAGCCTTGGGAAAAAAAATAGTAACTTGCCCTCATCATTGCCAAGATGAACAATGTAAAAGTAGGAAGGAAATACATAAAAAGCTGAATCATGCTAGATAAGCACAAAAACAATAAAGTAAAATATTTTAGGAAAGGGACTTGAAAAACCAGAACAGATTAAACAAGGAAAAAAGTAAATAATGAAGTCAAACATGGGCCAATGTTGTGTAATAGAGAAAAAGAAATTAAAGTGGAATGACCATATTAATAAATGCTTTCCTGAAAAGTCACCAAATAAAGCAAATTTCCTATTTTCCTGTAATAAAATAGAAATGGTTTATGAAAACATGTATTCCCAACACATCATAAATTATATGAATGCAAAAAATTTTAATCACAAAATGTTTTATTAATACAGTAAAAATTCTAAAGTAGCACATTCATTTCTGCCTTGTTCTTTATTTCATTTTCTCTTTTTAAGTTTAAAAGTATCTATTGTCCCTATTTTTATTAAATTTTAAAACCAAGACACTCCAGGGGCGCCTGGGTGGCTCAGTGGGTTGGGGCCTCTGCCTTCGGCTCAGGTCATGGTCTCAGGGTCCTGGGATTGAGCACCGCATCGGGCTCTCTGCTCGGTGGGAAGCCTGCTTCTCCTCTCTCTCTGCCTGCCTCTCTGCCTGCTTGTGATCTCTCTCTCTGTCAAATAAATAAATAAAATCTTTAAAAAACAAAACAAACAAACAAACAAACAAAAAAACCAAGACACTCCAGAGTAGGACAGTATTGGAAGATATTACCAAAGACTTAAGAGTAAGGAAAATAGGTTAGGAAAATAGATTTGGAATTTAGGAAAGAGACCTTTGGGAAACAGGCTTCATAAAGGCTTCAGTTTCAGATGATGATATTCTAAGGAATTTAAGAGAGGTCACCCAACCCTCTTGTGAATGTAGATTCATCTACATCCATTCCTCAAATGTGGTCCACTTTTCTCTTTTAGCACAAGAAACTGTAAGGGTTGGGGCACCTGGGTGGCTCAGGTGAAGGTTTACCAGGAGTCCTGGGATTGAGCCCCCTGGGGCATCAGGTTTTCTGCTCAGTGGAGAGTCTGCCTCTCCCTCAGCCCCTCCCACTGCTTGTGTGTGAGCGCCCGCACGCATTCTCTCTAATAAAATCTGAAAGAAAAAGAAAGAAAGAAAGAAAGAAAGAGAGAAAGAAAGAAAGAGAGAAAGAAAGAGAGAAAGAAAGAAAGAGAGAGAGAGAAAGAAAAAGAAAAAGAAAGAAAGAGAAAGAAAGAAAAAAGAGAAGAAAGAAAAGAAACTCTAAGGGTTAACAAATGACTCCTAAGATCCTTCCAAATCTAATAGTCTAAGATAACTCAACTTTTAAAAATAGGTGTCTTGGGAATAACTCTGGTAAGATTCATAAGAACCAAAGACAAACCGGAAAGCTAAAGACACAGAGAGAGTCTCTCTCTATATATATCCAGTGGTCACTATATGTCCAGTGGTCTCTTTTGAGTTCATATGCACTTATTTTATTTAGAATTTAAAGAACCTATCACTGGTTGCATTGTGATGCTGTATATGAAAAAACAGTAATAAAACACTGTCTTTGACTTCTGAATTATGCATGCTACACCCAGGAAGAGCAAAAGTACTTTGGTGGAAAAGCAAAACAACAGAAAGCATTAGCCATCAGAATCCTAGTAAGAAAATTTCAGAATGTTAATAAAGAAAAAAAACGATTTCTGTCTGTGGAGGCCACCGAGTAAGCATCTTTAAAGTCTCCCCTCCCACTGCCGTCATGTCTAAGTCAGAGTCTCCCAAAGGGCCTGAACAGCCGTGGAAGCTCTTCATCGGAGGTCTGAGCTTTGAAACAACCGATGAGAGTCTGAGGAGCCATTTTGAGCAATGGGGAGCACTGACGGACTGTGTGGTAATGAGAGATCCAAACACCAAGCGCTCCAGAGGCTTTGGGCTTGTCACATATGCCGCTGGGGAGGAGGTGGATGCAGCCATGAACTCAAGGCCACACAAGGTGGATGGAAGAGTTGTGGCTATCTCAAGAGAAGATTCTCAAAGACCTGGTGCCCACTTAACTGTGAAAAAGATTTTTGTTGGTGGCATTAAAGAAGACACTGAAGAACATCATCTAAGAGATTATTTTGAACAGTATGGGAAAATAGAAGTGATTGAGATCATGACTGACCGAGGCAGTGGCAAAAAGAGGGGCTTTGCTTTTGTAACATTTGATGACTCTGACTCTGTAGACAAGATTGTCATTCAAAAATACCATACTGTGAATGGCCACAACTGTGAAGTAAGGAAAGCCCTATCTAAGCAAGAGATGGTTAGTGCTTCATCCAGCCAAAGAGGTCGAAGTGGTTCTGGAAACTTTGGTGGTGGTCGTGGAGGTGGTTTTGGTGGGAATGACAACTTTGGCTGTGGAGGGAACTTCAGTGGCCGAGGTGGCTTTGGTGGCAGTCGAGGTGGTGGTGGATATGGTGGCAGTGGGGATGGCTATAACGGATTTGGTAATGATGGTGGTTATGGAGGAGGCGGCCCTGGTTACTCAGGAGGAAGCAGAGGCTATGGAAGTGGTGGACAGGGTTATGGAAACCAGGGCAGTGGCTATGGCGGGAGTGGCAGCTATGACAGCTATAACAACGGAGGAGGCGGAGGTGGCTATGGCGGTGGTAATGGAAGCAACTTTGGAGGTGGCGGAAGTTATAATGATTTTGGCAATTACAACAACCAATCCTCAAATTTTGGACCCATGAAAGGAGGAAATTTTGGAGGCAGAGCTCTGACCCCTATGGTGGTAGAGGCCAATACTTTGCCAAACCACGAAACCAAGGTGGCCACGGTGGTTCCAGCAGCAGCAGCAGTAGCTACAGCAGTGGCAGAAGGTTTTAATTATTGCCAGGAAACAAAGCTGAGCAGGAGAGGAGAGCCAGAGAAGTGACAGGGAAGCTACAGGTTTCAGCAGATTTGTAAACTCAGCCAAGCACAGTGGTGGCAGGGCCTAGCTGCTACAAAGAAGACATGTTTTAGACAATACTCATGCGTATGGGCCAAAACCTCGAGGACTGTATTTGTGACTAATTGTAAAACAGGTTATTTTAGTTTCTGTTCTGTGGAAAGTGTAAAGCATTCCAACAAAGAGTTTTAATGCAGATTTTTTTTTTTTGCACCCATGCTGTTGATTGCTAAATGTAATACTCTGATCATGATGCTGAATAAATGTGTCTTTAAAAAAAACAAACACCTAACAATCTATGAGATCAATAGTAAAACTATTTAAAGAAAGTTTTAGGAGGTTTTTTTTCCTTTTCCCTAAAGAAATATCAAGAGAAATAACTAACTTTTCTGAAGTTTTGCTAAGGCCTTCAAAGCCTTTTGTTTCTGGACGCTGCCCCTTCCCAGCAACAATTCCAATACCTAGTGAAATTTCTGGAGCCTTATAAAGAGAGGAAGTAAAAACAATGCTTCCAAGTCCTCTCTCCCAGGGACAAGCAAACTCCTAGCCTGATTCTAAGCTCTTATTTTCCCACTCTAACGATCTTGCTTACAGTCACCTGACAATGCTTCCTCTAACAGTGCTTTTTACATTTCATTCTTTTGCTTAAAATTCTTGATTTATTAGGTGTTTGTATTTTGACAGTTTCCCAGGTGATTTGGTAAAACTCTACCTTTCTACTTTCACTAAGAATTACTAGGAATCCTCTGCTCTAACCTGGCTGCCTTCCTCAGGGTCTCACAAATAAATTCACTACACCCCTTTGCCTCATTTGTTTCTTACAGTGGTGTGTCCTTCTCTTCAACAATCTTCCCTAGCCCATCCTCAAATTTCACTTCTCTGATCTATCCATATTCTGCACACGCTATAAACACTAGCTTAAGTCCAAACTCTCCAAAGCCCTTCCTAGCTCTTCCAACCCTACTTGGTCTCTTTTCTACTCTGAAGGTCAACAATGCTCAGGGTGCACACCATTTGGCCCCAATATTTGCCATTGATTCAGGTCTCTGGTGCCCTGACCGGTATGAATGCATGCTCCTCCAGACCATGCCTCACTCCTATATAGTGAAGACATTTCATACACCTTCAGAGAAACAGCACACTTGTGATTTTTAGAGATACCACCAGTTTTACTCTAACTAATTTCAGGAGCCTAGGGATCTAACAAGCTTTGCTATAGCAATCAATTTTCAGACTAACATGGAAAAGCAGTTATAATGTCTGAAAAGGTACATGCCTACAATATGCACAAAATGTCTTGATGTCTCAAAGGGGAGATGGGGACTACAGAACCAAAGAGACTGTAGATCCTGGAGTTAGGGTATAATTCTCTTCAGGTGGAGAATATTAAGAGAGAACGAGTTCCATCAGTCAACAGGCAAAAAAGGAGCCCTTCTTCAAGACAATGGCACTACCCCCACCCCAACCTTGACCCTAAGTCCTAAGTGTAGAGAACCTCATTCTTAACCAGTTACTATAATATTCAGAATGAATAACTAAAGCAAAAACCAACCGGTGTAGTACTTGGAAGTAACCATATGGCAGCCAGGGGCAACATCCACATACCCCAGGTAAGTGATCTTGTGAACAAAAGAGAAAAGGGCAAGCTGACTATCATCTTCTAGACCAAAGATAAAACTGAAGCATTTTTTATAGGAAAAGTTATTTGGTATTATTGAATTGTACACATTTAACGGATGGATTTTATGGTATGTAAATTATACCTCAATAAAATTGTTTAAAACAGATTTAGTGACTTAGGGTGGAGTGTCTGCATGTGATGAAGCATCCAACAGTCCAGTAATGACAGGGTATCACAGGTTTTTATTGTGATTTTAAGACAGAAGACAAAAAAAACCCCTCTGGTATAAAAATAAATTTTTCATGATACTAAGATAGGAGAGTTCCTTATAAATAATAAAAACTACAAAAAGATAACCTCTGAAAAATACATATACACATACTATGAAAACCAAACCATACAAAACTACTGAAATAATGAGGTCCAGGCGGCTAATGGGAATAGTTTCTGGGAAAGGAAAAATGGAAGGGAGTGGGAAGAAAAAGAAAAACTAATATTTAAGACTGATGACAGCTTAAAAAAAAAAAAAAAAAAAGCCGAACTGATGAAAGGAAGTCTTAGAAATCATTGCTATTGACCAAGAAGCTTGGTTACTGTCCTCAGGGTCATAATGTTTGCCTTGGCAGAGGTTTAAAAGGGGCTGATGGACAGTTTTCCTGTAATAGTAGACACGGGGAATCAAGAGAGCCACACAGAGAAGAAAAGGCAATTTAATGCAAGGAAGAAGAGGAGGTTGCTGAGAGGACCCAGAACAAAAGTTCAGGATAATATTTCTCAAATTGACAATTATCATACCAACTAAAATATATATATATATTTTTTAATTTAGATTTTATTTATTCATTTGAGAGAGAGAGAGAGCATACAAGCAGGGGGAAAGGCAGAAGGAGTGAGAGAGGCAGGCTCCCCACTGAGCCCGATGTGGAGATCATGACCTAAGCTGGAGATCATGACCTGAGCTGAAGGCAGATGCCTTCTGAGCCACCCAAGTGCCCCTGAAATATATTTTTAAGTGATAGAATAAGACTATATCTTACATCTTAAAAACATACTTCTTTCATTTACCTGAGTTTCCAAGTTAATTTGAGTTTCTCAAATTAACAATGAATCCAGATGCCATATTCCGATATTATGGAGGCAAAAAAAAAAGGAATCAACTTTTATCTGCATACCTATTATATGCCAGGAACTTTACTATATACATCTCCTCGTACTAATTCTGCAAAATATTACTATCCCCATTTCATAAATGAAGAAACTGAGGCTCAGACAATAAAGTGACTGCCCAAGGATATACCTTCTTTCTCAACAGTGGATGTGAGATTTGAACCTGATCCCAAAATCCAAGCTTTTTACACTGTATCACACTGCCTCTATAAAATACTCACTGTCTATCATGGTTTTATTTATTTTTTAAGATTTTATTTACCCATTTGACAGAGAGAGATCACAAGTAGGCAGAGAGGCAACCAGAGACAGATGTGGAAGCAGGCTCCCCGCCGAGCAGAGAGCCCGATGTGGGCCGATCCCAGGACCCCGAGATCACGACCTGAGCCAAAGGCAGAGACTTTTTTTAAAAAAATCTTTTATAATTTATTTATTTATTTATTTGACACAGAGAGAGAGAGAAATCATGAGTAGGCAGAGAGGCAGGCGGGGTGGGGGGGAGAGCAGGCTCCTCGCTGAGCAGAGAGCCCCATGCAGGGCTCGATCCCAGGACCCTGAAATCATGACCCGAGCCGAAGGCAGAGGCTTTAACCCACTGAGCCACCCAGGCGCCCCAAATGGTTTTACTTTTATGTTACAAGAAACTACACATTGATAGACCTGGGTGGCTCAGTTGGTTAAGCGGCTACCTTTGGCTCAGGTCATGATCCCAGGGTCCTGGGATCCTTGCTCGCAGGGAGCCTTCTTCTCCCTCTGCCTCTGCCTGCCACTCTGTCTGCTTGTGTGTGCTCTCTCTCTCTGACAAATAAATAAAATCTTAAAAAAAAAAAAGAAACAAATTACTAAAGTGAGAGTAACTGGCAACTAGAAGCCACAGCTAGAGGCAAAAAAGAAGGACAAACTATAAAATAACTAAAACACAAAAGTGTGGAACAATGTAATGCAATTACTAACAGCCTACAAACATCAACAATTTCAGAAGGCAAGTCAAGAGCACAGAGTAATACCCAATGCACACAACGAATTGTCATTTTTATATCCTCCAAATCACTTTGGTTAAATTAAGTTTGAAGGATTCCATTTAAGATCAGTCATCAACAAATGGTGCTGGGAAAACTGAGCTACATGCAAAAAAATGACACTGGACTACTTTCACATACACAAAAATAAACTCAAAATGGGTTGAAGACTAAATGTGCGATCTGAAACCATTAAAATCCTTGAAGAGAGCACAGGAAGTAATTTCTCTAACATCAGCTGTAGCAACACTTTTCCAGATATGTCTCCAGAGGCAAGGGAAACCAAAGCAAAAATAAACTATCGGGACTACAACAAAATAAAAAGCTTCTGCACAGCAAAGGAAACAATCAACAAAACTGAAAGGCAACCTAATGAATAGAAGATATTTGCAGAACATATATTCAATAAAGGGTTAGTACCCAAAATATATAAGGAACTGATACAACTCAACATCCAAAATTAACAAATAATCCAATTAAAAAATGGGTAGAAGAACATGAACAGACATTTCTCCAAAGACATACAGATGGCCAATAGACACATGAAAAGATGCTCAACATCACTCATCATAGGGAAATGCAAATTAAAACTACAATGAGATAGCACTTGACACCTGTCAGAATGACTAAAATAAAAACAAAACAAAACACAACAAGAAACAACAAGTGTTGGTGAGGATATGGAGAAAAAGGAACACTTTTGAATGGTGGGAATGCAAACTAGTACAGCCACAGTGGAAAACTGTATGGAGGTTCCTCAAAGAGTTAAAATAGAACTACCCTACAATTCAGCAATTGCATTACAAAGGATACAGAAATACTGATATGAAAGAAGTCCAAGTGTCCATCAACAGATGAATGGATAAAGAAGATGTGGTATACAATGGAATATTATTCAGCCATAAAAAAGAATGAAATTTTGCCATTTCCAACAATTCACTCTCCCAAGTGGGGTTTGTATTCTAGGATGCTGGTGGGAACAGATGGTTACCAGAGGGGTGGGGTGGGGTGGGGGAATGGTTGAAATGGATGATGGGAATTAAATAGTACACTTATCTTGATGAAAAAGAAGGAAAAGAAGAAAGGAAGAAAGATCGGGAAAAACTTTATAATACATTTTACAAAAAATGACATTTAAAATAGTTTTAAAAAGATTTCAATCTTCCCACAAAGATTTCAATTGGTAACCTTGGACAATATAGTGACCTATTTTTGTCCAAGTCTTCTCATCTGTAAAACAAAAATAGTAATATTACCTGTCTCATGGGGCTGATATATTACTTCATTACTTGAATTAATACATATAAATTACTTAGAATAGTTCTTGACACACAGCAAGTAGTCACTAATTGTTAGCTAATAAAGTCATTAATTATTCTCAAAGTTCACTTTTAAGGAATACTTCATTAGTTCATATTAGGTAAATGAGATATTACTATACTATGATCCTATAATACAGTTAATTGCAGAGATTGGGTAAGAGAGATGAAGACTAAAAAAGAATACATAAAAGCGAGAGATGGGTGTATACAAAGAGAACAGTAGAAGATAGATGCCAAGTTACCAACTTGCCTACACTTCTATCAAAATTTATCTCACCACACAATAATCAGTTGTGTAATATCTGTTACCTCCATAGGCTGTGAGCACTTTGAAGGCAGGTACTTACTTTTATATTACTTTATATTATTATTTATATTATACCATCATAGTGCCTGCAACATAAGAGACACTAAATAAGTGTATAATAAGGGGGGGGGGGTCAGTAAGCTTTTTTTTTTTTTTAAGATTTTTATTTATTTGTCAGAGAAGGAGAGAAAGAGAGAGCAAGCACAAGCAAGGGGAGTGGCAGGCAGACGGAGAAGCAGGCTCCCTGTGTAGCAAGGAGCCCGATGTGGGTTCAATCACAACCTGAGCCTAAGGCAGCCACTTAACTGACTGAGCCACCCAGGGGTCCCTGGAGATCAGTAAGCTTTGAGATCAATGACAGAGTACCTGATTTAACCATATCCTAACTGGGCTAAGGGTCAAAGTCAATAAAGACCTATTATCACTTTTTATTCAATTGATTATCAACACTCTATTTCCCTTTTCTTTTTGAACTAGAAAATAAATTCCAAAAATGTTTAAAAAATAGTTAATTTAAGAAAGTAAAAAATAGTTAATTTGTTCTAAAATTAGAAACCATTCAAATGATAAATTTCAGTAATTTATGTTAAATTTTACAAATATTGCTCTGATTAGTCTGTTACCTCCAAGGTTAATTCTAATGGTCAAAAGGTCAGAGTCACAGCAATAACCAGATACTACATAAGAGACACACCTACTTTTTAGCTGTTAAGCTGCTAGATGCAGTACAGATACAGAAAAGTAAAGGCACACTTTCCTCTGACCTCAGGTACCAAAATAAGCATTTTTGGGGATGACCGACCCTATGACCTCTTGTCTGGGACCAACCTTACCCCAGGTCCTGTTTAGTATACAGCCTAAGCAACCATCAATGCCCCCTCCCTCATATATTTGGTACAAGGGAAATCCCTAGCCCAAGCAGGATAGATCAATCAAATTCTTCACCAGGAATATGGAAAGCTGGGAAACAAAACCTAAATTGAGAGATCACATGTTATCTGGTCCAGGTGCAGCATCACGGCAAGTTTAAGTCACGCTTATACTGAAGCTAAGGGGAAAGCAAAAGCCAAGAGAAAGCAGAGAAAGTCAGTCCAAAAAGGAGACCGATGGGGCAAGGGTGAGGGAGAAAGGCACCTGCCCTCAGTGCAAGATTTAAGAGGCACCAAAAAACCTCAGTAAACCAGAAAGGTAAATACTGTAATGCACAGTCATTAAAAATCTAGATTAATGTCCTACAATGGAGCAGAGGTACAAAAGGAAACTGAAGAGAGTTCATGCAAGCTGCAGGCAGAGGAGGGAGTACAGAGGCTTTCCAAGTGCTGGCTCTGGGCTCCAGCTGAGAACCCAGCTGTAAGGGAGCTCAGCTGTCTTAACAACAATCCACTACAATTCCCAGCCCTGCCACCATACCTTCTGGAAGGCTAGCTTAAGTGGGTCATTTTCTCTGAGACCTAAGAATCTTGGCTACTACACTCTCTTTGGGAAAATGAGACGTGCACATAAAAGTATTAAAAAAAAAATCAAAGCAAAATAAAATGAACTGATAAAAGAATGGGACTGGTAAATAGTGCTACCAAAGATCAGAGATCACTATGGGTGGTCAGGGATGGACAGATTTAGCTAGATAGAGAGAAGTATATACTAAGCAAGGAGATCAAAGTACACACTAGGGGTGGGGAAAGAATGGGAATGGAGCCAGCAAAAGGATAGGAAAGTAAAAGGGAAGGAGTGATCTTCACACACCCTGTATTCTGGCCAAAGTAGTATAGTTCCTTGCTTTTCTGCCTCCAACCCTCAGATCACACTGTTCATTATATCTTTTCCCCTTTTCTCGTGTTCAAATCCTTTCACATCTTTCAGGGACAGTTCAAACATTTCTTTGAAGAAGCTTCCCCAGTATCGTACTCAAAAGGAGATGTATGCCAGAAGTTAGGTTTTGGCAGTGGGAAAAGACAAAAAGAAAAGAGGCTATGGCAGGGGGGAAGGCTAAGGAGCTGAATGCAGTGATAAGCACTACTTTCTGGAGAGCAAACTATACCCAGGAGTTTACTTGGGATGCAGTACCATGTATTAGGAGAGCAGGATTTTTGGATTAGGATTCAAGCAATTACGATTGTTTGAATAGGCAAACTATGGAAACAGCCCAGATGTCCATCGACAGTTGAATGGACGAAGAAGATGTGGGATATTACTCAGCCGAAAGAAAGAAAGGAAGAGAGAAAGAGAGAAAGAGAGAAAGAGAGAAAGGGAGAAAGAAAGAAAGAAAGAAAGAAAGAAAAAGAAATCTTATCATGTACAACATGGATGGAACTAGAGGGTATTATGCTAAGCAAAATAAGTTAATCAGAGAAAGACAATTATGTAATTTTTGTAATTTATGTAATTTCACTCATGTGGAGTTTCATCAACAAAACAGAGGATCATAGAGGAAAGGAGGGAAAAATAAAACAAAATCAGAAACATACTGTAAGAGATTCAACTATAGAGAACAAACTGATGGTTGCTGGAGGGGAGGGTGGGGGGATGGGGTAACTGGGTGGTGGACATTAAGGAGGGCACTTGATGTAATGAGCTCTGGGTGTTAAATGCAACTGATGAATCTCTAAACTCTACCTCTGAAACTAATAATACACTATGTTAATTGAGTTTTAAAAAAAGATTGTTTGACAAAGATGAGTAATTATGAGGGCTCAAAGTGGCAAAGCAAAGGTAGGTGGAAAGGGTATGCTGATGACTAACAAGGCCTTGCAGAGGTGAAAATATGTGTTTGACTTTAAAATAATCACGCATTTATTGGTATTTGCCAATCTAATTAAGCATTCTGCCCCACCACCATCCCACCCCTACCTACTCCCATACTTCCACTAAGCAGGTATAACACTCCAGTGGCAATATTAAAGAGGAAACAAAGAGTTCTTTAAGAATACTGACTGGGGGGCGCCTGGGTGGCGCAGTTGGTTGAGCGACTGCCTTCGGCCCAGGTCGTGGTCCCGGAGTCCCGGGATTGAGTCCCGCATCGGGCTCCCAACTCCATGGGAAGTCCGCGTCTCACTCTGACCTTCTCCCTTCTCATGCTCTCTCTCGCTCGCTCTCTCTTTCCTAATAAATAAATAAATAAAATCTTTAAAAAAAAAAAAAAAGAATACTGACTGGGGTTAATGATCACCCACCACGAACAAAAATAAATCTTGGGGTTATTTCAAATTTTGCCATACCTGCACCAGGGTAAAGGCTCCTGAATAGATGCCTAACTTATAATATATAGATCAAGGGGCCTCCTCTATTTTCACTGTATGCATATCAAAGAAATATTCCATAAGGACTCTTCCTTAAAAAGATAACACCACACCCAGGAAACCAAAATATTTCATTGGTTATGGTTTTCCATATGGAAATCCCTTTACCTTATAATAACAATTAATAACCTCCTGCTCAAAGGGACTGCTATGCAGTAGGCTCAGGAACTTCAAGACTCTTACCTATATGCCTATATACATATTAAATAATATATAAATGTCAGACCGTTGCTTTTAGTTAAAACAACTAAAAGCTGTAAAGAGTGTCTTAAACACCCAGAGAATACACGTGAAATAAAATTCAACCTGCCATCACATTTTCCTTCACGCTTGTCCCAAGCCCTCATTTTCTTCCAGCTTGCCCTATTTTCATCCATCTTTTCCCACCCATTTCAGGAACTGTATTCACTTGCAGGTACTGGTAATGATATTAGTGCTCAGACATGCTCCGATAGGAAAACTGTTTATTCGTCAAGGGTTATCTCTGTGTATCAGGTACCTTAGTCTGCAGGTTTGTCTTGGTGTGTTTGTGTTCTTCGGTGTGTAGGTGTCTGAGCGTACGTACCTGAGGGAGTGTATATCTTTACAGGTCAAGAAGTGTTCACATCTGTGAATGAAAGCTGCTTGTCTGTATTTCAACGGTTCTCAAACTATTAAGAGCATAAGGGCAAAAGAAACCAGTCACGAAAGACTATACACTGTATGATTCCATTTTGATGAAATGTCCAGGCAAACCCACAGAGACAGAAAGCAGATTAATGGTTGCCTGGGGCGGTGGCGGACAGGAGAAGCCGGGGAAAGCCAGCAGCAACTGCTTAATGGGTAAGGGATTTCTTTTTCAGCATGATCAAAATGTTCTAAAATGGATTATGGTGATGGTTGCTCAACTCTCTGAGTATACTAGAATTCACTGACTGGTACTCTTCCAATGGGTGAATTGGATAGTGTGTGAATTTCAATAAAGCTGTTATATAGTAAAAAGAGAAAATAAGGAAACCAGAGCTGTCCTGTATTTTCATAGAAAAGTAACCTGTCTTTGAAAATAGTAACTTTGCTTCTATTTTACTTAAGCTTTGGATTCAAGATGCCCCACTAAAAAGTCCCCTACCTGCTCTTTTCTCCATCTCCAGCATTCTCTTTACTAACAAGGATGACACACATGTGGGAAACAGTGTTTACTGATTATTGCTCACTGTCTGAACAGAAAAGACCAGGTCCACCCATGTAAAAGTATGTATATGGATTAACAAAGCCTGGAAGGAAATGAGGAAAAATTCAAATAGTTATACTGGAGTAATACAGTTTGGTGGGGGAAATAAAGGCAAAGGAAAAACTAAATTTCCTCGCTACTTGCAGCCCATCAACAAGTCCCTGAGACGGGCAGAGTAACATTCCTCTAGGAACTCAGCTGCCTGGATGTTAATGCTTTGCTAGGGGAAAAGGCATCTTAGCCCAACCCCCAGAATCCTGGGGTTCTACATTAGGGTATGAAAGTTCCTTTGGCAACTTCCTCTATCTCTACCCCCAAGATCTATGCTGGCAGTTATCCCCCATATAACCCACTGATATACACCTGAAGGGTCTCAAGACTACGATTTATTGGACAGTAATAAATGACCTTTTCCTAACAATAGCTAGCCCTATCAAGGTCCTGGAAAACTTGCTTCCAAAATTCCTTAGAGACTTCCCCATCTCTAACCCCCTCCCAACTTAAAGTATACAATGGGCCACTCCTCATAACCCCCGTGTAGCTTTTTCTGCCCACATGTCCTTCCCCATGCTTTAATAAAACTACCTTTTTGCACCAAAGATGTCTCAAGAATTCTTTCTTGGCCGTTGGCTCCAAATCCCAACATCTTACCTACCTCACAGTTGAGGTGACACTCTTAAAAAATAATATTGTATGGGGCACCTGGGTGGCTCAGTAGGTTAAAGCCTCTGCCTTTGGCTCAGGTCATGATCTCAGGGTCCTGGGATTGAGGCCCACATCGGGGCTCTCTGCTCACCAGGGAGCCTGCTTCCCTCCTCCCTCTGCCTGCCTCTCTGCCTACTTGTGATCTCTCTCCTCTCTGTCAAATAAATAAAATCTTAAAAAATAATAATAATAATATTGTATTGTGTTATATCAGGCAGTAAAATCTGGGAGAAAAAATAACCAACCTGTCTCCTTAGAAATTGGTCCAAGGCAAAATCAGGAATTGTGTGGCACAAAGGACAGGACTGGAGTAGTGGAGTAGAAAGATGGAAACTAAAACACACAGATTATATATAGTTATATCTATTTTCACCAAGTCAATAAACAAGAAAATATTAAGCTCTTTACAGCTTGCTCTAATAGAGTCCCAGGTGATCTCTCTGGGCTTGAATATCCTTTCTCCCCAGTATCAGCCTGGATTCTGAGCAGGGTATAAGGCTACTGAAACTAAGGTTGCCTCCATTACCTCAACCCACAGGAAAGCCATTTTAAATTCAAATTCATTATTAGCATTCCTGCATCCGAAAATATAAGGTAACCAGCCCAGGATCAATCTCAGGGTATCTGCAGTCTGGAAGAAGTGCATAAAACGTGTTTGTATTTTCCTTTTGTTTTCAAAGAGACAGGGTCCTGCTTAAGAAACTAAAAACAAAAACACAATGAAAATAAAAAGTAGCTCTACTGATTTTTCAATTAAAATACCAAGTCCATCTAATGGAGAAAGGCAAAAAAAATTTTAACTATGTTGCGGGCACAACTAAATATCTGTATAAAGGGAAAATGAACCTAACTCCTACCTCCCATCTTTATAGAAAAACTAATTTGATAGTGATCACAGACCTAAATGAGAAACCTAGTACAATGCTTCAGGAAAGAAACAGAATATCTTTGCAACCCTGGGGATAGGCACAGAAAACACTAATCATAAAGTTAAAAACCGGTAAAATGAACTTCATAACAATTAAAAATTTCTGCTCATCACATCATCAAGAAAATAAATAGAAAAGCCACAGACTGGGTAAAAAATATTGTACATCTGAAAAGGACTTGTACTCACAATATATAAAGAACTCCTACCGACAACAGTTAAAAGATGAACCACCCAGTGAAAAAACAGGCAAAAACTTTAACAGATACTTTACAAGAGAAGCCAATTACTATTTCAACATCCTTAGTTGTCAAAAAAAAAAAAAAAATTAAGGGACACCTGTGCGCCTCAGTGGGTTAAGTGACTGCCTTCGGCTCAGGTCATGATCCTAGGGTCCTGGGATGGAGTCCTGCCATAGGACTCCTTGCTTGGTGGGGAGGCCTGTTTCTCCCTCTTCATGTCCCTCTGCTTGTTCTTGTGCGCTGACAAGTAAATAAAGTCTTAAAAAAAATAAAAACTAAAACCACAATGAGGTACCATTTTACAGCATCTAATGTGGCTAAAATAAAGACTGATGGGCGCCTGGGTGGCTCAGCCCGCGAAGCGTCTGCTTTTGGCTCAGGTCATGATCCCAGGGTCCTGGGATCGAGTCCCGCGTCGGGCTCCCTGCTCAGCGGGGAGCCTGCTTCTCCCTCCCCTCCCTGCTCATGCTCTGTCTCGCTCTGAAATAAATAATAAATTATTAAAAAAAAAATAAAGATTGACGGCACTAAAATTCAGCAACATTAAAAATGTGAAGCAACTGGAACTCATCTATAAATCACTTTGGAGAACTGTGTGGCAGTTTTTTGTTTTGTTTTTTTTTTTTAAGGTTTATTTATTTGACAGAGAGAGATCACAAGCAGGCAGAGAGGCAGGCAGAGAGAAAGGAGGAAGCAGGCTCCCTGCTGAGCAGAGAGCCCGATGTGGGGCTTGATCCCAGGACCCTGAGATCAGGACCTGAGCCAAAGGCAGAGGCTTTAACCCACTGAGCCACCCAGGCACCCCTATGTGGCAGTTTTTTAATAAAGTTAAATATACATCTACCCTATGACTCAGTAATTCCACTCCTAGGTATTTATCAAGAAAAATGGAAACATCTATCCACAAGAGACTTGTCCAGGAAATGTTCATAACAACTATTTCTAATAACCTAATCTTGGAAAAAAATACAAACATCCATCAAAAATAAAACAGATAAAGAAATTAGGGTATATTCATACAATGGAATATTATTCCTCAATAAAAATGTACCAATTGGGGCGCCTGGGTGGCTCAGTCCGTTAACCACTCAGGTCATGATCTCAAGGTCGTGGGATCAAGCCCAACCCTCCTCCCCCGCTAAGCCTGGAGCTCCCTGCCAAGTCCTGAGCTAAGTCTGCTTGTCCCTCTCCCTCTGCCCCTCCCCCTGTTTGTACTCTCTCTGGCAAAATCTTTTTTAAAAAAGAGTACCAACCACTGATACAACACAGATCAATCTCAAAAACATTATATTACGTGAAAGAAGCCAGACACACAAAAAAGCATATACTACTGAATGACTCCATTTATGTCAAGTCCAAGACTAGGCAAAACAAATCTATGGTGTCAGACATATGGAGCTAAAAGTGGTTGCCTCCAGTGGAAGAGTGTGGATGAGGAAATAACTAGGAAGGGGCATGAGGGAACTTTCTATGGTGATAAAAATGTTTTCTATCTTATTTTGGTAGACGTTACAGTGCATAAAGTTGTTAGAACTTCTCGAACTGGACACTTAACATATGTGCATTTTATTGAATATTAGTTATACCTCAATAAAAATACAAAGTAGCACTTTGCTTCAAGATATGTTAATCATTTTGTTTCAAATGAAATTCTAGAACATGACATAATAAACAACTATACTTTCAATTATTTGCCACTCTCAATTACTCACATCTCTATTCCCTCATTACTGCAAATACCCTAATGGATTACAGACACAGATATTAAAATATATGTTCATGAATTTTTCATAAATAGCAAATTTAGTTTGATTTTACACAATTTCAATATGTACCTAATGGACTGTCAGAAGTCCAGTAGACTTTTCTGTTTTCTATAGCATTTTCCTCTCAATATGATTTTATAGTTGTGATTTATAGTTGTGTCGATATGCTATAAAAATGAGAATATGTGGGGGCACCTAGCTGGCTTAGTGGGTGATCTCAGGGTTGCAGGGTATAGAGATTACTTAAAAGGATAACATCTTTTTTTAAAATATGAGAATAAGTAAGACATATAAATCAAATGTCTTCAAGGAAAGTCACTGACAGGAGAACAATAATGCTTTAGCCACTATGACAGCCTAGAAAATAATGCCCTCTTCAACTATTCTTTTTTTTTTTCCCTCTTCAACTATTCTAATCAAGACAGAGCCCATATTTAAATTTAAGAATATTGAAAAGCATGATGAATAGCTTGCCAGCTAATTGGATCTTTAAAAAATAACAAGATTTATTAATTTGTAATATGCATCAGTACATCTGACTGATACCTGAAAACCCATGGAGCCCTTTTCTCCTGTTTTACTAGGTCCTCTTTTGTCTTTCTTTCTCATCTTTTCCTCTCCCTCTTTTGGTCTCTATCCCAGTATAGTTTTATCCCCATCGCCTCTCACTCTCCCTATGATATTGCTAATTGATTTTCATATAGCCAGCTTACCCCAGGTTCCAAATAAATAAATTTACAAAATTGTACTGTATTCTATGTAGATTTGTCACATACTCAAAAAAGTATAGAGAGTATAGCCTGGGGGAGGGGGGGAGAGGAATGAACAGTGATGACCAGTGAATGGGGAAAAAATGATGATTCCATTGTTTCCCATCCCCACAAATATAAAAGATCTCTCCTTCTGAATACTTACTGCAGGCTTTTATTCCCTACACATGGCTCTTACAGTAGCGCTCTGAACTATAAACAAGTACATATGCTTAATATCAGATAGAGTAAGCTCCCAGACAAAAACCAAATTTTATACATCTGTATTCACCATGAGCCTAAGATAGTGCCTTGTACAGGATGGGGCAAAACACATACTTGTTGAATTACTGAATTAATGGGAATGAAAACAGTTGAAGGTGGAAGAAGAAAAAAGCTGAAAGGACAAAGGGAAAGGAGAAAGGAGGGAAAGAGGAGAAAGAAGAGCAGGAGAAAGAGGAGAAAGAAGGATGGAAAGAAGAGAAAGAACAGAAAAGCTTGTGAAGGCAATTATTTTTGTTAGAATGAACAGGCTATTTTTAAAAATTGAGAGTTGGGAAAAGCCATTGCTATGTATCTAATATCACAACAATCAGCACCGGTCATTCTAAACACCTTCCATTCCTTGATATTTAAAGTGTGAAAGACTACAGCATTCCTTAAGTAACACACAGATTGTAGGGACCTTCTTCAAACCTACAAGATCCTGGGTCATTTATGCATGTTGAAGTCTGAGAAGTACCACCTTACATCCTTCAAGTCCTTCCTGTTGTACTGACCCTGTGTTTTATTTAAATGGGCCAGTAGTTGAGACTTGAAAAATCTGATTAAAGTGAAACTGATCATTGTAATGGGATGTGACCTGCATGGATTTAAATTTATGTATGTATTTACCTTCAGATGAAGCTATTAACTGCAGAATAATTTGGACTGGAAGGTAGACCACAAAACTTTAGAATTAGTAAAAATATGATTAAAGGAAGTTGAGAACTGGGACAGTAACATCGTCGGGGAATCATTTTTGTTCCTTCAGGCCTACCACAGGACTTGGAATGACAAGTGTGGCCAATGTTTCCTGAATGAATAAATAAATGAATATTAAAAATCAGAGATATTTAGGGCTAGAAATGTCATCTGGCCTAATAACCTCATTTTATTTATTTTTAATTTTTTTATTTTTATTTATTTATTTTTTTTAAAAAGATTTATTTGAGAGAAAGGGGGAGAGCATGAGCAGGGGGAGGGGCAGAGGGAGAAGAAGGCTCCCCGCTGCAGTGCAGCCACATTCCGGCTAGATCGGCTAGATCGCAGGACCCTGAGACCATGACCTTAGCAGAAAGCAGATGCTTAACTGACTGAGCCACTCAAGTGTCCCTAATAACAAACTCTGGACACCTGGCTAACTGGGTAGAGTGCAGGATTCTTGATCTCTGGGTTGTGAATTGGAGCCCCCAGGTGAGGTGCTGAGATTACTTAAAAAAAATAAAGATAAGCAAACTAGAAATCCTCACCAGATGGAAAGTAAGCAAGCTTATAGAGTTAGAATATACTGGGTCTCGCATTTTAATTCTTTTTGTTTCTTTCCTAGAAATGAGTTAGAAAGGGAATTTTAAATATAATGACTTCAGACTCTGAAAGAAGCGGTAGGATAAAAGATGACAAGGACTAGAAGAGACTAGCAAAAATAAATGAGGCTGGACAAAACTAGTTTTCTAAGCCTAATATATTTTTTGACAGGCCAATTAATTAATCAAACTAATCCGCCAAAAAATTAATCTGAAGGATTCTCAAAAAAGAAACATGAGCTGCATGAAAATGTTACAAACCAAGGGAGACCGCACAGAACTAACTTAAATCTCCACAGGCTTATTTCCTGTTCAAGTATGACCTCCTGGGATAAGTTTTACTGCAGTGTTCATTACCAGACGACTTTTGGTTTTAAGAGAAGCCAAAGGCCAGTTGGAAATGAGATTCTTAACCAAACACTAAAAAAAAAAAGAAAAGAAAAGAAAAGAAAGAAAAAAGCGGCTGTTTCCCATTTGTTTGTAATTAGATGGCAGGCTTGCAGAGGAAACACACCAACTTCATAAGCAAAAACAACGACCCAGTCACGTCCTCAAAACAAATCAACGCACAAACTTCACAGCTGGGTCCAGCTGTGCTACACAGGAGCCAGGAATTTATTTTAAGGCAGAGGATATAGATCAAAAACGGCAAATCCAAGACAAGCCAGATTTAATCCTCCCTCCCTACCCGCAAAAGGGTGTGACCTAAGGTTTGGTGTGGTTTTTTTTTTTTCTTTTCTTTCTTTCTAACTTTCAACTAGCAGAAGCCTTTGAAGGAGTGTTGGTGAGAAATAGTTTTTAAGAGGACCGTCCCTCAACTACGCCTCGGTGGAGTGGAAGGGGCGGACTAGCACCGCGAGCTCGCACAGCTTCGGCAAACGCAGGCTCCGGCGGGAAGGGAAGGGGCCGGTCCCGAACCCGGGGAGGCTGGGCCCCCGAGTGATTCATCGGCAATCGAGGTTTGCGCGCTTCCACCGCGGGCGACGCCCAGCGCGCCCCACGACCCATACCCGGGCCCGTTCGCCCCCCCTCATGCAGCCCCCAAAGTCTCCCCGCTTCTCCCAAGAGACACCAGTAGGTTAGCAAAACAGGGCCGGCGGCTGGAAGGCAGCAACCTCTCCTTTCTCAGCCACCATGGCCGGTGCGTCTCCCTGCCTGCGCCCGCAGACGGACTTCCTGGAAAGCACCGGGCTAGGCTTACCTAACACCCGCTGGGGCCGCCAACCTTCTTCACAGATCTGTTGGGATCGTCTGTCCCTCGGTTCCCGGCACCCGCCCGTCAGCCTGCGTCTGCCTCCTTGGGAGTTGCCCGATCCACTCGCCCGCCGCTGCCCCAACCCGACGGCTCTGTCGGAGCGGCTGGTTCCCCCCCGCCCTACCACGGACGCGCGTGCGCACTCCCAGGTCGCGGGGCATCCTGGGAGTTGTAGTTCCAGCAAGGAGGGCGACGCTCTGCGCTGACCCTGATGTTTGCAATTTGCAGGATGTTTGGAAGCAGCTGCGGATAGTAAGCCTTACTCCAGCCGGGGACAAGGATCTTTACTAGTGGAAATAGCTACTCTCGACCCTTTGGGAGCTATAAACAGCAATTGGAGGCTCTTTGATATAGATTTCCTCTTTACTTTGACTTTTGCTGAAGAGGCTACACAAGGCAGGGCTTGTATTGCACCCTTGCTTGCTGATGCAAGGACATGACAAGGAGCCCTTGAAGCTCATCCTGAAAAACTGATAGAAAAAAAAAAAAGAAAAGTAAACAAAGGAGGGGCGCCCAGGTGGCTCAGTGGGTTAAAGCCTCTGCCTTCGGCTCAGGTCAGGACCTCAGGGTCCTGGAGTCGAGCCCGCATCGGGCTCTCTGCTCAGCAGGGAGCCTGCTTCCTTGCCTCTCTGCTTACTTGTGGTCTCTCTCTCTCTGTCAAATAAATAAATAAAATTTAAAAAAAAAAGTAAACAAAGGCGAAGTCACAAAAGGGGCATAAATCAGGCAGATGTCATCTTATTTTTTAAAAAAATTTTATTTATTTATTTGACAGAGAGGCGAGAGATCACAAGTAGGTAGAGAGGCAGGCAGAGAGAGAGGGGGAAGCAGGCTCTCTGCTGAGCAGAGAGCCCAATGCGGGGTTCGATCCCAGGACTCTGAGATCATGACCTGAGCCGAAGGCAGAGGCCCTAACCCACTGAGCCACCCAGGCGCCCCAAGGCAGATGTCACCTTAAGAGCCTAGTGACCCTAGGGATTTCTTCGGGCATGTACCAGAGATGATGTCGCAGCCATAGCCCCTATATACCCAGACAATTTTGGCCCCAACCCATTTTCCCCTTCCAGCCTCAAGCTCTACACCAGGTTGTGAAGCTGGGTTAATATGAGTGGGAGAAAAAACCGGAAGTGCTGCTCAAAGGAGGGAAATGGGACAGATGGGTAGCCTAAAAGGAAAGTTGAAGAAAGTGGGAACACCTTAGGGGGCCGTTCTACCGTGGCCTATGAAGCTGCTGACGTTTGTGTCAGGCTCAGTGGAGTGGGAAGAGCAACGGCCTTCCATGCATTCCCTTAGTCACTCATTGGTAATTTTTCTGGCCTGCTCTTCATGACTAAACCATTCCCAGGAGTCATGCTCAGCTTTGATACACCTTCTTTGAAGAATGCAACCAGGAAGAGGATGAAGTGACTGCTTGAGGTACATTCCAGCTACTCCTAGTGTGGAAACCGACTAATGGTTAAAATTTTCCTGTCATTTACGTCTTCCCTTCAAAGCAGGAAGCACCCTAGGTAAAGTAAATACCCTGTAATTTTATGCAACTAGTACTCATTAATCCCTGAAATGAAAATCACTGATTTGGAGTTTTTAAGGAAAAAAACCCTTGTAGGTTGCAAGTACTCTGAGAAGACCGTCAACGTTAAATCTTGTAGCCACTGCATCTTATTTTCTGTAGCATTTTAGTGTTTATCGATTTCTCCAATATTCTTGGATATAAAAAAAATATTCTTGGATATAGCGGCTTTCTGAGAGCAAGTTCCCACAGTATTCAGGTTCAACTAATATTGAGTACTTAATCCACACCACACACTGTTCCAGCACATTTATAATATTTCATCCAATCCTCCAAATAACCCTACAAAGAATATATTCGTGTCTTCCATCTCTGCAGATGAGAAAACTAAGACCCGGAAAAGTTAAGTAATTTGCCTGAGGTCACACAACCATAATTGGAGATACAGAAATAAAGCACGGGAGTCCTGATTCAAATTCCAGCATCCTGTCCACTGTTGATCAGACTGATGTGTCTCCTAAACTCATCAAATTCTTGAAAGTAAGATAATCTGTGACCATGTCCACTGTACATGAAAAACATTCTCTCACACAGTCCAGGGACATTGTACTCTGACTGGATAAGAGATTCATTTGATCTGGATTCATTTGATAGTTCTATATTTCATTATAAATTGATATATAGATATTTTGGCTTACCAGCGAGTGTCTTATAAATTGCTGTAACACCTCTGGGGCATCACTCCTGGGAACACTGACAAAATGGAGTTCCTGAAGAAGCAAAGCAGATTATGGCCATCCAGATACGGATTGTTTCTTTAGGCATACTTTTAACTCAGTGTCTGATAGTCTATGACGTGGTTCCTCCCTGGTCTTCCAATACGGGGTGTTAAGAATACCTTCAACGTATTTTCTCTTTCTCTCTCTCTCTCTTTCTTTTTTCTTAGAGAGCATGCTTGTGCATGGGGGAGGTGCAGAGGGAGAGAGTGAGAGAATCTCAAGCAGGCTCCGCACTGAGCTGAGCACAAGTCCCACATGGGGCTCAAACTCACAACCCTGAGATCGTGACCTGAGCTGAAATCAACAGTTGGACACTTAACCGAGCCACCAGGTGCCCTTGTATTTTCTCTTTTAGTTAAGCTACTCATTTTAAATTTGTCCTAACAAATGTCTAAATCTTTTTTTAGTTGCTTTTTTTCTAAAACAATGTGATTTGGTGCTGGGTTTTTCCCCCTTTCCTCAGACAAATATTAATGTATTATAACCACAGGGCTCACAGACATGAATCTCCTAAACCCATGTGATTTAAATATTACACATGGGGGGACACCTGTGTAGTGCAGTCAGTGACTCTTGGTTTTGGCTCAGGACTTGATCTCAGGGTCATGAGATTGAGCCCTGAGTGGCACTCCACGATGAGCACAGAGACCGCTAAAGTTTCTCTTTCTCCCCGTCTCTCTGCCTCTCCCTGCCTTATGCTCTCTCTTTCTCTAAAATAAATAAATCTTTAAAAAATAAATTAAAAAGTGGTGCCTGGGTGGCTCAGTGGGTTAAAGCCTCTGTCTTCAGCTCAGGTCATGATCTCAGGGTCCTGGGATCGAGCCCCACATCAGGCTCTCTGCTCAGCAGGGAGCCTGCTCCCCCCCCCCCTCCACCTCTCTGCCGCTTGTGATCTTTCTCTGTCAGATGAATAAATAACATCTTTAAAATAAATAAATAAATAAATAAATAAATAAATAAATAAATAAATAAATAAATAATACTACACATAGGACCAGAGGTGTTAACAATCATATCCTGGTATTGAATAAAACTGTAGAAAATAGAACCTGCTTCTACTGCTGTTATGATTCTCTAACAGTTTTCTGATTGAAAAACAAATGAGATCATGTCACCTTCCTGCTCCAAAGCACTCATGGCCTCTCAACACATTTTTTTTTAAAGATTTTATTTATTCATTTAACAGAGAGAGAACACAAGCAGGCAGAGAGGCAGGCAGAGGCAGAGAGAGGAGCAGGCTCCCTGCCGAGCAAGGAGCCCGATGCGGGACTCGATCCCAGGACGCTGGGATCATGACCTGAGCCATAGGCAGCTGCTTAACCAACTGAGCCACCCAGGCGTCCCCCTCTCAACACATTTCGAATAAATTCCCAAGTTACCACCCCTACCAGTGCTTATGTGACTTTTTATTTCCTACCATACTCTCTCTGCTCCAGTACACTGGTTTCCTTGAGGTTTCTCCACACTGCCAAGTACATTCCCACCTCACGATCTCTGCACTACACGGGAGAACGCTTATCCTCCCAAATACTCATGGCTCATGCCATCATTTTAATGAAGTTTCTGCTCAAGTGTCACCTCCTCTGGCCCCCCTACCTTGCCTTTCTCCCCTTTCCTTCCTGTCTTCAGAGCACTTGTGACTACCTAAATCATCTTTGCTTGTATACTCAGTGTAAGCTCATGGAGGACTTTGTGTGGTTTACCCCTCTATCCTTAGCATCTGCGACAGTGCCTGACACAGGCTGGAGCCTCGATAAATATTTGTAAATATATCAATATTGAATCCTTCCCTCCCACTCCTCTTCTCAACGGAGGACACAGAACAAGAGGGTTTGCCTGTAAATGCCAGCCAGTGACCTCATGCAGATACAAACACCAGCTGTGAGGGGGTTGGCCCCACAGGACGAGACACAGTGAAGCTCATCCTGAAATGGAGACAGAGCTCTCTTTTAAAAAAGACTATGCTTTGGGGCACCTGGGTGGCTTATTCATTAAGTGTCTGCCTTCAGCTCAGGTCATCATCCCAGTGTCCTGGGATTGAGCCCCGCTTTGGGTTCCCTGCTCAGCGGGAAGCCTGCTTCTCCCTCTCCCACTCCTCCTGCTTGTGTTCCCTCTCTTGCTTTCTCTCTCTCTCTCTCTCTGTCAAATGAATAAATAAAATCTAAAAAATAAATAAGAAGACTATGCAAATAATAGGTTGCCATTATTAGCTTACAGTTAGCAAGACACATTCTTAGAGAGAGAAAAAAAGGAAAAACCTAAAAATTAGATTGATATAAGTAAGGGAAAAGATAAATCCACTGAAGGCCTGTGGTAGATTGAGATATTTTCCCCAAATATTTGCCCTCCTCTACAAGACAGAACAGTCCTAGCCACTGCTATGTGACTTGCAATGTCCTATAGATATTTTTAGGCGCAGCTATGGTCTGGTAATGTGTTTCTCCTTCTTTCTTCACACAGATGTTGTCATACTGTAATCTCAAAGTTTATATACATGGACCTTGTTTGGGCCAATGAGATGTGAGTGGAACAGGACAGCTCTGAATGGAAGCTTTAGGAATCACTGGTATTTCCAGGGCACCTGGGTGGCTCAGTTGGTTAAGCATCTGCCTTTAGTTCACGTCATGATCTCAGAGTCTTGGGATCAAGCCCTGCATCAGGCTCTCTGCTCGGTGGGGAGTCTGCTTCT
This sequence comes from Nasua narica, assembly GCA_028533885.1. Classification (NCBI taxonomy): domain Eukaryota; kingdom Metazoa; phylum Chordata; class Mammalia; order Carnivora; family Procyonidae; genus Nasua; species Nasua narica. The sequence goes on along the minus strand of CM052797.1, from coordinate 34,927,786 downwards.
CCCTCTCACTCTCCCTCTGTGCAAGCTCTCTCTCTCTCTCTCAAATAAATAAATAAAATCTTAAAAAAAAAAAAAAAGTCACTGGTGTTTCCCACTAGTGTGCTTCCTCTCTCTCTCCAGGAGGAGTGTGACACGTCCCAAATGGAGGTTGGTCCATCTGCCTGGGTTGTAGAATGAGAAGTCACATGGGGCGGCATCTGAGCCAGACACAGGTGCTGACATGTAATGTACACAAGAAGTAAACTCAGGGAAGAGCAGACTTCCCACTGAGCAGGGAGCCGGATGAGGGGTTAGATCCCAGGACCCTGAGATTATGACCCAAACTGAAGGCAGATGCTTAACTGAATGAGCCACCCAGATGCCCAAATGTATTTTTGGCTAAATATCAAGATTCTTTGTCTAATGTGACTTAAGACAGAGATAGCTTTTATTTAGGACATCCTACCTCTTATTCGCAGGTATGCTTTTAGCCAAAACTGAAGTTTATCCACACAGATGGCAGTTAAGTCATATTTTTCCCAGTCTATCCTTCATAGTTTATTTTTTTGGATTAAAAATTGACAACTACAGGGCGCCTGGGTGGCTCAGTTGTTGAGCAACTGCCTTCGGCTCAGGTCATGATCCTGGAGTCTCTGGATCGAGTCCCGCATCGGGCTCCCTCCTCAGCGGGGAGTCTGCTTCTCCGTCTGACCTCTTCCTCTCATGCTTCCTCTCTCTCAAATAAATAAATAAAATCTTTAAAAAAAAAATTGACAACTACACTGTTACTTGTATTAAATTTTACCTGATTAGATATAGGTTTAAACTTTGGCCTGCTCAGATATTTTTGAACCTCTCAAAGAATTCCTCGTCCCTCCCAGTACCCATCACTTGAAGACTCAGTAGGTATTCTATCAGTATACCTCCAAATTACTGATAAACTGCTGACCAAGCATATTAAGGAAGGAGCCGTGTGGTGGCTACCAAGCCCTTTGGTTTGAAATTCTTCCATTCATCAGCATTTACTTATTATCAAGAGTCAAAAAAGATTGTTTGGGGCGCCTGGGTGGCTCAGTGAGTTAAGCCTCTGCCTTCGGCTCAGGTCTTGATCTCAGGGTCCTGGGATCGAGCTCTGCATCAGGCTCTCTGCTTGGCAGGGAGCCTGCTTCCTCCTCTCTCCGCCTGCCTCTTTGCCTACTTGTGAACTCTCTCTATCTCTGTCAAATAAATAAATAAAATCTTTTTTTAAAATTTAAAAAAAAGATTCTTTAAAACAGTTATTTCACTATTTAGTTTCACTGTTATGCAGCCCACATTTCTCAAGCATGTTGCGAGACTCCGTCAAATGTCTTGTTGAAAAATATAGTGTGAAGGGTACCTGGGTGGCTCAGTGGGTTAAAGCCTCTGCCTTCGGCTCAGGTCATGATCTCAGGGTCCTGGAATCGAGCCCCGCATCAGGCTCTCGGCTCAGCGGGGAGTCTGCTTCCCCCCCTCTCTCTGCCTGCCTCTCTGCCTACTTGTGATCTCTCTCTAATAAATAAATAAATAAAATCTTTAAATTAAAAAAAAAGAAAAATACAGTGTTTTCTTTTCCCTGGACTCTCATGATTTTCTATTTTCTCTAAATGAATCTGTGCTCCATCTTAGAGACCACTGCTCCGCTTCTAACTGCCTAAAAACCACTAAAGCAGATAATAGCTTTTCTAAAATTTTGCTCAGGATTGGTAAGTTGAGTGATCTACAATTCGGAGAACCCCCTCCCCCAACACACACGTACCTTTTGAGTCATGAAGCTGCCTGATTTTCCTGTTTCATCTCCTTAGGTTGGTTCCCTCCCCCGCCCCCCCCAACAGCCCACTCTCAGTCAAGCACACATACATCTAATTCCTCCTCCTGTGACATGTGGGACATCTGCTAGAGGCTGTGGGCATCTGATCATGTCCCCTGGCTGGTGGGACGAGGACATGGGTAAGTACTGGGGCAGAGGAGGCATGGGACACCGCTTCTCACAGCCACAAGAGGAAGGCTGAATAACCAAACCGAGAGAGGGAGGTCCATAACAGAGTCAAGTCCAGCACAAGACAGACCTAAAAGTCAAGGAGTTGCTCCTGGAGCCAGACTGCCAACAGCAAAGGAGGGTACCCAGAATGCAGAGCAGGTACAAACAAATTAAAACATCAAGGAAGAGACAAGAAGCAGAGCTAAATGACAGGGCATGTCAGGAGTAACTCCTGAGTCAGCTCTATCTTGTTTATATTCAATTATTGGAGTGATGAGGGAGGGCGTGTTTGCCAGAAGGATTGGGACAGTAGAAACCCAAAAATAACTAAGATGGAGTCCCGCTTAAATTCCTGACATTGTCAACGTAAAATGGACAGCTTTATTGGCATTAATATTTGTGGTATTTAAGTTACAGTTTAGGATAGTAATACCAAGTGCCTTCTACGTGTCAGGCACTGTCCTAAGTGTTTTACACATTAATCCTCATAATAGAAATACTGTCACTACTGTCAAGTTAGGATTATGAATCCTATCATACAGGTGAAGAAATGGAGGCTAGGAAATTTACAGAAATTTATGCAACAAGTGAGATTTGAACTAGGCAAATTGAACTTCAAAGTGCATATTCGTAACTCCTACTCATTACAGGTCCACAGCCTGAAGGATCCTTTGAACAAAATAATTACTATACTTCCTTGTGTACAAGAAGGTGTGGAACAGCAAATACAGAAATTAGACATAGGCCCTCTGTGCTTCTTGGACCCCTTCTTGGACCTTTCCATCAGTCTAAGTGACAAAGAGGGCAGAGTTCAGCAGGAGGGCAGGAAAAATAGGTTTTCTTGTTTTTCCAGGGCAAATCTTTACAATATAACTTTGTTATTTTTAGTGTTCTGTGCTATCAATCCCAGCATAGCTTAAAAAAAAAAACCCCACAAAAACCTTAAATTCAAAGTTAACATAAGAAAATCAACATAAAACAATGAACCCGTTGGGATTATCTATATTCCTGTTCCCATTTATTGTAACAAATTTTAACTGTTTAGCCAAATGTGTGCATAGTTAATAATGAGTTCTTTCTCCCTCTGGCTACTTCTTGTTGCCCATCTACTTCTTACCTTCTTCATAATAAGGACATTTTATAGTCCTTTCTGCAAATGTACTCATCTAACAAGAGAACCCAGTGCCAACTATTCATGGGGTACTGAGAAGGGCACGTATTGCATGGAGCACTGGGTGTGGTACATGAACAATCATTCTTGTAACACTGAAAAAATAAAATAAACATATTTGGGGAAAAAATAAAAATAAAAAGACGTGTCTAAAAATTAGCCAGATTAAATCAGTCTTTACTTTCATTTTAAAAGGAAAGTTTATTAATTTCTAATGTTGTGTACATTTTCACTTGGAAACTTCATTCCAGACATAAATGAATACATCATATCTTTGAAAGCAGAAAGATCTTGATGAATTAAAACATATACATTTGCCCTACCATTAGGTCTGGCTGGTTGGTTAATTCCAAAGGGTCAAACACTGTACCTGCTTGTGCCCATTGGAATTCTTATTATCAGGGAAAGAGGATGTCACATTTCATACATTTTGCTTTATCACAGACTTATTTCCCACAATGTCCACTTTCACATTTGAAAGGCAAATCAGTCTTTTAATTCCCTAATGAATAAATGTCTACTTTTGATTGAAAATTTTCAAAATGGAAAGTGAAACTATGTGAATTTTTCAATAATTGCTTAGCCAAATAAATGTAGCCAATATAAGTTTAAACAGTTTACAAAGTATTATTTCCTTTGTTCTCTTCAAAACATCACAGGTACACATAAGGTCACACATTACAGGCATCCAAACTGTAAGATATTACGATTGGTGGCATGCAAATATTTTACATTTTTAAATGCAATGAAAAATGCTGCTTGTTTTCCTTGAGTAGATGAAACAGAATTAAGATAAAGGTTTAATTAAAATATCAATATTATTCCATGAATATTGTGGGTTTTTTAAAAAACCAAAATGACAGAGATAAGAATTTTAGGTCAAAATAATTTCATTCTTAACTAAAGATTGTCACTGGCAATGTTTGGTACTAAAATAAAATTTCCTTAAAAAGCACATTTTCCTATTCATCTCATTTCACCATATGGCCAATTCTTATCTATTTGCATTTAGACTATCCATGGGAAATTTTAAAACCTGGGCCAGCTTGTCTCAATTGCACAGTGTATTTCTGATTGGCTTCTCCGTGTTATCAATATGTGCTCAGAAACACACACACACACACTTTAAGTAAAAGCCTGTGAAAAACCCGCTGTGTTTACTGTGCTCTGCTTCCTTCTTTGCATTTCCTCCTCTTCTTCCCCACCAATTTTGAGGAGAAAATATTATATATTTTAAAATCTCCTTTCAGAGAAGGCTGATCCTCCAGGACTATTCTGAAGACAGTAACAACTGCCGAAGAGGAACAGATAACTGTCTGTGGAATGTTCAGACCTCTTCTTCCGGCTAGCAAACCTGAAGAGAGATGGAGCTGCAATGGAGGCATTACTCATGCATGCTCAGAGGCAATGGAAACTTCAGAATCACAGGGTTATTGTAAAGCTTGGGAGCTGGGAGGGACCTTAGAGCGCATCAAATCTACTCACTTCATTTTACAGATGAAATGAAGACAAGAGAGATGGAAAGTCTTGCCCAAAGTCACACACAGCCGGCATCCGAATCAGCACTGTTTCCCAAATATCACGTGATGACCAATGGAGCATCATTCTTGTGGGGCGGGAGGACAAGTCAACTCAAGCAACATTTATGAAGCACCTGATATATACAAAGCACCTCACTAGATGCTACTGAAGACACAAAGCTTGATGAGATGATCCCTGCCTCCACGTGCTTATGAAAGCCCCGTAACACCATGTTTCAATATCTTTCTAAGCACAAAAATACTGACTAGGGCTAAGTTTGCTGGTGATAACGAGGCAGTTGCTGCCTGGGAGAGCTGATCTCACAGGTGACGCTTTCTCCCCTTCACTATGAGGGCTTGAGCCTATCAAGTAGCTGCTAGAATCTTAAGGATAATCTTTTCTCCTAGGTCTCCTGTCACACCTCAAGTCGTAGCTTACCTCTGGGGTGACAGAGCCTGGCAGGAGGGCAGCACTGCCCCAGACTCTCCCCTCAATTCTTAATCACTGTTTGCTCCCCCAGGTGTCCAGCCTTGGACTCCCTGCAAGGGTCCTGACCATATCCTAGGGTCTGTCAAGAGGACCCAGGAAAAATGCTTTACCACACACATCCCAGATATACCACACTCACCCACCCATCAACGACCTCTCGCGTCTCTGTGTTAAAAATGAAATAATTCCAATCCCCTACGTCATATCCATGCTGTGATTGCTCATACTCAGTGTTCAGAAGAAAAAAAAAACCAGATTTAAGAAGCAGTGGAAAACATTAATGAACAGATGATGAAAATGATCTCCCACTTTTGTATAGCCCTTTCCAGTATAGTGTTTTCATCCCATTATCTGGTTATTTTCTCACCACAAATCTGTGAGGTAGTTAGTGAAGATATTATTCCCATTATAATATAGCTGAAGAATCTTAGGCTTGAGAGACTAAGTGGCTTGCCCCAAAGTCACCCAGCTAAGAAAGTGTGGAGCCAAGTGTCCAGGTGACTTGACTCCAAATCCAGTGCTCTTCCCCCTATATAGTCTATAATTGTCAGGCAATTGAATGAATTGCCCATGATCATACACCTGCTAAGTGTTGGTGATGGGATTAGGAGTCAGCCTCCGAGTCCGTTAGTATGGTGCCTTCCACCATACCAACTAGCAGAGCCAGTGTGCTCAAAATGACTACCATGGAAGATGTCAGAGAAAAGTCCAGTCTCCTTCACCCTCTCCTAAGTCAATGATGCATCACAAAACTGGGATGACTTCTGCTAAGTATATGGCCTTTCTAGAATAGTACCCAGAGCCAGGTTACAAATTTAAACTTTGAAGCACTTCCTCCATCCATCTCCTGGATGTTTAATCATTACTGTTATGGGCAGATAGGAAGGTGGTGAGCTGAGTAGAGCTTACTTCTCCCCTTAAGCAAATGGAGACCTTTAATTTCCATCTCCCTCCCCACCTCACTCAGCCCCTCTCACTTAATAACTTTTGAAACACGAAACAAAATTTGATCTAATCTAGAGTTGGGAGCAAGAAAATACTAAGTTCATCTTGAGGTTCTGGGTACTCTTCTCTCTCAAGCTTGTTCCTGGGGGACCCGATCATTTGATTTTCATCCAGAGGACTCAGCCTGATGCTGCCAAGCATTCTCACACCTTGCTTTTGCATGTGTCCCAATCCTTGAGCTTTGAGGATGGGCCGGTAAGCAGCAGGGATATTTGAAGTGAGGAGCAATAAGGGGAACCTGGTACTGGACGGCAGAGCTAACACATTTCTTTTTCATTCTCTGCTCAATAAAATGAAAACAGCTACTATTGCATCATTAGTGGAAGAGCGGAAGGAAGCTCCAGGGTCATGACTTAAAAGATGAGACCAGAAACAATTCCAACTCAGGAGAGGGAACATACCAGAGAACGCAGTATTCGTAACTTGCTGCCCCTGCCCATTTCTGCCGACGCTATCAAATCTCGAACTGAAAAGATGGTTTCTTTCCACTCTGCAAAAAGGTACTCTACCCACAAAACCCAGAAACACATATCAAATTGTATTAATCCAGAATTCTTATACTTTCTCGGTCTCTTTTACACTGCCTGGGAGAGGGCTAAGTACATCATTATCTCTGAAAAAAGGAAGTATCTGCAAACTTATGTAAACTTAAGCAGCTCTTCCACATTTAGATCATGCCGATGCTTCACGCCGGGTTCAAATTTGAGGGTCTGAAATGTTCTCATGGTAGTTCTTCAGAGCACACTGGTTTCCCTCATGCTGGCGCCCTGCCAGGGGCCACATTTCTGTCTGGAAGAGAAGCAGCTGTTCTTTTGGTCTGGCGTACCAAGCTTCCCTTAGGGAAAGTGTTCTGAGGAGTATAGGCATTGGGATGATTTCTGAGTTTTTAAATGGAGATGGGCTTTTATCGTACGATGAACTGGGGTTCTCAGATGGGTGAGCTGCGCGTGCCACCAGGCTAGCAATTCTCTAACCCAGGCCCGGAGCAGCTCCGAGAGGGGAAGGGAAGAGGACCGGGAGACAGCATCTCCCTTCAATCCGTCGTCCAGCTTCAGCCAAATACCACTTACGGTATTTGGTGATCTTTATGTACAAAATATTTATATACAGCTTACCCTACCACGATGGAAGGAAGGGGGATAATCATGTTGATGAAGATGAACGTGCTTGGACTTACACACTTTAGGATATGAAGAGTTTGGTCCTGGCACAATAAAATGATTTCCAGGCTTCTAATAATTATTCCCTAAGAGTTATCTTCTATACATGCTGTGAAATTTGGTGGTTGGTGACCTAAGCTGCCAACTCCAGGCGGTGATCCGCATTGAGCCCGTGCCTGCAGCGTGCTAAAAAGGACAAGGGAAATGGAGCTGGGGAGAGCGTGTCTCCCTTCAATCAGTGGTCCAGATGTAGCCACATATCTCATTAGATAATTAGATATTTGGCCACAGACGCTCACACACACACACACACACACACACACACACACACGCTCACTCACACACACGTACACATTTATTTACATTATGCCCTACCAAGAGAAAAGGAAAGGATTTAATCCCGTTAATGAGGATAAAATAGCTTCCATTATACGCTTCAGGCAGGTGGGGAGATGTAGTGCTGGACTAATTATATGATCTCTAGACTTCCAAAATTCTCTCCTAAAGAGTCGTCTTCCACATATGTGGGGATGGGTGTTGGTGATAGGAGCCTGCATATCCTAATGAGTGATCTGATGCTAGCATGGGCCTGTACAAGTCTCAAAGGGCAAAGGAGGTGGTCTGGGAGAGATTATCTCCCTTCAATCAGTTGTCCAGATGTTGCCAAATATCTCAAAACATAGTATTTGGCAAAATACATACATATAAAAATATTTTATATACCTTATGCACCACCATGATGGATGGTAAGGGGTTAATCATGTGCAGGATTATGAAAAAGCTTCTACTTACACACTTTGGGCAAATGGAGAAATGAAGTCCTGGGCTAATTCGGTGATTTATAGGGTCCCCCAAATGTAAGCTTATCTTCCAATAGTTATCTTTAATATGTGAATACTCGTGGAAATGTCACCTTTCAAGCTACTTTAAAAACACAAGTAATGATAAGATAAACTGGTTAGTAATAAATACTTGATTTTATAAACTCTATTACATGTGACCCAACTATTTCACTAGCTAAACACAGGGCTAAATGTTGTTCATGGCCCATTATTTTGCTTTAATACTATCAACAACCACAGTATGGTCACCATTAAATTCTGACTTTTTTTCCTTGCTTTCTGCCAGAGTTTGTCAGGAACTGCTTTAGCCCCCAGTCCGTGGGGCTGCAGGGAACACCCTGCAGGATACAGATTTTGCAGAGGTGAAGGCAAGAAAGAGAATGAAAGAGAAAAGAAAGGAAAAAGTCTTACTTGAAGGGCATGTCAGGGACTTGGCACTTACTATATATCTGCGACAAATCTAAAGGGATAGGAGAAAAGACACTTAAGAGAAAGATTCTTCCCTGTAGTCACATGGTAACCAAAACGTGTATGCAAAAAAAAAAAACAAACAAAACTGTGTACATTCTACCCTGTGGTATGCTGATGAATGTTTACCAACCAGCAGCCTAGGGGGGGAAAACATCCTGATTTGTAACATTTGCTAATTTCCACAGTAAAAGTACTCCCACCACAGCCAAGTTCAAACAACCAACAAGACCTCCTCAACTTCTGAGTTGGGAAGAGATTCACAATAGCACATCATTAGACGGTATTTCTGTCATATAGACACAATAGATCTGAATAATCTCAAGAGTAAAGAAAATTAAAAGGTAGTTTTGTTTTAAAAATACTCTAATTGTAAGTGCATGCTATTTGATTTTTAATGATGGCTGTATTTAATGAGTTTGCAAAATTCTTGAAAATTTAATACTTGCGGAGTGCCTGGGTGGCTCAGTTGTTAGGCATCTGCCTTTGGCTCGGGTCATGGTCCTGGGGTCCTGAGGTCGAGCCCCACGTGGGGCTCCCTGCTCCCTGCTTGGCTGGAGGCCTGGTTCTCCCTTTTCCACTCCCCCTATTTGTGTTCCCCCTCTCATGGTGTCTCTCTCTCTCTCTGTCAAATAGATGAATAAAATAAAAAAAAAAGAAAATTTAATACTTGGTAAGCCTGTAGGAGCTGGCTCCAACATACCACACCTAAATGAGTAAGAGAGAAGGAAAAATCAAATTGAAAGCCAACAAATGGTATTTACTATGTTTTTTATAGAGTCAAAAACTAATTAACGGACTTGAAAGGCTCGAGATCTATCAACATATTCTGTTCATTATTCCCTCAAAAAATGCAAAATATTGTCAAGAAAATGAGATGTTTCAAAGGATTTTAGAGATACGGATGCAAGTTCTTATAAATCGGGTAAAATGGCCGATTTCATGAAAGCTCTCACTCCTAACCAGATTCCATGTGTTTTATAAGCTAACTAGAATAATGCACGCATTGTTTCCCCGCTAGCTTGTTTTACTACTATCAAGCAACTCAGGAACATTCAATAACTGAATAAATTTAGATTGGATCCATATTCTGCTGAGTCAGCAATCTCTTCAGCTCCAGGTGGAGGGATGTAGCCTTTACAAGGCTCAGGATTTCAGACAAAAGAAGAGAAAGAGTTGGAAGGAAGGGTGGGGAAAAGAGAGAAGAAAGGAGAGAGGTCGAGGTGCCTGAGGCAGGGTCGGAATGCCACCAACGAAAGCCTCAGGAACTGCCTGCCACCAAAGGCCTGGGAGCTTGAGCCAAAGGCTCCTGTGTTTCCTTAGCTGAGCCTCACACTGTTGTATTGCTAGATGAAAAGCTACTGCACACAACCACACAACCACGCAGTCACCTCAGTTGTACATCCACAGGCTTTGTCCTTGAGATGACAAACATCTGGAGAAGAGATAATTCCCATTTTTTTCCTGATGTCTGCAAATGTCTGGATAGATCATGCCGTATGGACAAATGTCTGTATACATAACGTGAACATTCACACGTGATCTCGTCACGCTAAAGGTTAAGCATAAATGCTTCTAAATTTCGCCAAAATGATGGAATCATATGTATTTTTGTTTTATTGAGGAACGTACTGTTTTAAAAGCCGCCCTGTTTCTAAAATTTAAAAATTTCCCATCACACCTGGAAAAGTTTAAAACAGCTTTGTAAAAAGTTATCTGTTAGAGTCATGTTAAAGATCGAATTTATGTTGAATCATCAATAAAGGTAGATGTGTTTTACTGCCTGTAAGTCTGCCTTGAGGACCGTTCATAGGTTACTATTTCAGACTTATTTGCTGATGCTGTGTTAAAGTCTCATAATGCTGCCTTGCTTTCAGGAAGATGATCCCACTGATCTTCAAATAGTGGGGCATGTGCATTTAGTGATTTTTCTGGAACTAGGGGAGAATGTGTGCCAGGTTGGTCACATTTTCTCATCCAGTGAAAGATTGGCAATACTAACTTCTTATGTGGTCAGAAGAGTACTTCTGATGTATTTAGCCTAACTCAAAGCTATGCATGTAAACAGAGATAGGCCTCTACGTAATCACAGTTACAAATACATGTATATACTAAATTCCTCTCAGTAATTAAAAAAAAAATTCACATAAGAAAGCCAGACAACCCAATATGGAAGTGGTGAAGTAATTTTCGATAGGACTTACCCACTAAGATCTGCTGAGGTCCACTGGTGTGAGTGGCCAAAGGTACCCGTGAGCAAATGAGATAATTGTATATATTAAAAAATCCAAGAGAAATAAGTAGTGCTAAAAAAGAGCAATGATTACACGATTAGCTGGGTGGTTAACGGAAATGCACAACCTTGGATAAAATGGTCCTGATGGGGAAGGAGAAGAGTTTTTGCTTGCTTCTTTTTCAATGGCCACCACGGTACAACTCTGCCTCCTCTCGTAGAAGTTTACCTTCGGTCTCCTTCAACTCGCTTTTTACGAACTAGGTGAGAAATAAAGACAGGAAAGAGAAAAGGTAAATTGAAGAAATGGTCCTTCAATTCCAGACCAATGACATTAATCACATGGAACAGCAATCCCGCCCGTGTAAGGATATAGTTATCTTAAACTTCAACACTCAATTACTCAGTATATGATATAAATGGAAATGACATCATTACCTAGTGTCTTGTGGAATTTACATTTTAAATAAAGTCACGTCTGATATTTGGGAACTTGAATGTTAGAAATTTCTACGGAGCAGCAGGTCCGGAATAGACCCATGAAACGATGAACTTCTGAGTATTTCCATGGTCACTTACCCTCGGCACAGCTCAGCCTCTGTGCAACCTGATCTCTAGCTGGCTTTAACTCCCCAGGACCACACAGGAACAATCTATGAATACTGCTTACCGCCTGAAGACCAGGAGGAGCTGCAAACAATGTTTCAAGTTTCTAAACCTGTTTTATACACCCCTCCCCCGGCCCCCGTACCCCCCAGGTATCAGCTTCCAAGGAAGGGGTGATTCAGATGGCTGGCAAACTCAGAGATTAAAGTTCCCTTAAGTGGGTACTCAGCATCAAAAAAGTTGCCCTAACGGCTCATTCCCAGTTACTGCAACCGATTTCCCCCTTTCACCTCTCCACCTGCAAGTCTGTCTGGTGGGTCAGAAAATGGCAACTCTAACTTTCCTGGATTTGGCAAAAAGGTGCCCTGGCTTCGGTCTTGCCCTAACTTTCCACTTTAAATAGTCCAGCCTGCAGAAAATGAGACAAAAGCTATTGCTCACAGCCGCCACTCCTGGGCTCATGATCTTTTTTCCATTTACTTCCAGTCTCTTCTTTTGCCTGTTTCTCTTTGGTCTCCAGGTTGTTCAGCTACGGGCTTCCGGCCATTCATTCTCTTAGGTGCCTTCTGACTGCAGTCTCCACCCATCCTCAAAGCCCTGTTTGCGTGGCTGCCCCGTTTGCCTCATCCTCCACATTCCCACAGGAAGCACCACCATATGCCTGGCCAGCCTCTAGAGGCCACACAACCTACCTCTCCGGGGCCTCAGCATTTTGGCTGAGGATGCCTCTGCTGGGAGATGTACATTAATCTTTACCTGCCCCTTCTGGTCCCAACTTCTGATTTCTGTCTCGTCTACGACCCGAATCCTCCCCGTGGCCAGCATGGTTCTTGGTGGAACACTGTGCCCAGTTCTCCTGTCCAAGGTCTGGCATCTATCCCTGAACCTCAAACTGGGGACAGAGTTCTGCTATCAGCTGGCTGCTTGCCAAGTGACTGTCTGCTCCTAAACGCTCTTTTGCCATGGTGCTTCAGGTGACTGAACTGTGCCCAGACCAAGCCTTTCCAATCTGTCCCATTCTTCTGTGCTGCGGGTGACCAGGATATGGCTCTTCTCATCCTAACAGAAGAAATGTCAAGGATCCTCAGCAAAGAGCAGGCAGCAGGAAAAATTAAAGAGGGGCTACCTGAAAAAGCTACTTCAAGTTAAACCTTTATAACATAGCTCCATTAGTTTACTTCATGTGGAAATCACCAATGTATCAGACATAACTGTATTTAAACCCAAGTGTAAGAGCAGAGACAGGGGTCAGACATAAGTGCACTAGGAATCTCCATGTCACTGCATCCATTTTCTGGTGCAGTTAACATAGGGTGATACAGGTAAGAAAGGAGAACCAAATACATAAAGGAAACCAAGCAAAAATCAAAGGCTGTTTGGAAAAAAAAGAACAAACAGCTCTTCTTGAAAGAATGCTACAATAAAACGGAACCACTGTGAAACTCATAAGAATTCCTGTGATAATGTAACAATGTGCCTTTGATCCAGGGCTGACAACAGAGGCCAGTGGAATGACGTCTGTGAGGTACTGTATCTGAAGTGGAGAAATAAACGGTCATCCTGCTCTTCTAACTGCTAACGACACACATTAGGGCTGCATTACCCAGGTCATTATTCTTTGTGATGGCAGCTGCCACCCTTGTTCGAGGCCCTTGCTTGGTAAACTGATATCCAAACTTGAGGATCCTTGAATTCTCCTCGAGCATCTGGGCAATTTCCATCTCCACAGCTGTTCCCAACTGCTGTCTCTGGTTACAGGTGCAGACATAGATACAGGATGACCAGGAAGAAAGAGGAAACAGTTACTTGCATGGGAGAGATGCATTGCTACTTGCTGGACAAAAAAGGAAAGGGGCAATAAAGTCACTTGAGATATTTTCTCCCATATGGTCACTTGAGATCTGCTCCTTGTCTAGAAGCAAAATCCAACAGACAGCCAAATCTGCTGGCACTAAACTAAAAAGACTAAGCAAATTATTTATGAAGGAAAAGATGATTTCACATGTAAAATTAAGGTAAAACTAAATATTCAGTGTTTCCAATTTACTCCAGTTTCTACAGTTTAAACAAAGGGTGTTTTTAAGTAGTGAAACTGTCTAATGGCAATCAATCCAATTACTGAATTTTCTATTCTGGGATCCATTTCCAAAAATAATTAAAGGTCATTAACCAGATGGCCATTCTTTCTCAGCAGAGTCTCAGTGGGAGATCCCAAAGAAACTTCATTGTGGTTTGAACCATAGCCACAGGCATTATCAAACACTGAAGGGGTTATTGGGTTATAGAAAAACCCCCAAGTTTTTTAAGTTGGTGAAAAGAGGTTTCTTGGGTTTTTTTGTTTTTTAAGTTGAGACATAGAAGAAAAAATTAAAAGTAGAATTTTTAAAAAACCAGGGGCATATAAATACAGGAATTTAAAATTAATCAAAATTTAACTAACAAAAATTAAAATTCAATTTTTCATAATATAGTTATTAAAATTTTTTAAGTTAAAAAGTATAGGCTTACCTAGAAAAAGCACACACAAAAAGTGTCTAAAATATAAAAGCTCCCGTCCCCCAATATTTCCATTCCCCATAGAGGAAGCCAGTTTGGCATATGATATGTAGTTTTTAAAAACATTTTCTATGCATTCATATGTCTGCCTAATATCTACATGTATGCTTTTTTCACATAAATGGATTATAACGGCATATTGTTTTGAAACATATTTTTATTTTTCATTTAATATTAAGAACACTTTTCCATTTCTACTTTCCATTTCTACTATTCCAAACAATGCGGCACTGAATTTCCCTTGCACACATAGTATATATCCCAGGATATTTCTGCAAGTGAGGCTATAAGGCAAATTAGGGCTGGACCCAAGAGTAAGCATGTTTCAAATTTTGATACTCACTTACCCTCAAAGTATGACAGTTTTTTACTCCTACTAACAGTGTTTCAGATTTACTATTTTCCATACCCCCCAATAGGGGATATTAGCAATCTTTTCCCCCTCTGTCAATCTAAAAGTTAAAGATTTATATTTCATTTGTATTTATTTAATTGCCTTAATTTGCATTTCTCAAATCATGAATAAGAACAATTTATTTTCTTATCCATCTGTTTTTTTCTTTTGAAACTACCAATCTCTGTCATTTGTGTATTTTTTTTACTAACCCATGGTTCCTTTTTTTTTACATTAATTTGTAAGTTTCTTATACATTAGGAAATTAGTCATTTGTCAAATGTGTTGTTCAGTTTGTCTTTTGACTTTCTTTTTGATCCTCTTTTCATTTCATATGGCTAAATTTATATCAATCTCCTAGATTTTATATCATGTTTAGGAAGGCTCTTCTGATTTCTTCTATCAGAAATCCTTCTGATTTCTTCCATTTTATGATTTCATATATTTTCATATTTAAATCTTCGTTTCATCTGGAATGAATTTTAGTATAAGAATCAAGATATAGATCCAACTTAATCTTGTTTCAAAATATTAATGAAACCGTCCCACTATCTTCTACTTTATCCTTTCCTCACAGGAATTTCGCTACAAAACTCTCAGGTGTACTTGGATGTATTTCTGGAATCCATTGTTTGGTCAAGTCTATTTCTGTGCCAGCATCCTGCAATTTTGATTGCTTTATTATATTTTAAAATATACCTTTTATGTTTGGAAAATTTAAGTATTGAGTAGATCAAGGAGAAAAGTTTAGGGAAAAACTTTTGTGTTCTACGTGAGTCCTAAGGTCTAATTCTTTGCTCCTTTTCTTTCTTTTCACCCAGCAACCTGTCAAACCAGTCTCTCCCCGAAGAAATTAACAAAATGTGGTATTTCCAGTCAGACAATAACAACTCTGGGTAGAGATTAGTGTTCCAAGCTAATGGGAGAGAGAAGCAGCAAAAAAGGGATTCTGGCCTCACAGTTCCATGAACAACTTTGGCTCATGACACGCTTTAGAATAGTGGGCTGTGCTAAAAACTGAGACCTGAGCTAAGGCCTCCATAGCTATGCCCTATGTCCCTGGAATGAGCCAAATAGTGCCATCCAAGGGCAGAAGGAGCTCGTGGTGGATGTGGCTGATGGGGAGGGACAACATAAAAGTCCCTTTACTACCCTTCACAAGTCTCATGCCTTTGGAGTCCTGCGCTTGGGTAACATGCAGGATGAGCTTGCTGCTGGATATGTAAGGGATGTAGGAGCTGCAGAAAAGCATGTTGGGGAGGGGCAGAGAAATGGAGGGGAGAAAGTAATGTAACAGAGGGCAACTTTCTTTCTCAGCCTGAGTCTTTTTTTAGTTGAGGTCTTTTGTGTTATATAAACCCAGGGCAACAAACGGAGGCCTAAATTTCTTATAATTTATATATTTCCCCTTTATAAGTCACTAAATGCAAAGGAGACAGAGAAATAAAAGTTTAAGCATACATTTCTTCTGTTGTGTTTTTTTTTAAGTGATCTTTTTGATTTACTCAAATTTACTTAGCAGTTACCCATCTGTCTCATTAATATGCGTCACCGATTGTTCCTCTCACACGGGGCATCTGATTAAATCATTACCTATCTACCTGGAGCCTGGCCACCACAGCCTGCCCCAGTGGCAGCTTCTCAGCAGGCCTTCATTTCCGCATAGCTGCCCGCTGCAAAGGATGCTAAATTGGTCTAAGGTGCTGAGACCAAACGGTCCTACAGATTATTTTATTTCAAACCGTTCATTACACAGATGAGGAAACTGAGGTCTCTTCTAATAGCCTATGAGTCAATAAACAAAATTTGGATGGAAATCAAGTTCTGACTCTGAATTTCCTCTTTCTTGGAATAAAACACAGAATTTTTCCAGTTGCTCTAGAAAGTCTCAATCCTCTTGTCACAAATGTAAAGAAGCTATTTCAGAGGCATATTGGGGAATGAAGTGGAAAAACGACACACTTCCATCCCAGAGGACTGAAAAGGGGTGATAAGGTTGACGTAAGGGGATTTAAGAGAGCAAATTCAGGCTTTGTATTTCAAGTTCTTCTTCACATGCCTTATGAAAATCTGCTCTATTCTCAATGTTCAGGATTCCATCTCATTCATCAGAAGTAGGGTTGCCAGATTTAGCAACTAAAAATACAGGTCACTTAAATTTGAATTTTGATTAATAATAATAAATAATTTCAATAAATAAAAAGAAATATACATATATTTTAGTATAGTGCGTCCCAACTATTCCATGGTACATACTTATACTAAAAATCATTTGTTGTTTATCTGAAATTCAAATTTAACTGTATTTTTATCTGGCAATCCTAACCAGGTGGTATCTTACAAGGAACCAGGAACATAGTATCTGGAACATTACATCAGATATGGGGTTTCATAATGATCTAAACCAGTCTAAGAAGTCAAATACACTTTGGAATAAGGTATCCACTTCTGTCGTAGATGTCCTGGAAATAATATGCCAAGAGCTCATTTAACGTTTTCCTAATACTAATATTTGGTAAATATTCCTGAGCTATTACTTTTTTTCTTTCAGTTCATATTTCTCTCCGGCTCATTTTCCTACTCTCCCACTCTCTGAGGCCTCTTTTTAAATGTACTAGCAGCTGGACACACACCAGGATAATGGTATCGAGCTTCCTGAGGGTGTATGGCTGGGTGTGCATATCCCCTTCACATATCTTCCTTTGGGAAAGCTGCTTTGGGGAGGCATCCCTTCTGGGGAGGGTGAGAGGAAAGCAGCACCTGTCTTCTGTAGGTTCCCCTGCTCCTCCTGCTCCTCCTCTGGAGGAGTCAAGGGGCAGAGGACCCGCACTCAAGCAGGTCCCACATGTCCTCATTAGCAAAAAGCAGGATAGTAGAGCTATTCATGGGACCTTCTGGGGGTTTCCAGACTTAAGGAATAAGTCCTGGGTAGAATCCTGGGGCTCTATCAGCCCTTAGACTAGGGAATTTCCAGACACGCAGGGGGCACTCTCAGCGGGTGCTCCCCCCACCGTCCCTGCCACCACCCCGTAGGAGAACTGTCCCATTGCAGGGCCCTTTCTTCCCACTAGACAGTGTCTAGGCCTCTCAGACTCACTGAGTCCCCTGGCAGACACTTCCCTGTACTGAACGGGGCAGGGCACAGCCTCGTGCTGAGAACTGAGAACTGCTGTCCAAGCAGGAGCCAGCTGAAGCCGGCACAGCAACTGGAAACACCACAGGCGGATGCTGGGAAAAGGCCTTCAGGGTCCTGGAGGATGTGGCCCTAGACACAAGCAGCTTGCTTTGGCTGTTGATGGGAACCTAAGAAACACTGCACCAGAGCTGAGACTGTGATTGCACTGTGGTGCGGCCTCCTCCTCTAAGCCAGACCATCTTCCAGAACCTGGGTTCCTCCAAACGGGCTCGGCAGCCAGCCCAGACTGCAGCAGTGTAGTTCTGCTCGGTTTTTTGTCGTCCTCCCCCGCCCCTCCCCGGCTCTGGCAACCTCCAACTGCGAGCAAGGAGTCTGTCCCTGGGCATGGCCAGTCTGCTTTCTCCTCGAGGCCACAGCCCCAGTGGGAGGCAACAGCAAGGCTGGGACAGGACTGGCTAAGATTCCTGGTGGAGGCAAGGGTGGGGATGGCTGTCAACAAGTCTGGCCCCACCTCGTCTCTCCCCTGGTGCCTGACTAGCTGAGGGCTGGGGGAGAGCTGGCCCTGTCTGTGTCACCATACACCGAGTTTTGTTACTGACATTCGCTCCCACACACCCTCCACTGGGCCCCAGCTCACAGGAAAGCCGGAACATCAAATAGAGTCACAGAACTCTGGCCCTTTCCCATGCCCCCTGTGAGTCATACCTGGTTGTCAATCTTGATCTCTGTCAGGGTGTCATTCTCTCTCAATGCCTCCACCAGGGCCAGGATCCCGGTGCCAGTGATAAAATTGGATTCGATGTTGAGGCTTTTCAAGGTCTTGTTTACTTTCAGCATATCCGCAAAAGCCTTATTATGCAAAAAAGAAGTAACCATTAATGCTTCTAAAGATTGACTTACTGAGCTCCCCACCCCCAAATTAAACACAGAGGTTTTTTTTACATACTTAAAGAAAAACTTAGTTAAATCAAACTAAGAATAATTCAGTCTAGCAGCCCAGACTTATGAACTTTGTGTACCCATAAAGCAAAAACAAAAAACAAAAAATCCTGACATAGGATTACAAAGTGCTGTGCATCGGTAGCTCAGTTGGTTAAGTGGCTTCCTTTGGCTCAGGTCATGATCCCAGGGTCCTGGGATCGAGTCCTGCCTCGTGATCCTTGCTCAGTGGGGAGCCTGCTTCTCTCTCTGCCACTGCCTGCCACTCTGCCTGCTTGTGCTTGCTCTCTCGCTCTCTCTGACAAATAAATAGATAAAACCTTAAAAAAAAAAGATTACAAAGTGTTTACCTTTGTTGGGTAAGAACACTAAGTAAAATCCCACCTCGTCTGTTATTACTATCAGTTTGCGTGTGGTTTTTGTTTCCCCCCCCCTTTTTTTTTTTAGAAAAAGACATTTAAACATTAGGAGAAATGTAGAAAGGACATGATCTCAGAATTATTTTACTGTTTTTCTTTTAAAGATTTTATTTATTTATTTGACAGGAGAGAGATCACAAGTAGGCAGAGAGGCAGGCAGAGAGAGCGGGGGGAAGCAGGCTCCCCGCCGATCAGAGAGCCCGATGCAGGGCTCGATGTCAGGACTCTGAGATCATGACCTGAGCCGAAGGCAGAGGCTTTAACCCACTGAGCCACCCAGGTGCCCCCATTTTACTGTTGACTAGAACACTTTACTGTTGACTAACATGTGGGCACTACTGGTTTAGTCATATTATTTCAGGTCATCTATAAATTAGAATTCCTCAAAAATAACTTTTGGAATATAATCACTCTTCAGAGTGGTAAATCCACTGGAGACTTCCAGTTCAAAACAAGAGATCTATATATACATGCACCTGCCTGTTTCCCTTGCACCCGAAGTTTGCCACTGGCATGAAGAAAAGATACCATTTTTTTAAAAAGACTTTATTTATTTATTTGACAGAGAGAGAGAGAGAGAGAGAAAGATCACAAGTAGTCAGAGAGGCAGGCAGAGGGGGAGAGGGGGAAGCAGGCTCCCTGCTGAGTAGAGAGCCCGATGCGGGACTTGATCCCAGGACCCTGAGATCATGACCTGGTCAGAAGGCAGAGGCTTTAACCCACTGAGCCACCCAGGCGCCCCAAGATACCATTTTTAAGTGACCAGAACTCTCACAGTGCAAGAAAACCAAAACAAAAACAAGAGGGTCATCACCTTGAAGAATTGTCAAAATACAGAAAAAAGACAGATCGGTGGAGAAATGACCACAAAAAAAAGCTGTTGCCTGAGACACCAGAGGTAAGTCCTGACTGAGGTAACTCATTAAAGAGCTGTCTTAAGAACAGACTGGAGCAGCTAGAGCAGATGGAAAGCACATCACCCCTCCCTGCAGCTTCCCCGTAAAGAAACACCTGCCAACGCCACCGTCAATGAAAACTTTCCCAGGAAGACCTCTCCCAAGGCTACGACCTGAGATGGAGGCTCTGCAGAAACAGAGGCACCTTCCCACCTCCCACCAGATACGATGTGGGAGAAACAGAAAGGAGAGGCAGCCATGCCCAGGAATGAACCCCTCCCACAGTGAAGCCCTCCCAGCTGTGAACTTGTGGGGGACTCCCAGCCACTTGTCAGCTCTTCATGCACACCCTTCAGAGAGGGTTGCCAGTCAATCCACCTGCCTGCTTACAAAAGCATTCATATTCACTCATTCATTCATTCATTCATTCATTCAGAAGAGACTATTTATTGGGCTACTACAGTGTGCCAGCAACAGAGAAAACAAAAATCTCTATGTCCTAAAGAAAATCTCCATGTCCTAAAAAAAAAAAAAAATGTCCTAAGAAGGCAGTTGATAAATTAATAAAATACAAAGCCTGCAAAGCCTGTTGGATGGTGACAAATGGGAGACAGAAAGGGCCTCCCTTTTAAGGGAGAGGATCTGTTGGTGAAACAGATCGATACAAATGGGGGAAATGATCCGGGTTTACACAAAACCACTTCGTTCTCTAGTCGCAAGTCTGGCAAACAGTGACTTCCAGACAAAGTAGGAAAACCAACCTCATGAAGAGAAAAGCCAAGTTAACAAAATAGGACAAATACTATGGAGAGAACAGAGATTATTCAGGGAACAGAAACAAATGTAAAAATTCTAATTGTTATTCTCCCTCTTCTTTCTCACCAAAAAAGAAAAAGAAAGAAGATACACTCTATCCATAAAATAAATACTGGCTATTGTGGGGAGAAAAAAAGAGGAATTTGAACAAGAAAATGTTCTGAAAAGTTTAAATACTACTACATTGAAATAAGGAAAAGTAATGGACATCCAGAATTACAAAATGAGCATGGCTGAAGACCAAGTTGGTAAGTGAGAACATAAATCGGGATATTCCTGAGAAGATACAGTAAAAAGACAAAGCTAGAAAACATGAGACATATGTTAAAAGATATGAGGAAACACATAGAAGAAGTTCAACATTCATTTATTAGGAGTTTCAGAAGGACAAAAGAAAAAAAAAGTCGAGAAGGGAAAAAATTAAATAGGAAACAAATTTCTTAGAGTTGAAGAGAGTTATGAATCTTCATCTGAAAGAACCCATTGGATGCTCAGCAAAATGAGTAAAAAAGACTCAGAAATGGGTACATACATGTGGAATTTCAGAACTCCAAGGGAAAAGAGAGAGTCCTGAAAGTTTCTAGTAAGAAAAAATAAATTACTTACAAAGGAAAAAGACTCAAACCAGCATTAGTCAGTAGATAGCAAGGTCCATGAAAACAGAGATTTATACATTTACATAGCCAGGTAATTGTAAATACCGGTGAAAAGTTTAAATTTTTGCAATTAATCTATATATAAAACATAGACCAAAAGGGCATAAACATATAAAGTTGAAATATGTGAAAATATTGGAATAACTACAATTTGGAGATAGAAAAAGGAGGAGTGGGGTGCCTGGGTGGCTCAGTGGGTTAAAGCCTCTGCCTTTGGCTTAGGTCATGATCTCAGGGTCCTGGGATCGAGTCCCGCATCGGGCTCTCTGCTCAGCAGGGAGCTTGCTTCCCCCTCTCTCTCTGCCTGCTTCTCTGCCTACTTATGATTTCTCTCTGTCAAATAAATAAATAAAATCTTAAAAAGAAAAAAAGAAAAAAAGAAAAAGGAGGAGGGATGAAGGCAGAGTATAGAACTGCTCTCAGCTTTTCTAATGGAGAAACAAAAATTACCTAAGATGAGAAATCAAAAACAAAAAAGTATGTATATCAGGGGTTTTCTACTCTGCATGTTAGAATGATCTAGAAGCTTTAAATATATAAAAGGACTGGGCCCCACCCTCGATGAATTAATCATAATCTCAGGCTGTAGCCTGGATTGCTATATATATTTTCTAAGATTTTATTTATTTATTTATTTATTTATTTATTTATTTATTTATTTATTTATTTATTTATTTAATTGAGAGAGAGAGAGAGACAAAGAGAGAGAGAGTAGAAGCCGGAAGAGAAGGTGGTGGTGGTGGGGAGGGAGAGGGACAAGCAGAATCTATGCAGAGTACAAGGTCCGACACAGGACTCAATCTTACCACTCTGAGACCACAATCTGAGACAAAACCAAGTAGTCAGGACACCCAACTGACTGAGTCACCCAGGCATCCCTGGACTTCTATATTTTTAAAAAGCCCCGAGATCATGGCCTGAGCCGAAGGCAAACGCTTAACTGACTGAGCCACCCAGGTGCCCCCTTTTTTCTCTTTTAAAAAAAGATTTTATTTCAGGATTGACAACCACTTTGACTAAAGTCATAAAGACAACAATTAAAAGAATGAAAAACAAATTGCTAATACTGATTGCTCTGGGAAATGGAATAAGGAACTTCCCAATTATTTTAATTGTTTTTATGGTGAAAAACACAGGAAGAAGGAAGAGAAGGAATCTAACTTGGGACCAGAACAGGATTTCTCAACCTTGGCACCAATGACATCGTTTGAGGCCAGAGGATTCTTTGTTGTGGGACGTTATCCTGTGTCCTGCAGGAGGTTTAGCAGCTTCTGAGACCCATTAAATGCCAAAAGCACCCTTCCCAGTCATGACAACCAAAAAATATCTTCAGACACTGCCAAATGTCCCCTGGAGGGCAAAATTAACCCGAGTCGAGAAGCACCAGACTAGAAGAATAATCCTTTTGTATTAGTCAAGCAGTTGCTTTAACTGCAAAAAAAGCTCAAAGATTTGGACTGACATTATTGTACACCATGTAAACTAAAGTGTATTTATTCACTTCTGGGTCCTTAATTAGAATTAAATGTACACATTTTAATTAGAGCATCAGAAGGAAATGCATTAGGCTTTTCCTTCTGGACGCTCCAGGCTTCAGGATTTACGTTCATTATTAGAATAACAAAATGTTGGAGCAATTAGACCTTTATAAAAAAAAGTTGCAGGACTTCCTGGCAAGTAGCCAGGATCTTGCCACTTTCTTTTAAACTTGAGAAAACACTTTTCTCATACTGAACAAAACAGGGGAGACCCAGCCAAACATAACCCTGGGCTGCAGGCCCAAGTTAATTTCAGTTCAGCAAATATTTAAGCATCTATTACATGTGCTGGGGATAACATCAGTAAAACAAAGACTAGATTTCTTAAATGTTATATAAGTAGTTACAGTAAAAATACATTTTTAAAGAGAAGGTTTTGCTTTCTGTGCTTTACAGGATTGTATGGAAAACTAGTGTCCTGCATTGTCCAAACCTGCATCATTCAAAGGGAAGACCCAAGACACATGAGGCTCTTAAGCCCTTGGAAAATGGGTGTTCTGAATTGAGACGTGCATCAAATGGAAAATTTGTACTGGATTTCAAAGATGTGGTATGAAAAAAGGTAATGAAAATACCTTATTACACTTTCAAATTATATTTTGAAATAATATTTGAGATATATTGGCTCAGATAAAATATATTATTAAAATGGATTCTATTTCTTTTTTTTTAATGTGGCTACCAGAAAAATTTTAAATCATACATGTGGCTTACATTTGTGGCTCTCATTTTATTTGTTATGGACAGTGCCGTCCTAAACCCTTGACTTTTATGTGGCATCACTGTTAATAGTAAAAGCGTTTTTTAATGTATCTGGACTTTTTCCTGCTCCCTGCTAAAGATGTGGTTACACAGAAGTGCTTGGGGCATGGTGAACTGAACTTGATTATAGGTCACTTAAATGCACTTCCTTGCTCGTCTACATGCTGTGTAATCTTAGTGAAGTTACTCAAGTCTCAGTTGCCTCATCTGTAGAATGGGGATAACGCCATCTCACATATACATAATCTGCCTACGTTCACAGTAATCCCACAAGTGCCACCTTGAATCTGTTTCTGAACTTTATTTTCTGCAGTTTTTTAAAAGATTTTATTTATTTGACACAGGACAGGGTGGGTAGAGAAAGGGAATGAGTGGGGGAGGGGCAGAGGGAGAAGGAGAAGCAGGCTCCCCTGAGAGCAAGAAGCCTGATTGGGGACTTGATCCTAGGACCCAGGGGTCATGACCTGAGCCAAAGGCAGATGCTTAACCCACTAAGCCCCACCGGCACCCCTCTGTTTTTGAATTTTAAAAAAAGAAAAATTTCTTGAAACTCTTTGCTTTAACACTGATCTTTAATTCTTTTCTTCTTTTTTTTTTTAAAGTAATCTCTATACCCAAAGTAGGTCTCAGACTCACAACCCTGCTATCAAGAGTCACATACTGTATCAACTGAGCCAGCCAGCCAGGCAGAACCCCCATCTTTAATTCTTTGCAGTGAGATGTTCGGTCACAGTCACCTTTTGAAGATCTCTATTGCCTCTGGGGTAATCAGCCAATTTTGAACCTACAGGAAGGTTCTTTCTCGACCCTGGCATGACTGAGAGGAGAACTATCTGAAGGCTGCCAGGTGAGGGCTGGACCACAGGAAGCCATCCAGGAATCAGGCCAGAGAGGCTTGTGTCTTCACACCCTTAAGGACTGCAACGATTCCTTACAATTGTGTGGTGTGCTTGTTACATGGTATGCAATCAACACATAGTTGCTGCATCAGACAGT
>CM052797.1:34861136-34902705 GCA_028533885.1 Nasua narica | reverse complement strand
AAAAAAAACAAAACAAAACACAAGAGGAAGTAATCATTGGGTAAGGCAGGGTAGGGGGTAAGGGGAAACTGAAAAAGGAGTTGCCTTTGAGCCTTGAAGGAGGGAACCATAGGCAGATGTGGGTGGGGAAGGGTTATTCCTTAGAAAAGGAACAGCATAAACAAAGGCACAAAGAGAAGAAGGTGGATGATGGTATATTGGTGAATGGCTGGTGTGCTATAGGGAGAGGAAAGAACTAAAGGCAAGAAAAGGATGTGTGTGCTGGGGCGCCTGGGTGGCTCAGTGGGTTAAAGGCTCTGCCTTCGGCTCAGGTCATGATCCCAGGGTCCTGGGATAGAGCCTCGCATCAGACTTCCGGCTCGGTGGAGAGCCTGCTTCTCCCTCTCCCTCTGCCTACTGTTTTGCCTACTGCTCTGCGTACTTGTGCTCTTTGTCAAATAAATAAATAAAATCTAAAAAAAAGAAAGAAAGAAAGAAAGAAAGAAAAGGATGTGTGTGAAGGGCTTTCACTATAAGCCCTGTCAGGGAACCTGGACTCTAGTCTGTTGGCAATGGGGAGCCACCACAAATGTTTAAAACAGGAATCACCTGAGAAGCCTGTTTTTTACATAAAGTAATTCAAAAGGTAAGAATGAAGAATGGGTTGGCATAGGAAGAGACTAGTAGAAGGTGAGCCACTGAACGGTTATCAGAGTGTTGCTTCTCTCTCTTGCTAATTCAACTGCTCACCACATTCAAGTTTATGGTGTTCTGTTTGGGTATATTTTCCATGTACAACGTAACTGTCTTTTCACAGGTCAGCCTTCTTTCAAGCTTCTGTTGCCATAGTACAGTAAAATGTACAAATAAACATAACCCTCCTCCAAAAACCATCCCACTAAACTCAGAGACCAATTAGATCATAGGTACTTGGCTTTGGTCCCAGCTACCACTAATTTATCACGTGACACTGGGCACAGACCTAAATCTGCAAGGCCCTTAACCATCAAATGAACTGGCTGAACCATCCTTCATTTTATTTATTTATTTGACAGAGAGAGACACAGCAATAGAGGGAACACAAGCAGGAGGAGTGGGAGAGGGAGAAGCAGGCTTCCCACGGAGCTGGAAGTCCAATGCAAGGCTCGATCCCAGGACCCTGGTATCACGACCTGAGCTGAAGGCAGACGTCTAACGACTGAGCCACCCAGGTGCCCCCAAAATTATAATTTTAAGGAAGCATGTATCATATTTTAGTTGGCAGCATTTTTTCCTTAGTGGTACATAAAATATTGGTGTGTTTTAAGTTGGTGATGTCTTAGACCTGGTAAGATTCTACTTCCAGTCCAGGACTCTACACCTACACTTTTAACTTCTCATCTGTCAACAAAACTGACTTGCTCTCCCGATTTTCTAGATCATATCATTAGCCTACCAGTCATTCACTTTAAAAACCTGGACCACCCTTCGATTCCCCACCTTCTTTCCATGGCCACTTGGTTAGCATCTCCTGTAGAATCTGACCACACAGAACTTTTCACACCACCCCTTCTTCCTGTCATTCTTGTTTTGCACCTTTCCCCTTTGGGCCTGAACTACTCTAACGGCATCTTGAATGGTTTCTGTTCTTCCTCTGAGCCACCAGAATACCACAATCGGGTCATCTCTCTTTACACTGCTAAAAAGCCACTTCTCTGGGTAAGGACTTACAATGGCTCCCTCTTGTCTACTGAATGAAATTCAGACAGTCTAGCATCCCAAACTCCCACAGTTTGGCTTCAGTTTACAGTTTCTGCTTTCTGTCTTCATTACAGAAATTCATTACTTCATTCTGGAGTAGAGGGAGTTACTCTACTCCAGCCAGAAGGCTTATTGGCTCCCTGTCATAGGCAGGATAATGACCCCTTACAGATGTCCAAACTGGAATCCTCTAGGACCTGGGGATATGCTACTTTACAAGGCAAAAAGGACCAGGTGGGTTAAATCAAGGATCTTAAAATAGGGAGATTATCCTGGATTATCCGGTTGAGTCCAACAGAATCACAAGGGCTCTTAAAAGATGGAAGAGGCAGGCAGGAGAGTCAGAGATGTGACGACAGAGCAGAGGGTCTGAGTGATGTGATTGCTGGCTCTTAAGACGGAGGAAGGGGCTGAGAGCCAGGAAATGTGGCTGGTCTTTAGAAGCTGGGGGGTGGGGGGTGGGGAAGGAAATGGATTCTCTTCCAGAGCTTTCGGAAAGGAGCGCAGACCTGCTGACGCCTCGACGTTAGCCCGGTGACACCAGTCTTGGATTTCTGACCTCCAAAACTGCAACATAACAAATCCTCATTGTTGGAAGCCACTGTGACAGCAGCAATAGGAAACGAAGATACTCTCTTACCCATATATTTCCATTTTTCAAGATAATTGTTATGGACACCTGTTTGCCCTCCACATCCACTCTCCACCTTGCTCTGTGCCCCAGGAATATAACGTATTTTCACTGCAGCCATGGGCTCTCTTGCTCTCGGGCACACGTTTGGCCAACGGCAGGCCCTGGCGAGAAGCCAGAGGGCGGGGAGAGAGGAGGGTGGGTCCAGAGGCCACAGCCTCTCTCAGGCAGCTCTTCACCCCCCACTGCTCTCCCCTTCAGCGGACTCTAGGCCAGTGGGGTGGTGAAGGGTCTCTGTGTGGCCAGAGCCAAGTTCTGCCGTACCGCATTCCCGAAACCCACCCCACATCTTTGTCAATAGCCTCTTTATTAAAACTTCCTCAAATTATTCAGTTTGAGTGTGTCCTCTGTTTCTTGTTGGGACTTTGGCTGATATAGTAATATTCCCTGGAATGCCCTTCTCTGTTCCCATGGCCTATCCACGTGCTCTGCTTCTAAGACCTGGCTCAAATCCCAGCCCTACAGGACCGCAGGATGTCAGAGCGACCGAGGCCTTGGAGATCACCCAGTCCAGCAGCAGAGGTTTTTCCCTCACTGCCCTGGTCACTCCATCTTGGGGTCTGTGGCAATTCCTCTTCCTCCTCCTGAAATGCTGGCGTTCTCCACAGCCCTGTTTTAGAACCTCTCTCCTCACACTATCCTTCTCCCCGGGGGAACTCAATGCCTCCAAATTTGTAACTACAATCTATACAGTAAAGACCTCCAAATCCCTATCTTTGTCCCAGACCTTGTTCCTGAGGGCTAGATCCAAATTTGTCTAACAGCCAAACCAACATCTTTCCTTGGATCCCTCAAGCGCCTCTGAGGACTCTCATTTGTCCTCCCAAACAGCTCCCCCTACTCTAGAATTTCCAGTTGGTGCCAAGAAACCAGGGAGCCCTCCTTGACACCATCTTTTCCTTGTCCCCCCACCAATCAATCACCAAGCCCTGTCCTTATCTAAACATGTTAGAATCCACCCCCTGGACCTGTCCGCTCTGCCACGTCCAACTTACCCACTCTCCATCCATTCTCCATGCCAATGGCCAAAGTGACCTTTTTAAACAACTTTGCCCTATTACTTAAAATTCTCCAGGGGCTTCCCACTGCCTTGAGGATAAGGATCAAATTGACAGTCTGGCCCCTGTCCTCCTCATCAGCCTCATCCTGCACTGCACTCCCCATCTCCTTCTGGCTCCAGTCTCCTGGGCCACTTCCAATTCCCGGATCGTGTCGTATGCTGCTCGCCCTGCTCAGAGCACTAGTGACCCCCACCCTCCTCAGCTGATTGCTGTCTTATTCATCTGCTGGTCTCATGTAAGCTTCAGTTCCTCAGGGAGGCCTTGTTCAGACACTAAGACAAGGTCTGGGTCACTTCTCTCCCCCATGGCATACCCCTGAATCACAGCTCTTGACTTTATTACCATTGCTTGTTTTATCTCAGTCTTCCTTGCTAATCTCTGGGAGTATGAGGACTATATCAGTTTTGTGGGTCTTTTTTTTTTTAAGATTTTTTATTTATTTGACAGAGAGAAACACAGCGAGAGAGGGAACACAAGCAGAGGGAACAGGAGAGGGAGGAGCAGGCTTTCCGCTGAGCAGGGAGCCCGATGCGGAGCTCGATCCCAGGACCCTGAGATCATGACCTGAGCCGAAGATAGAGGCTTTAACCCACTGAGCCACCCAGGCGCCCTGGGACTGTATCAGTTTTATTCACTGTTATAATTCTGGAGCCTGATGTAGGGCTCCATCCCTGGATCCTGGGATGATGACCTAAGCCGAAGGCAGATGTTTAACCAACTGAGCCACCCAGGTGCCCCAACACAAAGTAGGCATCCAAAAAATGCAAATGAAGAAAATGAGAGTAGAGGTGAAGTGACCCACCGGTCCAGAGTTCATTCCACTGTATGCAGTGGCTTTACTCTGTGTCATGGAACTTTCTGAGGCCACCTACAACCACAGAAATTGCTCCTCTTCCTAAATTCACATTGCCTATGTCACCAATTTGGTGTTCATCTCTTGCTCTCTCGTTATCTTTTTGTGTTCGTTACATATATGGTTTTCTCTTCAACTATACCATGAACTCCCAGACGACAGGGACAACATGGTACTTTTTTATATTCTTAGGCCTTACAAACTCAGGTTTGTATATTCATTCAGCAAGTATCTACTGAAAGCCCATGATTTCCACATACTGCTGGGACAACAGCGGTGAACCAAACAAATGATATCCTGTGCTCCAAGCCAGCTTATAGTTTAGTAGGGCAAGTAGTTACAATAGCATGTTAATACTATGTAACAGTACCTGTTAAGACCACTTGCATATGTTGCATAAATGAGGGACTGTCAAAGCCAGAGGAGAAAAAAAATAGTGCATCCTCCTGGATTACAACCTTGACTTGAAGATTTCGGGGAGAGCCAGTTACTACTGTTTAATACAAAATACAGATATACTGTATTGTATTTGAAGAATACAATACTGTATTTGAAGAAAGCAGCATTCACAGAGCATGTAAGGTCAAATTGCAGATTTCTGGCTCATGGCTGGCTAGCCTGCTGTAGCTCCTGCCTGGGCCCCAAAAGGATTCACATCTGTTCCCTCCTCTCGTTGGCGATGCCACAGTAGAAAGCCTCCACAAAGCACTGCGGCAGCCTCACCTCCGGCAGAGTGTCTGTCCCACAGCAAGCGCTCAACAGGCACAAGATACTGTGGAACGAAGCAAGTGCCCGGCAAGGCTTCCCAGAGTCCCAGTGGGAGTGTACACCAAGGCAGTTAGGAACACAGAAGACAGGAGGAAGTTAGACTGGAGCTGAAGGAAGAACGCTCAGGCCCCCCAACAACTCTTCTGATACCCCAAGACATGGGCTCTAGGAAGGAAAACAAGGGGTAGAGCTTTCTTTGCTTCCATTTCCACTGCCTTATTCGTATAACTGCAGGATGAAAGAGAAAAATCAGACCCCACACCAAGCACCCAGCCTTTGGCCCTGCCTATACACAAAGACTCGGAACCAAAGTCAAAACAAGCAGCCCTATTTATTAAATCCTGCGCAATGCCTAGTACACACACATACAAACCCTCAGTCAAAGCCATCCCTCTTTTGCCCTTGGTCTGGGAATAGTCTGTTATTCGGGGTTTCTGTTCCCTCTATTATCCTTGTCAGGATCTGTTGGATACAGAGAGGCAGCATCTTCTAAGAGCCCTGGGTCAGCGCCACCAGGTGTAGTGAGCCACCATGTAGGGGCTGGTGGCCACCATTAGGGGCTGGCCAAAGGAGGAGACAAGTTTCTCCCTGGGCAGGAACAGCCAAGAAGCTTCCTGGCTGGGGCAGAAGCTCGTTAGCATGCAAGTCTGAGACTCTCTGCCCAGACTGCTACCTGGTTTCTCATTCTCTTGGCAGGTGCTACTTCCTGCTGCTGCCTTATCCCTTTAGGTCTGGCCCAGTTCTCTGTTTTCTGAGGAGTTCCTATTTCCCGACTCCCATCTCCTTGCCTTGCACGTGGGTATGTGTGTCTGTTGGTTCACCCTGCTTTCGGGAATTGATGGCTTCTCACTCCCTGACCAGCACTATGGCTTCTCTACTTTCTGTCTTTTGATTTCCATGCCCTCCTGGCTCCTGCCTGCTTATGTAGCCTTTGACTCGCCTACCTTGTCTCTTACTGTGGCCTCTGTATTCCAGCTAGGTTTTGACCAATGTTTTGTTGTCCCGTACTGGTACTTTGCACACCTTGACTCATGACTGCTTATCAAGATATGCAAAAGACTTCGAGAATGGAATGGAATGGGCACTGCCCAGTCGGAATGGTTGTCAGCTCTGAACAACAGGGATGGCTGTCCCTGCACATACGGGCTGAACAGCAGCCCAGCTTACCAGACTCTAGACCCCTCCAACTGCTCGGATGAGAGGCCTCATAGGGTTGGTGCCTCAGATTTGCACCTTACTCATTTTCAGGCTTAGCACAGCTGGCCTTGTGCCCTGTTTCATGAGCTCTTATTACCCACGGTCCTAGAACTGACCTCATTACCACTCTAACCAGAGGTCAATAGGGGAAACCTAGCAATATACTGAAAGAGATGGGGTAGCTTTGATGCCGAAATAGGAGGCAAAACATAAAGGCAGAAATATGTATATTCCGGGTATAGCAAAAGTCTCTTCACAGCAAAAGGCTCTATATAAAATTGTATTGTATCTTAATAGTTGATTTTGTTTTCCTGGCCTGGCAACAGGAAGTCTTTTCTGCACATGCCTTCTACAAACCTCTTTGAACTACCTACAGTTTATAAGAAACTATTTGGGGGTATGTGATTTACAAATAAAGAGAATGAGAGGAAACCCTACACCTTCTGTTCTGTTAAAAGTCTGGATCTGTTCTTTCCCCTAACACTCCCCTAACTCAAAATAAAAAGAACCACTGCTAGGAACTTCCTTCTACATGGACATAAATCTTGAATGTAAAGAGGAAAGGGACAGTGCTGTCAGGATGGTTCTTGAGTAGAGCAAGCATTTCAAAGGTTTGGGAATTATTAATGCTTTGAGGTTGGAGTTAAGGGATGCAATATCTTTTTCCTTCCTTCCTCCCTCCCTCCCTCCCTCTCTTCCTTCGTTTCTTTTGTTTAAAATAGGCTCCACGCCTAATATGGGGCTTGAACTCAACCCGGGGATCAAGAGATACATACTCTATCCACTGAGCCTGCCAGGTGCCCAAGCAGATGCAGTATCTTTAAGAATAAATGATTGTGGGGCGCCTGGGTGGCTCAGTTGGTTGAGCATCTGCCTTTGGCTCAGGTCATGATCCCCAGGTCCTGCAATAGAGCCCCATGTGTCATGCTCCCTGTTCAGTGGGGAACCTACTTCTCCATCTCCCTCTGCCTGATGCTCCCCCTGCTTATGCTCTCTTTCTGTCAGATAAATAAATAAAATCTTAAATAAATAAATAAATAAACAAACAAAACCAAAAAAGAACAAATGATTGATAGTAGACAAAACGAACCAAGAAAGGGAACTTGCCCTGAGCCCCTTTATACCTCCAATAGGATTTAAATCCTGGAAACTCAAAGCCGCAGCTGTGTGTCACTAACCACCTAGTTCTCTACAATTTTTTCTCTTTATATACTCTTTAATCTCTCTAATATACTCTCTAATT
The DNA here is from genome assembly GCA_028533885.1 of Nasua narica. Classification (NCBI taxonomy): domain Eukaryota; kingdom Metazoa; phylum Chordata; class Mammalia; order Carnivora; family Procyonidae; genus Nasua; species Nasua narica. The sequence continues at coordinate 34,895,173 of CM052797.1, read as the reverse complement.
TCACTGCTCTCTCCCACTTTAAAAGGTCCGCACCCACAGAAAAGACAAAAGAACAGTATAACAAATACCTGCGTACCATTCTCTTCAATTCACTGTCATTTTGCCACATTTCCTGATCTTGCTCCCCCACCTTTAGACTTGTTGCCCCTGAACTAGCTGAATGTTGCAGATATCATGACACATTTCCTCTAATACCTGTACCTCACATGAAGGACAGTTCCCTACATAACCATAGTACCACTACTGTGCCTCAGAAAATGAAAAGTAATTCCATCATATTATGTAATATGCACTGCCTGTTAAAATTTTTCCAATTGTCTCTAAATCATCTTTTAGCACTATATATATATATATATATATATATATATATATAATATTTTTTCTGATCTAGAATCCAAAGTTCACACATCTCAAATTGTTGTTACATCACTTGAGTATTTTAATCTCCAAAATTCCCCACCCTCCCAAACTCAACTTTCCAGTCTTTTTGGCAGGAACACTGCATAGGCGAAGTCATGATCTTATTGCATCCCAACAGGAGACTCCTTTTTTTTTTTTTTTTAAGATTTTATTTATTTATTTATTTATTTATTTATTTGGAAAGAGAGAGAGTGAGAGAGAGCATGAGAAGGGAGAAAGTCAGAGTGAGAAGCGGACTCCCCATGGAGCCGGGAGCCCGATGTGGGACTTGATCCCGGGAATCCGGGATCATGACCTGAGCCGCAGGCAGTCGCTCAACCAACTGCGCCACCCAGGGGCCCCCCAACAGGAGACTCTTAATAGATGTTGGTGAGCTTGATCACTAGGCTGAGGTGATGATCTCCTCATCTTTCCATTGTAAGGACACATTTCCTCAAGGTAATGCTGAGATAATCCTATTCTCCAACAACCTTTCACTCAAAGGTTTTGAACCCTTGGATGAGTCCTTGCCTGAATCGGTTATGTTAGGGTTTGCCTAGCACTGGTTTTCTGGTTCTTGTATTCCATTCATTGTGTATTATTCAAACAATGACCCATCCGTACCCATCCTCTCTCTCCTCAGCGCATATGGTCTCTGGTTACTTCTAGCTGGGGCTTTCCCCCATGTCATTGCTGACCACATCTGACCACTTTAGCCCAGACCCCGGGAGCCATTTGCTTCTCCCTTAACCTTCATGACTTCACCTCATGACTTCACCTTCAGCAAATTAAAAACAAACACAAAGAAACACATGTTGCCTACCAATTTACAGCTCTGCAAAAATTAAAGTGGCTATAATACATATTTATTAGGTTTTGAAGAAAGTAGATAGAGAAAATCAGTTGGTTTTTTTGTCTTGTTTTTTTTTTTTTTAAATCAGATTACCAGAGCCCTGAAAAATCTTTCCTCCTTACTAGGGTAAAGCCACTCGTTCTGTCACATCAGGCTTTTTGTAATAGTGTTGAACAGAAACAACCTCATCTCTTCAGTCCTCTGATATGAGCATCTTGGAAGAACAGAGGTTTAGGGGCGCCTGGGTGACTCAGTCGTTAAGCGTCTGCTTTCTGCTCAGGCCATGATCCCAGGGTTCTGGGATGGTTCCCTGTGGAAGTCTGCTTCTCCCTCTCCCACACCCCCTGCTTGTGCTCCCTCTCTCCCGCTGTGTGTCTCTCTCTGTCAAATAAATAAATGAAATCTTAAAAAAAAAAAAAACTGCTTAAAAAAACAACAACAGAGGCTTAGAAATCATGCAGCTCAAACGCCCCATTTTACACAGATAGACTCAGAGAGGTGAAGGGGCTTGCCAAGAGTCCCTCAGCTCCTTAATGGTAGACCTAGGACAGGAACCTGATTTGAAAAATACCTCCTCTGATGTTCTTTTCGTTCCCTTCCCCAGTGTCTCGTGATTCGGCTGTTTAATGGGCAAGATGATGTCCGTAGCACTCACGGCCTCCTTCATTGCTAATTTGCATTTTGCCAGCATCACCTTCCCACCTTGGAGCGCTTTAACTAAAAATTCCCCTTAGGAGCCTTTTATTAATATTATTATTTTAAAATCCATCTTCATTTCTGCAGATCAACAGGGACAATTTTGGAAGGCTCAGAGAGCACATGAGCTACCATGATTTTAACCAGGAAAAAATAAAGGTCTCGAGGATCTGCATCAGGCCGCTCCCTGAATGCCGCTTTCCCAGAGGCTGAAACGCCCTGGGGTGACAGTTCCAGGGATCAGGAATGCACCCTTTCCCGTCGCCCGCTTTAACGATGCAGTGAGAGGCACCGGGCTCCAGGAGCTTGTCTAACATTTACAGGAGAAGGGAAAGTGGGGAACAAAGCCCAGCGTGGAAAAACCCAGCCTCGCAGCGCGAAGACAGGAGAGCGCGCCCTCACTGCAGCGGCCCGGCAGGCTGCCGAAGCTGCGGAGCCGCAGTGCGGAGTATGGGATTCACACCCCGGCGGGCGCCTCCCGCCCGCGCCGCCCCGCACAGCCCGCCAGGCCGCGGAGGCTACAGGCGGCCCCGGTTCTGGGCGCCCGGGGGCCAGGCGCGGACGCCACGGAGCATCCTCCAGCCCACCGGGAGGGCGCGGCCACCCCCGCGCCGCGGGCCGGGGTCTGCACACCGAAGCTCGCCCCGGCCTGCCCCCATCCCCCCGCGCGCTCACCCGTCCGTGCGCCCATCCCGGAGCCTGCGGTGTGGACCGTGCGTCCGTCTGCCCCGATGTAGCGGGGACCGCCGAGCAGGGGCGGCGCAGTGGCCGGGGCGAGCGCGGCGATCAACAGGCGGCTCCCGGCCGGGCGCGGCGCCGGGGCGCGGGGCGGCAGCGGAGCAGCCTGGGAAGCGTAGTTCGCGGCGGCGCGCCGCGGCCGCGCGGAGGCGGGACCCCCTGCCGGGTCCTCCCCTGCAGGTGTCCATTCCCAGAATCTAAGTCCCGACCGCGTCACCGCCCTGCAGGCGACGAGGACCTCAACCTTGGGGACAATGCTGTGCAGGCTCTTTTGGGAGGCTCGGGGCTACGGATAGGGTGGGTGGCGAAGGCTTTTCAAGCCTGTGAGGAACAGTTTAGGTGAGTGAGCATCTTTACGCGGAAGCTTTAAGATCTAGTTTTTACTGGCTTTTCTGGGGCCCGGGGCGGGGACGCGGGAAGGTGGAGTAGCTAGGGCATTTGCCTTCAGGGAGGGAGGTAATAAGCAGGTGGGGTTGAGCGAGGCTGATTCAAAGTTTGGGGGTTAGGGTATCGAAGAGCTCATGCACTTGCAGTGGCTTTTACTAGATGTTAGATTGGACAACGCAGCCTATCCCGAGTCTTGGCATCATCATCTGTAAAGTAGATTTAACGCCTGAAGATACACTGTGAGGACTAAACCCATATAGGTGCATATATGAAAGCACCTGTGCTGGGCACTTAACACATCTGCAATAAAGTTTCTTCCTTGGGAGTTATAGGGGTGTTTATGGGCACATGTCTTGCCTGGAAAGTCCTACCTATAATACTAAGTTAAATATAGGTGAGCTTCATTGGGTTGGGTAGATAAATGTTAACCCACCTTGCTTGTTATTGTCAGCCATTTAGCTAGTTCACTTCATCCCGGGACGTACTGAAATGTCCTCTCTGCCGAGTTCTTGGAAGCTACAAAGATAGAAAAAATATGCTCTTGTCTCTGAAGCATGAAATTCGGGGAGGGGGGGATCATACAGGACTAAGACCGAAATTCCTAAAATACGTGGCATGTTGGGATTATCTTCCAGAAGCTTTCTCTAATTAGATGTGTTCTCACTTCTTTTTGGTACCCTTCTGCATACTTCTAGCACGACTCTTGTATATAGCATTTATCTGGACAGTTTAAGTAGTTGACTTTTGTAAGTAGCTAGTATGCAGTATTTCGCGTACTCCCATCACATCTTAGGGATGTGATGGAAGGAAAATAAACCAAAGGGACGGATATAACATTGCTGGTGTCATCTGCCTGAAACAGTCAAAGGGTAAATGCATCATAATCTGGCATGACCTGTGCAGTTATCAGCTGACCAAAAAAAAAAAAGCAGAGGAAATTCCATATTCGAAAATAATAACACAATTTTGCATTTGTGAAAATACTTTCCTATTCATGTTCTCACTTGATTTTGGCAACGATCTGTGAGATACAGAGTAAGGATTTTCCCCAGACTTCTAAGAGAGGTGATATGACTTACTCAAGGTCATCTAGTTGATTATTAAGCCTATCTTCTCTTCTTCCACCCTGCACATTCTCAGCCTTCCCCAAAGAGGCACTCTCAGCGCTCTTTCCTCTGCACCTTTCAAACAGGGCCACACCTTCCCCAGAAAAGAGTTAATTCTCTAAAGCTCTTGGAACTAGTGGGATGAACAATGGCACACAGGAAGTGCTTAATGGATTGTACCCTGGGCCTCTACACCAGAATGACACATTTGATCTGGAAATAGAGAAATGAAGTGGAGGTGTGACCAAAAGCACTTAAATTACACTCCCAAGTTTTCCAGTCATTTATTATTCCAAATGTCCTGGGAGATCTATGGTTATCTTTGACTTTTTCATGTTGTGCATTTATCACAAATCATAGCCTCTGTTAAATAAGAATGGGACTGCTTACAAATCAAGCCGGCAGTTTTCCCAGAGAAAGCTGATGGTAGGGCACCTGGGTGGCTCAATTGGTTGAGCAACTGCCTTCAGCTCAGGTCATGATCCTTGAGTTCCAGGATCAAGTCCCACATCGGGCTCCCGGCTCCACAGAGAGTCTGCTTCTTCCTCTAACCTTCTCTCCTCTCATGCTCTCTCTCACTTTCTCTGTCTCTCAAATAAAAAAAAAAAGCTGATGGTGGGCATAAACTGAAAGTAATAAAGCAACTTTATTCAGATTGGAAGAAAGAGTAGCAAAGTTTGATATAGCAACAATACTCAGTGGTGTACCATTCTTCTCTTTGGTTTTCTTGTGGTTCCCCACAAGGAAAATGCCTGTGTGTGATGAAATGAATGGAGAATTACTTCAGATGAAGTCTGTGAAAGGTTTCAGGGATAGAAATAATTTCTTAAGTTAAAGTCATAGTTGACAGCAAAAGCAAAGGTACGAGAGCTCTGTGACAGTCTCAGAGCCATATATGAGCTCCAGGAGGATGCTGACACCAAGTGAAAGAAAGTAAGTTATGAAAAAGATCTTCTAATAAACCTCTGTAACATGAGGGTTAGAAGCTAGTATATGTTAACGGAAGAGGCGGGAAGGTAGAATATTTAATCTTTCTATTTTTAATGTTAAAACAATGGAAAGATATGATCAGTTCCAGCTTGTTTGGTTCTTTAAATCTAATACCCATGTCTAAGGGGGAGAAGGATGTCAGCCATGCCTAGGATTGGTCAGCTGAAACCCAGCATCGTTTCTGGACCATATCTTGTAGGTTTAATTTTTGAACTTGCTTTTTCCAAAATTGAAAATGTAAAATTGAAACAGCTCGGGCTGGAGGAGACCTTACATGTAATCTTACCTACTGTGTTTGTTCAGGCAAGGAAGCTGATAGGTCAACAGTAAATGTCATTTGATAGAAAGTAAAAAATTCTGTGTGGCACTTATAACGAAGTATTTGCATTATTCACAGCGGAATATGTAGCATAGCTTCTTAGGAACATGGAACAGATACTGTTGCTTGCCTACTCAACATCCATCTACCCCTCTTCCTCCTTCTTTGCAGAAGCCTATATAGCTGTTCACCCACCAGGGAAGGTGACCCTATTACCGTCCCAGAGGTACACTCCTAAACTATGATGGGCAAGAAGAGTAAGATCCTCTTGACTGGCCAGTGAGAGGTTAGGGGTGGGCATGCGACCCAATTTTGTCAGTGAAACCTGAGGAGAGGTGAGCTGAAAGCCTTTGGGGAAAGATTTTTCTTGCTCTTAAACAGAGACATACAGGAAACGTGCCCCCATCACCACTGGGTGTTGTTACATCTGGCTGTGTTACCTGAAACTTGACCCTTAGGACAGAGCCAACACATCACCGATGGCAGAGTAAAGAGCTAGCGTGAACCTGGGTCTGTGATGTTGTTGTTAAGTCAGCAAATCAATCAGACCTGCTGCTGTCCCACTTCTGGATTTCTTTTTTTTGTTTTTTCTTAATATTTTATTTATTTCAGAGAGAGAGAGAGGACAAGCAGGGGGGAGGAGCAGAGGGAGAGGGAGAAGCAGACTCCCTGATGAGCAGGGGTTCCATCCCAGGACCCTGGGATCCAGACCTGAGCTGAAGGCAGATGCTTAATCCATTGAGCCACCCAAGGGGCCCCTGGATTTTTTGTGCTATAAGATAACAAATACCCTTATTGCTGAGTCAACTTGAGATGTTTTCTCTTGCTCGAAGCTGAAAGCATCCTAAGTATTACAGATGATATGTAAAAGTAAGTTCTTTGGATGGACTGAAGGACTACTTCTCAGAGTTTATAAAAACAATCAACCACAGCCGCAGGCAAAAGATGGGGATATTGTCATGTAATGGGTAGAAGTATGGGTTGTAACAGCGGACAGACCTGGGTTGTGACCAGATATTTACTGCCTTGGGGTTTGACTGGGAACACTTTTTCTGAACCTCTCTAGGCCTCATTTTCTTTATCTCCAGACTGGGGATAATAATACTTATCACTTGGAGTTGTTATAACAATTAAAAGGGATAATTCGTGTCGAGTATGCTAGAAGGATCCGGTGCCCGGTAAGCAGTAAGGCGTGGCAACTATGTTGGTGAACTAGGAAGTCACATTTATAGTGTACTTGGCAATCAGCATCTGAAAGCGAATCACTATCTAATAGTGATCATGTTAAATGACATCACAGTAATGCAATCAGCAAAATCTGGAATGTGGGAAACTCTACACAATAACCTATTTCTTCAATAAATAAATTGTAAGAAAAACAAAAGAGGGGGAGGGTTTATAGATACACAGAAACATAAGAGATAATGAAATGCAATGTATAGCAGATCTAGATTTGAACAGCTGCTAAAAAAAATCACATTTATGAGACAATTGAGGGACAGCATGAAAACATAGGATATTTGATTATATTAAGATAGTATTTTAAAGTTTTTAGATGTGATAATGGTACAGTATTTTTTTAAAAAGAGCCCTTATTTTTGAGAAAGATACTCCTGAATATTACTGAAAATAATAACAAATATTTGAAGAAGAAATATTTAGGGTTTGCTTTTAAAGATAAGCCAGCGTGAGAGTGGTAGTGGGGTTGCAGCATTGGGTTATAGATGAAAAAGGCTTGGCCATGAGTTGATAATGGTTGAAGCTGGGCATTGAACCATTATTATTAAATCATTCTCTGTACATGTTTCAAAATAGCTTCATTGAGATCTCATAAATTCATCCTTTTAAAGCATACAATTGAATGGTTTTTAGTACATTCAGAGTGATGTAACTATCACCCAATCTAACCTTAGAACATCTTCAAAATCCCAAAAAGCAAACCCGTACACGTTAGTTGACCCTTCCCCTTCCCCACAAACCTCCAGACCCTGGTGACCAGTAATCTATTTTGTCTTCTCTGAATTTGCTTGTTCTGGACATTTCATATAAATGAGATTTATAATATGTGAGGTTTTGTGGCTGCCTTCTTTCACTTAGTATACTGTTTTCATGGGGTTCATCCATCTCGTAGCATATGTTAGTACTTTATTTTTTATGGCCTAATAACATTCCACTGTATGAAAATATGCCACATTTTCTTTGTCAGTTGATGGGCATTTAGGTTGATTCCACATTTTGGATATTATGGATAATGCTACTGTGCATATTTGTGTACATCTTGTATGGACATGTTTTCATTTCTCTGGAGAATGTACCTATGCATAGTATTGGTAGGTCATATGAAATATGCTAAACATCAAGTTTAGCATTTTGAGGAACAGCCAAACTGTTTTCCAAAGTAGCTGAACCATTGTACATTTTTACCAGAAATGTATCAGGGTTCCAATTTCTCCATGTCTTTGCCATCACTTCTTAATGTGTATCTTTTTTGTTTTTACTGTAGCCATCCTAGCGAATGGAAGTGGTATCCCCTTGTGATTTTGATATGCATTTCTCTAATGACTAATGATATTGAGCATTTTTTCATGTGCTTATTGGCCGTTTTTATATCTTCTTTGGAGAAGTGTCTATTTAAATTCTTTGCCCAATTTTTTTCAGGTGTACAACATTGTGATTTGACAATTCTACATGAAATGCTTACCACAAGTGTAGTTAACCATCTGCCGCCACTCAAGGGTATTACAATATTATTGACTATCTTCCTTATGCTTTACTTGTTGTTCCGTGACTTATTTATTTTATAACTAGAAGTTTGTACCTTGTAATCCCCTTTACATGTTTCACCGTTCCCCTCCACACCTCCCTCCTTGGTAACTGTCAGTTTGTTCTTTGTATTTATGTCTGTTTCTGTTTGTTTTGTTTTGTGTTTTAGATTCCACATAAAAATAAAATCATCCAGTATTTGTCTTTCCCTGTCTGACACATTTCACTTGCCCTACTGCTCTCTAGGTCTATTCATGTTGTCATGAATGGCAAGGTTTCAGTTTTTTTTATGGCTAAGTAATATTCCATTGTGTATATATACCACATCTTCTTTATCCATTCACCTATTGGTAGATACTTACGATTGCTTCCGTATCTTGGTTATTGTAAATATTGCTGCAATAAATTTAGGGGTGCATATTCTTTTTGAACTAGTGTTTTTGTTTCCTCCAAGTAAATACCTAGTAGTAGAATTACTGGATTGTGTGGTATTTCTATTTTTAATTTCTTGAGGAACCTCCACATACTGTTTTCCACAGTGGCTGTACCAATTTATATTCCCATCAATAGGGCACATGTTTTTCCTTTTCTCCACATCCTTGCCAATACTTGTTATTTCTTGTCTTTTAATTTTTTAAAAAGATTTTATTTCTTTATTTATTTGAGAGATAGAGAGTGCACAAGCCGGGGAGAGGGGCACAGGAGGAGAGAGCAGTAGACTACCTGCTGAGCGAGGATCCTGATGCGGGGCTTCATCCCAGGACCCCAGGATCATGACCTGAGACGAAGGCAGACACTTAACCAACTGAACCACCCAGGCACCCCTTTTTCTTGCCTTTTTGATACTAGCCATTCTGACAGGTGTGAGGTGCTCCTTGTGGTTTTGATTTGTCTTTCCCTGATGACTAGTGATGTTGAACATCTTTTCATGTGTCTGTTGGCCATCTGTATGTCTTCCTTAGAAAAATATCTCTTCAGGTCTTCTGCCCATTTTTAAATCAGATTTTTTTTTGGTATTAAGTTGTATAAGTTCTTTATATATTTTGGATACTAACCCCTTATTGGATAGATCATTTACAAATATCTCCTCCCGGGTTGCCTGGGTGGCTCATTTGGTTAAGCAACTGCCTTCAGCTCAGGTCATGATCCTGGAGTCCCAGGATTGAGTCCCACATTGGTTTCCCTACTCAGCAGGGAGTCTGCTTCTCCCTCTGACCCTCCTCCCCTCATGATCTCGCTCTCATTCTCTCTGTTTCAAATAAATAAATAAAATCGTAAGAAAAAAACAAATATCTCCTCCCATTCAGTAAGTTGCTTTTTCATTTTGTTGGTGGTCTGCTTTGCTGTGCAGAACTTTTTTAGCATGATGTAGTCTCAATTGTTTATTTTTGCTTTTGTTTCCCTTGCCTAAGGAGACAGATCCAGAAAAATATTGCGAAGGCTGATGTCCAAGAGTTAATTGCCTATTTTTCTTTTAGGAGCTTTATGGTTTCAGGTCTTGCATTTAGGTCTTTAATCCATTTTGAGTTTATTTTTGAATATGATGTAAGAAAGTGGCTCAATTTAATTCTTTTGCATGTAGCTGTCTAGTTTTCCCAACACTATTTATTGAAGAGACTGTTTTTTCCACATTGCATATTCTTGCCTCGTTTGTCCTAGATTAGTTGGCCATATAAATATGGGTTTATTTCTGGACTCTCTATTCTGTTCCCTTGATCTGTGTGTCTATTTTTGTGCCAATACTACACTGTTTTGATTATGATAGCTTTGTAGTACTGCTTGAAATCTGGGATTGTAGATACCTCCAGCTTTGTCCTTCTCAAGATTTCTTTGCCAATTGGGGTCTTTTGTGGTTCCAAACAAGTTTTAGGATTCTTTGTTCTAGTCCTGTGAAAAATAAGATTACATTGAATCTGTAGATTGCTTTGGGTAAGCATTTATATTTATTTATAAGTATATATATATAAACATTTTATATATTATATATCATATATAATATATAAATATATATACATTTATAAACATTTTAACAATATTAATTCTTCCAATCCATGAGCTTAACATAACTATTTGTGTCATCTTCAGTTTCTTTCATCAATGTGTTATACTTCTCAGAGTACAGATCTTTCACCACTTTGGTTAAATTTATTCCTAGATATTTTATTCTTTTTAATGTAATTGTAAATGGGATTATTTTCTTAATGTCTTTTTCTTTTTGGTTGGGTTATCTTTTTATTATTCATCTGTAAAAGTTGTTTTGTATGTTCTGGTTATATATCCTTTATGAGACATGAGATTTGCATGGATTTTTTTCCCATTCTGTAGATTGGTCTTTTTTCACTTTCTTGGTGGTATTCTTTCATAAGCACCCTTTATCAGTTCGAGGAGGTTTCTGTCTATTCCTATTTTGTTTGATATTTTTATCATGAAAAGTTATTGGATTTCATCAAAGACTTTTTTCTGTATCGGTAAAGATGATCACATGGGGTTTTCCCCTTTATTCTATTAATATGGTATAATACATTGATTTCTAGATGTTCAATTAACTATTCACTCCTCAGATAAATCCCAACTGGTCATGGTGTATAATTCTTTTAACATGTTGATGGGTTTGGTTTGCTAGTATTTTGTGGAGAATTTTTATCTCCATATTCATAAGAAATGTTGGTCTGTAGTTTTCTTCTGATGTCTTTTTAAAGTTTTAAAAATTAAAAAAAAATTTTTTTTAAGGATTTTATTTATTTATTTGTCAGAGAGAGAGATCACAAGTAGGCAGAGAGGCAGGCAGAGAGAGAGGAGGAAGCAGGTTCCCTGATGAGCAGAAAGCCCAGGACCCTGAGATTATGACCTGAGCCAAAGACAGAGGCTTTAACCCACTGAGCCACCCAGGCACCCCTCTTACGTTTTTGACTAGTTTTGATATCAGAGTAATATTGGCCTTAGAGAACGATTTAGGAAGTGTTCTCTCTTTTATTTTTCGGAAGTATTTGTGAAGAATTGGTATTGATTCTTTAAATGTTAAGTAGAATTAACTCATGAAGCTATTTGGGCCTGGGCTTTTCTCTGTTGGAAATTTATTTATTTTTACTTTTTAAAAGATTATTTATTTGTCGGGGGGCGGGGGCGGAGAGCACAAGCAGGGGGAGCGGCAGGCAAAGAAGCAGATTCCCTGCTGAGCAAGGAGCCTGATGGGGAACTCAATCCCAGGACCCTGGGATCATAAACTGAGCCAAAGGCAGATGCTTAACCAACTGAGACACCCAGGCACCCCCATAATATAAAGTTTTTAAAAGACGAAAACAGAACTATCCACTTCACAGTGTCCACATGCAAAGGAGTAGATCTAAGTCCAGATTTTTTGCTCTTCACAAAAATTAACTCGAAACGGATCATAGACCTAAATACAAAACACAAAACTACAAAACTTCTAGAAGATCACATAGGAGAAAATGTAGGTGACTTTGAAATTGGCACCACCAGCAGACCCATGAAAGAAAAAATTGCTAAGTTGCCCTTGGTTAAAGTTAGAAAATTCTGCTCTGAGAAAGACATGTCAAAAGAATGAAAAAGCAAGCCACAGCCTGGGGAAAAATATTTGTTGGCAAAGATGTGGGGAATTTGGAACCCTCACACATAACCAGTGGGAATGTAAAATGGTGCAAGGAATATGAGAAATAGTTCGGTGATTCCTCAAAAAGCTGAACTTAGAATTACTGTATGACCCAGCAATTCCACTCCAGAGTATCTGTCCAAAGAAATTGAAAGCAAGGACTTGAACAGATACTTATATATCAGTGTTCATTGTGGCATTATTTACAATAGCCAAAAGTTGTAAACAACCCAGGTGTTCATCAACAGATGAATGGACAAACAAAATGTGATATATCTATACAATGGAGTATTATCCAACCATAAAAAGAAATGAAGTTCTTTTAAAAAGGTTTTTATTATAGAAATATAGTTAACAATGTTATATTAGTTTTAGATGTACAATGTCATAATTCGACAATTCTATACTCAGAGTTCACTGTGAGAAGTGTAGTTACCATCTGTCACCATACAACCCTCTTACAATATCATCAGCGGTATTTCCTATGCTGTATTTTTCATCTCTGTGACTTGTTTACTTTATAACTGGAAATTTGTACTTCCTAATCCCCTTTACCTATTTCACCCATCCCCCCACTCCCTCCTTTCTAGCATCCACTAGTTCTTGATTTTTGAGTTTCTTTCTTCCTTTCTTTCTTTCTAAAATCCCACATATAAGGGAAATTGTATGGTATTTGTCTTTTTTAGTCTGACTTATTTTACTTAGCATAATACCCTCTAGGTTAATCAGAATGAAGTGCTGATATGTGCTACAATATGGATGAACCTTGAGGACGTTATGCTGAGTAAAATAAGCCAGACACAAAAGGGCAAATATTGTAAGTTTCTATTTATATGAAATACTTAGAATAGGCAAATTCATAGAGACAGAAAGTAGATTAGAGGTTACTAGGGACTGGAGGAGGCAGGAATGGGGAGTTACTGCTTAGCTGTTAAGTTTCTGTTTGAAGTTAATGAAAAAGTTTTGGAGAACCAACTGGTGGTGGTGATGGTGCACAACATTGCGAATGTAATTAGTGCTACTAAATTGTATACTTAAAAATGGTTACAGAGGCGGGCACCTGGCTGGCTCAGTTGGTAGAGCATGTAACTCTTGATTCAAATCCCACATTGGATGTAGAGCTTACTTTAAAAAATGAAATCTTTTAAAAAGTAGTTGAAGTGGTTAATTTTATTTTTATGCATATTTTACCATAATTTAAAAAGGTAATATAATATGAATATTTAAAAAAACCCAGTGAATCATACACTTTAAATGGATGCATTGTATGGCATGTGAACTGTTTGTCAAAGAAGCTCTTAGCACAATTTATTTATTCTACTCTTGATGAATAATTGATTGTTTCCAGTTTTTTGTTATACTGAACAATGGTGCAATGGACATTCTCACACCTTTCCAGGTGTGTAGGTACAAGGTTTTCAATAGAGCATATACAGTTTCTAGTATTGGAATTTCTGGTTTGTAAGAATGAATTTGTACAGTTTTGCAAGATAATGGAGTGTTTTTCAAAGTAGTTGTACCAACTGTACTTGTCCCAGCACTGTATAGAATTCTTATCTTGGGGCGCCTGAGTAGCTTAGTGGGTTAAAGCCTCTGCCTTCGGCTCAGGTCATGATCTCTGGGTCCTGGGATCGAGCCCCGCATCGGGCTCTCTGCTCCACAGGGAGCCTGCTTCCCCCTCTCTCTCTGCCTGCCTCTCTGCCTACTTGTGATTTCTCTCTGTCAAATAAATAAATAAAATCTTTAAAAAAAAAAAAAAAGAATTCTTATCTTCACCAATAACTGGTCTTGCCAAACTTAATTTTTTCCAGCCTGGTGAATGTAAGATGGTTACTCTTTGTGGCCTTATGGTGAATTTTTCTGATTATTAATGAGATTGAGCATTTTTCATAATTTTAGTCACCACTAGGATTTTTTTCTTCTATAAAATCTAGTTTTGCCATTGGGTTATTTGTTTTTCTCTTTTTGTTATGTAGGGGTTAGGTTTTCAAATATTCTAGATATTGACCTGCTGTTGGTTGTGTATGTTACAAATAAGACATTCTTTGTTATCAGTGTTTATGCAGTTTTTAAGCTTAGATAGTTGAGTTAAAATAAGGAAGAATACCTAGATTTCAGAATCTGTTTGGTTCCTGATTTTCACATAAAAGTTAGATGGAGTTGGAATGATAAAGTATAATCCAAAGATTCCATTCAAGTATTCTTATTTCCTGGGGTGCCTGTATCTCCTTTTAGTCTCTAGTTCAATTTTTCTTTAAGGTATCTTTTTGTTAGCAAAAGTTCTGAATTTTAAGTTGTCTGCTTACCAATCTTCTATATGAAGAATGCTTTTTTGTCTTATTAAAGAAGTATTTTCCTATCCTGGGATCATAAAGATATCTTCTATATATTCTTCTGCAAGTTTAATGCGTTTTAGCTTTCATCTTGAAGTCTGTAATCCATTAGAAATTAGATTTTGTGTATAGTAGGAAGGAGGTAGAGGTCTACCATGTAGATGAGCAGTTGTCCTGACATCATGTATTTCATACACCATTCCCCAATGACCAGCAATGTCCCGTGTGTCATGGATGAGTTTCTCATACATTTGTGATTCTGGTTCTGGGTGCACTAGTGGTACTCATTAGTCTCCCAGCATGAATATCACCCTGTCCTAATATTATAGCTTCATAATAATCCTCGATATCTGGCAGGGCAGTTTCCCTTTTCTTCTTCTCCTTTTTTTTTTTTTAACATTTTATTTACTTATTTTTGTGCACATGAAGTGGGGAGGAGCAGAGGGAGAATCAGACTCCCTACAGAGTAGGGAGCCCCAAGCAAGACTTGATCCCAGGACTTGGGATCATGACCTGAGCCAGAGGCAGATGCTTAACCGCCTGAGCCACCTGCACGCCCTTCCCTTTCCTTATTCTTCAGAAGCATCTTGGCAGTCTATGGTTCTTTGCTCTTTCATATCAAGTTAGAATTAGCCTGTCATGTTTCTTGCAAACTCATATTGGGATATTAATTGCTGCTGCATAAAATATACAGGTCAATTTGAAGAGTATTGACTTTTTTTTATGATTTTGAATTTTCCTGTCTATAAACATGGCATAGTTTTTTTAATTTGTCTTCTTTAATGTATTTTAATAAATTTAAAATTTATTTCTTTATAAAGATCTTGCTAGTTTTTTTTTAGATTCA
The DNA here is from genome assembly GCA_028533885.1 of Nasua narica. NCBI lineage: Eukaryota > Metazoa > Chordata > Mammalia > Carnivora > Procyonidae > Nasua > Nasua narica. The sequence goes on along the minus strand of CM052797.1, from coordinate 34,880,132 downwards.
TTCCTTGGTTCTATCTATTCTATCATATCTATTCTATTCTATCATATAATCTATCTATTCTATCATATAATCTATTAATTCTATCATATAATCATATAATCTATTAATGTTTTAATAGTAAGTCACCCTTGAATTTCTGGGATAAAGTCATCTTGTTCATGATGGATTATCTTTTGTATGCACTGCTAGATTTGGCTTCATAGTATCTTAAGGTTCTTACCTCCATGTTTCTTTTTTTTTTTTAAGATTTTATTTATTTGTTGAGAGAGAGTGAGAAAGAGAGCAGGAGTAGGGGACAGTGGGCAGAGGGAGAAGGAGAAACAGACTCCCCACTGAGCAGAGAGCTGGACACACATGGCGGGGCTCAAACCCAGGACCCTGGGATCATGACCTGAGCCTAAGGCAGGCACTTAACCAACTGAGCCACCCAGGCGCCCTGTGCTCATCTGGTTTCTTAATGGTTATTGGAATTGTTTAGAATTTCTATGTCTTCATGTATTAATTTAGGCAAGTTATTTATGGTTCTACCTTTCAGGTCCCTCTTGTTTTGATATATAAGACTGTACCTTTTTTACATTGCCTGCTTCATTATGAATTTCATTTTAAAAATTAATCTAAATTGAAAACATTTATAGTAGTAGGACTTCATGTAAGTTCAGACCTTCTAGCTTTCTAGAAACAGAACCCCAGATATGTGCTCCTTCGACTTTATTAGATATTGTCGCATAGCTCTTCAAAGTGATTGCACCAATTTATATTGCCAACACTGTTTGAGATTTCCTTTCATTTGACAATCTCACCAGTACTTAGAAATGTTCAGTTGTTTAGTTTTTGCCAATCTCATGCCTATCAAATTGTAGTTTTAAATTCAATTTCTTGGGGCACCTAGGTGGCTCAGTTGGTTGGGTGACTGCCTTCCACTCAGGTCATGATCCCAGGATCCTGGGATCGAGCCCCACATCGGTCTTCCTGCTGAGCGGGGAGCCTGCTTCTCCCTTTCCCTCTGCCTGCTGCTCTGCCTAGTGGTGCTCTCTATCTCTCTGTCGAGTAAATAAATAAAATCTTTAAAAAAAATAAACTTAATTTCTTTGCTTATTTTCAATTTCTTTGAAATTTCTTTGAAATTGCTTAAATTCAATTTCTTTGCAATATTCTTTGCATTGAGCATCTTCCCCTAGGTTTGTTGGCCATTTGAGTTTTATCTACTGAAAAATTTTGACCATTTTTCTAGTGTTCGTCTTTTTATAACTCATAGGCATCTTAATATGTTCTAGATAGTAACATTTTGTCAGCTATATGTATTCAAATATATTTTTTTCCATTTTATACCCTTCTATTCAAATCTTAAGGCAATTAAAAAAAGGATTTATTTATTTGAGAAAGAGAGAAAGGGGAGAGGAAAAGGGAGAGAGAATCTTAAGCAGACTCTGCACTGAGTGTGAGGCTCAACATGGGGCTCAATCTCATGATCCTGAGATCACGACCAGAAGTGAAACCAAAAGTCAGACATTTAACCAACTGTGCCACCCAGATGCCCTTAAGGTACCCTTTAAGGTACAGAATTTTTTTTTCGATATTTTTAATTAATTTATTTGACAGAGAGAGAGAGCACAAATACGCACAGCAGCAAGCTCTGAGGGAGAGGGAGAAGCAGGCTCTCCACTGAGCAGGGAGCCCCATGCGGGGCTTGATCCTAGGACCCGGAGATCATGACCTGAGCCAAAGGCAGCCCCTTAACCGAATGAGCCACCCAGGTGCCTCTAAGGCACAGAAATTTTTAATGTTGATATACAAAATTTACCAGTCTTTTTTTCTTTGTGGTTTGTAATTTGGTATCTTGCTTAAGAGATGTTTTGTTATCCCAAGGTTATAAAGATATTGTTCTAAAAGTGTTAAAGTTTGCTTTTCTCAATTATATCTTCAATCTGTAACTGATTTCAGTATGGTATAAGAGAGATCTAACTTGATTATTTTTTCACACAGTAAGAGTGCCAACAGCATTTATTACCATAGATTAACTTTCTCTGATATGTACGGGCCTGTTGCTGGGCTTCCTTTGTTGTCCCTTTGTTATATTTGTCCATCCTGGCATTACTACTGCCATGGTGTAGTTCTCATTGCTGCCTCGTTAAGTACTGATGGCTGTGAAGGTAAGCCCCTCTTCCTCATTCTTCTTCAGGACGTGTCTTACTCTTCTTACCTCTTGATCTTATTTTAAGATAAGACTGTCATGTCCTGGGGCGCGTGGGTGGCTCAGTGGGTTAAAGCCTCTGCCTTCGGCTCAGGGCATGATCTCAGGGTTCTGGGATCGAGCCCCACATGGGGCTCTCTGCTCAGTGGGGAGCCTGCTTCTCCCTATCTCTTTGCCTGCTTCTCTACCTACTTGTGATCTCTCTCTGTCAAATAAATAAATAAAATCTTTAAAAAAAAAAAAAAAAGAATGTCATGTCCTTCGAAGAATCCCACAGGGATTTTTTGGGAATTGCAATGAGTTTACATAGTAGTTTGGGAAGAAAATGATATTTTCATTATTTTTCATCTTCCCATCCATAAACATGGTATATGTTTCCTTTTATTTTCATCTTCTTTTGTATCTCTTAGTAGAATTTGATAGTTTTTCCATGTAAAGCATGCTTTCTTTTTCTTAACTTTATTCCTAAAAAATTTTTTTTTTGGTATCTAGATAATCTTTTCCCAATTATATTTTCTGATTGGTTGATGCAATTGATATTTGCATATTGATCTTTCTGTCTTAAAACTTTGAAGTTTGAACAGTTCCAATGTAGACGTTATTTGTATTGCCTGTAAACATTTTAGTATTATCTATTATCAATAAACAGCTTATTTCTTGTCAATCTTCCTTTCCCTTTCTTCTCCTTTTTCTCATTGCATTGACTAGGGACTCTAGAATTAAATTAAATAGAAGCAGTGATGGAAGGCCTCCTTTTCTGGGATGCCTAAGTGGCTCGGTTGGGCGTCCAACTCTTGATTTCAGCTCAGGTTCTGATCTCATGGATGGTGAGACTGAGCCCCATATCAGGCTCTGCACTCAGTGAGAGTCTGCTTCAATATTCTCTCCTTCTGCTCCTTCCCCTGTTCATGCTTTCTCTTTCTCTCTCTCTCTAAAATAAATAAATAAATCTTTAAAAAAAGCGCTTTCTTATTCTTGACCTCAAAGGAAATGCTTTTTTAAATTTAAATTTAATTTTAATTTTATTTATTTTTAAAGTAGTCTCCATGCCCAGCGTGGGGCCCAATGCAGGGCTTGAACTCAACCCTGAGGGTTGAACTCAACCCTGAGATTAAGAGTCAGACAACCAACTGAGCCACCCAGGCACCCCCAAAGGAGATGCATCTAATGCTTCACTATTAATTTTGAAGTTTGCTTGGTGTTATATGTAGATGCACAAAACACCAATATTGAAATTCACTCTTGGGACGCCTGGGTGGTTCAGTCAGTTGAGCATCTGCCTTCGGCTCAGGTCATGACCTCAGGATCTTGGGTTTGAGCCCCATATGAGGCTCCCTGCCCTCCTTCTCCCTCTGCCTGCTGTTCCCCCTTCTTGTGCTCTCTGTCAGATAAATAAATAAAACCTTTAAAAATTTTCATTCTAAGCCATAAACTTTAGATATTAACTTTTATTACTTAGATTATGGAGAATTCAATATAAAACTTATAGGAAGATTAAATATTTGGAAACAGCTCCAGTATTTAAGGAAAACACCTCACAAAGAACCCTAACTATAAAATATCAAATAAGTATTAATTCAAGCTAATTAATTCCTGAAATCTATAGGAAATTCTAGTGAAGATCACAAAAAGGAATCATGGAGAAAATTCTGAGAATTGTGTAGGATTTATTTCAGAGCATTTTATAACTGTTTCTAGGATTTCTTAGGGCAGGAAAAGTTGAAAATAACTGAAGACAGCTTAGAAACTTGCCCTTTTGAGAGGGGGTGGGATGGCTTTTGAATCTCTCTGTATTTTTGGTGGTACTTTTTTTTTTTTTCTTTTTTACAGAGGCCTTGGTTGTTTTGTAAAGTAATTCGTGATCATCACCTAGCCTTTTTCCTACTTGGCTCATTTTCTGCCCCTTATTTTAGGTACCAACTCTTCTATCTTTTGGTATCCTCTGACTTCTCAAAGTCATCTTCCTGGTTTGTTTGTTTTTTTAAGATTTTATTTATTAATTAGACAGAGAGATCACAAGTAGGCAGAGAGTCAGGCAGAGAGAGAGGAGGAAGCAGGCTCCCCGCTGAGCAGAGAGCCAGAAGTGGGATTTGATCCCAGGACCCTGAGATCATGACATGAGCTGAAGGCAGAGGCTTTAACCCCTCACCCCCCAGGCGCCCCTATCTTCCTGGTTTCTTATATAGGCCTATCTTTCACCCCTTTAATTTAGCACTTTCCAAACTGCTAAAATTCTGAGAAAGAGGGGTTCTGGGGTCAAATGAGTTTGGGAAATACAATGTTAAGCCAAACCTAATAGCTTATTTTACTACAGGCCTTCTAGAACCTTCAGTATTCTAATGTGTATCTTCAAAAGGGAAACACAGCTTGTAGTGTTTCCCCGATTAATTGATCATTGAACTTTTTCCAAAGAGCACCGAATAACACCTATCATAACCCAGTTCATTACTCTTCAAATAAAAACTTTCAGCTCTTGTAAACTTATCCTGACTGGAAGACATGTTATATTTTCTCTCACTACTAGGTTGTAAATTCTTTGAGGACAATTTCTTTTTCTTGAAGTATTTCCTGATCTCGTTATATATTAAAACTCTGGCATTCTTCCTCTCTTCTAGTTCCTGGGATGGGCACTCGAGAGGCCACTCAAGGGTTCATGTATGGCAAAATCTTGCTAAATAATCCAATTTAGCTTTCAGGATCTTTTTACTACACCTTAATTCAGCTACTTTTGATGCTTTATTGAAAGCTCTGGGCTAGGTACTGCTGGTGCTAAAAAGATGAGTAAGATATAGTTATACCTCACTGGAGAACACGTAGAGGAAATAAATACATGACACAAAACACAAGTTAAGTGCTAAACAAGAGGTACAAACTACCTTGGGGTTCAATGGAGAAACAAATAACAATTGGGTGGCTGGGGAAAGAGACACATGGGAAGAATCAGAAAAGATTTCATGGAAGATGTATCATTTGGGATGGGCCTTAAATTTTTTAAAAAATATAGACGGGGTAGGGGTACCTGGGTGGCTCAATGTGCTAAAGCCTCTGCCTTTGGCTCAGGCCATGATCTCAGGGTCCTGGGATCGAGCCCCGCATTGGGCTCTCTGCTTGGCAGGGAGCCTGCTTCCTCCTCTGTCTCTGCCTGCCTCTCTGCCTACTTGTGATCTCTCTCTGTCAAATAAATAAATAAAATCTTAAAAAAAAGAATGGAAACAAAACTTAAAAAAATATATAGACAGGGTATAGAAGAGTAGCATTATAGGCGGGGGTGTATAGCATATGCACACAGGAAGGTAGGGAAGAGGGGCAAGTTCAGGTGGCTCTGTCTGGCAGGATGTGTACAGTATTGGTTGTAGATGGGATATAACCAGAGTATGGATAATAAAAATAGAAAGAATACTTAGGGTGCCAATGTGAGTTGTGTTAATGCTGCTGTCCACACGGGGCCATTGAAGGATTTTTGAGTGGGAGGGTCATATGAGGACCAGTTGCTCCTCCTTCCTCCTTTGTGGTGTCTCCAAGCTCTAGTGCCTTTGCCTCTGTCCAGCTCAGCGACATAGAGAAACTTCAGCCGATGAATTAAAGTTCCAGTGTCCTGACTAGCATATTGGGTACCTCCTGCTGTAGAGCTGTCCAGAGTACAACAGAAATCGTGGCGGCAGCCTCTAGTAACTGCATACCCTCTCTATGTAGAATACTGTCAGAAGCCGCACGCTGACTGACGAGGGAGTGTTCAGATGAAGAATACAGATAAAAGGTCTGCGGTGGGTTTAATGATAATACTTTGTGGAGTTGTGATTTCAACGTCTTAAAGAGGAAACTGATAAGAAAAAAAGATGGGTGCAGATGGTAAATTTTAGTGAGGCACGAGAATGGATGTAACTAGTGAGCCTGGAGAATTGACAGTAACTAGTCACGCGTTCCAGGCAGCTCTGGACTAACAGTGGCCCGGGCGTGCAGTGAAGAGTGAAACCCAAACAGCTGGAGGGCTGGTTTGAGGTGACCCACCTGGCGTAAGGTTCAAAGGCCCATCCCTCCTGCTGTAATGTTGAAAGGCCCCGACCCTCCTGGCTGTTCAGATGGGCCTGGAGAAACTGTGTGTTTAATGGCCTTAATGTTTTCTGTGACGTGGACTTTGAGGTCATCAGGGAAGTCGGGGGTGGGGGGGAGGGAAGCACCCTTCAGGGGAGAGCTCGGAGGTCTGAGAAAGCTGGCGCCTGCTGGGGAACCGTGTAGGAAGCGGAGCAAAGCTTCGGTGTTTTGCAGTGGCGGGGGCTGGGCTCTCACTGGACTCCGTGGGCGCGCCGCAGGGTTCCGCCGGCGCCGCGGCCGCCTGAGGAGGGGTCCCGCTTAGCCCCCGCGGCCGCTGCCCCGCACCGGCGAGCAGGGTGGAGCCGCGGCGCCCGGCCGGGCGGCTGCGGGATCTCGTCTCGCTCTTCCGCTTGCAGGTGCGCCCGGGGAAGGCGGGACGCGCAGGAGGGGGGCGCCCGCCATGCCCGGCCCGCTGCTCCCCGTCGCGGCCTCCAGCCCGCCGCCCCCGCGACACGGCCAGCCGCAGCCCCTCTGAGGAGGAAGAAGAGGCGGCGGCGCACCAGGCCCCGCCCCCTTGGCGAGCTTCGCGACCCGGCGGCCTCCGCAGGACCCATGGCGGATTCCTCGCCCGCGCTGTCCCTGCGGGAAGGCGGCCCCCGAGCGCCCCGGCCCTCGGCCCCCTCGCCGCCGCCGCGCTCGCGCTCGCGCTCGGGCTCCGAGTCCGAGGAGGCCGAGCTGTCGCTGAGCCTGGCCCGCACCAAGACCCGCTCGTACGGCAGCACGGCCAGCGTGCGGGCGCCGCTGGGCGCCGGCGTCATCGAGCGCCATGTGGAGCACCGGGTCCGCGCCGGCGATACGCTGCAGGGCATCGCGCTCAAGTACGGAGTCACGGTGAGCAGGGCGCGCCGCGGCGGCGGGGGCTCGGGGCGGGGGCCGGAGTCCCGGGGGTCGCGCGGGCGGCTCTCCCGCCGGGGCCGCGGCCGCCGCAGATGGCTCTGTAGCTGGAGGGGCAGGCCGCCCAGGCTCGCCCCCCGGGCGGGGGCGTCGAGTTCCCGGTGTCCTGCCCAGACCCGGCCCAGATCTGTGAGGCAGGCCAGAGACGACCAGGGAGCCACCGTCACTCGAGTTTCAGTCCAGATCACACTACCGTAGTGCATATTTACTCAAAGCCGAGCTGAGGTGTGGACTCAGGCGGAGAATTTTGTTTTCTCTGTAAACAAGCGCCGCGATGAGTCAGGGGTGGTAACAGTTGTTTTCGCAGGATGGTTCTGGTTTTATCGATGATGCTGCTTTGTTCAGAAGTGAAATTACACCCCTGGGCTCACTGGCAACTGTGAATGTGACACCTGTCGCCAAGCAGCAGCTCCGAACTGGGGTCTAGGTGAGCTGGAGAGCTGTGTTTATTATAAATTTATAAGTGTGTGTGTCCTAGGTATATTGTATTACACCTCTGGGAAGAACATGGAAACCTGAGGGAGCATATTGTCTCATTAAAATTACTTATAATTAACTCTGAGCCGTGTGATGGCCTTTTTACATTTGAGTTCTGTATCAGTTTTCAATGTTCTTTCCTGAAACACCTTAGACACTAATGGGAAAGTAACACGATCTTATCTTTATCTTTCTCTTAAAGTGAAAGAAACTCTTTCTGGCCCTTCACAGAATGACAGAGGCTAATTTATTTTGCACTTTCGAGTTGGTAGTGTATGTTTACCTGGCAGGTCTTATCATTTAAACATTTTGAGACCAGGGATCTTGCTGTGCAGACATATACTGACATTATTATGCTTTCCATCTGTCTGGGAGTTCCTAAATGTGAACATAGAACTGCAGTTCTTATGTACAATAAGGCCTGGTTTGGGTGAGGACCAGAGGAAAGCAGAGTTGGGGAATATCAGTAACTACCTTCTGCTGAAGGCCTGCTGCGTGCCAGGCATTACATTTGTCCTGTTCCATCTTGTTTTTATTCAATTTGGTTTTCCTAATGAGCCTTGGAGGTAAGTGTAATTAACCTTTTAACAGATGGGAAAATGGGTGAGAGGTAAAGATATTATCTAAGTATGTTTATTCATTAAGAGCAGCTTGAATTAGCACAGTGATAAAGCATTTGCTTTTATCTAGATATTACTTCTGATTTCCACCCTTATTTCTATCCTAGTCTTATCAAGAACTCTCTTGGCATCTTAGTTACTGAAAAAGGAGGATCTCCTCTGTATGGTTTCTGGGTTTCTGTATGTCATGCCTACTGGGTCAGGGTGACTGCACCAGGAATCCATGATATCTAGAGAAATATTATTTCCCTGGTCCCTACCCACAGCAGTCTCTTCAGGCCAGTGCTCTCCATGGCTGCACCTGAGCGGCTTAGAGCTCCTAAACATCTGCTCATAGCGATTCTCTACCTCTGATCAGATGTTTTCTAATCTATGTTTTTGCTCACTGGAGATCCTGTTACTCATAACCTTATCACCCCTTTTGGTTAAAGTGTAAACCAGATTTTTCACTACTTTTAAAAAGACTTGATTTTAAGATGTTAAGCTCAAGTATAATGAATTGGGAACTATAGTGTATAGCCACAAATAGTCTCAACTGCAGCACTATTGATATTATGGGCCTGTAATTCTTTGTTGTGGGGGTTGTGCTGTGCCTTGTAGGATGTTTAATAGCATCTCTGACCTCTGCCTATTAGATGCCAGTAGGACCCCCCTCCCCCATGGAGAAATTGCCAAATGTTCCTTAGGAAGAAACTCACTGTTCATGGAGAACCACTGGTTTATTACATGTGTATCATTTATTTAGGCCCGGAACTATAGTTGATGAAATTTTTAGAGACTCTTCCACTGATTATGTAGAACCAGTGAAAGTCATAATTCTTACTGTAACAGTGAAGTGACATTATTGCTTTAATTAATGTAGGCAAATATTAATTAGATTTACCCATTGTAAATTGAGATTTTAGGTGGAAGCTAAAAAGGCAGGAAAGTTTTTTTCTTTCCCTGACTGAACAGAAAGAAGCTGAATTAGCTAAGTTTCTCATATTGACTGCCAAGGTCATAAGCATATTTAAATTATTGTTTAAAGGAGTCAGTGATGATATGTTGGAGATTTAAAGACCCAAGGCAGTACACCTGGAAATTAAGACTCAGTCCAGGCAAACATTGGACTTTAACATCCCATTTCTGGCAGGAGCCAAGCACGGCTAGATATCATGGAGAGTTCCAGGAGCAGGAACTCTCAGGGAAGCCTGTCTGCTGAAGACAGCTCTCTAGCCCCCCAGCTGGGAGTGCAGGCAGGACTCCAGTCCCTCAGCATGGAGAGACTGGTAAGAGCCAGTAGTATTTTAGGTACAGGGATGTTTCCAGAACAAAGACTCTGACAAGGCATGAAGGTGGAATTCTCGTTGTCCACCCTGGGTTTCCAGGGGAACAGATTGGAAACTGGTTATCTGAAGTGGTGCCTACTGGCTGGCAGCAGGGTACAATCCCAAGATGTGGGGTAGATGTGTTCCTCCAACTTCCCTGGCCAGGAGACGCCCTGGGACAAACTAAAAATAAAGAATCCTAACTGACCTTGAGCCTACTGAATCAGAATATCCAGAAAAGGAGCCCAGGAATCTTCATGTTTTACAAGCGTGGTCAGTTTCTTGTTCCCAAAGCACTGTCCTTCCTGGGATCTTGCCATTTGGTGTTCCATCTGTATGGAATGCTCTTTCCCTGACAGCTGCAGGGAAGATTCACTTCGTGGGTCTATGACCTGTGCAGTCACACAGGGCCCCATGCTTGGAGCCCTGCACTTGGTGTCATGCTCTACTATTGCCATCCTGAGAAAAGAATTGTTGAACGATTTTATTTATTCATTTGAGAGAGTGAGGGAAAGCGAGAGAGAGAGAACATGAATGGAGGGGACAGGGAGAAGCAGGCTCCCTGCTGAGCAGGGAGCCCGACATGGGGCTTGATCCCAAGAACCCAAAGATCATGACCTGAGTCATGAAGGTGGACGCTTAACTGACTGAGTCGCCCAGGCATCCTGCCATCTTGAAATTTTTAATACTTTCTGAAAAAGTGCCCCACATTTGCACTTTTCACTGGGCCCTGCAAATTATGTAGCTGATCTTGGGTGTGTGACTTGCTCCCTCACTGCCTTCAAGTTCTTGCTCGCATGTTTCCTCCATGAGACCTTCCTGACGACTCTGTCAAATTACAGCCCTCCTCCATACCCCCTCTCCCATTCCCTGCCTTGTTTTTCCAACAGTATTTATCGTTCATATCACTTTCCTTTTTTTCTCCAGCTTCTATCTTTTTGGTGATACATTAGTGAATAAATAGAAATCCATGCTCTCATGGAGCTTATAGTTTAGTGGAGACAGTAAGTAAACAAACGAAATATGTTATAGGTCAGGTATTGATAAGCAAAATGAAAGAAAATTAAGCAGGGAAAGGAGAGAAGGAGGGCTAGTGGAGGTGGCTGTAATTTAAAATGGTATGACCACAAAGACTTCACTGAGAAGGAGGCAAGGGGGTGGGGAGGGGGCATGCAGGTATGTGTGAAGAACATTCCAGGCAGCAGGAACAGCAAGTGATGCAAAGGCCCTGAGGTGGGAACTTAATTGGCAAGTTCCAGGGATAGTGTCCCTGGTGCTTAGAATGCAGTAGGGTGTATTTGGACCAGATCACTTAGGATCTTGAAGGTCATTGTAAGAACTTTGGCTCTTTCTCTGACTGAGTTGGAAAGTGGAGGAATTTGAACAGAAGAATGACATGATCTGATTTGTGCATTAAGAGGATCACTCTGGCTGCTGCTTTGAGAACAGGCCGTAGCGTGGTGAGTGCCAAGGCAGGGAGACCAGATAGGCTTTGTAATAATGCAGGTGAGAGGATGGCAGCCTGGACCAAAGCAACGGAGAAGGAAGTGGTGGGAAGCAGTTGGATTCTAGATGATTTGTTGATACGCTGTATATTTTCTGCTTATTTGTTTACGGTTTCATTTGAGTATCTCTGCCTTAGAGATGGACCCAGGGACCCAGGAGACTTCTCTATAGGAAAGACTACAGATATTGGAGAACCTGGCCAGGCCTGACGCCTGAAGGACCCCAGTTCTTCCGCCAGTGCCTTAGAAAATATCTAAAGGACCCTGCCCACATCCCTTTTAAAGTCATTTTTAGTTATTAATAACTGGGATTTTTTATTGGTTTTTTTATTTTTTATTGATTTTTTTTAACCTGTTTTTTTTTTAAAGATTTTTTTTTTATTTATTTATTAGAGAGCGAGAGACTGAGAATGAGAGGGGAGAAAGTCAGAGGGAGAAGCAGACTTCCCGCAGAGCCGGGAGTCTGATATGGGACTCGATCCCTGGACTCCGGGATCATGACCCGAGCCAAAGGCAGTTGCTCAACCTACTGAGCCACCCAGGCGCCCTAACCTGTTTTTATGAGCCTGGTTTGAGTCCTTGCGCTACATGCTGGGACTACAGGATGATATATGCTTTCCTCCTGTTATTCATGGTGAGTTTGTCTACTGCTGATTTCCACTAGCCTGTTGCTACTTGAGAAGCCAGGTTGCTTGTCTGACTCATCTCTGTACATTCCGTGCCTACTGTGAGTCTGGCACACAGCGGGCGCGCCACATGTGTGTGGATCTAATCCACAGGCCTACCTGGAGTGAAATCGCTGGGCCCTGGAGTGAGCAGACCCTGAAAGATGGACCCCATGGTAGGGGTTGAGTGACGAATTGCGAAGTGTGATTTGAGGCTGGCTCTCAAGCCCACAGCAAGATTGGTGCTGGTTTTCTCCCCTTCTACCAGCAGGGGATCTTGACCTCGAATTAAACATAGGTTTACATTTGAGCATCTCTACCCAAGAGACATTTGAGGAAGTGGTCTGGGAAACTGAAACTATTTGGGCTGAGTTGAGAAACTATTAAATACGGTGTAGATCTCAGACTTGAATTTGCTTAGGCTGGAATTTCCCTGGTTGTGCCTATCTCTAATGAGACATTAAGGTCCTTTTCCTAACCCAGTGTTCTAGATTTAGCTATGGTGTTTGTGGTGATCCTAGCTCCTCTCAGCTGAATGCACGCTTTGGGAGGAAACTCACCGGCTCCAGGCAGCCACTGTGAACTTTTTGTTTGGAAACCCTGGAAAAACATCTAGAGAGCAGTATACAAACTAAAAGTGAGCAGGAGGCAGTGAGGAGACCTATTATTTGCATTAACTTTGTCATTGTCTCTTTCCTTCCTCCTGGCAGCTTGCCTGTCCTCTCCCCTCTCCAGAGGCCACATTGCTTCCAGGGCCCTCAATCACTTACTGTCCGGTTTTATTCCGAGAGTCTTCTCATTTTCTTCCAGTGAGCTGCTAAACTTAGTCGCTTCTTCACACTTCCCTGAACAGAAGTCACCTTGTGAGAAAAGGTGAAATGATTGTCATTTTAGGGACAAAGTTGTGAATTAGAAATGTAAGTACATGTACATCTTCTGTGTTCATAACTTTAGGCCCTCCTGCTGGTAGAAATTGTTGATCCTTGCCGGTCAAAGGCAAGAGAATCGTAAATAAATAGTGCAACATGTAGCGAGAAGTTTGGTAAAATAGCCTTTAACAGCTTGGGGTTTAATAGAGTCTCATGTATTATTTTTCATTTTATTTTATTTTATTTCTTTTTAGGGGGGAGGGGCAGAGGGAGAATCCCAAGAATCCTCATGTATTCTTTCTTAAAAAACAATTTGATTGAGGGGCGCCTGGGTGGCTCAGTCAGTTAAACATCTGCCTTCAACTCAGGTTATGATCTCAGGGTCCTGGGATTGAGCCCCACGTCGAAATCCCTGCTTGGTGAGGAGTCTGCTTCTCACTCCCCATGCTCTCTCTCTCTCAAATAAATAAATAAAATCTTAAAAAAAATCCTAAAAAAAAAAGTTTCATTGACATATAATTTACATACCACAAAATTCACCCATTCTAAATGTACAATTCAAGGACCTTTAGTGAATTTACAGAGTTGTGCCACCATCACCACAATCCAGTTTTAGAGCAGTGCCATCACTCTGAAAAGATCCCTGGGCCACTGACCCTACTTCTCTTTCCTTCTCTAGCCCCAGGCAGCCCCCGAATATACATTCTAATCTATAGATTTGCCTTTTCTGGGCATTTCATAAAAATGGAATCTCATTTTCTTCAGAGATAGCGTAGGAAAGAAGTAAATCCTTTTCCATATTACTACGTGGCAGTGAAGGAGTCTGATTGCTACCAACACCTAAGACTTAAGAGTGAGAATAAGATGGTGGTGCGACTGGCGAATCTAGCACTTACTAGAAGAGGATCTTGAGAGAGTCCTTTCATATATGTCTTTTGTTTTCTGTAAAAAATAACCAGATGAAAGTTGTATGTATATATGAATATATTCTGTAAGGCACACAGTGCTGGGTGAGTGTTAGTTATTATGTATCCTGAAATGTTGTTGGAAAGGTTTGTCTTTCTTAAGGAATGGAGAGGAAGAAACAAACTTTGAAGGTTGCTTTCCCCGTTAGGGAAGTGGCTTGATGAAGCTGAACAGAGTAGCCTTTGTGGAAGGTTCCTGGCCGTGCCCAGCAGCTGCTGTTAAGATACTTTTTATAGGGGGAAGTTTTGTGAGTTCTCTCCAGACTCAGTTCACCTTTACAAAATGTATTTACTGGGGAATCATTGTAAAGAAGTTGTTTTTAACTTATCAGTGGCACTCATTCTACCTAATGTCAGGATGGTTGATCTTGTGGCTGCCTTGTTAGGTCTTACTTAATTATTCTGTAATTTGTTTCTTGGGGACCAGACAGTCAATTTCACTGAGTCATGCTATTCAATCCTGATTGAGAGAGACTTTTAAAATGAAAGCAATTCAATTGCTATACCTACCTCCTACCCGTCTGTCCACAAGAAATAGAGGGTAGTTCTGTTCACTCGAAAAAGGTCATACTTTCTATTCTCAACGTTAATTGGGTATTAGGAAATGTTGGACAGAGGGGTGGGAGAAAGGGTGAGTTATTTTTTTTAGTTTGAATAAATTGAATAATAATTTTTTTAAAAGGCCCAAGGAGTTGGGTTCTGTTTTGGTTTTGGGTTTCGGTTTCCCTAAAAGTAATCTGTTCTTCACCATCCACCCAAGGCCTGGTATGATCCGGTCTTGCTCTAGAAGGATAACTGTAGGAGTGCCTATGTGGCTCAGTCAGTTAAGCGGCTGCCTTTGGCTCAGGTGTTGATCCCTGGGTCCTGAGTTCCATGAAGGCTCCCTGCTCAGCGGGGAGCCTGCTTGTCTCTGTCCCTCTGTCTGCTGCTCCCTCTGGTTGTGCTCTCCTGCTCTCTCTTCCTCTGTCAAATAAATAAATAAAATCTTTTTCTTTTTTTTTTTTAAAGAAGGGTAACTCTAGCAATAGAGTGGAGGAAAAAGTATGTATTGGAGAGGATGGAGAAAGGGATCATAATGTCTTCTAAGAGTTCTAATTTACTGGTCTGCTTTATGTGTTCCTAACACAACCCAGGTCTGCACTGAGACCGTGCCAGAAAACTGCAATTTTCAAAGCCTATAACAAATCAAATCCTTGTGATAAACGAAACTTGAAGCAGCTGTAGTTATTCTATGTATTTTTTTTTAAGATTTTATTTATTATTTATTTGAGAGACAGAGAAAGTGAGAGAGAGCACGAGAGGAGAGAAGGTCAGAGGAAGAAGCAGGCTCCCCATGGAGCTATGAGCCCGATGTGGGACTCGATCCCCGAACTTGAGGATCATGACCTGAGCCGAAGGCAGTCGCTCAACCAACTGAGCCACCCAGGCGCCCTCTACGTATGTTTTTAACAACAAAACTTGATGGCCTTCTATTACAATGGCAGTTACGTGTGCTAGAATTAGAACACACTGGGATATTGACCATTCACGTTATCACTGAGCCTCAGGAATAGTGGGTTAGGGTTAGGTCCTTCCAGAGCCTTAGTGTTTAAGTTATTTCTGTAGCTCCTGACAAGTGTGCGTGCTCTGGATGAGATTTAATGAGGGCTCCTCTTTATTTCTCTAGGAAGCTCATTCATTTCCGAAAGAACTCTGCTAGAGACCACCTCCTTGTATTGAAAAATTTTAACTTTTTTTTTTCTTTCCTGAGAGGGAGAGAAGGGGGGAGGGGCAGAGGGAGAGGGAGAGAGACTCTTAAGCAGGCTCCACGCCTCCCAGCACAGAGCCCAACATGGGGCTCAGTCTCACGCCCCTGAGATCATGAGCCAAAACCAAGAGTCGGACATTTAACCAACTGAGTCACCCAGTTGACCTGAAAAATTTTAACTTTTAACAGGATCTTTCAACACCAGGCTTCTAGTTCTAAACCTAGGAGACAAAAGTTCAGAGGAATTTCAAACTTCCACAGGACAGCATCTGAGCTTCTTCTGTCCTTGGGTAAATAAATAAGTAATAAAATAAAAATTGGGTATTAGGAAGTGTGGAACAGAGGGCAGGTGGGAAAGCTGTAGAGTTTTCCAGCTCTTCCTTAGGTTGGATCATGACTTTTCTTAGCTTTGTGTGACGTGACATTTCCAGAACATTACACCCATCTGTGTTCAGATAAAAGTATAAAACTTTCCTAAAACATCATTTCACTGTTTGGGATTATCTCATCTCTTATCTGTGCTGGTGAGGTTTCCTCCATGACCAGGCTTCCTGTTTCCACTAATGCCTCTTGCTAATCCATTTTCCACAAAGCTGCCGGAATGATCTTTAACTGTAGTCAGATTGTGTTGCTCCCTTTCTTCACCCTCCAGTGGCTTCTCATCACATTTAAAATAAAATCCAGTTTTGGGGACTCCTGGGTGGTTTGGGTGTTTGAGTGTCTGACTCTTGATTTCAGCTTGATTTCATAATCTTGGGGTCCTGGGATTGAGCCCCAAGTCAGGCCCTGAGTTCAGCGGGGAGTCTGCTTGGGCTTCTCTCTCCCTCTGCCTGTCCCCATCCTCATGTATGCACCTCTCTTTCTCTCTCTCTCCCCTACCACCTTCTAAAATAAATAAATAAATAAAGTCTTAATATATAAATAAAATCCAGTTTTTCACCTTGGTATCCAAGGCCCTGTGTGGTCTAGAGTTTTGCTCATTACTCCCGACACTTTAGCCACACTATTTTTTTTTTTCCTGTGCTGGGGTCTTACCTCTGCTCTTTCTCACTGGAATGCTGCTCCCCCTCCCCCCCAACCCCCCACCCCCGCTGGCTTTTTGCTTGGCTGGTTTATTCCTTAACTTTACTGTAAGTCCAGAGTTTGCAGCCTGTTCAGTAGGTTCAAGTCACCACTTGTAAAGGAGAATAAGTTAAAATCAAATTTTCACCTTTGGGGGAGGGAAACAACATCGAGCTCACACCCTCAGGGCAGTGACAACATATAAGGTTGATTATCTGGGCTTGGTTTCATGAAATTTTTTTATATATTCTTACTTTGTGGGAGGATTATTTTTTATTGTGAGAAATTCCTACCTCCTTCCTTCTCATTTGCTAAGTGCATGTTAGAATCTGCCCGTACTTGTTACTTTCTCACTTTTAACCAAATTTAATAACAAGAAAGCAGCTATTATCATCTTTTTTGAGCACTTCTGGGGGCTGTGCATTATCCTAAATACATGAGTTAATTTGTTTAATCCTCATAATGATCATATTGTGTGGAAGGTACTATTATCCTTACTTTATAGAAAAGAAAACAGAATAGTGAATGATTAGAAACCGGCAAAGCCAGGATTTGAACCCAGAAAGTATGGCACCAGAGCCCCTGTTTCAGACTGCCTTGTATTAGTCTCATTTCATCTTCAGACTCAAATCTGACAGTCCCTAGGTTGGTCCTCACCTAGATGCTGGATATCCCGACTAGACGGGATGCTTAAATGCTTGCTGATGATACTGAGATGGAGACGACTTAGTCTCTGACTCCAGGAAGCTCATAGGCTGGTTAGATGCAGTCCTATGGGTGAATCAATGGGCCGATGCTCAAGAACTAGGGAACCCTGCCCTTCATTCCCTGTGCTCCTTGACCGCACCCAGCTGTTGGCTCAGTCACCTTGTCCTGTGGTCTCTGTCATTGGCCCTTTACCTAACTGTAGTAGGCCGTCTTGTTTTGAGTGATAGATGCACGGGTCAAGGTTCTGACCGGAAACAGATAGTGGGCATGGGGTGTGTGGCTAAAGAGAATTTCGGGAAGGAACATTTACAGAAGTACGAGCAGGGTTGAGGGAACCAACAAAAGATGGTGAAGCACCTGAGACTAGCAACAGCAGGGAGACATTACCCCAAGGCTTGAGGGGCAAAGGGAAGACGTAGTGTACCCCACATGAGGAGGGTTGGAGCCTTGGACGAGGGAGTGGTTATCTGGCAGGAACTCTGCCATAGAGGAGTGCAGCCCCTGGAGTCATGATGCTGTATCTTTCTGCTGGCGACTTCCTTTGGAACACCCACTGGAATTCCAAGGACAAGGGGGCCTAAGTAATGCAGTTTTTAAGAGGTCAGCTTCCCGGGTTCAGAACTGGCTCAAGAAGAGTTGGGGATGGATTGGGTGGTGGGGATGTATTGAAAGGGAGAGTCACTAACACAACAGATAACTTACTGTCCCTTTCTGGTTACTTCTCTGGGTTCATCATTTTTTTTTAAGATATTTATTTATTTGAGAGAGAGAGAGTGAGTGAGAGAGAGCTCAAGCCAGTGGGAGAGGCAGAGGGAGATCAGATTCCCCACTGAACAGGGAGCCTGGTGTGGGGCTTGATCCCAGGACCCTGGGATCATGATCTGAGCTGAAGGCAGACACTTAACTGACTGAACCTCAGGAGCCCCTGCGTTCATCTTTTATACTTATTCCTCTGACCTGTTTTAATTAATTCATCCATCCATCTATCCATCTTTCTGTCCTAAGCACTTAATGTGTAGAAGGTCTTTGTTAGCCCCAGGGAAGATATAGAAATAAAAGTGCTTGTCCTGAAGGAATTCACAGTTTTTGCTTTGTATTCTCCCTTGCCTCGGCACTTCATCTGGTGTTCCTGTCAGTTTCTGTCTTCCATCGTTATTCTAAGAAACTAATAGGCGCCCCTGCCTGCCAATAAGCATTTCGAAATTTGACCGACTGACCTTCAATGAAGGTTCTTTGATTTACAAGTGACAGAAGACCTAACTCAAATTAGCTTAAGCAAAAAAAAAAAAAAAAAGTGTTTATTGGTCTTGGAACTGAAATGCCCTAGGGTATTCTGACTTTAGGCTTTGATTCAGAGGACCGCTCTCCTTCCAGATGCCCCCAGGTTCCGTGAGGTGGAAGGATGGCTGCTCTTTCCAGCAGAAAAAATACAGGATCTTACCCCTCCCAGACCTAGCTAAAGTCTCCCTGTATCTTTGAATTGTTCCAGGATGGGACTGTGACCTATCATGAAAGCCAGGACATTGTGATACTCCAAAGGGCAAGAATGAGTCATATGCTCCCCTTGGAGTGTGTGTGGAGGGGTGCGCGGAGGGTTGCTCAGTGCCACTGGAAGCCCACATACTAAGGTGGAGGAGGTAGATGCAGCTGGTAAAAGAAAATAATAATAAGGGCTATTACAAACAGTAGAATACACCTGAACCTGCTATGATAAGGTATTTAAGTTATTTAAATCTCCCAAATCCAAGCCTGAACCGGACTAGAGATACTTAGGATTTCCAGATTTTAATTTTGTTTCCTAAATGCACCGGCCTTTCTTCCTCGCTCTTACCTTCTCTCCTTTAATCAGAGGCTAGAACACAAAAGACTGCCCACTCTACACAAAAGATACTTT
>CM052797.1:34819612-34860636 GCA_028533885.1 Nasua narica | reverse complement strand
AACAATTTTTCTTTACTCAGGCTGGCTGTTTGTTTTTTAAAGATTTTATTTATTTATTTGTCAGAGAGAGAGAGCACAAGCAGGCGGAGAGGCAGGCAGAGAGAGAGGAGGAAGCAGGCTCCCTGCTGAGCAAGGAGCCCAATGTGGGACTCAATCCCAGGACCCTGAGATCATGACCCAAGCCTGAGGCAGCTGCTTAACCAACTGAGCCACCCAGGCAGCCCTCAGGCTATATGTTTTCGAGGACAAGAATGACCTATTTTCATTACTCAAATACTACTTGAAAATAAAAACACACATGTATCTTTATTTTTTATAATGTAGGGATGATCTTTTAATAGTAGTATATATTGCTTTCTAAACTTTATTTTACTTGAAAGAATATATGCATATAGTAAAAATATTCTGACAGTACAATAGTAAATAGTAGTTAAAATAACATTTTCTTCCTATCCCCCAACTCTTACTTCCTATAGGTAGCCACTATTAACAGTTTCTCAGAAACTCTTCATAATTTGACATACTGTTCTGCACCTTGATGGAAGAGGATAGCTGATGATTCCATAGTCATTTAGTGTGTGTGTGTGTGTGTGTGTGTGTGTGTGTGTGTGTGTGTGTGTAAAAATTCTAAGGGCGCCTGGGTGGCTCAGTGGGTTAAGTCTCTGCCTTCCCCCCAGGTCACGATCTCAGGGTCCTGGGATCAAGCCCCACATCGGGCTCTCTGCTCGGCAGGGAGCCTGCTTCCCCCTCTCCCACTGCCTGCCTTTCTGCCTACTTGGTATCTCTCTCTGTCAAATAAATAAAATCTTAAATATATATATATATATTTAATTTATATAGAAAGCAATTTACATATATATATGCATATATATACATGCATATATATATATGTATGTATATATATAAATTCTAAAATTTTAGAAAATCTATTTCCATTTTTGAAGAAAGTTGCTAGAGGGGAGCCCATTTCCCCTATTCTTTTAGCAGCCATGAAGGCTTTCTTCTAAATACTCCTAGCCCTTCCTCCTTCATCTTTTCATCCTTCCTACAGATGAGGTTGGTAGGCAATGGCCAATAGTCTTCATTTCTCGACTGATAGGGCTTTGGAATCTTTCTTCTTTTTGCTCCCCTGGAACAGTGAAGGCAGGGATCTGAGACAAGTACCTGCTCTGCAGGATCCAACGATCCTTGGTATTGGCTATTCCAAGAACTAGACTGAGGACAGGGTGTGAGCAAGCCCATTGTTGGATCTCACACTAAGCTGCATTCTATAACCCTTACAACTCAGATTTTAACAGGGTTGTATTAATAATAATAAACCCATTTTATTATTTCTCGGTTGGTTCAGACCTTGGGTGAGAAAGATGGGTATTGTCAAAGACCTTAGCGTAAAGATTTAAATTAAAATTCTATAAAAATGAAATTAAGAATGGGGGGGTCAAGGACACTGAAAGATAAATTAAAAAATTCCAAACAGTGGAATCTTTCAAATATCATGAAAGTTCCAAAGTTGAGAAAGAAGAAGGGTGAGAGAGGAAATGGGGAAGAGATCCTGGAAAAGCACAGGTAAATAAATTCAGCCATCACATTATTTGTTCAAGGTCACATCTGTGTAGGTATCTGGTGTCATGTTGATGTTCTTCCCTGACAAGAAGTGACTCACCAAGATGACAAAGGTTCTGAGCTGGGCATTTGCCATCTATCGGGGCAAGATGGCTGAGAATGGACCCTCAAGATGTACCAGCTCTGTAGACACCAGCAGAGGGGCTGGTGTCATCTGGCCAATGTCTGGAATTGAAAGACAATGCATGTTCTCCAGAAATGAAAGCTCAGTCTAAGGTCACTTCTTGGGGAAATATTAATTACAAATGTTTAAGCTGGGCCTGAATCTCTGAACAGGGAGCGGAAAAGCCATAAAGCAGTGCAGAGCATCTGTCTGGACAATAACAACAGAAAACTTACTCATGATTATCTTCCTTGAAGATTAATCAAAACTAAACATGAATTGAAATCTTCAGCTAACCTACTTTGGTGTACATATAAGAGAAACAGTACATTAAGGACTTTGTTTTTAAAAAAACAAATCTTTTCCAAGTGTGTTTTGGGCTCCTCACCTGCTGTGGTTCAATGTTTAGTTCATTTGTACTCATTTCAAGACCAAAGATGAAAATGTCTAAAAAGCAAAAATCTGAATTATTTTTAAAAGGATTAAATTATATGACATGCACTGTTCCCACTAAGAGAGGAAAATGAATACAGCCTTAAAAAAAAAAAAAAAAAAAGATTTGCAATAAGATTTGAGGCTGAGCAAGTCAGGCAGTGACATTGATTTCTCTCCTCATCTGCACAGGGCTTACCTCAGTGTCCCAAACACCACACATGTCCAGTGACTGTTTGTTGAACAAATAAATGAACCCTCTGTTACCAAGAAGATTGAATTATCCAAAAACTCCACCTTTCCTGATTATCCTTTCCTAAATATTTTCATGACTAGTATTCTTCTTTTGAAACAATTGATGTGAACTCTTTCCCCCGAGGCCACAATATATATCATTGAAGACTGCATTTAGAAACTGAAAACAGGAAGAAAAAACCCCACCCATACATTTCCCGGAATTACTGTTTCTATTCCACATGGCCAGAAAACACAGTGTTTACCTGAATCAATACTTTTCAGTAGCGCGTAGAAGTTTGGGAAATATTGGAGTTCCTCAAAGTTGTCTTCATTGTAGATTTTAGTTCTCCTTTCCAAGCCATTTGTCAAGGTTAAGGTATTAGATACTGTTTCATCATTTTGTCCATTAGTAAAACCATCTTCAATTGTTGCCATTGGCGGCTCCATTGGGAGGAAAATCAATAAGAAATAAACATTTTGTTAGAACTAATTAAGCTCCATCTTGATTCTTTCCCTTTTGGTGCCCTTGAATGTGAATGGTAAGAATACCTCCTCCTTTGCAAGCTCCTGCAGGATCAAACCCTTTTCCAGGCATGTGGGCATCTAGCCACATGGAAAGGTCATTGGGGCTAAGAGACATATGCTTCACCTGAGGACCCTGGCTCCTGCTCCTGGAGAATAGACAGGGAATTTCTAGGTTCCTACTTGGCCAAGTTCCCCTCTCTCAGTTCTCATGAGTGTTTCCTCATAAAAAATGCCTTTTACCAAGGAAGGGAGCTTTGAAATCATAGACTCGATGACAGGATACAGGAAAGCCTGTCAGAATATCTAATACCAGCAGAACAATCACACCTTGGGGACTTCTCAGTGAAATTTTAAGGGCTATCTGGAAAGGTACATGGGACTCTTTCTCTCAGACCTGATCCATTTCCAGTGTTACGCATCTTAATGATCCATTGTCCGTTCAGTGGACTAGACAGAAATTGAAGAGCCTTTCTTATCTCTTCCTCTTTATTTCCTTCATCTAATCCATCAGCAGTCTTGTTCACCCTACTTTCAAAATCGATCCCAGATTTGTCCATTTCTCTGTTTCTCCATTACCTGGATCTAGTCCAGATATTTCCATCTCTTACCTTCTAACTGGTGCATCACCTACTTCTAATCTATTCCCGACACTACATTTTCTGTATTGTATCAGAGTTATCTTTTAAAAAATATGATCATGTAACTCCTTTGCTTAAAATCATCCAGTGTTTCCCCATTGGTCCTACAATAAAGATCAGAACCTGCAGCCTTGCCTGGTTTGCCCTGGGTCCACGTCCCCAGGCTCATCTCTCATTGCTCTCTCTGTTTGCCAGCCGCCTTGCCCTTGTTGCAAATACTTGGATACTCCACGCAGTCTTCACTACATTCTGCCTCTCATATTCACAGGTTAACTCCTATTCAGCCTTCAGTGTGGGCTCAAGTCACTTCCTCGGGAAAGCCCTCCCTGAGCCTAAGTCCAGAACAGGTTTCTTTTTAATGAGGTCTCAGAGAACCATGTTTCTTTCCTCAGATGTAGTTAAAATAGGTAACTATTAGAAGAAAACCATCTACTTTTTCCATTAGACCTTAAGCTTCATGAGATCAAGGATTCTATCTTTTTAAATGAGCATTTACATCCCCAGTGCTTGGTTCATAATTGGTACCTCAATAAATATGTACGGAATGAATATTTCATTTGCATTAATGCATTTAGATAACAGTGAACAGGTTAAGCATATGGATGTTTTAGAGATGGGTGAATAAGGAGTACAAAATGGGAGTGAAAGATCAGGAAAATATAGTGGCTATGTCACTTTCAGTTCAGATGGTTAGCTTGAGTGAATGTCATGAGTTCTTTGATGATAAATCAAGAATGTTTTGGGTGGATCTTTAAAATATGTTTAAAAAATGAAAGCTGAGGGTGCCTGGGTGGCTCAGTTGGTTAAGCGACTGCCTTCGGCTCAGGTCATGATCCTGGAGTCCCAGGATCAAGTCCCACATCGGGCTCCCTACATTGTGGGGAGCCTGCTTCTCCCTCTGACCTCTCCCCTCTCATGCGTTCTCTCTCTCTCTCTCTGTGTCTGTCTCAAATAAAAATAAAATAAAAATAAATCTTTAAAAAAAATGAAAGCTGGTGTAGATGGGAAGTAGGGAGACCAAAGGGGAGCTGTTATGCTATTTAGTAAAAGAAAAATCCAGACCCAGTTTCTGTTTTCTAGCCTCCTCAAAAACAGGAGGCTAGAAAATAGGCCTATACGCTCTTTCTTCTTGTATTTGGGATACAGCGTTGGAAGGGATGAGGAGCCATGGGGTCTGGGTGCTCTGGTGGAGAAGGGTTTGATATTTTCTTATATCCTTCTGTGGCCAGCTCCATCTAGAATTTTTACAGGGAATTTAAAGAGGGGGGAAAGATTTTTGCTTGGCAGATGCCAAAGAAAAGATGAAGAGGCACAGAGTCAGGAAGGGGAGGGAAGGATGAATGACTGGTCCAAGTAAAGGATGGTTGCAGGCCTCTGAACCAATGAGAAGAGGAAGGAACAGGTGGAAGGGCTCGGGATATAACAGAGAGGCAATGTCAGGTGACTTGCTCTGGGGAACACAGGCTGGTGTGGCAGAGGATCAAATCAACCCGAGTTTCTTTTTTTGGCTTCTGGAGGCAGATGATGACATTCTGTGAACAGAAGTTGTATACTGAAAGAGCTGTGAAATATTTGGTTCCAGTCCACTGACATTATACAAGCAGTTGTTATGTGGAATGGTTATGACATTTCCACCTAACATTATGGGTTAATTTATTATAGGAGTATAAGATGTAACCTTTACCATTACTCTAATACAACCTGGACCTTCATTTTCAACTAAGAGTTGGTTTATACCTTTTAACTTACTGGTATTTCGTGAGCATGTATTTTAAGTGGGTTAAACGTGTCACATACCCCAAATCTTCTTCGGCATCAAGTAAGATATCGATCATATACAGATTGTATTAATTATACACAAATACAAGTACACACAGATGTATATCTATGCACATGCACATACACAGATTCAAACATGCATATGAAGTCACACATACATACCACTTTCTCTGGTATTTTTCCAGCCTCACTCTCAGTCATGCTTGTCGGTTTATTGGGTTCCTCCTCGTAAGTGTTGGCTTCCTTTGAGATCAATTTTTGTAAAACCTCTGCTACTTCATCTTCTAGTGTGTGCGCCTGGCTTTCTGTGATCTGTTATAACAAGTGAAAACATATATAATGGTTATTCTCATACTTGCGATTAAAAAATCTAGACTAAACTCTAGTTGAATACATTTTTTAGAAGATGAGAGAATCTTGTGGTCCCTCTTTCTAGACAACCCTTGTTTATGCCTCTGTTAGTTGCTGGCCATTCTAGTGACTGCCCCAGCCCTCCTGGGAAACAGTGCCTTTGGGCCATACAAGTAATCAGGCCTGTCTTTGGGATTCCCAAAGAATCCATGGAACACTTATTTTGAGAAACACCTTGAGGGTTATTTCTCTCTCTCTCTCTCTTTTTAAAGATTTTATATATTTATTTAATTGAGAGAAAGAGATAGTGAAAGAGAGCACGAGCAGAGAGGGCAGGCTCCCCACCGAGCTGGGAACCCAACATGGGGCTTGATCCCAGGACCCTGGGATCGTGACCTAAGCCAAAGGCAGATGCTTAATTGACTGAGCCACCCAGGTGCCCCTCGAGGGTTTTTTCTCAACCCTCAGCTGCAGGTCATGGCAGGTAACCTCTGAAACAGGCAAATTTAGCCCCCTGCTAAAGCCTGACAGAGTTGTACATGGGCTGGGAGCCAGGCCAAGGGATGATCTAATTAAATTGCTTATAGTTTCCCAAACGTTGCATGTCTTTACTCCTGTTATTCTCTTCTCACAACTCACATATATTTTACTGCTGCTCGTTAAATCCTAACCATCCTTTTAAGCTGACTTCAAACACTCCTTCTCTGAAGCTCTTCCTTATTGCCCAACTGCATATAACCCAATCCTCTGGCATGCCGGACTGCTTTTACGGTTCCGATGCAGCTTGCATTGCGGACATGTGTGAATTTGTGTAATTCCTCCAGTAGACTGTAAGTTCCTAGAGAAATGTTGTCTCATTTGTCCTCAAAAGCTACTGTGCTTAATATAAAGTAGAGGTATTATAAACATTTGGCTACAACTTGGATCATGCGGCTTGGCTTCTTAGCAAATTCCAAACTGTACTAAGAAATGAGTTTAGGCGAGCCTGGGTGGCTCAGTGGGTTAAAGCCTCTGCCTTCGGTTCAGGTCATGATCTCAGGGTCCTTGGATGGAGCCTCGCATCGGGCTCTCTGCTCTCTGCTCGGCGGGAGGCCTGCTTCCTCCTCTCTCTCTGCCTGCCTCTCTGCCTATTTATGGTCTTTCTCTGTCAGATAAATAAATAAAATCTTAAAAAAAAAAAAAGAAATGAAATGGGTTTATTCGCATGCAGGACTTACGAGGCCAAGATTCAGCAGTTTAGAAACAATCTTATCAAATACTCCTCTGTCATTTTCCTCATAAATCCTGGTAGCAATTTTCTGGACGATGTCTTCAGCAGTTAAAGGAGTTCCATCTAGTTGATGAAGGCCATCTGGATCATCTAGACAGCGTAATCACAAATCCACATCATGGTTAGCATAGGCCTATTTCGTGGATCTTATTATATTTATAATCCATACCTTGCTCTTGTACACTCAGATACAGTTAGAATGCATTTATGGTGTTGTTTGGTCCTTGGTTTGAAATAAAATTTTACTTAAAGGTGAGATGCTGAGATGGCAATGGAAATTCTGAAAGCTTCTTATGAGATTGCAAGAGAAAATAAGATCTGAAGACAACACAAAAGGCCTCTCCATTTTTATTCTCACTAATAATACAAACAAGGTTGTATTTTTAAATTTTACAGTGGGCCATATTTATGTAGTATGCCATATTGTCCAGAACATCCTTCTACATAGTGTATAATTTGATCTTCCATTTCCATACCAAGAGTAGATTGGTAATATCTGCAGGTGTATTTCTTCTGCTGGCAAAGTCCTGGGCTGCATGTGGGGGAACCTGCCTCACACCTAGAATCAGAGAGGGTGTACTGAAGATTTGAGAACTTATCTGGAATAAATATTTACTTCTAACTGAACGTGTGTCAGAACTCCTTTACGCAAGACGGCCTAATGAGATAAGCCCCTTTCTCTAGAGAACAGGGAACTTATTTTATGTGTCTGATATTTAAACTTTTAAAATGAGACAACAGATTTGTACAAAGCAATATGTAAATCTATGTAAATCTCTGCAGAGATACTTGCAAATATGTATCTTTGGCTTTCCTGAGAATACATTTGGCAGCACTACTTCAGAGTAGAGCAAGAGCCTATCCTGAGGGAAAGGCACATTAGGGTTGATGGCAAGGAAGCACAGCACCATGTCTAAGGCAACTCTCAGAAATCAGTCGGTCTTTTCTAACCTAGACCACATCAAGCAATATATTAATATGTGCAAGTTTACAAGGCACTTAACTCTTCCTGTCACCTCGAGACAGATTGGAAAGATCAGAACTTTATCCCATGATACCACTTGTTGTCTATATATCTGTGGACCACTGTAACAGGAGATAATAGGATTATCTGTTTCATGGACTTATTATGAAGTTCAGATAGAATAAGATGTAAATGCACCTCTTAAATTGCAAAGTACTATGTGAAAGCTAGTGTGCAGTATTATGTGAAAACTAAAAAAAATTATATGTAGTAGATTTGTACCAACTGCGATTATCTTCTAGAGAAAATGGAAATGGAATCTCTGGTCAAATTCTACCTAAATAATTCTGATCATATTTACTCAGAGAAAAAGAGACTAGTATTTCTATTTTTATTCTGTCCTTTTCTTCCATAACTTTGAGGATTCAAACAAGACATTTCTCTCACAACCTTTCTTCCAGAGTCTATACAGCTGAAGGAACATGCTGCCTTGGGCAGAACATTTTCTTGTTGTTTGAAAAGAAGCTTAGGAAACCGAATAGAATGGCTATACAAAGAGGACTAGAAGCTTCCTGACAGTATATTATTGCTGAGCTATCGACCAAGTCGTTACTAACTATGAGCCCTTTGAGCCCTGTGTACCAGAGTGACTAATAAACAGAAAACACCCTAAGAAAAAAACCATAAAACCAATTCCCCTCCTGACTAACTGAAAATTGGGTTCTTCATCCATGTATTTCAGGAGCAAAGACTCATTGTTATTTAGGTCTGATTCTTCCATTTGTGGGTTGCAAGACAGACTCTAGGGAATATGTGAAGCAAAAGCTACCCAAGGTCTATGCAGAGGTAGAAAAATTTATTTCCCCTCCCACCAATCCCTCAGGATCTGAAAAGAAGGAAGAGTATTGGTTGTCTGCCAGAGCTGGAAAATAACTGAGATGACTGTTTTTCAGTTCATTTACTTCATAACAGGGAGCACGTAAGCAATACTCGGAAGAAACAGCCTCTTTGCTGTACTGCACTGCTGCATTCTCTTGAGCCAGGAGCTCAGACTTCCCTAGTAGACCTTTGCTAGATGGGGTTAATAGTTGACCACTTGGGCATTGCTCTTTACCTTCCACTGATTTTCCCTGGCTTCTCTAAAATGGAGACAATTACTCAGAGTGACCTCTACTGTTCATGAAAGCGTATTTTACCCTCCGATATATACCTTCAGAGGGAAACCAAACATGAGTTCAACATTCATAACTTTTTTTAAGCAGCTACAACATTCTAAGTGGATGTAAAAGGACCATCTTCCAAGTCATCATCTTCCCAGTTATTTTTTTAATCCTTGGCATCTATTTATGGCACCTGACATTCATTTGTCCAACACATGTTTTTATTAAAGTCTTAATATGGGCCAGAACTGGAAACAGACTGATAAATAGTTTAAGCGTGATACCTAACTACGCAGGGCTTATTGTCTAGTTCATAGTCTGAAACATAGTCATTGCTCAATGAATATTTGGTGAATGCACACAGGAACCCCAAAGCACTACTTCATAAAAGAAACTTGGAAAAACCCTGAATCATATATACTGTAGAAAACATAGAAAAGGAGACCCAATGGGCACTACAAGCCCAACTGGAGGTTTCATAAAGGTGTAAAAGTACCCTGCAGAAGTTTCGCTCTCTCAGTCTCCCTTTTTGGGATGTAAGTCCACATGTTCTGAGGTTCTAGTTAAGTTGGTGGTCCCAAACCAACCTGGTTCCAGGATTTTTAAGGTATAAGAGGAGAATAGTAATTCACTCATAGACCATTATCTCCAAAAGTCTCCTCTGTAGTCTCAAGTGGACTTGAAATGACTCCTAGGGTAAACCTAGAGCCATCAAGGGTATGACTTGAGAGTTCTGCACCCATTTAGGATGGTAATAAAATGTTAAGCAACTTAAAAATAAGTTACTTGGGTTAGTGATCAGAACACAAACAGATCTATGCCTCTGCCTGCACATACAACCAGTCTGACAAAAAAAAAAAGTCAAACAAACATTAGGCTATTTTTTTTTTAATTTTATTAAATCAAATAGTTCAATCAAAGTAGTTTAAACTGTTTTGTATGCAGCTATACCCAGTGCCTATTTACTTCTAGTCCAAATATTTTAGGTTAAAAAGTAGAATTCAAGAGAAACACATTTCTGTGGGTAGTATATAATGTGAAATGTTTCAAAATATAAACCATCTCCCCTACCCCATTCAAATAGAACACACTTCTGAATTTTCCTCAGGCTGTGATATCCAATGAAAGTAATATTTAATCAATAGTTGTTTTCTGGCAGAGATAACTAGGATAATTCTCTTGTGGTCATGGGGCAGAATAAGAATATTAAAGAAAATTTGTAGTCATTCTTAAGCAGTGGTCCTCAGCACAGAAAACACACTCTCCTTCTCAATGCTCAGATACAATAGTTCATTTATTCCCTGGAGTATTATTTTCTTTGCTCACTCATTCCTTTATTCATCTACTCATGCAGTGAGTTCATAAGCATTCAGACACTGGCTGTACAATGTTTCTGTTCTACTGAAGTTTTCAGTTTAGTTAAGGAGAAAGACATAAAGCATAAGTCGTCACACTTAGGAATGTAAAATTATAAATTACATTAAGTGTCATGAATGAAAGGAACAGGTTTCTATCAGATCATGCATGCTGGATGAACACGGGAATCTGTCCTTTCAGGACTATAGTAGCTACATTAAGGATTTGGGTTTTTATCCCAAGACAAATAAGAATGTACTAATGGGTTTTATGCCAGAGTGACAAGACCATACTTGTGTGTTGAAAAGATCATTCTGGCTGCTCTGAGTTGGAGAAGAGCAGAGTAGATGCTGGAAGATCCATTAGAAGATTTTGCTGTAGTTCAAGTTAATTAGAGTTTGGACAAGGATGGTGGTGATCGAGGATAGAGAAAACTATTATATATATGTATGTATATGTATGTATGTATGTGTATATTTCACAGACAGAGAAGTGTGGGCTGGTGTTATGAAGCTATAGATGGTAATTAAGGCCATGGAAAGGTTAGAATGACCTAGGGAGAAACATATGACTAGGAAAAGAACACTGAGAAGAAAGTAATGGATATTTGAGAATTATGATATTTTCTTTGTACTAATAGTTAAAGTAAATTGGAACATTAAAATGAATTCGATCGCATAAAATATAGACAGCAGATTTAAATTGTTTTCAAAGCATCAGTAAAGGAACCTTAAAAGGAGAAAATAAAATTTGGGCTTCTGTGAAGCTGAGGCCTCACGCAAAAATTTGGGTTTTGCCTTAATTTTGGTCCTGACTAACAAGGGACTTTGAATATACAAAGGCTATTTTTAAAACATGGGACTTTCTCTTAACCCACAATGGGGAGACTCCAAGTTAGAGAAAATAGGAAACAAAAGTTCTATTTCCTCATTTACCTTGAAATTTATGATTCAGTCCACTCTTAGTAGAATCATAATCATCAATTGGTCTTCGATTCTTGGTTGAATCAACATCTTCCACATTCAATTTATTATCATATGGGGAGCTTCTAATAGATTGTCTTTGTTTCTCAATTTTTTCCTTTTCTGTTATTGCCTTTAGCAGGTTCAAGTTATCAACAAAGGAATAATTGCTTTCACCTGGCTTGTTTTCTGGAAGAAAAGCCCCCAAGCCCAACACATCCATTTTTAGTTAAGATTTTCATAACCTACATTATTTAAATTATATCAACATAATTTCTTTTTACCTGGAGGGTATGTTTTTTTAATCTTGTCTGCTTCTGCTTCAGCAATCTGGGAAGTAAATGGGAGATAGACCTGGTTTTAAATCATTGCTCCACCATTTACCAAATATGACAGCTAAATGATTTAATCTCTGTGGGATTTCATTTCCTTATTTGTAAAATGTAGATAATAATTTCTATTTCAAAGCATTGCCATAAGGATTAAATGAGATAAAATAAAGGGCAGATGGTCTACAAATGTTAATTCCCTGCTCCTATAATATTGGTGAAAGATAAATCTGATAAACAGTCTTAAAATAGAGTAGATGTGATGCTGAATTTCCTGGGCTATTATATAGTCGGTTCTATGTATTATACAGAATTCTAGATATATAACTGTTAAGATATACAATTTCCCAAACTATATTTTCCATCCTAATTTCTGTCAATTTATTATCAAGCTCCTGAAGTTTGTGAATTCAAAATGTCTAAAATGTCACAGCATAATTACATTAAATATAATAACTAAAGTAAAATGAAATAGCATTTATAATTTTACTTTTGACCTACCTGTTCATTCAAAGGTCTTTCTGCACTTAATTCTCTATTATGTAGGGGTTTGTCTAGAATAACCAAACACAAATATAAATTTTATTGTGCAGTGGAAAAATACAATATGTATCTTACTACATAAAAATCTCCAAAAAAGAAAAACAAATATTAGGAGATATGTTTTTGGATGACTATGAACAAAAATATGTATTAACAAAGATAATCAAGATGATACGGTAACAACCATAGTCAAGGTTGCCTTGCTTATTATCCTGGTGCACTTCCTGAGTTAACAGAATTACACTTTCATCTTTCTGCCCAGAAATCTAACATTTAGTTCTAACACTTCTCTTACCAGCTGTTTCCAGCTAGATAGAGCATAATTTGGATTGGCATTACTGGTACATAAAAAGCTCTTTTATCATATGCTACACGTATTATGAATAAAATATCTGAGAAAGGTTGTAAGGCAACTAGGGGGAAAAAATGCCACTTCTTAAGGTGGAAAAACCACCCCCTCGCCCAGTTTCAAAATCAGATATTTCAAAACAACCCGTTATTACTCTATCACTCAAAAATTGTGTGTGTTGGGGGGGGGGGGGATCTGTCTTCCTGTCTCTGAATTCGAACTGATTCCTCTATCAATATACACGGATACGATCTGATCAGAAAAGAGGAAAGGTGATTTATAGTTCATGGGATTATGACAAGTTTTACCTCTTCGTGGCGAAATAAAAGAGAGGTGGGAAGAAAAGTGCCCACGTACCTTGACTGCCTCCCGGCTTGGGGAAAGCTTGAATTGGGCTGCTTTGGAGCACCAACACCAGAATCCAAGTGCCGGTCCAAAGGAACCCCATTCTTCCACTCTTGGCTTCAGAAACAGTCTGGCGCCGGGCTCCCAGAGCTGTGGCTTTTGTTATGAATGAAAATGAGGAGTAAAAACAGGAAGAGCTAGGAGGGCGGGTGAGGGGAGGAAGAGTGGCAGGGACCCAGCGGCCGGCGGAGCTCCGCAAGGCTGCTCAGTAAAGGGATTAGAAAGGCTCCTTGGCGCTCGGGAGAAAGGTCCTCAGGTGGGGGAAAGCGCTGTCCGCCCAGTGGGTGCTGAAGTTCCTGTGACGCGAAACCGGCCGCGGTTGGCTAGGGCGTAGCCTTACTCTCTCTCCCTCCTTGAAAGGAAGTGAGGAAGGAAGCGCATGCTCTCTGAGAGCCAGAGGCGGTAAGGGATGGCGTCAGCGATTCGAATGCTACTCCAATCCCCCGAGAATGCAAGGGGGAGGGGCGACTGGCAGGCTAGCGTACTTTCTGTGCCGCAGTCTTACGGGTGCTCCTGCGCTGAGGGTCACCTGGATTGCTATAAACTTGGACGTCATTGTCGTAACTTCCCAACCAAACGTTACCTCAAGGACCAAATGCCTTCCCTGCCCTTGCACCTGTCAAGGAGAGATAGATAACCTTGTATGAAGGTTTTGTTCTGGGATGATTCTGGGATATCTGCTCCAGAATCCCTTCTTTCCACTCCACCCCCTGTAACCAAAAGGTAGATATAATTCTTACATCCTTAGAAAAGCCATGCCTTTGTGATTTGGGTTGACATACAAAACGTCCTTCGTCCCTCAGTGTTCTTATTTCTGTCTTAACTCTATGCAGTCTTTTGAATTGGGAAATTCAAGAAATGTTCTTTCACGAATATTGCTGCTACACATTCTCACTCTCCTAGATGCTGAAGCAGAACTGAAAAAAAATTATTACCTGTTCCCCCAAGCGTGGATGTCCTCATCAGTCTGGGATAAGTAAGCATCAAGGGCCAGTTTCGTTGTAAACCTCCCCCTTCCCCACTAAGGGGAAAGCTCTCTCTCCATCACCACCAGCACCACAAAAACAAAAAAACAAACCTGCATTTCAGTAAAATTCTTCCCCAGGATTCAATTATGCCTGGCTGTTCCAGAAGTCTTTGAAGAGAAGGTGTAGTCACATCTTAAGTAGGTCAGGAGGTGCTTCCTATATTCTGAGAATATTCCCCAAAGTCTAACATTATCGCATAAAAGGAGTTAATAAAAGACTTTTAAATAATGAATACAAGCAACAGAAATGTGAGCAGGATGCTGAGTAAGCTCTTTAGTTTCTGATTTTTAAACAGAGCTTGGAACCTTTCCTTCAGACTTTGGCATTCTGGGAACCAATCTGAATAATGACCAAATAGAAGGATTCAGCACAATCAGGCCTTTGATTTCTGCACCCTTGCTTTTCAAGGAGCAAGTTAGTCATTCAAGTACCTACAAACAAACAAACAAACAAGCTAACAAACAAATCTCCCTTGTTCTGAAGGGTTTTGAGTTTGGAAGTTACTCAAATACTTCCCTTAAGAATCTGAAGAGTACTTTCAATCTAACAGCTATTTCAAAACAAATAGTTGTTTCTTGGCAGTGATAACATAGCATAATTATCCTAGTATACCAGTATACTGCATTAAAAAAATTGTCACAATTTAAGATCCCAGCTGGGTGAAGGGTAAATTTCCTTATGACCCTCTTCTTTAAAACAGAGATAATGGAGGGATAGCTGGGTGGCTCAGTCAGTTAAGTGTCTGTCTTCAGCTCAGGTCATGATCTCAGAGGTCCTGGGATGAGTCCTGGATCTGGCTACCTGCTCAGCAGAGAGCGTGCCTCTCCCTCTGCGTGCTCTGCTTCCTTTGTCTGCCACTCCCCCTACTTGTGCGCGCTCTCTCTCTCTCTCTCTGACATAAATAAATAAAAAAATCTTAAAAAAAAAAAGATGGAGGCACCTGGGTGGCTCAGTCATTAAGTGTCTGCCTTTGGCTCAGGTCATGATCTCAAGGTCCTGGGATGAAGCCCTGCATTGGGCTCCCTGCTGGGTTGGAAGCCTACTTCTCCCTCTCCCACTCCCTCTGCTTGTATTCCCTCTCCTGATGTGTCTCTCTCTGTCAAATAAATAAATAAAATATATTTTAAAAAATGACCGTTTCCCTCATAATGTCATTGTAGGGATCTAATGGTACATGTTTTGATCAAGTCATTTTGATGACAAGAATATTTTGACATAGCCCAAAAAATAAGTCATGAAATGTTTTCAGCGCTTAAGAAACATTACTGAATATTATGTGAAATAGCCATTTGCCAATCCTGACACTCACTCTATTCCTTACCTGATTCCTCAGTCTCATACTACTTTCTAAATAATTTTCTCCATTTTTAAATTAAAATATAGTTGACATACAGTGTAACATTAGTTTCAGGTGTACCACATAGTAATTCGACAACTCTATACATTATGCTATGCTCACCACAAGTAGTTACCATCTGTGACCATACAACACTATCACAATATCATTGATTATATTCCCTATGCTATGTCTTTCAGCCTGGTGACTTACTCATTTCATAACTAGAAGCCTGTGCCTCCCACTCCCCTTCATCCATTTAGCCTCACTCTTTTATTTGTCCTGTTTCTGACTCACCTCTCCTTGATATATGTTTGCAGTTGAGAGAGAGGCTCAGGGTGGAATGGAGGTAAAAGATGGCTATTAGCACATTGCATTGCTTGCCAAAAATTTTTTTTAAAGGTGTTTGACCTTTCTCTGCCATTTGGACTCAAGGTGACTGTGTTAAATGGACACTGAATCTAGGAACATATTAAACATATTATGTTTCTGATCAAATGAGCTGTGGAACACCGAGTAAACCGTAAGGCATGAATTAGTTTACATTCCTCAGTCTTATGGATATTTCTGGTGGACACAGTGTAGGTCTCATGGAGTGATTCTAAGTTTCATTTTATTCGTTAGGAAATGTTTACGGAACACTTGACATGTAGCAGGTATTAAGATCATTGCTGGGTATACAAAGACAAATAAGATGGCCACTGCTAGTCTTATAGTCTAATAAAGTGAAAGGACTGTGATTATGAATATATGAAACCACTGAGTGGTTTTCATGTCCTACATATTGATCTCGTTTAAATATAAGTGAACAAATAAGCACAGAAGTATGTTATGGGTCCTCTCATTTTTTTTTAATTTGACCGAGAGAGATCACAAGTAGGCAGAGAGGCAGTCAGAGAGAGGGGAAGCAGGCTCCCCGCCGAGCAGAGAGCCCGACGCAGGCCGATCCCAGGACCCTGAGACCATGACCCGAGCCGAAGGCAGAGGCTTCAACCCACTGAGCCACCCAGGTGCCCCATGGGTCCTCTCTTTTATGTGCAGAGTTCAGGTGGGGTGCAAATAATGGACTGAATGGTCAGGCAAGGTTTCAAAGAGAAGATATCTCTTTTCTTATGTGGCTCAGTTGGTTAGGCATCTGCCCTCCCAGAGTCCTGGGATCACCCCTGCTTCAGGCTCCCTGCTTAGTGAGGAGTCTGCTTCTCCCTGTCCCTCTGCCTACCACTCCCCTTGCTTGTGCTTTCTCAATCTCTGTCAAGTAAATAAATAAAATCTTTTAAAAAAAGATTTAAAAGATTTTATAAAAAAATAAAAGATTAAAATATTATTGTATATACATATGCTATAAACATTGAATAGTTGGGGTGCCTGGGTGGCTCAGTTGGTTAAGCAGCTGCCTTTGGCTGAGGTCATGATCCCTGGGTCCTGCTCCTACTGAGCGGTGAGCCTGCTTCTCCCTCTGCCTGCTTGTACTCTTTCTCTCTCTGTCAAATAAATAAATAATTAAAAAGTATGGAATAGTGTCAAAAATACATGTTGAAGTTACAAGTGTCATTGACACAGATCGATAGTCATAAAATAGACAACATACAACGTGCAGGCAATTTGTCAGTACTTTTGTGTATAGATGAACACACACATGGATTGCTTGTCATGTTCTCATTCACTGGTGAAGAAGATGCCTTTTGAACTGAGTCTTGAAGGCAGAGATATTTGAAGGATGTTTTTATTCGTTATTGAAAAATCATTATATTAATTACTGTATATTTTATGATAGGAAATTTCAAACAAACACAAAAGTAGAGAAAAGACTGAAATTAATGCCCATGTGTTCATTACCCAACTTTAATGGTCATTAGCTTATGACTACTCTTTTTATTTTATATTTCCAACCACTTTGCACTCCCGGTGAATTATTTACCCATAAAAATCCCAGACTTCATATCACTTCATCCGTAATTATGTCAGTATGTTTACTTAAGAGATAAGTATTCTTTTTTCCTAACGTTACTGTAATATACTTAGCATACGTCATAATAATAATACTACCTTAGTATCATCAAATATCCAGTCAGAATTCAAACTTCCGCACTTACTTATAAATATTTTGACAGTTGGTTTGCTTGGACCAGGATCTAAACAAGGCCATGCATTGCATTTGGTTAGCAAGTGAGAGACACATATGAATGTAGATTGGAAAGATACATGTTGCGAGGTTTTCTTTAAGTTCCCCAGACAAGTTAGTTTCTTCCTTAGAATATTGTGCACACCTTTAATGTAACATGTAGCCCATTGTGCTGCTTTTTGAACATGCTTCTTTTTCCTTATTCCAAAAGTAATAAATACACATCAAAGGAAAATTCTGAAAATACAGATAAGCAAAAAGGAAAATCTGATAGAGATAACCACCAACTTTTGGCATATGTGCTTTTGGTGCATATTTTTTCCTAATAAAATATTTTTTATATATCTTTATAAAATTGTACTTCATACTATAATGTATCTGCTTATATAATTTATACCACTAGCTATTTATCCCACTAATCTATGAGATCTTCAAAAGAAAGGATCTTATCTTACTTATTTTTCCTTCTCAGCCATCCTTATAGCATCCGGAAATCCATTTCCTTAAATAGATGAATAAAATGATAAGGATTGCCAGTTTACCTTCAGTCTTTAAATGATGAGACTATGATGGCTATTCCACATCAGAAGATTATATAGTCTTACAGTGCCAGGAGCTGCCAGTTCCTTAAAGAGCTGTTAGCCCCTCTATCAGTATGAATCTCCACTGAGCACTTTTTTTTTTTTACACTAAAGAGTAGTCTTGCAGAAGAGGTGCTCATGAAAGGCCTAAGAATAGCGAGGCAGAGCTGGCAAAGGTCCTCACAGCTACAGAATTATAGGAATGAATCTGTTGCAGTTAAAGAGACTGACACAGGATACCAGCAACTAGAGATGCTCTTATAGCTCAACAGAGAAATAGATGTGAATCTGGAAATTCACTCTCAGAGGAAAGTTGAAATAACTAAGGATAGGGGCATGTGGGTGGCTCAGTCATTAAACATCTGCCTTCTGCTCAGGTCATGATCCCAGCACCCTAGGAACAAGCCCCACATTGGGCTCCCTGTTTGGCGGGACATCTGCTTCTCCCTCTCCCTGCCACGCCCCCTGCTTGTGCTCTTTGTTAAATAAATAAATAAAATCTTTAAGAAAAGGGGGGGGGGCGCCTGGGTGGCTCAGTCTCAAGCGTCTGCCTTTGGCTCATGTCATGATCCCAGGGTCCTGGGATCAAGCCCCGCATCCATCGGGCTCTCTGCTCAGCAGGGAGCCTGCTTCTCCCTCTCCTACTCCCCCTGCTTGTGTTCCCTCTCTTGCTGTCTCTCTCTGTGTGTCAAATAAATAAATAAAATCTTAAAAAAATAATAACCAAGGGTAATGGAAGTGAGCAAATAAAAAGACGCAAATAATCAAGGAAAATGAAGCCATGGAAATGGAAAAAAAAAAAGTATACAAAGAAAGTGGGCCCAAATGACAAGATCTCATATAGGTCACCTACAGAGTGGGAAGTGTCAGACCTGAATCTGAGAGTGGGAAAGAGAAGGTAGCCAGCTGAATGGTAAACTATTCTTGTTGTTCACCTACGGTGGTTGTACCATGGTTGAACCAGGTTGGGTCAATCACCAGCTCAAGGAGCCATGGGAGAAAAGTGTGAGATGCTATAATGGAGGTCTCCCTCCAGAACTAAAAGGTCAGAGCAGTTTCCCAGAGGGAATCAGGGTGAGCATATAAGACGAATACTACTTACTACATTGTGAAATATAGTATTTAATGTGGGTTAAACAGTATTGAGTGAAAAATATAAGGTTGCCTCTTAGCAGTATGATTCCTATTATAAAAATTGTGCATAAGTGTGTTATGTGTATATGCACACATAGAGAGTTATCTGAAAAATTTATTTTCCATAGTATTTACAGTGGTTTTCAGGTAAAAGTTTTTTATTAATTAGGTAATTTGGGGGGCGCCTGGGTGGCTCAGTGAGTTAAAGCCTCTGCCTTCAGCTTGGGTCATGGTCTCAGGGTCCTGGGATCAAGCCCCGCATCGGGCTCTCTGCTTAGCAGGGAGCCTGCTTTCCCCTCTCTCTGTCTGCCTCTCTGCCTACTTGTGGTCTCTTTGTCTCTGTCAAATAAATAAATGAAATCTTTAAAAAAGAAAAAAGAAATAACTTGGTAATTTGGAATTCCTTGAATTTCAACATAAGCATGTATTGGTTTTACAATTAGAAAAAAACCCAGTGCAATCGATACAAGTAATAGATTACAGACTATATACTATATACTTCATGATGTTTCAGATAATTGTAATGAATTATTTTCTTCTGGGATATAAGACTGAATTGTGATAAGATCAGCTGAAAGAAAATTAAAATCTGGTGGGAGTTTTTTTTTTATTTGTTTTGTTTTATCTTCTCTGACACTCTGCTACCACTTGAATGCCGTTCTAAACAATTTCCACAGACTGCCATAGTGCATTTTCATTACTTATATGTCTTTTTATTGTGAACCCCACTCAGGAGAAGAGGCTGGTCAGGATTCATCTTTTTAACTCAGTGCCTAAAAAGAGTGCGATAGAAAGCTCAATACATGTTCGTTGAATAGAACTTTATCATCTTATGAATCTATCTATTGTAGCTCTCTTACGTGAGACTTGGCACATTTTCCCAAGCCACAGGTGTACCTCAAGTAGCCAAATTGCACCATTTCTCCCCATAAGCCCAGTCCATATCTCCTCTTTCCAGGGGCAAAACTGCTAGGTGGTCAGGGACATGCGTGAGAGGCTATGGCTGCCCAAGTAATCCTCAGGTTAGTACGTACCCTCTACCCTACCAGGCCCTGCAGCTAGACTTTTGGTTACTGGGAATTAAGAGTATCTTGTTCTTCTTGTTGAATGCTGGAGGTATGGGGGTTGAAGGCAAGACAGATAAAGGGTACAAACAGGAATGCCTTTCTGTGGGGTCCAGGCTTGGAAGATTTGCTAAAATACTGATGACATGGTCTCCCTTGTGGATCTTCTCAAGGTATTAGTTGTGCAAGGAGTTTTCAGCTTGCATGAGTCAAGGCCATTCTTGACTTTTTTAGCTGGTTTGATGGTCAGGCTGGCCTTGAGTGAGCTACTTCAAATCCTGAGAAGTGCTGAGTAGGGTCATCTAGGTTTACCAGGAGGAGAGGGTATACATCAGAAGCTTGCCCTCTAACTGCTGGAAGACACTCTTCCCAAGTTTGTGCAAAATAGCAGGTACATCAGGGTCATCCTTCTGGACCTCTGAGGCCAGCAAGAAGACACGGTGGAGATGGATGCCCGCTCACCCCCTTATGCATGTCCAGGAGGCTGTGCAGGGTGTGAATTTGTAGTCAGGAACGTGGTACTGAAGGAACCAGTGGCTCTGTCCTAGGTAATTAGGATCCATAAAATCATCACCATCTGGGTCTCTTCTGACTATTCAGTGTGACAGAAATTAGAATTCCTCTCTCATTACGTGTGGCGGGCTTAGACATGAGTTGTTTCTGACCCACAGTTACCATGAGTGGAGATGATAGACAAGGAACAAGAATCATGGCCTAAAGGAAGGGATGATTAGAGTTGTGATAAATAGTATAAGTCAAGTCACCAGACCGAGGTATCCAGAAACAGGAACCAGAGCTCTGAGCTGAAAGGGGCAGGGAAACTCGGAGAACTGATGAATCAGTGTACTAAGAAGGAGGGTAGGAAGTCTGGAAGAATTTCTGACATGGCCTATAGATACATTAGCTTTTCATGCAGTTCTTTTTCTGGTTTGCTTGGTTGTGCCAGGTGAATTAAAGGAACTAAAATGGACTGGCCAGGGATGTGTGGAAGTGGGCACTACTCTCAACTGTCACCATAGGACTCATGGCAGGGTCCTATTCTTCTTTAGGAACAAGATGAGAGGGATCCACGATGCAGAAGAATTCCCATTTTAAGTTCTCATCTGTGGGTTCTAAGAGGGTCTAAATCTTCTAAATATCAGCCTCTATGATGAAATATATCCTTTAGGTCCATATCTAGGGCCTGAATAAGAAGATCCCAAGAGATCTCTCTGTAGGTCAGCCTAACCATGGACCGACAGTACAAGCAGCTTCTACCATGTTGTATCAGCCTCTGTTTGACTATGAGCTATCCAAGGGACTGAGGAATCAATGTTCACACGCAGAAAGTCCACTCTCCAATGAATTAAAGGGACAGCCAGTTCTGTTTGTTCCTTGCCATGATTCATGTTTGGTTGCCCTAGAGGGGCTACCTAAGACTTTTTCTAAGAAAAAATGGCGGCCTAGAGACTGGTGGGTCCTGGGTCCAGTGGAACTAGAACATGACTTAAAACTGGGGTCTCATATGTCTGGTAATGATGGGTTAGGACCCCCTTCTAGGTATTGCTGGGGTCTTCCTTGCTGCATGTGGTTTAATCCGTTTATCTGACTCATTCATCTGGAAGGAGATGAGGACAACTGGGAATCTTGCCTAGAGAGCTGAGTCTTTTGAGGCAGCCTGAGAGAGAAAGGGAATGAGAGAGATCGTTTAGGAAACCCTCAAGCTCTCTACTCTGAGGAAGAGTCATGTCCATAAATGGCCTTTATGTATGGCTCTACACTGTTTGGCTCCCTACCACATCTTTGATCTCATCTCTTATTATTCTCCCTTTACTCTTTCTAATCTAACTGTGTTAGATTCCTTGCTGTTCCTTCAACACAGCAGGCCCACTTCTGCCTCAGGGCCTTTGTACCTGCTCTGCTCGATTCCTGGAATTCTCTCCCACCAGATATTCTCAGGGCTCAGTCATTTACATATAGCAAGGGAGTCTTGTTCTTAGAAAGGCCTACTTCTCAGGTGGGGTTCCCTAAGAAGCAGACTGTGAAATGGAGATTAATAGCAGGAAGTTTATTTGGGTAGAGGTTCCCCCTGCTCTCTGAAAGTAGAGTATTCCTACAAAAACTTTCATAAGCTGAAATGGCGTAAAGCAAAGGATCAGGAATCATTAATTTACACGGAAATTTTTGAGCATTCCCTGACCCCAAAAATAACCTCTTTGAGGCTTTTCTGATACCTTAAGACACGTCTTGCTAATGGATACACAAGATAAATTAAGATAAAGCACAGATGCTCACAGACACATTTCAAAGCTGTGGCAGCCTGATGGGGAGATGCTGAATGTATTCCTGAGGAAGGAGCTTTGTGGCGCCCTACTCAGGTGGTTCTGCATCTATAATGGATTTGCAAAACACACGCTGAATGCTAATTTCATTTTTTTAGCTCTGTGTGTGTGTGTGTGTGTGTGTGTGAGAGAGAGAGAGAGAGCGAGAGCGCAAAAATCCTCTTTGGATTTCTTTGGGTTAGCAAAAACGGATACAAATGTGGGTCTTTTGTAAAAGTGAACTGGCATAATGTGAACTTTTGAAAAGCAGGGTATACTGTATGCTCTTGAATCAATATCCATGGGAGGGGAAGAATGGAGAGGATACAGGATTTGCCAGAGGGAGTAGTTGAGCTGCAACAGTCTCGGTGGAAGCATTAGTCAATTCTACAAGGAGTTCTGAAGTTCTAAAGGAGGTGATCCTTCAGAGCTGGCCTGAGTTAGGGAGAGAGGTGGAGGCCTTTATAATCCTACATAGATCAGTCGTAGGAATCCCCAGAAGGAGTCATGACCCTGGATGAGATGGCTCTTTCCAGCATCTGTGACAATAAGTCCTTTGGTCCTAAAATGGGATCTGAGCAGTGTATCCCAATGCTCACCACATGTACCCTGGCCTTTTATTTAAAGTTGTAACCCCTGCTCCTGCACTCTCTCTCCCTTGCCTTATGTTTCTCCATTCTACTTATTGCCTAACATACTGTACATTTCACTTATTGATTTTAGTAATTATCTCTCTTCCCCACCTAAACTGTGAGATTTTTGCAGACAGATTTTTTATCTATGTATTTTTCCCCATTGCTATATTCAGAGCATCTAGAATAGTTTCTGACATATAATAAACGCTCAGCACACATTGATGTGTGGAACGTGCTTTAAAATACCCTAGGAAAAGATATATAGCTAGACAAAGAGAAAAAATAAGATTGGCCATTCACAGGTAATTATCAAATCTGGGTATTGATTATACAGAGATTCAAAATATTATCCTCTTTAATTTTGTATATGCTGGACATTTTTCATAATAAAAAGCTTTAAAAGAAAAGGGTTGTTTTAAAATTTGCTGCCCACCAGTAGAGAGAGTAGTAAGAGAAACTGTTTTCCTTTCTCATTTCTCCCAAAGGGATTCCGAAAACACAATTAAACATCTTCCTCCGTGGAACAGAAAATCAATCTCTTTTCTCCGGTGCTCCAAAGCCCATCCTCCAGCCATCCCTGGAGACATGCTGCTTTCTTGGGGACCCCACACGGTTTAGCTACAAATGCCCCTGCAGTGTTAGTGGTGCAATTTCTGTTCTCTTCTCCTAGGATGCCAACATTTTCCAGATACTCGAGAATTAGGCCAGCATTTCTTGCTAGCCTCTGTGCATAGAATCAATTAGGACAAATGCATTCTGAGAAACTAAGAGTGATTACTGGATTTCCCCTCCCATCCGTCTGGGAACAGTGGCTAGGAGGAGGCTGTGAGAGAATGCTCAAGTGCATCTCTCCCCAAAGTGGAGGGTGGGTTG
Source organism: Nasua narica (assembly GCA_028533885.1). Taxonomy (NCBI): domain Eukaryota; kingdom Metazoa; phylum Chordata; class Mammalia; order Carnivora; family Procyonidae; genus Nasua; species Nasua narica. The sequence continues at coordinate 34,836,537 of CM052797.1, read as the reverse complement.
CCCCGCACAGGGAAGCAGTTACCTCTTCTCTACTGCCTCTCTTCCAAACAGATCCCCCAAAAGGCCTCACGTGACATGATTGCTATGGCCTCTCTGACTTCATTTTTTCCACTCATCACCAGGCCCCTGGGCACTAGTTACACTGGCCTCTGTTGCTATTGACTTGGGCAGACATTCCTTCATACTGGTGCTTTTACTGTGACTCCTCCTCTGCCGGAAATAGTTTTCACACACACCCCCACCCCCAACAAACCTTAGCTCAAATGTCACATTCTCAGTGATGGCTTATTTAAAATTGCACCCTTGGGACGCCTGGGTGGCTCAGTTGGTTAAGCATCTGCTTTGGCTCAGGTCAAGATCCCAGGGTCCTGGGATCAAGTCTTGCATCCAGCTCCCTGCTCAGGGGGGAGTCTGCTTCTCTCTCTCCCTCTGCATCTGCCTCTCCCCCTGCCTTCTGCTCTCCTTCCCTCTTTCTCTCTCACTCAAATAAAAAATAAAAAATCTAAAAAAAAAAAATCTAAAAAAAAAATTGCATCCCCTTTGCCACTCCTTATTCTCAGCCTTATTACCTTGCTCTACTTTTTCATTATTCCTTGCCATTTATCTCATTTAAACATATGATGAGATTTATTTATTTCTCTATACTGAGTGCCTATAATAGTACCTGGCACATAAACACTTACTGAAAAAAAATTGAACAAATGAATGGACTTCAGAGTCCTATGTTTCTCAGACAGTGTCCATACATTCAAGATTTTTCAAGTCAGTCCTAATTTTAACTCTGTTGCTGTTACAATCTCTCTGCTCCCTTTCTCTTGCCCTTTATCTCCATCCCTCCAATTTATACTTTAAAGCAACCAGATCTTTTGAAAATACAAGTCTGATCAAAGGCAAGGGTGGAGCTTAGTCAAGGAAACCTGAACAGTTGCATCACGCTTTGCTTAGTCACAGGTGGGAGCCATTGCCACCCAGCCTGTGTGAACTCTACCAAGGGGCTGGCTGATGGGAGGTATAGCCTTCAGTAGAGGATGCAACCAACAGGAGACAACCTAATGGGGAGTAAGCCAAGGAAATAAATCTTCTGACTCTCCTCTCCTCCTCTCATCTCCTGCCAGTGGCCCCTTGTGGCTGATGACAAGGGAGCCATTCATACAGTCCTCTGAAGTCAGCTTTCTTGGGTACGGGGTTGGGTGGACCGTGGATATGGCAGGAGGAAGAAAATGGAAGGTATCTACTTTGTCTCTTCTTCTTTCATGGGCCCCTTCCTATCATTCCCAGAATATGAGAAGCTTTTTCCCACTCAGGGATTTTGCAACTTGCTCTTCCTTCTGTCTGGAGTGTTCCTTCTGCTAGCTCCTTCTCATCCTGGTCAGTATCTCCTCCTCAGACAGGCCTTCTCTGACCAGTGTCCTCACTCAATTATCTTCTATCACATCTCTTTCTTTCTTAGCATTGATCACAACCTTTAATAAATATGTTTTATTGTCCATCTCCTCCTCTAGATTATGCAAGCACTCTGAGAGCAGAAACTGTCTTTTTTTTAAAAAAAATTCCAACACCTGGAATGGAGTCTGGTTTCTAGTAAGCATTCAGTAAACATTTTTTTTTAATAAATGAACAAGTACATGAATAACCAAAAAAATTCTAACAGTGAAAGAAGGGGAATTTCCTACTAGATGTTATAAAGCTACAGTAACTAAAATATTTTGGCCCTACACAGGAATAGAATACCCTAGTTCAGAAGCAGAAGCAACAGCTTCCTAATTGGTTTCCCTGAAATATGGTGATTTAGCATATGATAAAAGTGACATGTCAAATCAGTGGGGATTAGAGAAGCACCTGGGTGGCTCAGCTGGTTAAGTGACTCTTGATTTTGGCTCAGGTCATGATCTCAGGGTTGTGAGATTCAGCCCTGTGTTGGGTTCCATGCTGTGTGGAGCCTGCTTAAAATTCTCTCCCTTTTCCTCTGTTCCTCCCCCTGCTCTCGCTCTCTCTCTCTCTCTCTCAAAAAAAAAAAAAATTATTGGGGATTAGATAATTAATACCTAAATGATGTTGGGATATTGGCTAGCAATTTTGTTTAATGATGGGTGTATTCCTCATACCTCCATTGAAATAAATTATATATGGTTCAAAGATTTAAATATGAAATCATGATAAATTGTGTGACTACCTTTATGATCTTGAGAAAGGAAATGCTACTTTAAACATTATAGACAAAACAGAAAACGTAAGGGAAGAGAATGATATAGTAACTACCCAACATTTATATTTAAAAAATGGTAAAATGTTTTAGCAAGTTTGAAAAACTGAGGAAAAAATCACCAATGTTCAAAACCACCAATAATCAAGAATGCAAGTAAAATGATTATAAAATATCATTTTTGATCTTTCAAATTAGCAAAGACTAAAAAGATTGACAACACTGAATGTTGACCACTGTATTACTTTCTTATTGCTCTTATAACCTATTACCACAAACTTAGTTTAGGTTTAAACTCTCAAAATTTATTATCTCACAGTTCTTTAGGTCAGAATTATGCCATGGGTTTCACTGGGCTAAAATCAAGATGATATCAGCAGGGTTGCATTCTTTTTGGAGGCTCTAGCGGAGAACCCTTTCCTTGCCTTTTCCTGCTTTTAGAGGCCACCACATTCCTCGGCTCATGGCTCACTTCTTCTGTCTTCAAGGCCAGCAAGATTATATCCCCTCTGAACCTTCTTCAGAAGTCAGGTTGCAGTTTTACAATTCCAGAATCAGGACATCACCACATATTGTGTGATTGTATGAATGTACATGCAATGTTTAGAACAGACAAATCTATAGAGACAGAAAGTAGGTTAGTGTTTGCCTGGGTATGGTGGGGATGGTGGTTGGGAATTGAGGGTGAGTAGTAATAGGTATGAGGTTTCTCTTTGGAATGATGAAAGTTTTCTAAAAATGGTGATGGTGATGGTTATACAACTCTGTGAATATACTAAAAATGACTCAATTTCACACGTGAAGTAAATGGTATGATACGTAAATTATATTTCAGTAAAACTAATAGAAAACAAAAGAATCAGGCTGACGTTATCCAAAGCTAGGGATAAATGTTAATATCACAGATAGTGGAACAACCAGACATATGGATATTCTGTTATGATGCAATTTGAAGTAGCTTTGAAGTAGTCTTGACCAAAAAAAGAAGTTTGTTTGAATCTAATCAAGACTTTAGACCTAAATTCCAGGATACTTTTAATTCTAAGAATAAATTCTGTTTCCATGAAGAAGCAATGAGACCAGAAGGTGGCAAATTCTACCAGACAACTCTTCTAGCTTCTCAAGAAATTGCTGTCATAGAAGGAAAAGTGTGGATGGAAACAGTTCCAGATTTCACAAGACTTAAGAGATGTAACAAATGCAATGTGTGGGCCTTGAGTAGATGTTATTTTCAGCAAACCAACCAGAAAGGACATTTTTAATACAATTGAAAATTTTAGATAGGGAATCAGTATTTTATGGTAAAAGGAATATTGTTAATTTTGTTAGAGATTATGGTTATATACTCTTAATTATTAGAGATCTCCACTGAGTAAAATGTCATAATGTCTGCAATATACTTTTAAAAAATCAGGGGGTGCCTGGCTAGCTCAGTCAGTGTAGTGCATGACTCTTGATCTTGGGGTTGTGAGTTCAAGCCCTATATTGGGTGTAGAGATTACTTAAAAAAACGTTACCTTGGGGCGCCTGGGTGGCTCAGTGGGTTAAAGCCTCTGCCTTCGGCTCAGGTCATGATCTCAGGGTCCTGGATCGAGCCTCACATCGGGCTCTCTGCTCAGCAGGGAGCCTGCTTCCAACTCTCTTTGCCTGCCTCTCTGCCTACTTGTCATCTCTCTCCTGTCTGTCAAAAAAAATAAATAAAATCTTAAAAAACATGTTACCTTAAAAAATTGATTAAAAAATAAGAAATCAGAAAAAATATAGACGAAGCATATATGGCAAAATGTTGACTATTGTCAAATCTGGTGTGTATATAGGGGTCCATTTTACTAGTTCCTGTCTTCTCCATGAGCAAATTTTCATTATATAAACTTTTAGAGCCAGGAAATTGTAAAATCTGTAATGATAACCAAAAAGAATTATCCAAAGGGTTTTCTAAGAGATATTTGAATAAATTAAGGAGTATAAATAATTTTTAGCAATTCTGAGCTCTATATTGAGCTGCAGGTGCTATCAACTTCTACAGTAAACACATATATTATAAAATGACAACCCCCAAATTACTGAATTTTGTATTGCATTTTATAGAACATTATCCTTTTTTTAAATAAAGGGAATTGAAAAATATATAATTAAATATTTAGTATCTATACCTAGGTAAAACTTTTCATGCACATAAATTTAAAAAACAGGAAAAGTCCTTTATCATATTATGATCCCTACACTGTGATCACAAAATATGGCAATTTTATCCATATATAAAAGTTTGAAGCATTGTAGTCTTGAAATTCCAGCAAAAGTCAACAGATAACAGTAGGAAAAAAGAAACTAGTTCTGAATTTCCTGACATGTTGATCTAGTGTTTCACAGTCCAGTTGCCTATCTTGTCTTATCCACTCAAAGGCCTGTATCTCATTTCTGGAGTTTTTTAGCATTCAGATGATCTAGGAAACAGAGGTACACAGATTTTCTCAACAGGGGCAGAGGCAAATCATAGACAAATAGCTATTTTATCCTACTTCTGGTCGAGCCATTGTTTGCTACATTCAAAGACAGATTTACGGTGAAGCTAATGAAATCTATTTGTACAAGCCCCTTCCAAGTACCCAGGAAAAGTCCTACCTATTGTTCACATAACCATAAGCTTTTGTAAAATTTGAAGAAGTTTTCAAACACAATTGGTAGACTTTTGTCTTTGTGCTCCAACCTCCCACCAAACTTCTCTGCATGTTAAATGTTGGATGAATAGCTATTGGCATTTCTGGAAGTCCAATAAGAGAAAGTTGAGTTGGGGATACATTGGGTTTAGTTCATAATATAAGTTAAGTGGTTCATAATTTAAGAGTGCTCCGTTTGGCAGCACACATACTAAAAATAAAAAAGAATAATTTAAGAGCTTCATGATCATGTCTGGGTAAAGTTATTGCTGGTCTGCTGGATATGGGAATGGATTCCAAGAACACAACCTACTACCAGTTATGCCAACTCATGTCCTGGAATGAAAATGCAGAGTTAAAGGGGCGCCTGGGTGGCTCAGAGGTTAAAAGCCTCTGCCTTCAGCTCAGGTCATGATCTCAGGGTCCTGGGATCAAGCCCCACGTCAGGCTCTCTGCTTAGCAGGGAGCCTGCTTCCAACTCTCTCTCTGCCTGCCTCTCTGCCTACTTGTGATCTCTCTCCTCTCTGTCAAATAAATAAATAGAATCTTTAAAAAAAATGCAGAGTTAGGGGCACCTGGGTGGCTCAGCTGGTTAAGCCACTGCCTTCAGCTCTGGTCATAATACCGGAGTCCCGGGATCGAGTCCCATATTGGGCTCCCAGCTCTACAGGGAGTCTGCTTTTCCCTCTGACCTTCTCCCCTCTCATGCTCCCTCCCTCTCTCTCTCTCTCTCTCAAATAAATAAATTAAAAAAAAATGCAGAGTTAAAGGTCCCACCACAATACGAACATGTCTTAAGCTTAGGGCACCAAAGTGTGTCGATAGTGGATGAGAATCAAAGTCAAGGGTGTGATGGAGTCACTGGGGAATGATCAATGCTGCTGCAGAGAGCGCAACCAGAAGAGGATGCAAATGGATTATGTACTCCAATAGAAAACAAAGATGATCAGACTGGATTAAAAAACAACTATTCACTACTCCCAAGTACATACTTGAAGTAAAGACAGAGAAAGTTTGAAAGTAAAAAAAGAAAAGAAAGAGAAAAAGATAGAACCCAACTGAGCCAGAGTTGGCATGTGAAAAATTCTTCTAGGCATCAGAAGTGTAAAACTGTAAATGGAAGATCCCCCCCTGCAGTGGGAAGGAGATTGGTGAGCTTGAGAAAGAGAAAGGAGGCCCATGTGGCTGGAGCAGAGTGAAAGATAGGGAAAGCGCCAAGAGGTGAGATTAAAGATGTTGGTAGGGATCAGACTATTCAAGACCTTGTAGGTCATGACAAGGAGTTCATATTTTATCCTTAAAAGTATGGGAACGTTTACAATGTTCTTAATTTAAAAAGAGACAAAACCTGTTAACTACCTTGACTACTAGTCAGCACCAGCTTTGCACCAAGGTGCCCAACAGAACTCACAGGATATTTTAAATTTTAAAGGAAATATAGCAATACATCTGTCAGATAACACACTAACCGGTAGCTCCAGATGGTTAACAATTTCAAAATTAAATTGAGCTACATTCAATTTGGTGATGTCATATCCTTGGGAATCTGGGTTTTCAGCATAGCTGTGATAAAAACCAAGTACCACGTGAAAATCATTGTGCAACAGGAAATAACCACGGTAGCATGCAATCCAGTTGCAAGGTTTGGGAAATTGTGCAGTGCCCAACAGGTGCATGCATCTCATCAGTGATTAATTGCAAATACTTAAAAATTAAGTAAAGATATTTTTCTTTTACATATGTTTATTATGTTTGCAAAGAACTACTAAGTTGTTAGAATTACAACTTATGAAGTTATTTAGACCTAATTATTTAATAAATGGAACTATTCACTATTAGACCTAATTATTTAAAAAATGGAACTATTCACTATTTCCGGAGGCATTGTGAAAAAGTCACTGAAACACTAGGGCACCAGAAACCAAGTAAGTTTGGGAACCTTTATCTTTTTTTTTCTTTCAAGCTTTTATTTAAATTCTAGTTAGTTAACATATAGTGTAGTGTTAGTTTCTGGGGCAGAATTTAGTGATTCATCACTTGCATATAACAGCCAGGGCTCATCCTAACAAGTACCCTCCTTACTGCCCATCACCCAATTACTCCATCCCCCCACCCCACCCGCAGCAAGCCTCCTTTTGTTTCCTATTAAGAGTCTCTTATGGTTTACCTCCCTCTGTTTTTATCTAATTTTATTTTTCCTTCCCTTCCCCTATCTTCATCTGTTTTGTTTCTTAAATTCCACATATGAGTGAAACCATATGATAATCATCTTTCTCTGGTTGACTTATATCATTTAGCATAATATACCCTCTAGTTCCATCCACGTTGTTGCAAATGGCAAGATTTCATTTTTTTGGATGGCTGCGTAACATTCCATCATACACACACACACACACACACACACACACACACCCCACATCTTTATCCCTTAATCGGTCGATGGACATCTAGGCTGTTTCCATATTTTTGGCTATTGTGGACATTACTGCTATAAACATTGGAGTGCATGTGTCCCTTCAAATCTCTATTTTGTATCCTTTGGATGCAGATGTGGAGAAAAAGGAACAATCTTACACTGTTGGTGGGAATGCAAACTGGTGCAGCCACTGTGGAAAACAGTATGGAGGTTCTTCAAAAAGTTAAAAATAGAACTACCATATGACCCAGCAATTGCAACACTAGGTATTTATCCAAAGGGAACCTTTGTCTTAAGCACAATTTTAAATTGATGAAGGAGGACAAGGAAACCCAAGAGTGGGGACTAGAAGGGATAGAATCATTTGCATAAAGGAGTTAGCTGTGGAAAGGAAGAAGTAAGTTATTTTCCTCTAAGGCAGGAATAAGGTAGATAAGTAAAAAAGAGGTGAAGGTGAAGGAACAAGGATAAAGACAAAAATGTGATAGACAAATGCAAAAAAGCTGAAGGAGTTTCCTCTGTAGGGTCATGGTTTTCTTGGGGTTATCTGCAAAGAATGAGGGCGTTCCTAAGGGCTTTACAGCATGAGGAGGACTGGATAGAGAAGACAGGGTAATCTCCACATTTGAGGTACCATGTGGTTTGATTTCATTTTCTCTGATTATTTATTAAATATAAAAACTGTACTAGACAATGCTTTTTTTTTTCTTCAAAGATTCTATTTATTCAACAGAGAGAGAGAGTACAAGCAGAAGGAATGACAGGGAGAGAGAGAAGCAGGCTTCCTTTGAGTAGAGAGCCGGAGGTGGGGCTCAAGGACCCTGGGATCACGACCTGAGCCAAAGGCAGACACTTAACCAACTGAATCAAGCTGGCGCCCCTGGCAATGCTATTTTTTTCTCTTTCTTTTGTTCTTATTTTTATTCCCCCCGAAAGGAGATATGGTGGTTTTCAAAAAGTGTTTCTATTATGAAAATTTTCATACATACAGATATACGAGGAGAATAGTAATAATGAATCCTGATATACCCATCCATCTAGTTTTAACTATTAACATTTTGCTGTATTTGCTTTTTTTTTTTTTTTTTTTGGTAGAGTATATCAAAGCAAACAACAGTCATCGTGTTGTTTTTTATATCTAAGCACTTCAGGAAGCATCTCTGAAATAGGAAGACATTTTCTTATGTACTGTCAAAGGATGAAACCATTACTGAACATTTGAAACACAAAGCTGTATATATTACTTAAGTAAACAAGTGGTATACTGGGCAGGGACAATCTGGGTAGAATAGATTGCTGCTCTTATGGAAGGTTTGGAGGAGTGTGGAGTTCAGAGACCGGTAGACGTTTCCTCGCAGGGATTGGGTTTTCAGCGATGTGGAAGTTACTCCAGGGAGGCTGTTGCTGATTGGTTGGCATTTGGAACCCTCTTTTTTGGAGTAACTCAACTGATTGACTTTGAGAAGCAAGAGACTGTTGCAGACAATTAGATTGCAAACTGGATTGAAGCAAATGGTCATTGATCGACTAAATGGACAAACTAGTTCTGATAGTTATTTGTTACCATGATTATAGAACTACCACTTATTGGGATGCCTGGGTGGCTCAGTCAGTTAAGCATCTGATTTTTTATTTCGGCTCAGGTCATGATCAGGGTCATCAATCTAGCCCCCCATGGGTCTCTGCACTCAGGGCAGAATGCTTGTCCCTCTCCCTCTGCTTCTCCCCCTGTGCCCTCTCTTGCTCTCTAAAATAAATAAATAAAATCTAAAAAAAAAAAAAAAGAACTACCATTTATTGATCAAGCAGGTTTAAAACTGGTTGTGGGGGCTGTTTGTTAGAATAGCTTGGGTATAATCAGTCTTTTTCAGGATCATGGAAATTTTTTTCTATTCTCAGTATCATTTTCACACCTAATATAATTAACAATAATTCCTTAATATCATCTAATACAGTGCTACATAAAAATGTGGCCCATAAAGTAAGTGGTGCTAGTCCATAAACTGTTACTTCTTTGTGAAGAAATGAGTAAAGAAATTAAAAGTAAGCATTTGTAAGTATAGCAATTTCACAGGATAGTTTTTGTCTGATGACTCTAATAATAATCATAGACTTTGTTGTACATCTTTCTTTTACAGTTGATCCTCGAACAACATAGGGATTAGGGGCACCAACCCCCAACCTGTGCAGTCAAAAATCCAAATAGAACTTCTGACTCCTGAGAAACCTAATAGCCTAATGTTGACTAGAAGCCTCACATGTTGATGAGCACTTATTTTGTATGTTGTATGTATTAGATACTATATTCTTACAATAAAGTTAAACAAAAGAAAGTGTTTTTAAGAAAGTCATAAAAATTCACTCACAGAACTGTATTCACTTTAAAAAACCTGCATTATAAAAGGACCCATGTAGTTCAAAGCTGTGTTGTTCAAGGATCAACTGTACTTCATTTTTCTAGTAATTACATTTTATTTTATTTTAAACTGTAGTGGTCAGCAATAAATCGGGTGAAAAAAATTCTTCACTACTCTTGAAGCAACGATGATCTCATATCCAGCCTCTATTTAAATTTTCCCAGTTGTTCCCAGTGTGTCTTTTAAGGTTGGTTTGCTCAACCCATTTGCTTACTATGTATCTTAGGACGCTTATAATCTAGGGGCACCTGGCTGGCCCAGTCAGAAGAGCGTGCAACTCTTGATTTCAGGGTTGTGAGTTTGAGCCCCACGTTGGATGTAGAGATTACATACATGAACAGACAAATTTTAAAAACAAAGACTCTTATTAAAGAAAGGATCCTTTTTATCCTACTTCTTTCTTCATGCCTTTGGCTTGTAAAGAAACCAGGCCAATTGTCTTGTAAAATTACCCATTCTGCTTTGTGGTTTGATTGCTTCCTCAGTATCTTTTTTTTCTAGTCAATGGCTTGCTTCTTCATTTTCTTAATAGTGTCTCTAGAAAGGCAAGACTCCCTTCACTTCTTTAATCCACCCCCTACTCCCTGCCTCCGGCAACCACCAATTTGTTCTCTGTTCTCTTATACGAGAACTTGCTTGGCAGGGAGGGATTGTTTATTTGTTCTGTTTGTTTTTTCTTTTTTAAGATTCCACATATGAGTGAGATTATAGAGTATTTATATTTCTCCTGGCTTATTTCACTTAGTGTGATGCCTTCAAGGATGTTGCACGTAGTAAGATTTCATTTTTTTTTTAATTTTTTTTTAAATTTATTTGTCAGGGCGCCTGGGTGGCGCAGTTGGTTGAGCAACTGCCTTCGGCTCAGGTCATGATCCCGGAGTCCCCGATCGAGTCCCACATCGGGCTCCCAGCTCCATGGGGAGTCCGCTTCTCACTCTGACCTCCCTTCTCATGCTCTCTCTCACTCTCTCTCTTTCCTAATAAATAAATAAAATCTTTAAAAAAAATAAAATAAAATTTATTTGTCAGACAGAGAGAGAGAGAGACAGCATAAGCAGGCAGAGGCAGAGGAAGCAGAGTAGCAGGCAGAGGCAGAGGAAGAAGCAGGCTCCCTGCCAAGCAAGGAGCCCAATGTGGGACTCGATCCCAGGACCCTGGGATCATGACCTGAGCTGAAGGCAGCCGCTTAACCAACTGAGCCATCCAGGTGTCCCAGATTTCATTCTTTTTTATGGCTAATATTATATTGTATATTTTCTTTATCCATTCATCCATTGACGGACACTTCCTTGTTTCCATATCTTGGCTATTACAAATAATGCTGCAGTGAACATGGGGGCGCAGATATCTTTCTGAGATAATATTTTCATTTTGTCTGATAAATATCCAGTAGAATTGCTGGATGATACAGTAGTTTTATTTTTAATTTTTTGAGGAACCTCCATTCTGTTTTCCATGGTGGCTGCGCTAATTTACTTTCTCACCAACAGCACAGGAGGGTTCCCCTTTCTTTACATCCTCACCAACACTTGTTATTTCTTGTCTTTTTGATACTAGCCATTCTGACTGGAGTAGATATCTCTTTGTGGTTTTGTGGTATGTCTCAGATGATGAGTGATGAGCATCTTTTCATGTACCTATTGACCATTTGTATGTCTTCTTTGGAGAAATGTTTATTCAGATCATCTGCCGATTTTTAAATCAGGTTGTGTTCTTTTGCTGTTGAGTTTTATGAGTTCTTTATATTTGGGGGATATTAATTCCTTATCAGATATATGAATTGCAAATATTTTCTCCCATTCAGTGGGTTGCCTTTTCATTTTGTTGATGGTTTCCACTGCCATACAGAAGCTTTTTAGTTTGATATAACCCCACTTGTTTATTTTTGCTTTAATTTCCTTTGTTTTTGGTGTCAAATGAGAGAAATCATCATGAAGACTGATATCAAGAAATTTACTGCCTGTTTTCTTCTAGGATTTTTATGGTTTCAAGTCTTACATTCAATGATTTCACCTTTTTTTGAGTTAATTTTTTATGTGGTGTAAGATAATGGTCTTGTTTCATTCTTTTGCATGTGGTTTTCCCAACACCATTTACAGTAGAGACTGTCCTTTCCCTATTCTATATTCTTGCCTCCTTTGTCATAAAGTAATTATATATGCATGGGTTTATTTCTAGGTTTCTGTTCTGTTCCATCAATATATGTATCTGTTTTTATGCCGATATCATACTATTTTGAATACTGTAACATTGTAACATAGTTGGACAATAGGGAGAATGATGCCTTTGAAGGGATAAAGGCCCCCCTCTGGGCCCCAACCCTTTCCTGTTTGCTGTGCTCCTTTTGCTGCAGCGGAAGAAGAGATCAAAGGGTGGGCAGTTCCATTTGGCTACAAAAAGTAACATGCCCCCTGGGATCATTTAGCACTCTCCTGAGAGTTCCCTATAGATTATACTCCCAGGTAAAAGGGAACCAAATGGTCCTGAAAAGACTGAAATTTTTCCAGTACCATCCCACATCACCTGTGTCCATAAAAACTAACCCCTAACCCTGTCAGTTGCTCAGTCTTTTGGGAATTATCCCACTGAGCCAATGCCAGCGAATAAACTGCATTCTCTCTGTTTTCTTGTTCCGCTTGAGTTTCCTTGGTGGCTTCAGTTTTCCTCAACACCTCCAGCTTTGTTCTTCTTAAGATGAAAAAAAAATTAAATACACTTTATAAGAGCATCAAAAAAAAGCAAATATCTCAGAATACATCTAATGAAATGTACAAGATCCCTCTGCTGAAACCGCAGTATATTACAGAAAAAAATTTAAGATTTTATTTATTTATTTGACAGAGAGAGAGGTCACAAGTAGGCAGAGAGGCAGGCAGAGAAGGAGGAGGAAGCAGGCCCCCCACCCAGCAGAGAGCCCGATGCGGGGCTCGATCTCAGGACCCTGAGATCATGACTCTGAGATCATGACCAAAGGCAGAGGCTTTAACCCACTGAGCCACCCAGGAACCCCTACAAAAAGAAATTTTAAAAGACCTAAGTAAGTGGAAAGGAAGGGCATGTTTATGAATTGCAAGAATCGGTACTGTTGGGGCCCCTGGGTGGCTCAGTTATTTAAGCAACTACCTTATGCTTGGGTCATAATCCTGGGGTCCTGGAATCAAGCCCTGCATCAGGCTCCCTGCTCAGCAGGGGAAAATTTATTTGGCAATGCAAGGGAATCAAATAGCCAAAATCATCTTGGAAAAGAACAAAGTTGGAGTTCTTATGCCACCTGAGTTTGAGACTTACTGTAAAGTTACATAATCAAGATAATGTGATATTCCCTTAAGGGTAGAAAAATATCACGGAATAGAATAGAGAATTCAGCAAAAGACACGAAGTGTCAAGATAACTCAATAGAAAAATGAAACAATTGAGCCACGCCTGGGTGGCTCAATTGGTTGAGCAGCTGCCTTCGGCTCGGGTCCTGGGATCCCGGCGATCCTGGGATCGAGTCCCGCATGGGGCTCCTTTCTTGGTGGGGAGCGTGCTCCTCTCTCTGCCTCTGCCTGCCTCTCTGCCTGCTTGTGTTCTCTCTCTGTTAAATAAATAAATAAAATCTTAAAAAAAAAAAAAAGGAAAAGAAAAAAGAAAAATGAAACTCTTTTTAACAAATGGCCCAGAAACAGTTGGATATGAGTATCAAAAAAATTAAGTCCCATAAAAAAACAAAAACAAAACAAAACAAAACAAAAATTAAGTCTTAACCCTTATCCCACATAAACAAAAAATTAATTAAAAATGAATTAGAGAGGATGTAGCTCTGTGGTAGAGTATTTGCAGATTAAACTGTATAATAGGGCCTATGAGAAAAGCTGGAACTATAGGCCTGCACTATTCATTACAGTGGCCACTAGCTACATGTGACTACTGAGCACTTTGAATATGGTTCCTCCAAATTGAGATGTGCTGTAAATGTAGAAGACATGCTAGATCTCAAAGCCTCTGTATGAAAAATTATAACGCAAAATTCTCATTAATCAGTTTTCGATGAGCTGTTGGATATATTGTGTTGAATAAGATATGTTATTAAAATCAACTTCACTTATTTTGCTTTACTTTTTTATTTTATAATTATTATTTTTTTAAAGATGAGTTATTTATCTATTTGACAGAGACAGTGCGAGAGAGGGAACACAAGCAGGGGGAGTTGGAGAGGGAGAAGCAGGCTCCCAGCTGAGCAGGGAGCCTGTCCAGGGGGCTTGATTCCAGGATGTGGGGACCATGACCTGAGCCAAAGGCAGATGCTTAGCTACTGAGCCACCCATGCGCCACTTTGTTTTAGCTTTTGAAAAAAAAGAAACTACCAGGACATTTATGATGACATATATAGGATGTAGAAGCAATGACAGTCTGGTGTTGATGCGCATGCCTCATGCTCAGGTCTGGGTTTCTTTTTTTTCTTTTTTTCTTTTTTTAAGATTTTATTTATTTATCTGACAGAGAGAGAGAGAGAGATCACAAGTAGGCAGAGACAGGCAGAGAGATAGAGGGGAAAGCAGGCTCTCTGCTGAGCAGAGAGCCTGATGAGGGGCTCCATCCCAGGACCCTGAGATCATGGCCCGAGCCGAAGGCAGAGGCTTCAACCCACTGAGCCACCCAGGCGCCCCAGGTCTGGGTTTCTAATGCCAGTCTTCAGTTACAGAAAACAGGGCTCCTCGGGGAAGCAGGGGATTCTAAAACTGGGGCAGGAAATATACAAGATAAGCCTGGAGCATCTTATAGCACTAGAAAGTAAGAAAATGTTCAAATCAAAGAAACAAACAAAATCTCCATTGATGGGTACACCAAAGGGACTTAAGAGCCAACTGAAAGAGCTCCACTGGCCAAAGCTGGAACAATTTGAGCAACAAAATAAAATAGTATTGGATTATAATTGGAAATATAAAATAAATATCTGTGAGTCCAAACTGATATAAACAATTAATTGAAAAATAAGTAAGTGGGAGAGACGGGACAAATTTCTCTTGTAGAAGAATTCAGTATAATCCATGCAGATACTCTCCCTTCAAGGAGAGAGAGCATAACTTCCTGCCCCTTAGATAAGGGCTGCACGTAGTGACTTATAAAGAGTATATTATTTGGTCATAAAAATGAATCAAGTGCTGACATAAAAACATGGATGAGCCTTGAAAATACTATGCTAGGTAAAAAAGAATGAAGAGACCACATATTGTATAATTCCTTGGATAAGAAAGATCGAGAATAGGGCTCCTGGGTGGCTCAGTGGGTTAAAGCCTCTGCCTTCAGCTCTGGTCATGATCTCGGGGTCCTGGGATTGAGCCCCGCATCGGGCTCTCTGCTCAGCGGGGAGCCTGCTCCTCCCTCTTTCTCTGCCTGTCTCTCTGCCTACTTGTGATCTCTTTCTCTCTGTCAAATAAATAAATAAAATCTTAAAAAAAAAAAAAAAGAAAGGTGGAGAATAGGCAAATCCATAGAGACAGAAAGCAGGTTAGTGGTTGCCAGGGACTTGGAAACGGGGGATTTTGGGAGTGACTGATAATGGACACAGGGTTTCTTTAGGCATGATGATAATGTTCTGGAATTAGATAGCATTGATGGTTGTAAAATGACGTGACGTGCACATCCTGAAAACACTGAACTGTACAATTTATAAGAATGAATCTTACGGTATGTGAATTATATCTCAATTTATTAAAAAGTTTTAGAAAATACCCGGGCCCCATCTTAGCCAACGAAAAATAAGCTTTGGGGTTGGACCCCAAGCATCTCTATTTTTAAAAAGGCTCCTTCAAGTAATTTCTAACGGGTGATTAAAGATGTGAACTACCAGTTTAGATATTCACTATCAGAGGACCGGAAATTAAAAAAAAGGAGGGGGTTGCTAGCAAAGAAGTTGTGGGAGGAATGGCTACCAGAAGGCAACCAACAGTATCTGCCACACTGTGTAACAACTTGGATTATGTTTCAGGTAGAATTTCTCTCTCCGTAGGATATCTGAATATTAATTGAGAACCTACTATGTACTGGTGCTGAGTATATGGTGGTGAACAAAATGTGTTCCCTGCCCTCGTGGAGCTTAGTCATGGGAATTAGCTCTTCTAGTGTAGAGAAATGTTGCTAAGGTAATGAGGCAGGAACAATTCAAGAAGTGAGGAAGTTGGGGGTGCAAGGCAGTGAAAGAGATGATTTGGGTTTTCTTGAGACTTAGGACCTACAGATACCAGGCCACCTTCCCCCAGGACGCGTATGCAAGGAGGGCCCGAGATGTACTACAACTCAGATTACAAAATTAAGATCTAACCTTCTATAGCACTCATGGACATTATCTTTAAATTAATTCCATAGGGAAATGTTTAATTAAAGGCATTTTGCAACCTTTTGTTGATATATAGAATTCTATGTATTTTATGTTTTTATGAGGCTGCCTGGAATTTGCTTTACTGTCTTTGCGACTGTCCTTTATACTTCAAATATTTATGATGACCATTTATGTCATCATTAAAGAAGACATAAAGTAGCAAAGATAGGCTTACATTTGGTAAATTCTTAGAAAGCTTATAATGACAGCTACCTGCGTAGGATTAGCCATCCTAAGCACTCTCCCAGAAGAAACTCATTTCATTCGCCAAATATTTATTAAGATTATACAATGGAAACATGGGTAAATATGTAGCATAGTGGTTACTGATACTATATTACATGACAGAATCTATTTATATTTCTAGACTTTAAGGTTATCTTCTGTATTTCCCTCCCTGACCACTTCTCTGACCTCATTTCCAGATGCCTACTCGCACATGAATGACCCAAATGAAACATCTCAGGTCCCAAATGAAACTACTCAAGCTCCTTCTAGCTTCATTCCTCCTGTTTCTCAGAGGATGTTAGCCAAGTGTCCACTGAGGCACTGAGGGTCACATGTGACTCCATTCTCACATCCCACAGCCTACCAGTCATTTTCATTCTCTTTGTCCAACCCATCTCCCTCTTCTCCATCCCCTCACTGCCCAATTCATACACTTGTTAACTTAGTATTTTTTGAGCATAAACCATAAGCATTAGTCTTCTATGCTTTGGAACAAAGTCTCAGTGAACAAAACAGCCAGTGAACAAAACCAGAAAAGATCCTGCCTTCATGGAGCTTACATTCAACTGGAGAGAGAAAATAAATAAAATAGGTAAGCAAAATATACATCGTTAGAAAGTAATGGGTACTTAGGAGAAGAAAG
>CM052797.1:34773897-34819112 GCA_028533885.1 Nasua narica | reverse complement strand
TTATATCCTGACACTTTACTGAATTCCTGTATGAGTTCTAGCAGTCTTGGAGTGGAGTCTTTTGGGTTTTCCACATAAAGTATCATATCATCTTCAAAGAGTGAGAATTTGACTTCTTCTTTGCCAATTTGGATGCCTTATAGTATCTTTTGATATAGGTTGATGACATTCGGTCGTGTTTAGATAAATGAATTAATAAGATGGGAGCAGGGAGAGCTGATAATTATAATCCAGGTACAAAGTTTTGCTGGTCTGGTTTATTTATTTATTAAAAAAGATTTTATTTATTTATTTGTCATAGAGAGCAAGTGAGCTCACAAGCAGGGGGAGCAGCAGAGGGAGAAGCAGGGGACTTGATGGGGGACTTGATCCCAGGAACCTGGCATCATGACCTGAGCCAAAGGCAGACACCTAACTGACTGAGCCACCCAGGTGTCTCTGGTCTGATTTAATCTAAGGATGTATATTATGTATTGAAAGAATTGACAGTGTGCCCTTTAAGCAGTTCTCACTTTTTTCTTAATTATGCTTTTAAGAGACTTTACTATATAAAAATATTGGAAATTAACCTAATACTTGGAGTGTGTTGATTCTGTATTTTAAGAGTTAGATGTTTTAACAATCAGTTGAGCTAGGCCTGGAGTTGAAAACTGAGGAGCCTGCAAATACATTATAGAGGTATCTGCCTCACTTGGTGGTACTGAACTCAACCAAAGGACTATTGGGTAGAAGTAGGATTCTTTTTAGAAAGTAATTTGAATAATGTTCTAATATGTAGACAAATGGAGATTCAAATATGGCTATCATAATTTTATGCTGGAAAATTTTTATAAGATTTAGATAAAAATCAAAAATCCAATTTGGCCATTAAAAACAGAAAGCAAACAACCATAAAGAACTCAAATTTTTTGTTTAAAAATCATTAATGTAATATTTGCATTATAAAAACTCATAATTCAGACACAGTTGAAACAAAAGAAAATAAAAAGGAAAGTAAGGAAAGTTTCGATTTCAGGGTAGATTAGCATAACTTCATGGTTATCCTTTACTCAAAAAATATTCGAGGTATTGTGCCTACCCTCTAAGGTCAACCACCTGTATAAATGTGCACTGTTATATAAGAGGAGTTGGTGTATGTTGTTTTAGGCTATAAACTAGTTAAACTGGGGGTCATCTACCAAACTGATGACTTTGGTTATAGAGAAATTGAACTATAGCCCTTCTTCCTGGCAGTATTTAATAGTGTCAGTCATATGTGGTTGATATATAGAAAAAAAATTTTATGTTCTTTTTGAAATGGTGGTATTAATGTCGACCTTGTATGTTAAATTGGTACATGAAATGAAATATTTCACAGTTTGATATAGTACAGGAATTTTAGATCTGAGAATTAAAGGATTTAATCAAAGATACAGCGAGACCTGAGGCAGCATTAACACTGGAACCCATGCTCATTCATACGGCCTTGTAGATTATTTGAACAATGCAAGAGAAAGATAAAATCATATGTAATGGTATAATCCAGAGATAACCCCTCTTAACATTTTGGTAAATTGGACCTAGGCCTTATGGAGGACGCTTTAATTATTACTTATACTTATTATACTTAATATACTTATATTACTCATTTGAGAATGTTTATCTGTACTTTTTTTCCAGAATAAGTTTTAGATAGTTATTTTTCTAAGGATTTATTCTTTTGTGTAGATTTTCAAATTTTTCATATAAAATTGTTTGCAGCAACCTCTTAACTATCTTTTTAAGGTCTGCAGCATCTGGTGTATTGCTTCTTTTCTCCTTACTGCCATTTTTTATTTGTGCCTTCTCTTTTTCTTCAACAGAAGTTTATTCACTTTATTAATCTTTTAAAATAAACTACTTCTACATTTACTAATTTTATTACATTTTTCTATTTCATGAATTCTTATTTTAAGTTATTTCCTTCTCTCTACATTGTTTGGATGAATTTTGCTCTTTTCTTCCTAACTTACTGAGATAAACGTTTAGCTCATTTCAGTCTTTCTTCCTATTAAATGCATTTAAGAATGTAAGTTTCATATTCTTAAGACTTACTTTATTTGCATATCACAAAGCTATTTTTTAAAAGATTTTATTTATTTTTCTGAGAGAGAGCCTGAGCTGGGGGAAGGGCAGAGGGAGAGGAAGGAGCCAGTTCCCCACTGAGTGGGGAGCCCATAGTGAGGCTTGATCCTAGGACCCTGAGATCATGACCTGAGCTGAAGGCAGATGCTTAACCAACTGAGCCACCGACATGCCCCGAATATTTTTTCATTCCATATTTTCCCTGTAACATTTTTCCTAAAGTTACATACTCTGCTTTTACCTTAGACACTACAATAGCATTCTTTTTTTTTTTAAAGATTTTATTTATTTATTTGGGAGAGCTAGAGAGAGAGCACAGGTAGGCAGAGCAGCAGGCAGAGGGGAGAGGGAGAAGCAGACTCCCCACTGAGTGGGGAGCCCGATGTGGGGCTGGATCTCAGGACCCTAGGATCATGACTTGAGCCGAAGGTAGCTGCTTAACTGAGCCATCAGGCGCCCCTACGATAGCATTCTTCTTCTTCTTCTTCTTTTTTTAAACTTTTATTATTTATTTTTTGTATTTCAATTTTATTTTATTTTCTTAGAGTTCCAAGATTCATTGTTCATGTACCACACCCAGTGCTCCATGCAATACCCACCACCAGGCTCACCCAAACCCCCAAACCCCTTTCCCTCCAAAACCCTCAGTTTGTTTCTCAGAGTCCACAGTCTCTCATGGTTCATCTCCCACTCCGATTTCCCCCATTCACCCTTTTCCTTCTCCCAATGTCCTCCATGCATTCTTAAGTTACCATTTAACTTGCCAAAGTTGGCTGAGGCTTTATAGTCCTTCAAACAATACAAGGACCCTTTGTATAGTTTTTACTCTCTTCCTGCTTGTAATCTACCCTCCTTGATAAGTCTTTTCATGTTTATAAATTCTGTAAGACCTTATTATTTGATGTAGTTGGTACTTATTTACATTTACCTGTATATTATTATGTTTCTCTTCATTCCTTCCTGCGTCTTTCACATTCCATTTGGAATCATTTTCTTTCTTCCTGGAGAACTTTCTTTAGAATTTCCTTTGGTGTGGATCTGTTGGTGTTGTAATCTCATCTTTTTTTTTTTGGTACGAAAATGTCTTTATTTTGTTTTGTTCTTGAGAGATACTTTTGCTACGTAGAGTATGACAGTATTTTCTTTTCTGCACCTTAAAGATGGCCTCTTACTGTTTCTTTTGAGAAATCAGTTACCATCCTAAAGCTTCCTTAAAAGTTGTATTTTTTTTCTCTAGAAGCTTTTAAGATTTTTTTCTTCGTTTTTCTAAAGTTTTACTCTCTCGTGTCTGGTTGTGTGTTTATTTTTTTTTTTTTCGATCCTCTTTGGGACTTTTGAGATTTTTGAATCTGTGAATTGATGTATTTTATCAAATCTGGAAAAATTTCAGCTAATATCTCCTCAAAAATTGCCTCTACCACATTGACCTTATGAGACTAAATATATTGGACCTTATCACTTTGTTTTTGTGTCTAATATACTTTCCTCTGTGTTTTCTTTTTATCCTTCTCTGCAGCATTTTGGATAGTTTCTTCTAATCCATTTGCTAATCCTATTTCAGTCATATCTAATTTACTTTATTGTACTTATTGTACTGACTAGTACTAAGTTTTTGTAGATGTCCTTTATAAGATTGAGCAAGTTTCCTTCTATTCCTTTTTTGCCAAGGAAGTTTTTTTTTTTCATCATGGAGGGGTCTTGAATATTGTCAAATGTTTTTTATTCACTGATTAATATGGTCATTTGGTTCTTCTTCTTTAGATTGTTAATATGGTGGATTACATTGATTGACTTTTGCAAATTGAATTAGCTTTGTATTACTGGTATATTATCCTTTTTATGTATGTTAGATTCAATTTGCTAGTATTTTACTGAGGTTTTTGCATTTATGTTTATTAGGGATGTTGATCTATAGTGTTTTTTTAAAAAATGTTTTATTTATTTGAGAGAGAGAAAAAAAAAAGAGTGAACACATGAGTGGGAGGGAGAGGGAGAAGCAGACTCTCTGATCAACAGGGAGCCTGATGCAGGGATTGATCCTAGGACCCTAAGATCATGACCTGAGCTGAAGGCAGACACTCAACCAACTGAACCAGGTGCCCCTGTAGCTTTTTTTCCCTTTGCATTGTTTTTTTGTTTTTGATATCATTGTAATGCTCATTTCATAAAATGAATTTGGCAGTGTTCCTTTTCTATTTTCTGTCAGAGGTCGTGTAGAGTTCATGTCATTTATTCTTTAAATGTTAGTAGAATTTTCTATTGAAAACATCTGGGCTTGGAGGTTTGTTTTCAGAAGGTTTTAAACTATGTGTTTGATTTCTTTAATAGTTAAAGGACTTTTCAGGTAATAGATTTCATCTTAGGTGTGTTTTTATAGTTTCTGGTTCTGGAGGAATTAGTCTTTTTTATCCATTTCTTTGTTGTATTTATGTGTGTAGAATTGCATATAGCATTTTAGTATTATCTCTTTAATGTCTGCAAGATTAGTACTAGTATTCCCTCCTTTATTCCTCATGTTGATAATTTGTTTCCTCTCTTTTTTCTGTCTTCCTAGAGATTTATATGTTTTACTGTTCTTTTTCAGAGAATCCGATTTTGATTTCATTCATATTTTCTATGATTTTTCTGTTGTCAATTTCATTCATTTCTGCTCTTTATTATTTCCTGCCTTCTTCATGCTTTGAATTTGTTTTGCTTTCCTTTTCTAATTGATTAGTATGGAAGCTTAGATTACTGACTTGAGAGTATTCACCTATATCTCTTTGAGCATTTTTATTTTAGCCACTTTAACGTTTTTGTCTGATAATTTCAACATATGGGTCTGTTGATTATTTTTTCCATTGCGAATTGAGGTGTTTTTTTGTTTGTTTTAAGAGAGAGCATGTGAGTGTGGTGGGGGGCTGAGGGAGAGGGGGGAGAGGGACAGAGGGCATGATAAGCAGGCTGAATGCCCATCGTGGAGCTGGATGCAGGGCTCGATATCACGACCCTGATATCATGACCTGAGCCAAAATCAAGAGTTGTATGCTTAAACTGACTGAGCCACCCAGGTGTTGAAGATTTTCTTAGTTCTTTGTATTGCTGAATAATTTTGGATTGTAACCTAGACTTTTAAAAGCATTATGTTATGAAACTCTGGACCTTGTGTAAATTCTACAGAGAACCTTGATTATTTTTGTTATAGCAGGCAGTCTGCCCGTTTGGATTCAGGCTGAATGTTCTGACCAGCCTTCTATGGGTTTCAATGTCAGTTCCATTTTTAAAGCCTTTGCAGTCCTAGTTAAATAGATCCAGTGTGTGTTCCACCTAGTGGTCAGTAAAGGACCTGGTCAGTGGCCTCTCCTGTAGTTCAGTTCTTTGGGTTTTTGTTCTTCTGTTTACAGGGTATGATCCATGCATGTGCTGCCTGGGAATGAGCCCAGGAGTTTATATACTTTGTTTATAGGCTCGTTCTTCTGAGCTCTTCCCTTTCTGTGATTTCCCTGGTACTTTCTGGTTTCTGAGGCTCTCTTTTTTGGTTTCTCTGGCTGCAAAGTTGAGACTCTAGTTACTCTCCACTGTACTTCCTGATAATGTACCTGTATTCAGTGCCAAGTAGCAGTAGGACAGGGAAAGAAGAAAAACAATGGAGGTTCACCCTACTGTCTTGGAATCATGGCTGCTCATATGGAAACTGTGGGAATGGTTGGGGGCTGGGATGTGAGAAAATGGAGAAAGGAAAAATAAAGGATAAGTGGGGAATTCTCCATTCCTCTCTTTGAAAACTAAATCTCTTTCCCTACTTCTTCAGCCAAAAGTAAATGGCTTCTTTTGGAGCTCTTTTTTTTTTTGCTTCTTGGTTCATCCTAACTTTAGTTAAACTGTGCTGGTACAGTGGACTTCAAATTCTGATATTTTTTCCTAATTCACCTGCTATCATTTACTTCTCAGAGTCTTCAAATGGTAGTTTCATGCATTCCGTTCATGTTTTCTGGGTGCATTCAGTGGGAGAGACATAATTTATTGTGGTTCTTACTTTGGACTTAAACTATGAATACCACTTTTCATACCATTAAAAAATATCAGGGGCCTAGCAATAAGTATAATGATACATGTAGAAGACTTTTGTGATCAAAATTAATAAAACTCTAGGTAGATGAATTCCATATTTATAGACTAAAAGATTCACTACTGTAAAGACATCAGTTCTTTCCAAGTTTATTCATAGTTTTGATCTATTACCAGTCAACATTGTAAGAAGATTCTGTGAAATTTGAGAGAATTATGCTAAATTTTATGGAAATAGTTGAGGCTAGGAATAGATAAGGAAATTTTAAAGAACAATAAAATAAGAGGACTACTTTGACCAGCTCAAAACTTAAAAGTCTTTGCCGTTAAAATAGTGTGGTGGCAGCCTCAGAAAAAATACCCCAAAGTAATAAAATAGAGCACCAGAAACAAACTTTCACAGTTATTTATGTTTGATTTATGTGAAGGATGACATAGTAGAGTAGTACAGAATAGTTGATTTTTTTTGATCAGTGGTGCTGGGACATCTTGTCTATATAGGAAAGAAGTAAAACTTGGCCCATATGCACCCCATATATAAAGAACTCCAGGCAGATTATAGATGTTGATGTGAAATACAGAACAATAAAGATTTTAGAAGGCAGTATAGAAAATTTATTGGTGTTGAGTCGTGTAAGTTCTTTATATATTTTGGATATTAACACCTTGTCAGATATAACATTTGCAAGTATTTTCTTCCATTGAGTAGGTTGTCTTTTGTTTTGTTGATGGTTTCCTTTGCTGTGCAAAAGTTTTTTATTTTTATATGGTCCCAATAGTTTTTGTTTTTGTTTCCCTTGCCTTAAGAGACACATCTAAAAAAATGTTGCTAAGGCAAATGTCAAAGAAATTACTGCTTATATTCTTTCCTAGGTGCTTAATGGTTTCAAGTCTCACATTTAGGTCTTTAATCTGTTTTTTTTTTTTTTAACGATTTTATTAGTTATTTGAGAGAGAGCATGAGTGGTTGGGGGAGAGGGAGAAGCAGACTCCCCACTAAGCAGGCAGCCTGATGTGGGACTTGATCCCAGGATTCTGGGATTATGACCTGAGCCAAAGATAGACACTTAACTGACTGAACCACCCAGGTGCCCTGGTCTTTAATCTATTTTGATTTTTATTATAGTACAGTGCAATAAAGTGGTCCAGTTTCATTCTTCTTCTTCTTCTTCTTCTTCTTCTTCTTCTTCTTCTTCTTCTTCTTCTCAGTGAAGATTTATTTCTTAGAGAGTTGAGGGAGAGGGAGATAGTCTTTTAAGCACATGTTGAGCGTGGAGCCTGATGCAGGGCTTGATGCCATAATCCTGAGATCATGACCTGAGTTGAAACTAGGAGTCAGATGCCTCATTGACTGTGCCACCCAGGGTGCTCCCAGTTTCATTCTTTTGCATGTAGCTGTCCCATTTTTCTCAACACCGTTTGTTGAAGAGACTGTCTTCCCCATTGTACATTCTTGCCTCCTTTATCATAGATTAACTGACCATATAAACATGGGTTTATTTCTGGGCTCCCTATTCTGTCCCATTGATCTATGTGTGTGTTTTTGTGCCAGTACCATATTGTTTTTATTACTACATCTTTATAGTATATCTTGAAATCTGAGATTCTGATACCTCTATCTTTCTTCCTTTTCAGGATTGTTTTGGCTATTCTGGGTCTTTTGTGTTCTGTACATGTTTTAGGATTATTTGTTTTAGTTCTGTGAAAAATGTTGGTATTTTGATAGAGAGTGCATTGAATCTGTAGATTTCTTTAGGTAGTATGGACATTTTAACAATATTAATTCTTCCAATCCATGAGAATGGAGTATCTTTCTATTTGTGTCATCTCCAGTTCTTTCGTCAGTGTTTTATAGTTCCCCGAGTATAGGTCTTTCATCTTGGATAAGTTTATTCCTAGGTATTTTATTGTCTTTGGTACAGATGTAAATGGGATTTTCTTATTTTCTCTTTCTACTACTTTGTTATTAGTGTATAGAAACAGAATTGATTTCTGGGTATTTATTTTGTATTCTATAACTTCACTGAGTTTATTTACTATTTCTAGTAGTTTTTTGGTGGTGTCTTTAGGGTTTGTTAGGTAAGATATCATGTCATTTGCAAATAGTGACAGTTTAACTTCTTCCTCACCAGTATGGTTATTTTTTGTTTCTTTTTCTTGTCTGATTGCTGTGGTCAGAGCTTCCATACTGGTTGGGTAAAAGTGGCAACAGTAGACACCCTTGTCTTGTTTCTGATCTTAGAGGAAAAGCTCTCAGTTTTTTACCATTGAGTATGATGTTAGCTGTGCATTTTTCATATATACACTCAGCTCCAAAGAAAATCTGATTAAAAATGGGCAAATGTCTATTAAAAAATAGAACACATACAGATGGCCAACAAACACACGAAAAATGATCAGCATCGCTAATCATCAGGGAAACAGAAATCTGGTCCACAGTGCAGTATCATGTTATACTTGTCAGAATAGCTCAAATTAAAAAGAGAAGAAATAACAAGAGTTGGCAAAGATGTGGAGAAAAAGGAACCCTCATGCATTTTTGGTAGGAGTGTGAATTGGTACTATCATTGTGAAAAACAGTATGGAGGTTCCTCAAAAAGTTGAAAATAGAGTTACCCTATGACGCAGCAATTACACTACTGGGTGTTTACCCCAAAAATACAAAGATAGTGATCCAGAGGGGCACCTGCACCCCAATGTTTATACCAGATGTTCACAATAGCCAAACTATGGAAAGAGCCCAGATGTCCATGAACAGATGAATGAATAAAGAAGGTGTTGTGTATATGTATGTATGTGTGTGTGTGTATATATACACACAGTGTGGTGTGTGTATGTATATATACATATATATATGTATATATACCACAATGGAACATTATGCAGCCATTAAAAAATGAAATCTTGCCATTTGTAATGGTGTGGACAGAACTAGAGGGTATTCTCCTCAGCAAAATAAGTCAGTCAGAGAAAGACAGTTAGCATATGATCTCACTCATATGTGGAATTTAAGAAACAAAACAGAAGATCATAGGGGAAGAGAGGAAAAAATTAACAAGACAAAACCAGGGAGAGAGACAAACCATAAAGAAACTCTCAGTCATAGGAAACAAACTGAGCATTGCTGGAGGGGAAGGGGGTAAAGGGATGGGGTAACTGGGTGATGGACATTAAGGAGGGCACATGATGTAATGAGCACTGGGTATTATATAAGACTGATGAATCACAGGCCTGTACCTCTGAACCCAGTAATACATTACATGTTAATTAATTGAGTTTAAATAAAAAATGTTTAAAAATAAATGTAAAAACAGAATTACCATATGATTTAGTAATTTTGCTGCTGGGTATTTACTCAAAGAAAATGAGAACACTAATTTGGCAAGATATATGGACTCGTATGTTTACTGCAGCATTATTTATAATTGCCAAGATATGGAAGCAACCCAAGTGTCCATTAATAGATGAGTGGATAAAGAATATGTGAGCAGAGTAGATTGAGCACCATTTTTTAAGGACCTTGTGATTTTCATAATGGTCAATGAGCATTGGCTTCAACTGCAAGTCACCAGCTGCATTAACCCCTAACAAGAGAGTCAGCCTTTCCTTTGAAGCCTTGAAGCCAGACATTGACTTCTCTCTAGCTATGAAAGTCCTAAACAGCATCTCCCAACATAAGGCTCTTCCACCTACTTTGAAAATCTGTTGTTTAACGTAGCCATCTTCATTAACAGTCATAGCTCGATCTTCTGGATGACTTGCTGCTGCTTCCAATCAGCACTTGCTGCTTCGCCTTGTACTCTTATGTTATGGAGATGGCTTCTTTCCTTAAATTTCATGACCCAGCCTCTGTGAGTTCCACACTTATTTCTGTAGTTTCCTCACCTCTCTCAACCTTCATAGAATTAAATACAGTCAGGGCTTTGCCCTGGATTAGGCATCGGCTCAAGGGAATGTTTTGGCTTTTTTGATCTTCTATTCAGACCACTAAAACTTTCTCCATATCAGCAATAAGGCTGTTTCACTTCCTTTTCATGTGTTCACTAGAGTGACACTTGTAATTTCCTTCAAGAACTTTTTCTTTGCATTTACAACTTGGCTTGCTGTTTGACATAAGAGGTCTGCCTTTTGGCCCATCTTAGCTCTAAGCATAGCTTCCTCACTAAGCTTAATCATTTCTAGCTCTTGATTTAAAGTGAGAGATGTGTAACTCTTTCTTCCATCTGAACGCTTGGAGGTCATCATTGGGTTATTCATTGGCCTAATTATAATATTGTGTCTCAGGGAACAGGGAGGCCCAAGGAGAGGGAAACAGTGGGGGGGAATGGCTGCTCAGTGGAGCAGTCAACACATACAACATTTATTAAGTTTGCCGTCTTATATGGACATGTTTTATGGTACTCCAAAACAGTTACAATAATGTTAAAGATCACTCATCACAGGTCACCATACCAAATATAGTAATAATGAAAAAGTTTGAAATATTGTGAGAATTGCCAAATATGACACAGTTGTAAGTGAGCACATGCTCTTGGAAAAATGGGACCAAAAGATTTGCTTGATGCAGGGCTGTCACAAACCTTCAGTTTGTAAAAAAAAAAAACAACAAACAGCTTCTGTGAAGTACAGTAAAGCAAAGCACAATAAAAGGAGGTATGCCTGGCGTATTCTAGGTCCCGGAGGATCACAGGCAACTGCTTTAGTAACTGTATGCCTTCTATATATCCTGTTTTCCTAGCTTTCCAAACCAGGATCCTCATTGCATTCCCTATTCTCATTCCCTAATCATAGCCAATTCCACATTTTCTTTGAAGCCTTGCTCTGCGCGTTCCTAATCTTTGTGCCAGTTTTGGTTCTAGCCGAGGCAAGGGACAGATGAACTGAAGTAAAAGCAAGGTTTATGTCAATGAACCATCAAGGAGGGGGAATTGGGCCTCAGCATGATTGAGACTAAAAAGCTGGTAGAATCAAGACTGCCTTCTTTTATGAGTTTTATATACTTATTTTTTCATGAGTTCTTTGTTTTTGGATATCTGATCCATTCACTTCTTAGACTGTTGGTTTCAGTTTCAAATTGCTGATTTATCCCTGAACATTTATGACTTTTCAGCTTAGCTTTTCATGCTAACTCTGGGTCTTTTGGTTTAAATTCTTCAGAGTAGACTTTGCTTGGCCTAGGGCATCTCCTGCAGCTGGCTGATAGCCACTGTTCATTACTTCAGACCATCCTCACATCCTGTCAGCTGAGAGTAAGGGAAGAAATTACAACATAAAGAACATTTAGCTGGGGCTCTATGCAGAATAGTGCACATTAGATTATTTAATCTTTTTGTCAGGACTTTTTAAAGCAAATTTATGCACAGAATTACAGCTTAAAAATTGCAAGTGGTCTCAGAAGCGATCTAGTCACAATCTTTCATTCGACTGATGAAGGAAATATCTATAGAGATTGTCGTAGTCAGTATTAGCACCTCTAGATCCTCAGGAATATATTCTTTCCATCGTATTGACAGTACTGAGAGTTTAATTATAGTTTAATCATATCATTTGGGAAATATTTTTTGGAACACTGTCAGGGCCATCTCCCTCAAAATATCAATATTTAGGTTAAATGAATGTCTGGAAATTTCCAGTAGTTACCAAATAAGTAGAAGTTGTCAAATATCACATATTAATATTGGTACATGTTAATGTACTATTAACTTTAAAATTCTTTTTTTTTCTTTCTTTCTTTCTTTTTTTTTTTTTTTTACAGTGCAGAAAGGCGGTTTTATTAAAGCATGGGGACAGAATCCGTGGGCAGAAAGAGCTGCCAACTTGAAAATTATTTAAGCGTAAAATGTATTAACAAATTAAGGAACAAAATATCGTGTCACTTATTTTCTGTATTCCTCATAATTTAATGTCAAAAATTATTCTATTTCTTAAAAGTAGTCATTTAGAATAGTAGTCTTTTACTTCATTCATGATTCTTTATGAAGCAAATTGTTATATATCCCAAGGTTTAGAGAACAAATCTGAAGCTGAAAAGTGGCTTTAGGTTTTTATACACCAGTCCATAGGACTTACTTCTACCAACACTTCTGTGATTTCCCTTAGAAATTTTTGGTAACTAATACTTGGAATGGTTTATTCTTAGCACTGACATATTTAGAAGAGATGATTTTTGATTTCTACCTCCAGACCTACTTTTTAGTGAAAATGCATGCAAGCTGGACATAGACCTGATTTTGTAATAGTTAATTAAAGTAATTAATTATTCCATATTTCTCTTTACAAGGTCTCATTTGCCTTTCAGATTATTTACTAGCATCAGTAAATTTTTAAAAACCCATGTTTTTGTTCTTTGTTCAGGGTTATAGAAATAGGCTTAGTTTGTACTGCAGGTGTCTGTTTCTCTTTAGGTTCATGTTTAGAGGTTCGTCCCATGTATTTTGTCCAGTAAATTATCAAAATTGGCTACTTTTTGACTAATACTTAAGATCATTCTTTTTTAAATTTAAAGTTTTAATTAAAGTTTTACTTTCAGATCTGTTGCTTCTTTGGGGTTGTTAGGAAGAACTTTAAATGAATTATTTTGTCTCTTACCATTTAATCACAAACACTTGTAATATTTCTTTTTTTCACTTGTAATAGTTGTTAAATTTTTTTCTGTTTTTTTAGCTATAGATTTTTGCTTTTATATATTATTAAGTTTTATGTTTCATTCAGTATACCACTTGCAGCTTGCCTTTTTTCTACTGTTAGAAATAGTGTGTTAATTTTGCATTTCCTGATGTGAGTTGTTTCTAAAAGGAACAATCTCCTTTGGTTACTGTGCATGTAGTTATTATTATATTCTTACTGACGGTTCACCTGTCCCTTGACCTGGGGTAATTTTTTTGCTCTAAGCTTTTTGCATACTACTTAGTTTCCTTCTCATTTATGTATTCTACTCATTCAGCATTCTTCCTTTTTTTTTTCCCTCATTCAGCATTCTTGAGTGGACTTTAGGCTGTTAGGATGATTGAATCATATTAGTAAAGTCTTTTCTTAGTCATGTGGAAAGAAGAGATGTTTGCTCAAGTACTGCCCTCTCCCCTTTCCTAAATGTAGTATGGACTTCTGTCTGACTGGCAGAAGACTTATCTCTTTCGGGGTATAGTGGTGGTGGGCAGTAGCTGATAATGGTTAAGGCTTTGATTTTAGGTATAGAAACCTGTGGGAAGACAAATGAGATTGATCGAATATATTGCTGATAAGTATTGTTATTTTTGTAGACTTCAATTTCATTTTGAAAAATCTCATTAATTTTGTATATTTTTTATATGTAACTATATAGTTAGCTGGTAATCCATAATTTGGGCTTTTAAGATAGTCCATGGCCTATTGTGGTCTATTTATAAAACTTTTCAAATTGGAATTGTGTATTATATTAATACACTATTTCAGTGAAAAAAGGATTTGTCCTTTGCTTAATATATTTTTAGTTCAGGCATTTTGTTCATTTTTTAAAAATTTATTAGCTATATATGACAAAGAGTGAGTTTCCTTAATCTATAAAGAACTCTTATAAATCATTCAGAGCAACAGTACTAAAGACTCAGTTAAAAAATGGACCAATATCCTCAAGAAGTTAAAAATAGAGCTACCCTATGACCCACCAATTACAGTACTAGGTATTTACCTCAAAGATACAAATGTAGTGATCTGAAGGGGCACCAGCACCCCAATGTTTATAGCAGCAACGTCCACAGTAGCCAAACTATGGAAAGAGCCCAGATGTTCATTGACAGATGAATGGATAAAGATGTATACACACACACACACACACACACATACACACACACACACACTGGACTATTACTCAACCATCAAAAAAGAATGAAATCCTACCATTTACATCGACGTGAATGGAATTGGAGGATATTATGCTGAGCAAAATAAGTCAGTCAGGGAAAGATAATTATTATATGGTTTCACGCATGTGAAATATAAGAAACAGCACAGAGGATCATGGGGAAGGGAGGGAAAACTGGGAAGATATCAGAGAGGGAGACAAATCATGAGAGACTCTTATAGGAAACAAACGGATTTGCTTGTTTGGCTAGCCACAGTTTGGCTACTGTGGACGTTGCTGCTATAAACATTGGGGTGCTGGTGCCCCTTCAGATCACTACATTTGTATCTTTGAGGTAAATACCTAGTACTATAATTGGTGGGTCATAGGGTAGCTCTCAGGAGGGGAGATGGGTGGTGGGATGGGGTAATTGTGTGATGGGCATTAAGGAGGGCATGTGATGAGCACTGGGTGTTATATGCAACTGATGAATAATTGAATTCTGTATCTGAAACTAATGATATATGTTGGGTAATCAAATTTAAGTTAAAAAAAAATGACCAATAACAGGAATAGTCAGTTTTCAGAGAAGGGAATATAAGTGCTTAACTTTCTTCCTAGTAAAAATAGAAATTAAAACAACAAGGAAGGGCTCCTGGTTGGCTCAGTTGATAAGGGTCTGCCTTTGGCTCAGGTGATGATCCCAGGGTCCTGGGATCGAGCCCCTAGTCAGGCTGCTTGCTTGGTGGGAAGCCTGCTTCTCCCTCTCCCACTCCCCCTGCTTGTGTTCCCTCTCTCGCTCTGTCTCTCTCTGTCAAATAAATAAAATCTTAAAAAAAAAAAGATGGCCTTATATCTGAGTCATCTCATTAGAAAAAAATGGAGATGCCGGGTTTTGTTGGATTGGAAAGATAAAAACATTTGATAATTATTAGAGTTAGTGAGGAAGTGGAGAAACAGATACTTTTCTACATATGGGGAATATAATCTTTTTGGAGGGCAGGGCAGTTTGTAGTGGTTATTGATTTTAATCACTCACCCAGCAATTATGTCTTAGAATTTATCCTTTGGGTATACTCGCAAACATATGTATAGTATCATAAACAGATGTTCACTGAAGCACATTTTATGGTAGTGAAAAACTGGAGACAGCCTAGATTAATTATGGCAAAGCCAGAAATGGAAGATTCTGCAACTATTAAGAAGAATGAGATCATTCTTTCTGTGCTGCTCAGGAAAGTTCTCCAAGATAAATTGTTAATTAAGTGGAAAACAAGTTGTAGAAATGTGTATAGCATAATCCCTTTATGTAAAAAAATGTTTACACATAGATACACTTATATGTACACTAAACATTTCAGGAAGGGCTCATAGGTAACTGTGAAGTGATTTCTCCTTGGGAATGAGGAAGAGTGGTCAAGCGTAGGGTAAACTAATTTTCCTATTTGGTTTTTAAATTAGCAAATGTTGCTTTTTCTATAAGAAAATAAAATCTTATTGAAATATTAAAATTAAGCATTTAAAATGATTTAACTTGTAGGTGGCTTTATGGATAACTGATATATGAAAATTCTGGCTTAATAAGGGACCCATTCAAAAAGAAAATCTATCTTAGAAGTTAATTTTTTTTAAACTTTCTTTTTTTTAAAAGATTTTATTTATTTATTTGACAGCGAGAGAGAGATCACAAGCAGGCAGAGAGACAGGCGGGGGGGTGGGGAGCAGGCTCCCCACTGAGCAGAGAGCCCGATGTGGGGCTCGATCCCAGGACCCTGAGATCATGACCTGAGCTGAAGGCAGAGGCTTTAACCCACTGAGCAACCCAGGCGTCCCAGAAGTTAATTTTTTTTAAAGTTATCTTTAAGAGTAACATGGGGCTTGAACTCACGACCCCAAGATCAAGAGTCATACGTTCCTCTGACTGAGCAAGCTAGGCACACCTAGAAGTTAATTTTTAATTCTGAGGAGCATTAATAGTTAGGTGTTTAATTACAGGACTAAAATGAAGAGAGAAGGGATGTTTTCTTGGGAAATTTTTGTTAATCTGTGCTTCATTTTCTTGATTATAAGATTTTTCATAGGTCAAGATTGGCTTCTTAAGACTTTTTCTGTAGATAACTTGGTACAACCAAGTGACCATCAAAGCCAAACAACCCTGTCTTCTTTAGCTTTTGTTTGTTATAGAGCAAAGATCACAGCAACAATGAAGAATTTAAATGTATTTATGAAATTAACCAATAAGAACAGAAATTTGAGCAATAGAAAACAAAATGAAAGGAGATGGTCCTTAGTGAAGTGGATAAAACAGTGTAAAAAGACCTGAATTCACCTATTTGTATTTTATATTCTCCTAGGAAACGTCATGTTTGTGTAGGATTTTTTTTTTTGAAGTATTTCTTTACACTTTATCTAAGACTTAAAGGAAATCTGAATAATTTGAAAATAATTCAAAAAGTTTGTGGGATATGAGTATGAGTTTGCTTTTCTAAAAATAATGTAGTTAAGGCCGTTATATATAAAACTGAAGTTAGGGCAGTGACTGTGTTACATCTATTCAGATACATGTAATCACAATGACATTAAGCCCTCTAGAGAAGGCAGCAATATCTTTATTATGATAATAATAGTATTTTATTTATTTATTTATTTATTTATTTTTAAAAAGATTTTATTCATTTTTTTGACAGAGAGAGAGCACAAGTAGGCAGAGAGGCAGGAAGAGAGAGAGGAGGAAGCAGGCTCCCTGCTGAGCAGAAGATGCGGGGCTCAGTCCCAGGACCCCGAGATCATGACCTGAGCCGAAGGCAGAGGCTTTTAAGCTCTGAGCCACCCAGGCGCCCCGATAATAATAGTATTTTAATTCAGAGTACTTTATGACTTTAGAAGATATTTAATTTTTTTCCTCAAGTGAAATTTTGATAAGGTAAAAGAAGAGGGTGACTTTGTATTTCAGGCTTAACTAATTGGCAAGTCTTTTCTAATGAAATTTTGGATATTGCAACTAAAAAACAGAGAAGAGTAACAAATAAACAAGTTTTTGGGCGCCTGGGTGGCTCAGTCATTACACGTCTGCCTTCGGCTCAGGTCATGTTCCTAGGGTATTGGGATTGAGCCCCACATTGGAAATCTTTGCTCAGTGGGGAGTCTGCTTCTCCCTCTCCCACTCTCCCTGCTTGTGTTTCCTCTCTCACTGTCTCTCTGTCAAATAAATAAAACCTTAAAAAAAAAAAACCACGTTTTTAGCTTCCATAGAATTATTGTGGGACAGATAATATGACATAGCATGCACTTTGTCTAACGAAGAGATTCTTAGACAAACAAATGAAATCTGTGAATTCAGGAAAAACAGGCACATTCACATGACTTTAAATATAATTTCCAGGAGTTCAGAGACCTTCTGAGACCATCTGTGACTTCCACCCATTAGACTTTAGGTTGAAAACTCTTAGTTTCATTGCTCAAAGCACAGACTATTTTTCTCTTTCCCAAAAGGATGGATTTATTGTCCAAAACTAAGTTTAAAACAAGTGAAGATTAATATATTTAAAGCATGTCTTTGACATGAGGGCCTGTGCTACAGAGTTATCTCTTGTGACTTTTATTGTCAGCTAGTTATTCTTTATCATAAGGACAGTTCACTGCTTCCTTAAAAGAAATCCTCCCACGTGAACGGAAGGAAAATGTGTTTTTCTAAGATGCTTTCTCTTTTCTTAGGCCTTATCTATGTGTTGGGGCCAAATCATACCCTTGACTTTGAGATAAAACATTTTATAGGTCAGTACTGTTGTAAGCGCAGGACGCTGGTGTGTGGTGCTGTGGGGCAGGAGTGGTTCTGCCAAGAATCCAAGGGAAGAACTTGGTTAAGGGGTTCCAATTTTTGTAGAAAAGGCTCGCCGCCCCTTTTCCTGTTTTCTAGTAATGATACTGTAGAGTAGTTTATACCCTGATAAGTCAATGATACTTCATTTACCTAGTACAAAGGAGACCACTTCATATTCCCTGAGTTCATTTTAGTATTCGTGTGTAGTCTCAGTGAGTACCCTCTTTTCCTCCTGCACTATAAATTCTTCCTCTACTGAGACTGAATTCTGAAAAAGGAATGGAGACAAAGTTGCTTTCGACCTAAAGTTGAGAGCCTAGATATCTCTCGAGTAATTACAGCTTTTGTATAAATTGTCTAAGCAGTTGGTTTTCACTGAGTACTTACTCTGTGCTAGGTGCAGTGGGGTGATGTAGTGGGAAAGAGCTGGAGCTTTATTCTAAACAAGTGAATCCGTAGTCTATGAACTTGGGCAAACTACCTACCCTTTCCAGGTTTCAGTTTCTCCATCTAGAAAAGATGGCCTGTGAAGATAGAGTGTTTATAAAGACCTAGCTGATTATAGTATTATAGTAAGTATTCAGTATATGGTGAATTATTAAGAAGGGCTTTGGTGGATTCCCTTCTGGTAGGTCTTTTAAATCCATGATACTGGTAGGCTGGAAAATCAGCCAAAATCTTTCTTTCCTTGTGTAGTTGCTGTTGTAAATTTGGCCAGATTATTAGCAATGAGGTTATGTTATCTGTCCAAATTCCATGTTCTTTGACTAGGTTTCCAGGTACTAAGACTTCTGGAGCCAGAAATTAGGATGATTTGGATCATTTGTTTGTTATACATATATTTATTGAAGGCTGCTTATGCTAGGTGGTGGGAGTGCAGCAGTAAACAGGACATGGTTGCTTGCTTTGATGGACATTCCAGCGTAGTGGAAACCTGACAGATATTAAACATGTGTTTATATAAATCATTAAAATCTTGTGAGCCTTCAGTTATAGAATGCATGTGATTCAGTCTTGACTGATTATGAGGCCCCTGTTTTACTTCAGTTTTACCACAAGGAAATTCTCAGATAAGTAACTTCACTTAGTATGGCAGAACCCAAATTGAAAACCCTGCATACATGATTTCAAACTAAAGTTTATGCTCTTTTATTCAGTTCACTTTGCTGGGATAATACTATAAAGCACTTTGGAAATTTGAAATATTTTTCAAAGGTAGGATTATTTTTGTCATTTTAATATATTTTTTTCTTTTGAGTCATAATTGACATAGAACGTTATATTAGTTTCAGGTGTACCACATAAAGATTCGATATTTGTATACCCTTGCAAAATGATCACGACAATAATTCTAGTTAACATCTGTCACCATACATAGTTACAGAATTTTTTCCTTTTTTTATGATGAAGATTAATAATATTTTAAAAATTAGGGTGAAACAAACATTTCTTTCCTACACACAATATTCCCTTTCAGTTTAGCTTTCTTGAATGCATGGTATAGCAAATCTGCCTTGTCCCCAAGAATATAGTAATTTCTTCCCATAAGTGATTTTTTCCCACATTTCCCTTGCTTAAAATTCTTTTGGTGAACTTTCTTGTATTTATAAATACATGAGTTGAAGACAGTTGATAGCGATTACAGCAGGATTTTGGCCACATTGGAAGTTTTAGTAACCAGTAGAAGTAGTGTTTGTCTTCCTGCCTGCTCTTTATCTTCATTTCCCTCTTTCATTAGCAGCCATATGCGGACCTCTTGAAAGGTTATGTCTTCACGTGTCAGCCCTGGCTGTTGGATGGCTATTTTTGTAGGACAGTCCTGTGCTAGAGATAGTGGAATAAATTATTTTTAATTTTTTTTTTTTTGGTGTCTATACATACATGTATTTATATGTAGCTTTTAATGGGGCTTTTTCATTTGAGAATTGGATTGTTAGGTTGTTTGGAATATTTTGTCATAAATTGAGTTCCAGAGAAAAAGGAAAAGTGTCCTCACTCTGCCCCTTATGTCTTCATAAAATTCACAATGTTGCAAAACAGGAATAGCATACATCAAGAAGTGTGGCAATAGGAAAAAACATTTGGTTTTACTCTGAACAAGGAAGTTTTCCAGGAACTTAATTTTGTGTTTCATTTTGCAGACTGTATAGTTATACTTGTTAACATTTTATATAAATCAGTTTATTTTAAAATTAAATTTATTTAAATTAATTTTTTGTGTGTGTGTGAAACCACTTTGGGTTTGTTTCCTTTCCCTCACCTCTTATAAGGTTGAGGCAGTTGGTGAGTTTTAAGTTTAGTCTTTGCTTTAGTGCATGTAATTCTGCCTTGGGGGTTCATGGCTATTTCACTAGCTCTTTAAGCCACATGGATTTGTGTTGGAACATGCATCTGATTTCTTTCTTGATCTTTCTCAAGCCTGGTTTGAACCTTGGGAACACAGTTGTAGCCTTCACTACCTTATACCCTCAGATGGAGGTTTTATTCTTTAGAGTTTACTAAGATGAGCTTTGGACGAAACCTCAGATCAGAAAGATTTATGACCCGCGGGGACAGAGGCTGTAGTGTTTAAGAACTAGAAGAATTCTCCCTCCCTCCCTCCCTCCCTCCCTTCCTTCCTTCCTTCCTTCCTTCCTTCCTTCCTTCCTTCCTTCCTTCCTTCCTTCCTTCCTTCCTTCCTTCCTTCCATTTTATTTATTTGACAGAGAGAGAGATCACAAGTAGGCAGAGAGGCAGGCGGGGGTGGGGTGGGGAAGCAGGCTTGCTGCTGAGCAGAGAGCCCGATGTGGGGCTTGGTCCCGGGACCCTGAGATCATGACCGGAGCCATAGGCAGAGGCTTAACCCACTGAGCCACCCAGGCACCCCTGGAAGAATCCTTTCTTTGTTAGTACTAGTTGTTGAAAGATGACACATGGGGGGGTGTCATCATCTTTTTTTTTAACGTGAATTTTTTTAATTTTTCATGTGACCTAATGTCTTATTTGAAAATTGATATCTTTTTACATTAGCTATTTTTGTAAAATGTGTCAGAGTATTGTGGCAACAAAATCGAAGGTATAATTCACAAGTTTTATATCTTACATACTATAAAACTTTTCTCTTTTAGGCATATGGATCAGGCTGTGATATTGTTATTTTGGCAAGTGACTTTGAATGTGTGCAGATCATTCCTGGTGCTAAGCATGGGAACATCCAAGTCAGCTGTGTGGAGTGTTCTAACCAACATGGAAGAGTAAGGGATTTAATTACCTTATTAAATGTCATCTTTTAAGTATTCTTATCCTTTTATACTAGGGTTACCTATAATGTCTTATTAATAGACCTTGCTTAGATGGGTATTGATAGGTGTGGATAAAGTGATAAGATATCTATAAATTGTAAGGTGCCATTAAGCTGATAATGTGATAATTATTCTACCTGTGTATACACTCTTGAAGGATCTGTAGTCCTCACATTCCTGTGCATGCTGATATTCTGCCAGTTGATAATTCTAGCAACTATTAAGCCAGTAGTAGGGAAGTCAACCTTTATCTTCTCTGCGTAGCATCCCTTATCTCACCCAAATTATAACATCAAATTTTTATCAAGAAATTTAGCAAGTTGTTTCTAGTATAATATTTGTCATATAACAGGTGTTTTGTAAAGCTTCAGTTAATTTAATGAATATTTGTTGAGTGAAGAATCTTAAGGTTCATTCATTCAGACTTTCAGACAGAAGGTCTATTTTGAAATAGTCCGCATTTAACCTACATACATCTTCCCCAAAATATACATCAAATGTAATATATAACCAATTTTGGTTATATGTAAATACAGCATATTCGCGGTATACTCTAGCAGTTCAGTAAGGCCAGTGTTGCGTAGAAGAGTTAAATGTCTATATAATATAAAAATGAGCTTTTCTTGTAATAATTTAAATAGCGTTAGTGTTCTAGAAATTACTCTTTACTGAGAAGTAACAAATTTTATCAAGGATATGTTAAATAAGAATTTTCATGGTGATAAATAGTAATGATGCAAATTTATGCCAAATAATAAGTTGTTATTATATTATTTTTTAGTGTCCTGCCCTGCTGCTTGCATCAAGCTTTAGTATTTGTGTGAATGTGGCTTGATATAACAGTCTAGTGATATCATTGACCTAGAATTCAAACCCTGAATTTCCTGGTATTTTTTAATCCTTCTTTCTTGCTTTTCTGATTTTTTTCCCCGTTTTTTTTCCCCCTAAGCATTGCTTACTCTTTAGACAATACTGAGAGTGCTAGATTTCTTTCATTAATTTTTCATTGCTTATCTCCCTAAGCCAAGTAGGGTATCTTTAAACCTGCCTAGAATTGTATAATAGTTGTCAGAGATGAACTTTAGTAAATTATTTATGTGCTGGTGCCAATCACAATAAAATTATTTGGGAGAAAAGTTTCCTTTCCTATATAAGTCCTTGGTGTTCATAACCATGTTTCCACTTTTCCTTACTTACCTGGTTGAAAACAAAGATTTATTGTCTTCTCTTGTCATCTTCTTTTATTTCCTTTATTCCCAGTCCTTGTAGTGATAACTTTGCATTTATGACTTTATGTCAGGTAATTATAATCATTCATTCATCAGTTGACATGTTGAATGTGATCATTCTTGGCACTTTTTGCCTAAGTGTTTTCCTTAGCTGGGCATTGCCAGCACCTTCCTCCATACCATACTGTGGATTAAAAGCTTTTTTTTTGGAAAGAGTGTTAGATATTAAGTAACAGTTAAAATCACTTTCTGGTATGAGAGAGCTCTGAAATGACAGTAGACCTTTTCAGCTGGCCTTAAAAGAACATACACATAATTTCATTTTATAGGTTAACCTTTAGGTTTTGAGGTGTCAGCAGGGATGGTTTTTGGTCTGTTCCCTGTAGTCGATTCCCTCTTAATAAGAGGAGGATGAACTGGGGATTGGCTTTCCAGGAATTATTATAAAGCAGGTTCTGGTAGCTTCCAGGAGCAGAGAGATTTATGTCCCTTTTTATCAGGTATTGTGACCTGGAACAAAGTCCTCCT
This sequence comes from Nasua narica, assembly GCA_028533885.1. Taxonomy (NCBI): domain Eukaryota; kingdom Metazoa; phylum Chordata; class Mammalia; order Carnivora; family Procyonidae; genus Nasua; species Nasua narica. Next base: position 34,796,285 of record CM052797.1, on the reverse strand, counting down.
GGCACCGAAAACCGTAGCTTCAGTCTACTGTAGATGTCTACGTCAGTTTTCTCTTTCACTTGAGTCTGATTTCTCCTTAGTCCATTTTCTCTGTTCCTTCTTCTAGATGGTTTTCCCCATTGGTATTTTTTTGTTTTATGGTATAATTAATGTCATTTTATTTGATATATTTTGAATATCTGTTTAATACTTTTTTGATGTCTTTTTCTACTCATGGTTTTTATATTACTTTCATTGGATCATGAAATTTCTGACAGATGGACCATTGAAATGTATCTTTGTTGATAAAGTTATTCCTATGTTAAAATAATTCTTTTAAAAAAAGGTTTTATTTATTTTATTAGAAGGAGAGAGAGAGAGCACACGCATGAGTTGTGGGGAGAGGGAGAGGCAGAGGGAGAAGCAGACTTCCCACTGAGCAAGTACCCGATGAGGGACTCCATCCCAGAACCCTGGAACCATGACCTGAGTTGAAGGCAGACACTTAACTGACTGAGCCACCCAGGCGCTCCCAGAGAAGAGATTCTTAAGTCCAGTACTTTTTTAGTTTTATTTATGGAATGGAATAAATCATAAATACTGTCTTAGGATTGTATTATATGTAATTAGTTTATACATTATTGTGAAAAGGATGTTGTCTTTATTTTCTTTTCCTAAATGTTAATGCTTTTTTCATTTCTTTTTAGATTGCAGCTTCATATGGTAATGCTGTTTGTATTTTTGAGCCTTTGGGCATAAATTCTCATAAGAGAAATTGTGTAAGTATTAAATGGTAGTAGACATTTTTTAGAGTTAAGATTAGAGTGCAGTCAATAGTAGTGAAGAGTTCATTAGGAGCTAGTGCTGAAGGTAGTCTGGAATATCCAAAGTTGGTCTGGTGCTTTATGGGAAGATCTTTTACGTCCAATAGGAATATACTTAGACATTTAGGCAGCCTAGTTTTCTACAGTATTGCTAATTGAGATTTACCTTGTTAGTTGGGATCTACCTTAGTTGGACTACTATTATTTCTTGTCTAGATTACTAGAGTAGTCTCTGATATGTTTTATTTCCCCCTTCCCCTTCTCTATTCTCAACAGCAGGTCGTGACACAATTCTCTGCTTAAAACTCCGTATTTCTCATAGACTCAAAGCCAAAAAGCCTTAAAATAGACTATAGCCTTTCTTCTCCGGTGTACTCCCTTACCACCTTCTCAGAGCTAAACTCCTATTATTTTTGTCCTCTCTGATGTTGCTCCAGCCACACTGGCATTTTTACTGTTCTTTGAACAGTTATCTTCCATCTTAGGGTCTTTGCATTGTTTTTTCTCTTGTCTAGAATGTTTCTTTCCCTACATAGCTTTAGGGCCAGCTCCTGCAGATCCTATAAATCTTTGCTCAATAATACCCTCTCAGTGGGGTCCTCCCATCTTAAAAACTGCCATTTGCTTCTACCACTGTTATTTATTTATTTTTTAAGATTTTATTTTTTATTATTTACTTGACAGAGGGATCACAAGTAGGCAGAGATGCAGGCAGAGAGAGAGGAGGAAGCAGGCTTCCCCCTGAGCAGAGAGCCTGATTCAGGGCTCGATCCCAGGACCCTGAGACCATGACCTGAGTTGAAGGCAGAGGCTCAACCCACTGAGTCACCTGGGTGCCCCTCTACCACCTTTATTTTGATCCCCATCCTCCTATTTTTAATTTTTTTCCATAGCGCTTATCTTGCTATATTTGTTATTTACTGTTGAGAGTGTAAGCTCCATGGGAGGGTATGTATGGGGCTTTGTTTCTTTCGTTCACTGATGCATCTGAAGTACTTAGAACAGGATCTGGAACATAACAGATGCTTCTAAAGTTTTGTTTAATGAAGGAGTTAGGAACTTAGGTAGAATCACCTATCAGCTAATGATCTAGCATATTACATTGAGAACTATTCGAATTCATTCTGGGTGCTATATTTTATTTTACTTAAAATTCAGAAAACCTTATATGGTTAGAATTGTCAACCCTTTTAAAAATTACTACGTGCATTAAGACTCTATTATCACTCACAAATAGTCAGAATTGCCTGTATGAAATCTGAATGCCAGAAGTATATATTTACTAGTAATTTTTAAAAAGTATATTCTTAAATGCATTAAAAAAGTAGATTTGACATTTTTCATTAAATTATGCATTTGATTATTTCTTTCCATATTTCAAAAAAGTACAAATTAAAATATGATAGTATGAGGAAGTGGATATCAAATTTGAGAGTGCTTAAGAGTCATCTAGGGTACATATTAAAATTCACATTCTGGGCCTCACCCTCAAAATTTATGTTCTGGAGTTGGCCCACATATTGCACTGTGAGAAATACTAAAGGAAAGAGTATTAGGGTGTCTCTAGCTTTAAGGAATGATTTGATTATTACTATAAAATAGATCTATTGAGCTGTATTTAAAATACTATTTGACTTTTGTTTCATCAACAGTGGTGGGGTTAAAAAAAGCATTATATTAAAAAATATAAAATTATTTTTAGATAATGAAATTCGGGTTTTGCAGTTACTTTAAAATTCTGCTTTTTGAGAGTCATATTACCTTGAAAGAAGTATTTGTGAAGTATTCAGAAAAAAAAGAGAGGGAATTGCTGTGTATTAAACTATTATTACTTGCCGCAGTTAATGTATAACTTGCCTAACGTGACATGGCTTTACATTGCACTATACTTCACAAAAGGACATTTTATATTTATGTGCTACAAAGAAATACCTAAACTTTCTTTCAGTGACTCTATTTCATTGCAAAGGTCTTTGACTTTCACACTTTAAATCTTCTTTCTACCTTTTAGTATGAAAATAGTAAGAAAAAAGATGGAAATTATTGAAATGAATGCACCATACGTCATATAGGTTTATGGACTGTATATATTGTATGGCTCAGATTTGCTGACTTTGGGGATATTTCTAGTTTATTTTAGACATTGAGTCCGTAGGATTAATTTACATTTGATAGTTTGCACTGCTTTCTAATGTGCATTTATTTTGTTTTCACAAACATTTATTGAGTGTGTGCATATGTTCCAGCCATTACAGCACTCAGCAAACAAAGCTTATTTTGGCTAATTACTGCCCTGAAAAGTTGGAGTTTAATAGGAGAGTCAGACATATGAACGAGTAATACTCCAGTGTGACCAACTGTTAGAATGGTAGCATGTAGAGAGTGGTCTGAGTGCTGCCAGGATGTCAGAAGAGGCCCCTCTGCAGAGGAGATGATGTAGCTGTGTCTTGATGGCAGCATAGCAGTTTGCAGGTGAAGAATAGAGAAACAGCATGTCCTAAGTGTGAGAATGTGTTCATAGATATGGAAGGAAGCCTGAGAGAATATGCTTTGTTGGGCATGGCAAGTGGCTTGATATGGGAGGATAAAAAATAAGCGGAACTATCAGAAGTTATTTTAGAAACAATATTTTGAAAATAATAGTAAAGTATTTACATCTTCGTTTTAGATCTTGAGGTCTTAAGAAAAGGATAAAATAGTTTAATTTGTGGATATTACTTTAAAAAGCTCTGTTTTTCTTTTTTCTCTTTCAGCAACTCAAGTGTCAGTGGCTTAAAACTGGGCAGTTTTTTTTGAGCTCTGTGACGTACAATTTAGCATGGGACCCTCAAGGTATTTAGTGATTATATTTAGAAATTATGAAGCATAAATGTTGGTTTTAAATGTATGATTACAATGTGATATAGTCTCATAATAAGAAAGTGATCAATAGTGTATTTTCTTTTTGCTGGCAGATGAGTGTTTTTTTTTTCTTGGTATACACTGCTTTGTACATTGCTTAATTTACTATTGTTTTCTGTGCTTTTCTCCCCCTGCCTTTGAATGTCTTAGTTCAAGAAACAGTGATTGTTTCCTTAGCTAACATGTGCTGTGCTTTACTGTTATTGTATTTATTAGTAAGAAATGAAATAAAATCAGAAATAAGGCCAAAAAACCCCCTATCTCATTTTATTATTTATGTTTTTATTTTATTTTATTTTATTTATTTATTTGACAGAGAGGAGAGAGATCACAAGCAGGCAGAGAGGCAGGCAGAGAGAGAGAGAGTGGGGGGAAGCAGGCTCCCTGTTGAGCAGAGAGCCCGATGCGGGGCTTGATCCCAGGACCCCGAGATCATGACCTGAGCCGAAGGCAGAGGCTTTAACCCACTGAGCCACCCAGGCGCCCTGGAAATTATTGTTTTTAAATTTGAAAGATTAGACGCTCCTAATGATAATAGCTATTGCCCGTTTTTACATTTATGATTAATGAAGGTAATTTTTCTATTCCATATAGAAAAATAAATTGCATTAATCTTTAATTAAGTTTTATGCCCTGAGAACATTCTATGTTTATGTATCAGAGGTTTTGGGTTTGTTTTGTTATTGTACTTTTTCTTCTCTTTTTTTTTAAGATTTACTTGATACACAATAACTCTTTATCTCTTTGGCAGTAAGCTTTTCTTTTTTATTTTCAAGTCTCTCCTGAGAACTACTCTCTCTTGGGTAATGGGTTCTGGGATTTGAAATGGATATGCCCAATTAGTTTTCATAGACAGTATTGCTTATTTTTCACAGAAAGGTTTATAGACCTAAACATAAGCCCACATAAGCGTCTCTTTCTCCAGATAATCCTTGCTTATTCATCAGAACTTTCTTTAAATTTCAGATAACAGATTGTTGACAGCAACTGATTCTATTCAGTTGTGGGCTCCTCCAGGAGATGACATTCTGGAAGAGGAGGAAGAAATTGATAATAAAATTCCTCCAGTTTTAAATGATTGGAAGTGCATCTGGCAGTGCAAGTTCGTATCTGTGTTGTTCTGTTCATTAAATTAAAAAAGCTTCCTGAAATATATTCCCTTTCACAGTGATCTCAATTTTTCATAGTACCATTACATTTAGAAGCCTAGAAAGTGGACTTTTTAAAACCAAAACCCATTATAATACTACCCTTCCATCTGTGTTGCAGTTGAGTGTTTAAAAAAAGCAAAAATATTTTCATAGTTATAACCTCAGAATTTGGGTAGATAAGATTGACATATGGGAATTACTCATTAATGGATGAGATATGGATGGGGAAGGGGAAGATGTGATGAAAATTACTAGCCACTCTTAAGTGGAAGAATGGCTGTACAATCGACAGTATGGATTATGTGAAGGGGACCAATTAGCCAGAGAAGATGGTGAGCTCAGTTTTTAACATGTTACAGTGAAGATGTTGGTGGGACATACAGGTGAAGATATCTTTTATGCATGTTGATTGCATTCTTCTTTGGATCTCCAATGTGAAATTCAGATTAGTTTTATTAATTAATTTGTATTTTGGGGGAGGTGAAATTTTTTATTTTTATAAAACACTCCTGTTTTGAAAATCTTATTTTGATCATTTACATATACGGTGTTTCAGATTTTTAAAATGCTGACTGTTTAACTTTGTTTTTTTAGAACCTCAGTATCTGTACATTTGATGGAATGGTCCCCCGATGGTGAATATTTTGCTACTGCTGGAAAGGTAAAGAACCAAACAAAACATAAAAGAAACAGAACAATTAAAAACGTTCCTTTTTCATTCTCATTTTCAGTTTTCCCATCTGTAAAATTGGGATAATCCTTCTCTGCAAAACTGGCCTGAGGAATAGTGATGGTATTTGTGAAAGATCTGGTATAGTTCCCCATAGGTAGGAGGCACTTGGGAAAATAAATAACTGCTGCTGATGCTGTTACTATTATTATTGGACCTTTCTTTAAAACTTATATTTTTTAAAATTAATTTTTATGTTTAAAGAATAGTAGATGTAAGTAATTTAAAAAGCAAAATAGTATTACTAGATTCACAGTGCAAAGAAGGACTCCTTTTACCCCGTTCTTAATTCCAGTGTCCTGGAGGCAGTTATTCATCAAATTCTGTATTTTGGTATTTCCTTTCATGTTCCTAAAATAACTTGCTCATGATCCCATTTCTTAACTTTTCTTCCTTTCCGATTTATGTATCCTCTCTTGCCTTCCTACTATGGAAGCTGACACTTGAGTCCTCTAACTGCTATCCCCATCTCCACTTTTGCCACATACACATGTTCACTTTCCTTCCTCCTATCTTCCTACTGTAGATGGCTTGTAATATTTGGGTAAACGATCACATTATTAAGATTGTGTAAAAACTCTTCACAGAATAATTACTTTGGAGTTACTGGTTACTTGGTTTTATTCTTTGCTTCATTTTCTATGTACCTAATTCACCTGCAAACCTCTGGCAGCCTTTGGATCTCCTCTGGGTGATGTAATCCCACCTAGGAGGTGTCCTGAAAATGTGTGTTCTCTTTGCCCCACTCTGACTTAGTTGCTCTCCAAGCCTAAAATAGCAGAGCTATCATTTTTGAATTTTCTTTTTTTTTTAATATATTTTATTTATTTATTTGAGAGAGATAGAGAGAACATGAGATGGGAGAGGTCAGAGGGAGAAGCTGGCTCCGCACTCAGCACGGGGAGATATGGGACTCGATCCCGGGACTCCAGGATCATGACCTGAGCCAAAGGCAGTTGCTTAACCAACTGAGCCACCCAGGCGCCCTAAATTTTTTTTACTAACCTCAGGAGATTCTCTTTTGCCCTGTTTCTTAGCATCATTTATCTTCTTCCCTCGCTCTAATGGAGATACCCTCTAAGTAGGTTCCCGAGAAGTGTGAATGGACAAAAAAAAAAATATAAGGCATTGCAAAGCCTAAACAATTATTCTTCTTTTGTGCTTGATTTGGCTGGGCATAGAATTGGGTTGGAAATTTTCTCTGAGAATTTTTTTACGTCCTGGCTCTGTTGCCGTCTAGCTACCAGTGTTGCTATTTGAGAAGTACAGTGCCATTAGGACTGTACTCCTCTCTTCTCCAGCCTGTAGAGGTTTTAAAAATCTTCTCCTTATCCCTGGTGTTCTGAAATTTCAAGATAATGTCGTGGTATGGGTCAGTCATGTATAAATACTTTAATGTATACCTCTAAGGGAAAACGACTTGTGTTCAGGCGGTTTGGTGGACTTTTTAAATCTGAAAACTTGTATCTTTTTGTTCAGGGGATTATTTTGTATTACTTCTTTTGTGTTACTTCCTTCCCTTCAAGTTCTCTTTTTTATCTTTCTGGATTTCCCGTTACTCCGATGTGGATCATTTTTTACTGATCCTCTAATTTACCTTTTCTCTCCTCTTCCAATTTTTCATTTCTTCATCTTTTTGTTTAAATTCTGGGGGACTTTTCAGCTTTAACTTTTTTTTAATTATGTTCATTTAGCCAACATATCACTATGTTTTTGGTGTAGTGTCAGTGATTCATTAGGGACATATAATACCCGGTGCTCATCACCACAGATGCCCTCCTTAATACCCATCGCCCGGCTTTAACTTTGAAATAATTTTTTCCTGCTATCACATTTTTAATTTTCAGTAACTTTTTCTTTTTCTTTGAATGTTCATTTTTAAGTTATATTTCACAAGTATAAAGGAATATATTTGAAATACATATGTAGTACATATATAGTATAATAATACACATTGATTCACTACCTGATTTGGGTCAAAGAACATAAACTGATGGGTTCCTTATCTTTCTGCTTGCATTTTCTCTTTCCTCTCCCACCAGACAACCAGAATCCTGCATTTTATGTCTTACTTCATTTTTTTTTTTAGTTTCACATGTATAAATTCCCAAATAGTATAATGTTTAATTTTGCATGGTTTTGAACTTATAAAAATTATACCGTAAAGTTATTGAAATACAGCTTCAAGATATTAAAAAATAAATTTGCGAGAATTGCTATTATGTACTTCTTGGTTAATGCTTCAGTAACAAAAATCACATTTAAAAATCAAGTAAAGTTTTAATTGTCCTTAATTGTTGTATATGGAATTAAAACTTTCATATTACACTACAAGGCAAGAAGAGGCTTTCCAAGCATTCACCCTTTTTTTTACATATTTTTTTAAAAGATTTTTTAAATTTATTTATTAGAGAGACAGAGAAAGTGAGAGAGAACATGAGAGGAGAGAAGGTCAGAGGAAGAAGCAGACTCCCAGTGGAGCTGGGAGCCTGATGTGGGACTCGATCCCAGAACTCAAGGATCATGACCTGAGCCGAAGGCAGTTGCTCAACCAACTGAGCCACCCAGGCGCCCTTTTTTACATATTTTTAAATAAGATTTTATTTTTATTTGACAGAGAGAGAGATCACAAGTGGGCAAAGAGGCAGGCAGAGAGAGAGGGGGAAACAGGATCCCCGCTGAGCAGAGAGCCCGATGTGGGGTTCAATCCCACGACCCTGAGATCATGACCTGAGCCGAAGGCAGAGGCTTAACCCACTGAGCCACCCAGGCGCCCCAGCATTCACCCTTTTTGAGTTAATCTTGGGTTGTAAACCACTCAACTGTTTTGTGGCTGAGTAATTAGTTGGCCCAGAGATAGTTGCTCAACAGGTGACATTACAGACAAGAGGAAAGCACAATAATGCAGATAGACAGACTGCAGCCATGTGCAGTTCAGTAGTGAACGAATAACTAACAATTTCAAAGTAATAAGGAGTGTCAAAAACATTTTGAGATATTTACAGCAGCTGTCATGGAATACTAAAACATCTGTGATTTCTGTTGGAGATAAAGTCATAGGTGCCAGTAATACTACTTTGGTTTGTTGCTTATATTCATAACTGAAATTTAGCATTTCCTTCAGTTAGCAGTTATGAAAATAGAGAAGTAGTTGTTTTTTACCACTCAAGTTCATGGTAACCCTGGATCTTAGCTGGGGTTTCTCAGGAAGCAGATCCCAAGACCAGAATTCCAGTATAAGTAATTAATAGGGGGAATGATCCCCAAGAAATACACTGGATTTGAGGCAGATAAGTGAGGGTGCTTCAAAAATTAATCACTATCATGCAAGTGATTAATAAGCCCGGATCCCGGGGTACCTCTGGGAGCCAGTGTTCCTCACAACGTTGTGTTGCTCACACATGTTCCTCAGACACGTTGCTTGTTGGTTGGGGGCTACATAGGGCAGGGCATTAATTCTCAGCAGTCAAAAAGAACTCCTAGAAAACCTCAGGCAAAGATATGTAGATGCTGTTAGTTAGAACTGTCACACTAAAATGCTAAGACATGAGAGGAAACAGGGTATATATAAAAAATATCTTTTAAATCTTGAATTCTATCCATCGGCCCCTTTCTTAGGGGACCTCAGGTAAAGAACCCGAGACCTAAAATCTGGACATTTGTGTGGTTTTTTTTTTCTTCCACATTTACTCATGTGGAATTCATGTGGAATAATTTTTGGATATGGTTTGAGGAAGAGGTCGTTTGATTTTTTTTCTATATGGATATCCAGTTGTCCAGCACAATTCACTGAAGTTTCTTCCTTTCTTCATTGCTCTGTATTTCCACTTTTGTCATAGAATCCAATGTTCATGTTTGTGTGGGTCTGTTTCTGGGTTATTTTCTCTCAGTGGTCTTTTCTTATACCAACGATCTGTCTTAATTGCTATAGCTTTTAAATTGCCTTTGTATTTGGTAGAACAAGTCCTCTCATCTTTAAGATTATCTTATCTATTCTTGGCCCTTTGTATTTTCAAATTAGTGTTTTGGTAAGTACTCAGTAGTGGAATTACTGGATCATATGATATTCCTGTTTGTAATTTTTCAAGGAACCTCATACTGTTTTCGTGGCTGTATCCATTTTCGTTTCCACCACCAGTGCACAAGGGTTCCTTTTTCTCCACGTCCTTGCCAAGGCCCTTTGTATTTTCGTGTAAATTTTAGGGTGAGCCCGATAAGTTTTGTTTTTTTTTTTAAAGGTTTTATTTATTTATTTTTGAGAGAGAGAGAGAGACAGAGAGAGGGAGAGGAAGGGCACGCACGAGCAGGGGAGGGGGCAGAGGCAGAGAGAGAAGCAGGCTTCCTATTGAGTAGGGAGCCCCATGGAGGATTCCATCCCAGGACCCTGAGATCATGACCTGAACCAAAGGCAGAGGCTTAACCCACTGTGAGTCACCCAGGCACCCCAATGATGTAGTTTTTTTTTTAATAAAGTGTAGGATATTTAGCTTTTTAATAAACTTATGTTAGAATAGTTTTAGATACACAGAAAGACTGTAAAGATAGTACAGAGAATTTCCATATACCCCACACCCAATTCCTCTATTCTTAACACATGTTAGTATACATTTATTACAAATAATGAACCAATATTGAAGATTGATGTACTTTTATTCTTAAATATTTGCTGGTGAAGCCATCTGGACCATGAGTTTTCTTTGTAGATTTAGGTTTTTAAATAGTTATAGGACTATTTATATTTTATATTTCTTTTTTTATGTCAGTTTTGGTAAGTTATCTAGTATTTGCCAGTTTTATCCAAATTTTCAAATTTACTGTCATAAAATTGTGCAGAACATTTTATCTTTCTAATACCTATAAAAGTGTGATGATTTCATTTTCGTTTTTCATATTTGTGCTTTCTTTTCTTGATTCATCTCACTAAGGGTTTATCAGTTTTTTAAGTCTTTTTAAAGAACTAGCTTTTGGTTTTGTAGACTTATGTATTAATGTTTGTTTTTCTGTTTTATTTGTGTTCAGTTGCTCTTCTGTTTTTTTTTTTTTCAAACCTTTTAGATGGATGTTTAGCCTTTTTTATTTGTAGTATATACATTTAACACTGTAAATTTCCCTCTAAGCTTTGCTTTATCTTACAAGGTTTTTTAATTCCATAAGTTTTGATATGTATTTTTTTCATAATTTTTTAATTATTATTTTCATAATTATTCTAAGCATACATTTTTCCAGTTTTTGTTATGATTCATTCTTTGGGCCATGAATTTTCCAGAGAATGGGTTAGAGTTGATTTCAGTTATGTTGGAGATGAGGGTAGATGGTTTAGGTGTACTTTTTGGTGGTGACAACTTTTATTTTTCATTATTAAGCAAAACTTGCAAATAGTTTGTGATTAGGATAACTACTACTACTATTATGACAGCAGCTACTAATGATTGAGTGTTATGTACCAGATCCTGTGCCTCCACAAAGCCTGTGGGACAGGCACTACTCTCCTTGATCTATAGTAGAGGACACTGCAGCTTGAGGACTTCCTGGAGAAGGGAGAACTAGTCAAAAGGCAGATCTGGGGTTTTAGCCCAGGCTTATTGGGTGGCAAGGCACCATACCAGCTCACTCTATTTCCCTGAGAAAATGTTTGTTACAAGTGTGTGGGGATTCTTTGAGGCCCTTGGTTGAAAGTGCTGCCTTTTAGCTTCTGCCAGGTACCTGGGGGCAAACCCAACTCAAACTAAATTCTCAACTCGGAAGTTGCTGTACCATGCAGGTAGTGTGAGTTTGGGTCTCATGGGGCCTGCCTTGTGGTTGTAAATGCCCAGTGAAACCTCCCTCCTCCACTCAGAGTCTAGGTGCAGGTAGACCCTTCCTTACCATATTCCTTTTCAGAGGTTTTTTTCCCCTCCCTCAGTTTCATCCTTTCACTTAGGGATATTCCTTAGTGGCTTTCTTGCAGTTATGTGGGTGCCTCAGATGTGACTTCTTGCATGGACTCGTGCATTGTCTCTGTGTAGCTGTTTAAAACCACAGCTCTGTGCCATTGGGTATTGGCAGATTCCCTTGTGACAGTCCAGTTGCCTGCTTCAGCATTTGTTTACTGTGAGTTCTTGCCTGAGAAAATAGATGCAGTTGGAAGAGAACTTTGGTAAGCTCCAACCATCTACCTGTATGTGTTCACTTCCTGACATCTGGGCCTATATGTCCCACCTTCCTTTGTGTTGCCGTGGGTGAACTGTCTGTGCTTTTCTTTTTTGAGAGAGCAAGCAAGCAGGGGAGCAGCGGGCAGGGCAAAGGGAGAGGGAGAGAGAGAATCTTAAGCAGGCTCTATGCCCAGCATGCAGCCTGACATGGGCCTCAATCTCATAGTGCTAAGTTCATGACCTGAACTGAAACCAGGAGTCAGATGCTCCACTGACTGAGCCAGCCAGGTGCCTCACTGTTTGTGCTTTTGTACAAGGCCATTTCTTTCACTTGTTTGCTAGCTCTCATTTGTTCTTGCTTACTCAGAGACATCACTATTGCAGTTGTCTCTTCTCTTCTCCATGAGTTTTTCCTTCCCCACTGGGTCATCACATCAGCCTATGTTATGGACTGAACATGGCCCTCCAACACCCACTCATATGTTGAAGCCCTAACCCCTGATGTGATGGTATTTGAATATGGAGCTTTGGGAATGTACTTACAGTTAGGTCACGTGTCATGAGCATGGCCCTCATGGTAGGAATAGCGAGTACTTTTATTGGGAGAGACAGTGGAGAGCTTGCTCTCTTTCTGCCACACGAAGACACAGCAAGAAGGTAGTCAGTCATCCGCAAGCCAGCAGCAGAGCTCTCACCAATCCGACCATGCTGGCAACCTCATCTCAGCCTCCAGGCCTCAGAACTGTGAGAAAACCCATTTGTTGGAGCCACCCAGACTATGGTGTTTGTTACGGCAGCCCAAGCTCACTAATGCAGCATAGCATGCCAAACAGGCTATCATCGTGCCTAATCCTATTCTCAAACAGCCACAATGAGAAAACCCTGTCTCGACCTCCTGTCAGGTCACATTTCCTTGTCCTCCTTAGGACACCTTCATAGAGTTGCTTATAGTGCTGTCGCCCAGTGTTTCTCCTCGTCTTCTGTTTTGCATACTCACTACTGCTCTTCTGAAAGTGTCATTAGCGAGTTCCTGTTACTGAATGCTGTGGTTAGTTCTTACTTACCCTAATGGCATGATTTAACCCAGTTGGTTACTTCCTCCCCCTTGAAAACTTTCTTCAGTTTACTTCCAGGACACAGATCACTCTTGATTTGCTTTTTAACTCTCTGGCTGCCCCTCATTAGTTTGCTGATATTACCCTTACTCCCCTACTTTTAAATTTTGGAGTTCCCCAGGGCTTCTTTCTTAGACCTCTCCTCTGACCATACTCACTCCTTTGGCCATGTCATCTTATCTCATGGCTTCAAGTGGATTCCGGTTTGTATCTTTTGCCTGTACCTCTCCTCTGAGCCCAGGCTGATTGTTTATACACACACACACACACACATGCACACGTACATAAAACTAATTTGTGTCCTCAAGTAAACATGTCTAAAATGGAACTCCTGGGGCGCCTGGGTGGCTCAGTGGATTAAGGCCTCTCCCTTCGGCTCAGGTCATGATCTCAGGGTCCTGGGATCGAGCCCCGCATCAGGCTCTCGGCTTAGCAGGGAGCCTCCTTCCCCTTCTTTCTCTGCCTGCCTCTCTGCCTACTTGTGATCTCTCTCTCTCTCTCTCTCTCTCTCTCTGTCAAATAAATAAGTAAGTAAGTAAATAAGTAAATAAATAAATAAAATCTTTTTTTTTAAAGATTTATTTATTTGAGAGAGAGAGAGAATGAGAGAGAGGGAGAAGTCAGATGGAGAAGCAGACTCCCCAGTGAGGAGGGAGCCCGATGCGGGACTCGATCCCGGGACTCCAGGACCATGACCTGAGCTGAAGTCAGTTGCCCAACAACTGAGCCACCCAGGTGCCCAATAAATAAAATCTTTAAAAAAAAATGCACTTCAGAACTCCAGTTATTCATACTTGGAAAGCATACAAGAATTTTCTTATAGTTTTATTCACATCGTGATAGACTCTCATATAATATTTATGTATATTTTATATATGCATATACATATAAAATTTGTCTTTCTCTATTTCATAGTGCGTTTTTGAAGAAAGACTAATTTGAAATCTTACTTGAAATTAACAAGCTTCACGTGTTTAGCAAATATTTTTTTGAACACCATACGCCCTGAGCTGTTCTCTGTGTTGGCAGTCTCATGGATAAAGAGGATAGGCAAGGTTGCTGTGTGCATGCAACTTAACTTGTAGTGAGGAAAGACAAAAAAAAATCATGTATTAATAAATACTATTCAGAAAATTAAGACAGGATGATGTAGTAGTGTGACTTTGTGTCTGCTAGAGTGGATGATCTGTAGGGGATGCTTTTCTAGGGAAGTAACTTTTAGAACTGAACAATTGGAAGGGGTCATCTGTATGAAGTTGAGAAGAAAGGGTATTTTTGGCCAGTGGGACACCAAATGTAAATGCTCTGGGATAGGAATTAACAGGTCTTGTTAAAATACAGCAGAATGCTGGAGTGTAGTGGCTAGATCAAAGTATGCATTTTGGTTAAGATATCAAATAGAGTAAGATAGAGGTTCCCTGGAGAGGTCAAGAGTTAAGGATTCCAAGTTTGAATTCATTAGGCAAAAGATGGTGTTTAAAGTTATGGAGCTGGGTGAAATTAGGGAGAAAATGTGTGTTGGGGAAGGGAATGGGTTTTAGGATGAAATCCCAGAATTCTCGAACATTAAGAAGTGGAGGAAAAAATGGGGAGAAGCTACTGAGGAGTGGCCACTAAGATAGATGGAAAACAGGAGAATATGACACTAGAGAAATCACAAGGAAAAAAAATTCAAGAAGGAGGCAGGCAACAGTTAATTATGTCAAATGTCCTATAACAGAAGACACTGTAGGTGTGTATAGAAAGGATGGGAAATGGACTAAAAGCACATCTTCTTAAATGGATATCTAGATTTTAAGCTCCTTGAAAGTGGTTCTGTTTGCCTGTTCCATAATGCTCAATATCTTTTCTTTGAATTTTTATTACAGTAGCTTTAGCAATGTACTATTGAGTATTTTTTCTGCAAGTATTAGTCATGTTTTCTTGCATTAAATTCTTTAGTTCTCCTAAGAGCTAAGTGTTCTGTAATTCAAATGGAAAGATAAGAATGCCTTACTGGTAAGGATACTTTGGAGGTTAATAAAATGGGTCACAGGTTTAAAAAGTTTATTTCCTCACATTTTTCAGAAGATACTACATCTAATTAAGATCTTGAAAAAGAAACAGAGAATAACTTTGTAATGTTGGCGTTCCCCCTAACCCCCACCACAATCTGTTCTGCTTCTGTTAATAAAACCTAGTTTGTCTGATTTGAAGCAGATGGTAAGTGTGTGAACTACCACTAGAAGGCATTTTCCACCGCCTCTGCTACCTATGACAGGATTTCAGTTCCGGTGTTGTGGCACTCATTCAGTTACTTTCAGGATTTTTAATATTTCAGTTCATTGAGCACTTTTGCTGGTAAGATCTATTTTTTATAAGTGTGGTAAATTAACTTTTCTTGGGCTTAGTAGTATTTTAGCTTTTGGCACACTTGGGTGGCACAATCACTTAAGCATCTGCCTTTGGCTCAGGTCATGATCTCAGGGTCCTGGGATCGAGTTCCACATCAGGTTCCGTGCTCAGTGGGGATACTGCTTCTCCCTCTCCCTCTGCCGCTCACTCAGCCTGTGCGTGCTCTCTCTCTCTCTCTCAAATAAATAAAATTAAAAAAATAGTATTTTAACTTTTTATCTGAGCTTTAAAGTCTTACTTATTCAAGAGCCTTTTTCCACCACAAAGTATACCTGATTATGTCTTCAACTCAAGAATTGTTCTTTTCAGTTTTGCTTGCTGTATTTAAATTGTTTGTTTATAAAGTTTATATCTGAACACTTTCTGTAACAGTTGATTATTTTGTAAAATTTGAAAATGATTTAAAATACTCTCTTCTTGGGGTGCCTAGGTGGCTCATTTGGTTAAGTGTCTGACTCTTGGTTTCAGCTCAGGTCATCATCTCAGGATCCTGAGATCAAGCCCTGCATCAGGCTCTGCACTCTATATGGAGTTTGCTTGAGTCCTTGAGATTCTTTCTTCCTTCCTCCCCCTCATCCTCTCTTCCTCTCCATTTGCATTGTCTCTCTCTCTAAAATAAGAAATAAAGTCTTTAAAAATATTCAAAATAAAATATTTTCTTCAGAAACTTTTTTTCTTAATAGGGGATTATGATTTTGAGTAAAAAACTTTTTTTTTTTTAGGGCTCAGTTAAGAATTTTTGAGGAGGGTGATTTTGGCAGGAAGGAAAGGAGAAACCTACAGAATGTTTCCAGAAGCCTTTCTTCCTCTTGAAAGCACTTCTATGTTCCTAGATTCAATGTTTTGGTTATTTAAGGATTGGCTTCTTAAACTTCTTCCTTCTTTAAAACGGAAATATCTTTACTTTTAAACATGATATGTATTTATTATAAAAAACATGCAGAGAAAATGAAAATCCGCTGCCAAATAGCCCAACTTTCAATAAAAAAGGTCACTGTTTTCTGTTCAGTATATATTCTTTCAGACTTTTTTTTTTTAAAGATTTTATTTATTTATTTGACAGAGAGAGACACAGTGAGAGAGGGTACACAAGCTGGAGGAAGGAGAGAGGGAGAAGCAGGCTTCCCATGGAGCAGGGAGCCCAATGCGGGGCTCGATCCCAGTACCCTGGGATCATGACCCGAGCCAAAGGCAGACGCTCAACGACTGAGCCACCCAGGCGCCCCTCTTTCAGACTTTTTGATGTCTTTGTAAACCACACACATACTCATGGACACATACTCAATGGACACATACTCAAATTAGGTCATATTCTTTAAATTGGTTTTTTTCACTTAATAGAGATTGCTGTGTCAGTACACATATATGTGTATTCTTTTTAAGGTGACATAATTTTTCATTATATGAATGAATGTACTATATTTTAATTTAATCAGTTAACTATTAATGAACACTAAGTGGTTCTAATTTTTCTGTTGCTATTAAAAATGAACATCCTTGGGGCGCCTGGGTGGCTCAGTTGGTTAAGCGACTGCCTTCGGCTCAGGTCATGATCCTGGAGTCCCGGGATCGAGTCCCATATCGGACTCCCGGCTCTGCGGGAAGTCTGCTTCTCTCTCTGACCTTCTCCCCTCTCATTCTCAGTCTCTGTCTCTAATAAATAAATAAATAAATCTTTAAAAAAAATGAACATCCTTGTACATAAATCTTGTCCTGTTGTTTCCTTTTCACAATTAATTTATTGAAATATAATTAAGTTAAAATTTATGTTTTAAGTGTATATCTTAATATACACCAAATATATTTTATATATATACTCAATACATTATATTAATATATCATATTAACTATATCAACATATTATATAACTATATTATAATTACTAATGCATTAATTTTATATAGTTGATTATATTTTATGTAATCATATAAAGTGAATTAGTATAATTATATTAATATAGCATGTTTTTATTAATTTTTATATTTTGGTTAATATATTTTATATAAATATACTTAATACACTATATTATAGTAAATTAATTATAATAAATATATTGATATACTTGATATATGCTTATTATATTTTATATAAAAATGTATATTTTAAGTTCAGTGAGTCTTGACAGATTTATAGACTTTCTCAAGATTGCTTTGACTCTTCAGAGTCTTTTGCAGTTCCATATAAATTTTAGGATCTTTTGTCCTAATTCATTAAAAAACAGTATTGGTATGTTGATAAGGATTGCATTGAATTTAGATTGCTTTGGCTTTGGGTTGTGTAGACATTTTAACAGTATTCTTCCAATCCATGAACATGGTGTATCTTTCCAGTTGTTTGTGACTTCTTTGATTTCTTTCATCAGGGTCTTAGAGTTTTCGGTGTGCAGTCTTTCACCTTTTTGGTTAATTTATTCCTAGGAATTTTATTCTTTTTGATGCAATTGTAAATGTGGTCATTTTCTTAGTTTCTCTTTCTGCTATTTTATTATTAGTGTATAGAAATGCAACAGATTTCTATATATTGATTTTGTATTCTCCAACTTTACTGTATTCATTTATTCTAATAGTTTTTTGGTGGAGTCTTTAGGGTTTTTATATGTAGTATATCATCTGCAAATAGTAACATTTTACTTGAAAATGCCTTTTCTTTCTTTTTCTTGTTTGATTGCCATGGTTAGGACTTCCAGTACTATGCTGAATAATAATGGTGAGAGTGAGCATTTTTGTTTTGTTTCTGATCTTAGGGGAAAGCTTTCAGCTTTTTACCATTGAGTATGATGTTAACTGTAGGTTTGTCATATATGGCTTTTATAATGTTGAGGTACGTTCCCTCTATACCACTTTGTTTAGAGTTTTTATCAGGAATGGATATTTGTCACATGCTTTCTCTGCATCTATTGAGATGATCTTAGGAATTTTATCCTTCATTTTGTTAATAAAATGTATCATGTTGATTAATTTGCATAAATCGAACGATCCTTGTATCCCTAGAATAAATCCTGCTTGATTTTGGTGAATGATCCTTTTAATTTGCTTTCAGTTGGTTTGCTAAGATTTTGTTGAGGATTTTTGCATCTATATTCATCAGGGTTATTGCTTCCCCTGGAGTTGTATAGTTTTATTTTTATAATTTTCTTTGTGAGTGTGTATGTGTGTCTTTGTTTGGGTTTTGGTATCGGGGTAGTGCTGGCCTCAGTGAATGAATTTGAAAGGATTTCTCTCTCTCCTATTTTTTGGAATATTTGGAGAAGTATTAAATATTTGGTGGAATTCACCTGTGAAGCTATCTGGTACTGGACTTTTGTTTTTTGAGAGTTTTTTGATTACCAGTTCAACTTCATTACTAGTAATTGATCTGCTCAGATTTTTTCATTTCTTCATGATTCAGTCTTAGGAGGTTGATGTTTCTAGGAGTTTATCCATTTTTTTCTAGGTTATTTAATTTGTTGGGATGTAGTTTTCTTTGTGGTAAACTGTAATTTTTCTGTGTTTTGTGGTGTTGGTTGTAATTTCTCTTTCATTTCTGATTTTAAGTCATTTGGTTTTTTTTCTGGATTAGTCTGGCTAAAGGCTTAAAAAGTTTATCTTTTCAAAGAACCAGATCTTAGTCTCAATTGATCTTTTTTTATTTTTATTATTTTATTATTTATTTATTTATTTTTTTTACGTGTGCTGGATGTTGGGGGCTGCACCAGCCTGATTATTTGGAGTCAGGCAGGATATCTATCTGTGTGCCTGTATGTTTCTTTTCTGGGGGCGTCTGCTCTGGGGAGGGGGTAGCTGAGTGGATTTACGTGAGAAGAAAGCATCTGTATTTGAAGGTGACCACTTGTACAGGTTATGGGACGTTTGTCCCGCATATGGTCACGTGCCGAAGACAGAGGGAGATCCAGGGGTTCCGCAGCCCTCCCCAGGGTCTTCTGAGCTCCTGACTCGGCCTGTGCCAGGCCATTTGGGGAGCACCCGTGCTTTATGGTGCGCGGGTGAAAAATGGAAATGCTAATAAGGAGTCGTTAAGTTGTCTTGCAAAAATGTTAAATGATAAATTGGGTAATGTTATTGTTGAAATGAAATATGTAAAATAAATGAGTTATTTATTTCTAATAAATATTTTGTTTACGATATATTTGTAGGGGTGTTAATTATTTTCCCCCTCAATCGGGGCAACGTATAAATTCTAATAAAGTGCTGGCCGTGGTGAAGGCAGTGGTGATGGTGGCGGCTCCGCGGGGCCGGGCAGCGGGGGGACCCGGCCGTGATGGAGGCTCCAGGCACATGGGATTGCTCTCTCACTGCTGTTGTGTGGTCCGGTGGTCTGTGGTCTCTCCTGGGGTGGCGGGGGTGGGGTGGGGGAAGAAAAGACAAAAGGGAAGAGGGAGGGAGGGAGGAGAGAAGGAAGGAGAGAGGGAGGAAAGGAGGGAGGAGAGAGTCCAGGAGGACAATGAATAATAAGCTAGGGTCTCCGGGATGAGATGAGGAAATTTCCCTCGGCCAGGTCTTGCTCCTTAGCTAGCTGCCCAGGCCTGGGGCACGCACGTCACTGCTGGAACCAGCTTTTGTGGGGGTAGTGGGGGAATTCTATGGCGTTGCTCCGAGGAGCCCTTGCTGGTCATCTCTGGCTCTGAGGGCAGACGCCAGGCCGACCCGGGGCTCTGTTTCCCAGACTCCTTGGCTGCCATCAGGGCCCCACCGTTGGCCCCAGTGCACACTGGGGTAGGCTCTCAGGTCAATTGATCTTTTCCATTCTTTTTTAGTTTCTATTTCATTTGTTTATGCTCTGATCTTGATTAGTTCTTTTGTTCTACTCATTTTGGGCTTTGTTCTTTTTCTAGTTTCCTTAGTTGTAAGGTTAAGAGGTTTTGATTGTTTCCTGAGGTACATTTATATCTCTTAGACTTTCCTTTTAGAACTGCTTTTGCTGCATCCTGCAGATTTTGAACCATTGTATTTCATTTTTATTTGTCTCTTTGTGTTTTTTTAATTTACTCTTTGATTTCTCATTGATCCATTACTTGTTTAGTGGCCTGTTGTTTTGCTTTCATGTGTTTTTTTCTAACCTCCCTCCGCCCAGGATTTTTTTTTTTGTTTTTGTAATTGATTTCTAATTCCCTACTCTTGTGGTCAGAAAAGATGCTTGATATATTTCAGTCGTCTCAGATTTATTTGAAAACTTGTTTTGTGGCCTAACATAATCTATCCTAGAAAATGTTCCATGTGTACTTGAAAAGAATGTGTATTTTGCTGTTTTGGGGTGGAATGTTCTGTATATATCTCTTAAGTCCATCTGGTCAATGCATTGTTCAAAGCCACTGTTTCCTTATTGATTTTCTTTCTGGATGACCTATCTATTAATGCAAGTGGGGTATTTAAGTCCTCTACTATTACTGTGTTACTGTCAATTCCTCCATTTTTGTCTGTTAATATTTGCCCTATATATATAGTGCTTCTATATTGGGTGCATAGATGTTTACAATTGTAGTATCCTCTTGTTGGACTGAAACATTTATTAGTATGTAATGCTCTTTTTTGTCTTGTTGTGCTTTTTGTTTTTAGTTTTTTAGTTTTTTTGAAAGAGAGCATGTGTGTGTGGAGGGGGGGCAGTGAGAGAGGGACAGAGAGAATCCACACCCAGCATGGAGCCTGACATGGGGCTAGATCTCAAGACCCTGAGATCATGACCTGAGCTGAAACCAAGAATTAGATGCTTAATTGATTGAGCCACCCAGGTGCCACTATAATTTTCTTTCTTCTAATTATAGCCTTTTCTTTCCACTTAAAGAATTCCCTCACTATTTCTTGTGAGGCTGTTTCAGTGGTGATGAACTCTTTTTTAACTTTTATTCGTCTGGAAAGATTTTTATCTCTCCTTTAATTCTGAATAACCCTGCCTGATAGAGTATCTTGGTTGTAGGTTTTTTCCTTTCAGCACTCTGAATATATCATGCCACTTTCTTCTGGCCTGCGCAAGTTTATGCTAAATAAGCAGCTGATAAGCTTATGGGATTTCTCTTGTATGCAACTGTTTTTCTTTGCTGCTTTTATGATTTTCTCTTTATCTTTAATTTTTGCCATTTTAATTCTTATGTATCTCGGTGTAGACCTCTTTGGGTTCATCTTGTTTGGGACTTTTTTTGCTTCCTGGGTCTGGATATCTGTTTTCCTTCCCCAGGTCAGGGAGGTTTTCAACTATTATTTCTTCAAAGTCATTTCTTTCTAGTCAGGTCTCTGCCCTTCCTACATGTCCTGTTGTGACCTTCTCTATGATTAGCTGTGGAAGAGCTGTTCTGGAGTCTTCAAGTTGTCTTTAGAGTTGCTGTACATGTATGTAGTTGTTGCTTTGGCATGTCTGTCAGAGGAGGTAAGGGCAGGACACTATCTTTTCTTTTTTCTTTTTTTTTTTTTTTAAAGATTTTTTAATTTATTTATTATAAACAGAGACTGAGAATGAGAGGGGAGAAGGTCAGAAGGAGAAGCAGACTTCCCGCAGAGCCGGGAGCCCGATATGGGACTCGATCCTGGGACTCCAGGATCATGACCTGAGCCAAATGCAGTCGCTCAACCAACTGAGCCACCCAGGCGCCCAGGACACTATCTTTTCTACCTTCCCTAGCTTTCTAGTAAGTTTTGAAATTGGGTAGTGTAAGTCCTCTAACTTTGTTTTTTCTTTAAAAATATTTTTGGTGGGGGTGTCTGGGTGGCTCAGCTGGTTGAGTGACTCATGATTTTTGGCTCAGGTCATGATCTCAGAGCTGTGAGATCAAGTCCCATGTTGGGCTCCCTGCTCAGCATGCAGTCTTCTTATCTCTCCCTCTACTCCTCCTCTTGCTCACTCATGATCTCTCTGTCAAATAAATAAATAAAATCTTAAAATACATATTTTTGGTGGTATTGTTTCTTTGATGTCATACAAATTTTAGAATAAGGCTGTCAATTTCTACCAAAAAGCTTGCTGTGATTTTTGACTGTGTTCACATTAAATCTTTATAGATCAGTTTGGGAAGAATTGAATCCATAACATTTGTATTTCACATCCCTGAAGGTGGTATGTTTCTCTTTTTATTTAGGTTTTCTTTCTCTTAGTGGTGTTTTGTAGTTTTCAGCATACATGTTTTATTCCTAATTTGTTAGCTTCCTAATGTAAAAGATATTTAAACAAATTACATT
>CM052797.1:34743132-34773797 GCA_028533885.1 Nasua narica | reverse complement strand
TTTTTTTTTTTTTAAAGATTTTATTTATTCATTTAACAGAGAGAGAACACAAGCAGGCAGAGAGGCAGGCAGAGGCAGAGAGAGGAGCAGGCTCCCTGCGGAGCAAGGAGCCCGATGCGGGACTCGATCCCAAGATGCTGGGATCATGACCTGAGCCAAAGGCAGTTGCTTAACCAACTGAGCCACCCAGGCGTCCCTCTGTTAACTATTTCTAATTCACTTGGGTGTGGTTTTAGTTTTAAGCAGTAACAGATGAAAATGGGACTGCTCCATTTGAGTGAGGGATTGCTGGTGGGATGGGAGAAAGGGGCTTGAATTGCCATGTGTTAATGGAGGAGCTCTGCTTTATTCTTTATGAATGCTCAGGGGGCTCTGAGGTGCCTCTGTGAATTTTATGATATGTGGCCTGAAACCACTGCTGTATTATGCAGTAAATTTGGTTAGGTGAAAATAATGCTAAGTTGAAGAAGGTACTTGGAGGAAAGCAACTAGTACATTGTTAAGTGGTTGTCTCAGACTACGCACTCAAAGATTTGCTGTATAATTCAAGTATACAAATAAATGAGACCTTAGTGGAAACATACATTGTGCAATATAAATAGAAAATGAGTACCAAGATGGTAGAAAACAGAAATGTTTGTCCAGTCTAGATGATAATATTTGGACCTACATGCACTTCCAGGAATACATAATTTCATTGTTTCTTAGAGCGAGATTTTTGCATGAATGATAATTGTGTTATTTCCCTCAAGACTCTATTCAGTATTGAAGATAAAGCACTATAAAGTAGATGCTTTCTGTTAAATAAGATAAAATTATTTTGGCCTTTATTTTTTTTAAAGATTTATTTATTTGTTAGAGAGAGCACAAGCAGGGGGAGCAGCAGGCAGAGGGAGAAGAAGGCTCCCTGTTGAGCAAGGAGCCGGATGTGGGACTCAATCCCAGGACTCTGGGATCCTGACCTGAGCCAAAGGCAGACACCTAACCAACTGAGCCACCCAGGTGTCCCTATTTTTGCCTTTAACCAAATTGTTAGAACTAAGTAAAACAATGAAGTCAGTGCCTATTGTTAAACTTGTATTTTATTTAAGTGGGCATAGAAGTGATTCCTGACAACTACCTAAGTGCATTCACTTCATTTAGTGTGGAGATCAGAAAACTATGGTTTTTATGTTCTTAAAGGGTTGTAAGGAAAAAAACACAAACAAACAAGGAGAATCTGTGGCAGGGACCTTGCGGTCCACAGAGCCTTCCATACTGTCTGGCCTTTCACAGGGAAAGTTTGCTAATTCCTGACATAATGTCTAAGAAGCAGTTCATATTTAAAAAGGACTGGTTTCACCCTTACAGATGTCTTTGAAAAAGGAGAAATGTTAACAGTGATTAATAACATGGCCTCTTTCTTATTTTATCCAAGCGCATCTGGTTTCAGAATCTTCTCTACAGTGACCCCTACATGTTTGTTTATTTATTTATTTAGTTGGTTTTTTTTTTTTTAAAGATTTTATATTTATTAGAGAGAGACCCCTACATGTTTAAATGGGGGGGGGAATTGGCTTCAGTCTCTATTTGAAAACCACCATTATGTAGAGGAGATTGGTAAGGAGAAAACTGTCCATTTATTTTCCAAGAGTAATATTCTTTAGGGTAATAAACATTACACTTGAGTTTGTGCTATATAAAGCTCACATGTTAGTTTTTACAGGTAGCTTAATTTTTAAAAGTTCTCTAAGTCACTAAATCACTTACATTTTGAATTGTGTTATGTTCAGATTAATTTTATATTGACCTATGTATTTTTGCAGGATGATTGTCTTTTGAAAGTATGGTATCCTATGACTGGCTGGAAATCCTCAATTATACCTCAGGATCATCATGAAGTGAAAAGAAGACAGGCGTCTACTCAATTTTCCTTCGTTTATTTGGCACATCCCCGCGCTGTGGCAGGTTTCTCATGGCGTAGAACTAGCAAGTATATGCCCAGGTTAGACAAATGTGTCCCATAACTTTGGTGTGCTTACTTATGTATTTGTAAAAATAATATATATTTCTAAAAAGCAAAGGTCTTTTTAGTGCGTTGACTTGGAAATGAAGAGCATAGGCTCTGGGTGTTAACTGCTGAATTCAAATCCTGCTGTTGTTACTAGCTTTGTGAGCTTTTGGCTACATTTCTTAAGCTCTCTGTGCCTCAGTTTTCTTCTCTTAGGTAATAGTACCTACCTCGGAGGGTTGTAGTGCGACAATGCTAGTGCACGTAAATATTTACTGCGGGCCTTTGCACATAGTACGGGCTTAGGCTGTGTTAGCTGATACTCTTAGTAGAAGCAGCAGTAGTAAAAGATTCCAGGAAGGAAACGTTTGCAAGTTTGAAAGCACACGCTGAAGGAAAATAAAACATAATAATAAACTTTCAATAATATATGAGTTGGGAAAGCATATCATTCACAGTGAATAAAGTGGCCAGGTTTTTCTTAACTTAGGGCCATCAACAGAACCTTTTCAAAGAATTTATCGTTCTAAGTTTTTCCTCAATGTTCAACATCTCTTAAAAGTGTTAAACTACAGAACAGCTCATACAAATGATTCCTACATCACATATATTTAGTTATAAAAAAGCTTGCTTAGAAATCTGTATTTATTTTTGAGACAAGGTTATTTCATGTGTGAACTGCTCACCCTGATAGGAAATCCAACACTCATTACAGAGGTGCTCAGTAAATGGGAAATTCATTCATTTTTGGAATCTGAATTAAAAGTTTATTCTGCTTAAATTATTTGCGTCTGTTGAAAACATTTGCAGAATACTTTTGACCAAGTTGGATTCCACGTTTTGTTTTTTTTTAAGGAAGCATGATTTTTTTTGTTCTTTTATAGTGAACAGTTAATTCACTTCAGCTGCTTGATGCTGTAACATTTTTGCTTATTTTAACTTAATGGAAATTGACTTATAGTTTGAAATTATATTCTCCTTGCAGTTTTATCTTGAAGATGCTCATTTGTTTACCTGTTTATAATCTTTTGATTATAAGAAGAACTATAAGATTATAAGAAAGATTATAAGGATACAGGATGACACAAGTAGTCCTCTAAGCCATGCAGTTTAATTAAATTTAATGAACTTTTCTTATGGTCATTCTGTAATTTGCAATGATTACGTTTTCTTTTGCTCTTTCTTTAGTTTAGAAGATACCAATATTGCCACAGAGCCTGGTTTTCAAGCAGCACATGTGTAATCGGGCATAAATTTCTGTCTCCTTTGTCAAGACCATTTCCTGGTTTTTATTGTGTTCATGTTCACAGTGATTACTGTATATGATTTCAAGCTCTTTGATTGACCTCTCTTTCTCCACACACTGTAATATCTAAGCAGTTGGAAGCATATCATATTAACATTTAACTGAGCCATTCAAGGCATGATTTTAGTGAATCCAAGTATCAGAGACAGCTAGGTTGTTTCTGTTTTATGGTAACTGGTTGCAGCCCTTTATTCAGCCTGCCCCCTTGCGAGTATGAGCAGGTAGTCAGTGGGGTTTGGTGAGAGTGTGAAGTAGCCTGTATAAATCTCTTAGCATTCCTGGAAAAATAACTACTCTTGGCCATACTGTTAATTGTGCACTAATGCTATTTTTATACATGAAGAACCAAATATTAATAAACTTTAATCAGTGGCACTGATATTCGTAGTAACTTCTGTCTACTTCTCTTTGTCCTTAGAGGTTCTGTCTGTAATGTGTTATTAACTTCATGCCATGATGGCGTCTGCCGACTCTGGGCGGAAACCGTATTACCAGAAGATTGTCTTTTGGGTGAGCAGATCTGTGAGACTACCACTTCTAGTGTTGCCAGCAACCTCACTCAGGCTGGAAGACACAAAGACAGAATACAGCATGCTCTTGAGGTACTGTATTATTTAAAATGGTAAATAAATTTTGAAGATGTGTGAGTTTGGAGGGAATTTATAAGCTATGATGCAGATACTTGGTACATGTAACGATGAAATTAATAGCAAGTAATTTGTTTTGTGCTTGTAAGACGACTCATTTTATGCCCCTTAGAAGCCAAATACAATAGTAATGATCTCAGACATGTGGTCTAGATAAGCAGTATAATTTTAATTTTTTCATTTTGCTCTTAAATATGAAAATCTTAGAAATAAGCTTTGATTAGTACAACACATAAAGGACTCTGAAACTAGTTGTAATTAAAAATGTTTTGGTCTTGTTTCATGAGGATTAAATCTTGTGTGTTCTAATTAAAAATGACTATTTTGATTCTTAAGACTCAGACACAAGTCAACTTTTATGTAATTGCTTTATAATTTCCATAGTTTAATATTTCAAAAGCAAACTAATTTTTCCAATTTTTAAATGAAATATATATGTAATAAATGTGCTTTCTATGAAATTAGATAATGTCCATTATTGTGTGTAGACATAATCTAATTGTGTCCATAATGGGAATAAGATGAGATAAATACATTTTTGAAAATTACCAGAAGTTTATTAAAGCAAACCTGGATTGCTAATTTTCTTAATTTTTCATGTGACTTCTTACTATACAGAGTATGTGCTTATTCTAACATTAGATTAGAAAAAAATATGAAGTTTATAATCCAACTATTCTAGTTATGTGTATATGTGTATTTTTCTTTTTTTTACAAGATTGAGATCATATTATACAGTAATGTTTTATAACTTGCTTTTTATACTTAATGTGTTATAAACATCTCTCTACATTACTAATTATGTTTTTACATTATACTTTTACATTAACAGTTTTATGGATGCATAGCCAAAATGTTTTGCTGTTTCAGCAAGCAGAAATATTTTTTGGGTTTCGTGGGCTCAAGATGTGCTCCTTAAAAGTTTTATATAAAGTAGGCTTACTCTGATACTATCTGTGATTGTTTATACATTTTCCCCCCCAAAATTTAAAGTATAAATGAAATTAAAAACAAAGGTCAGAACAGTTAAAATTATATTTTGTTGTAATATTTGTTGAAATTTAGTGAGACAAAGTACTTAATTTACTAAATGTTTACAGTCATTTTTATCTACTTATGTGACGAGCTTTTGGAGACTAAGTGCTTTGAGACATCTTTGCTCCGTGGTGCCTGTCATATTGCTTTTCAGGTGTTAAATTGAATTACTAATCACTAATTTATTACATAAAATAAAAGCAGAAGTTGTAAGTGAACATATATAAGCAGTGATTTGACAATTTTTTGTACCTTTTAGTAATGTTGTTAATAATGTTAACATTGTTTTTAATAGAAAAAGCCTAATTGATTTATAAGCTGCCTTGCTTTTTGACATCCTTTTGTCTGAAACTTCTAACTTTAAGGTCTATATAATTCTGTATGTACTTATACATTTTGTTCTTAGGAGAAAATAATCAGCCAGTATTAACACCAGCCTTGTCAATATAATTTAAAGTAATGATAAATATCAAAGATCAAATGAAGATAATTTTATAGACATTGTGGTGCAGAGAATCTCTAATATATCCATCTTAACCCTATTATCAAAGAAATAAGCAACTCTGTAGCAGGGAGACCAGAGGTAGAGGACATGCTGCCATAGAACTGATACTGTTTTCCATATGAAAGGGGGGTGGAGGCTGTGGAAATTGAAAGGAAAGACCAGATGTATTACTTTAATGCAGAAAGAACTTGGAGGATGGCACATTTTGTTTAGCTGTGAGGAACGAAGAAATAGAATGGGAGATTATTGTAAAGCATGGTATTGAGGGTGGGTTAAGTAACAGAATAAGGAAGTGCTGTGAGTTGGGGTTATGTCGTGGAGATATTTTCTTTTTAAAATAGTTCAGATCATTGGGTATGCTAGTGGAGAATTTTTATCCTATAGGCATATCTCAATTTAAACAAATCCCATAGGTCGGCACTTTCATGGTTCTTCTCACCTACGTAGATTCCCCTTATTCTGTATTTTTGTACTCTATTTTTCTTCTTTATAATAGAGATAATATATTATTTAGCTGTAACTGTTTAGTTATAAGTGAGAATTTTGGGGAGAAATACTCCTCAACCTGGTAGAAAGATTCAGGCATTTTTTTTTTTTTTTTACTGTTATGACTAGTAAATTTCATCTCAGTGGTGGGCTATCCTGAAAAACCTAGACTTTGGACTCCTAATCCTAATAGAAGTGTCTATAGATAATGAAGAATTTTTGAGCAACTACTTCTGCCTTGAACTAGAAAATTTGCAGAAACTATGGAGAATATAATCAGAATTGTTCAGTTGAAGTTAAAGTAGTTCTTTTTAAAATGTTCAGATTTTGCAGAGAGGAAAATTATAAAATCCCTAATAATCAAAGGTACTTGGATCAGCATTTATTAGACTTTCCAGAGTTGGATTTAACAATTATTTTCCGATTTTAGACGATACACCATTTGAAAAATTTAAGAAAAGGACAGAGGAGGTCTTCTGTTCTTGTAACTCACACTGAATTAATGCCTGACCAGACGGCAACGCATGAAGTTCAGAGACACATTTCCCACCATGCAAATGCACTGTGTCATTTCCACATTGCAGCAAGCATCAATCCTGCCACAGGTAAGGGATAGTAAAGTTTTAGTTCCTATAAATACTTCAAAATAAGATAAATAAATAGAAAAGTGGGACTACTAATAGAACCTGTTTTTCATTTTATGTTAATATTCCATGTTGCCTTTAAAATACTTCTTAATTCAAATGGGAATATCATATAAAGTACCATTTCTTAAATTGAGACTACATGATTCTCAGGAAAGAACTGGAAATAAGTATTTCTGAGCACCTCTGTCTAGTATATAGCAAGGTTCTAAGTAAATTAGAGCGTTAGTTGAACATGGGAACACAAGTGGTGGCAGCCTAGTTACATTGATTTCCCTCTCTTATATTTTCATATTAATGTTTCTTCTCAACTTTTCTTAATAACCATCTAAATAAATTTTTTCATAGTTTTCCTTGTATTTCAGCATATCTTATTTTCTAATCCCACAGACTTTTCTTTTTTTGTTTTTGTAAAAGATCTACTTATTTGAGAGAGAGAAGGGGCAGAGGGAGCGAATCTCAAGCAGACACCCCATGGAGCAGGGAGCCCAACCTGGGGCTCAGTCTCACAACTCATGAAATCATAACCTGGGCTGTTGGAGGCTTAACCGACTTAAGCCACTCAGGCGCCCCCTCAAATAGACTTTCGTATCCTACACTTAGGGAAGAGATATTTTTTCTTCTAACAATGTTATTTTCTTTTTTGCTCTTTTCCTCCTGTGAGATTATAAAGAAGTATTTTGAGGCAAGTTGTGTTGGCAAAAGCATATTTGAAAGCTTGTATTTAATGACATTGTTTTCTTTGTACGTGAAATGGCACATAATTTCATATTACATTGCTGGTAGAACTATATTTGATAAAGTTACCATCATATTTATTGAAATGTTTGTTTATATAGAGGTGATATTCACTAAATACAATTCCAGACAGGTGATCTTCCCCCCATCGTCACAGTGGCTCCAGATATGTGTTGTCCAGTATGGGAGCCACTAGCTACATGTAGCTCTTTGAGCACATGAAATGGGGCTAGCCCATATTGACTCACGCTGTAAGATACATACTGGATTTCTAAGACTTAGTACAGTTAAAGAATGTAAGCTCTCTAACCGTTTTATTTAATATTGATTATACGTTGAAATGATGATATCTTACATATATTAGGTAAAATATTAAAATTAGGTTCACTTTTTTTTTTTAACCTTTTATAATACAGCTACTAAAATAAAAATTACTTATGTGCCTTGCATTCGTGATTTGCATTATTTCTATTGGACAGTGTTTTGCTAGCTGGTTAAATGTTATTTTGCTTCTTGTTCTCACATACTAATTGTATTCTAAGATTATCTCTGTAATATTAACTTGTTTTCACAATGTTAGTGGTTTCAGTTTTTATAAATTTTTAACCTCTTTAAAAGAACCTTATCAAGTTATTGACTATTATAAAGATACAACTTCAAATAGAATGTAATTAATGATAGTATGCAGTAAATTGAACACATATTAGAAAGGTTGGCTTTGTAACTGTATACACTATGCTAATCAAATGGAATAGGATCACAGGATTGTCCCCTGTGGATAGGTTTCTGTCACATATTTGAGTCCAAGTACTAGATACGTTCTTGTAGCCATTCAGCCTTGTCTTTCAGCATCTTTATTAAATAACCTTCACCTTAGGTACTGTATGTAAATAAATAGTTTGACCAAATTGATTGCTAAATGCAAATATTTTATATTTAGGACTCTTCCTCTTCTTCAGCTTTTTTTTCAGGAAGCTTTTTGAGTCTACATTAAAGCTGAAAGCATAGTTCAACGAATACCCACATAAACCTTTATCCAAATTCACCGGTTGTTAATATCTTGTCCTGCTTGCTTTTATTTTCCCCTTCTGCCCATGTGTGTATGTCTTTGCTTCCTCTTCCTTATTTTTGTTTGAGCCATTTGAAAGTAAAGTTGTCACCGATGTTATCCTTCATCTCCTAAATATTTTATAACATTACCTAAATATTTCAAGTGTGTCTAATAAAAAAGGGGATTTCCTCCATTATCACAATACTGTTATTGTATGTAAGAAGCATGGATAAGATTTTATTTAATATATAGTTGATATTAAAAATATGACTCTTTTATGCATTTGATTGTTACTTCTTTTAAACTCTACTATTCCTCTCAGTTGTCAAAAAAAGTCTCTCAAAGAACTTCTCTCTCAGTTATCTTTTAGATCATCTTGCTGTCTGAATATTTGTTCATGATAAGGTTTAGGTGAAACATTTTTAGCAAGAATAGGGGAGGTATTGTTTTATAGTATTCCTAATTACAAATTCTATTTTATATAATTTTTTCATTTTTGTCATAAAACCAGACTGCCACCCAGGAATTAGAAAAAAAGAACAACTTGGAACTTTATTTAACATTGATATATATGAACAGAACACTGCCAGAATATCCTGTGCATTTTATCTTTAGACTTTCATATCTTTTTGCAGAGGACAGTGATTTTTTTGTTTTGTTTTTGTAAAATTTTGCTTTCTGTTGAATGGATTATTTGTAATATGAATTGGGATTAAGGAGGTTAATTTTTTTAGCTTTACTGTTTTACATGAACTAATCTATGTTGTGAATTTCAGTTACCCCAACTGGAGGAAGCCTGCTAATATACTTTAAAAGTTTGCTTATCTTCCCATGTTCTTTTTTGGCATTATTTTCTCCCAGCTTTTTAGTTTCAAACATTTAGAAAGGTTGGAACAATACTACAGTGAACACTTATGTCTTCTACTTTGAACAACTGCTAACATTTTGCCACAGTTACTCTCTCTGTATATACCTGTGTGTCTGTTGGGAGTGGGGCATGTGTGTGTGAATGAAATTCTTTCTTAATCTTTTGAGGTAAGTTACATATAGCATGGCACATCAGGCTTACATACTTCAGACAGTAGCTCCTAAGAAAAGGAAATTCTCTCACATGATCACAATATCAGTATTATACCTAAGAAAATTAGAAGTAATTCCATTATCTCTAATAGCCAGTTCATATTTAAACTTAAATTTCTCCAATTATCTAAGATGTTTTTTACAGCTGCTTTTCTGTTTTATTTTTCTGTTCCTCCACCCCTAAACCAGGATTTAAAAAGGTTCATGCATTTGGTATATTTGGTTTTTAAATTAGTAATTTAATTCCATTAGTAATTTAAGTCTGTGCCAATAACTCTTGATATTTACTTTTACCATTAAATTCAGTTAAAGTTTGTACAAATCCTGCTAGAGTTATGTTGACCTTTTTTGTGTAAGTATAGAGTTATAGTAAGTATAAGAGTTTATAAAGACTTTATAAAGACTAACTTGTAAGTTAAAAGTGCTTTATAAGCACTGGGTAATCTTTTTAAAGAAGTGAAAAATTCATATTGAAATCTTACCTTTTTTTCCCCACAGATATTCCAAATGTCTTGGTTGGCACTGTATTTAACATTGATGATGGAAATGGGGGCTTTGTGGTTCATTGGTTAAACAACAAAGAGTTTCATTTTACATCATCTACTGAAATATTTATGCAGCAATTACGAAAACTTTCTGAGAAGCAGATAGATCATGAAAGTGATGAAGGAGATAGAGAAGATGAGGAACGTTCACAGGAGGAAAAAGAGAGGGGTTTACATATGAAACTAGACCATGGTTAGTATTCCATGTTCAGATTTTTTTTTTTGGCAAGTCAGCAGCTTTTTGTGATACCACTTTTAGTTTATAATCCTTTCTTCCTGCTCTTCTACTTTTTCACTTTTCAGTCATTTACTGACCATCTGCTATGGACCATCTGCCATCTAGGTCTATATGCTTTGTTACATTTATTGCTTTGAGTAATGTACTACTTTGGAAGCCTTGTCCTTTTGTGGGGAACACGTTTTGCTAATGATCATGATAATGTGAATGAAATTCTGATTTCTTTTAAAGTAAGAAATAATAGTAATTTTCAGTTCAGACCAGAAAATGATTTTATTTTTTCTCCTTCTACCCCTCCCCCTTACCATAAATTAGAAAAGGGATTTATAGTTTCTTAAGATGGGATGCTATTAATAGTCCAGTATGTAAATGCATTTTTATGATATTATTAGTATGTATTGATAAATTAGTGTGTACTGATAAATTTATTTTCTGATTCAGAATTATCCCTGGATAGAGAATCTGAGGCAGGTACAGGATCATCGGAACACGAAGATGGAGAAAGAGAGGGAAGTCCCAGAACCTTTTCAAGACCTAGTGTACCAATGCCACTGCCCACAGTCCTGCTTGATCGGAAGATCGAAATGCTGCTAACTGAGTGGAATAAGAATCCTGACATGCTTTTTACTATACACCCTGTAGATGGTACCTTTCTAGTGTGGCATGTAAAGTATTTGGATGAATATAATCCTGGAATATTTAGACAAGTCCAGGTATATTTTACTGATGAAGCAACTACTACTTCTTAAAAAAAAAAAAAGATGCTATTCAGATTTACCATGTTCTCAGAAATACTCAAAAGATTTTGTTTTTGAGAATTCTTGCAACTGAGAAGAGAATACTTACTCTTGTTACCAAAAGGGGATCTATGACCACAAATTTTGTAGATCTGGTTAATTCAAAGTAAAATGAATTTGGATTTGAAATGTGGTACTGAATATTTGAATATATGTGCATTGGCTTTTTTTCCTGGGAATTCACAATATTTTGAATAAACTTAAGAAAACTACACTAATAATGTGACCCAGGTATGTCCCCTCTGGTTTTATTAACTAAATCTAGCTACCTTTATCTGTTATCTTTCTGGATTTTATTTTTATTTAGATTTGTGGTGTGGTCATTTAGCTGTACAAGTAAGGCACTTGAAACTTTTCTTTTTTCAGGCTTCTCTTGGGCCATAAATAGAGAAACGATATTACATAAATAGAGGAAAGGAATTAGACCAGAAAGAAATTGAAAACGATAGTTTTTTTAGGAAACAGATTTGACATTTTGAAAATGGAATTGTTTTTGGAAGACTTTTTGAGAGCAGGAAAACTATTTACGCTGAATTCGTATCATGTTTTTCAGGTTTCTTTTTCTTCTCGGATTCCTGTTGCATTTCCATCTGGTGATGCGAGTTCTCTTAGTAAAAATATCATGATGTATGCCTGCATAAATGCTACGAAAGAGTCTTCTCACACTCTGTTACACCAAGAGATGATGGCTGTAGGCAGTCCTCACGGATCACAGTCGTACTCCAGATCACACACTACAAATATGAACATTTTAGCTCCTACAGTAATGATGGTCTCCAAACACATAGATGGTTCTTTAAATCAGTGGGCAGTCACTTTTGCAGATAAGTCTGCCTTTACCACGGTTCTGACTGTATCTCACAAATTTAGATACTGTGGTCATCGATTTCACCTCAATGACCTGGCATGTCATTCAGTTTTGCCATTGTTACTGACATCCTCTCATCATAATGCTCTGTTGACTCCTGAATTAGACTGTCAGTGGGACTCAGACAATAAAGTAAGTAGATTGATGGATCCTATAAGACATATAAAAGGTTCCTCAAAACAACCTCTTAGAAATGCAGCGACACGTACATTTCATGACCCGAATGCAATATATAGTGAACTTATTCTATGGCGTGTAGACCCGATAGGACCTTTGTCCTACACTGGAGGAGTTTCAGAATTGGCTCGAATTAACTCTTTACATACATCAGCCTTCTCTAATGTTGCTTGGCTTCCGACTCTTATTCCCAGCTATTGTCTTGGTAAGTGTTCATTTTAATTCTGAAATTAATAAAAGCTTTTAAACTTTTTTTAATACACAAAATGGTTTATATTTCTCATTTTAAGGATGATTTTTAGCAAGTATTGAGAGTGTGGACTTATGTTTAGACTTATGTTTAGAGTTTCCAGAAATTTGTTTTTAATTTTTCCCTCTCATAACATATTTTCTATTGATTTCTTTGTTAATAATTTTATATCCATTAATTTTATCTATTTATGAATCTGGACCATGGTTGTGCCTAAAAAGAAAAATGTGAATAGATTTCTCATACTTCAGCCCAAAATAAAAATAAACTACATTTCTAATGCAAAGCCTTTTGCTCTCTCAGGCACATACTGCAATTCTGCAAGTGCTTGCTTTGTTGCTTCTGATGGCAAAAATTTGAGACTCTATCAAGCTGTGGTGGATGCAAGGAAATTACTGGATGAATTATCAGATCCTGAATCTTCGGTGAGTATTTCCTAATCTTTATTAAAATATCTAGTCTGATAAGGAATTCTCTTTTTACTTTGGGACGTTTAGTTGGTATTTAGGGAGTGAGTACATGTTCTGGACTCTATATGACTAATTTACTGTTTCTTAACTTGTGTTTTCAGGTACACGAATTACTATCACATGTGAATACATTTTACATTTAAAGAAATAATTATGCCTTTTTTTCAAAAATATCCTGATTTCTTCTTGACATTTTTCACTCTCTAGTTTGGTTCTGTTAATCTTTCTTTGCTCTAAGGGCATCTTTACCAAGCTTTTTGTGTAGCTTGGAAAATTTGAGCTTTTCTGAGCTTCATTGACCATTAAAAAAAAATCCTGTGGTTAGAATATGTTATCAGTGGGTGGCAGAATCTTATTCTGGTAGTTCTGTATCTGAACCGGAAGTCAACATATATTAGTTACTATTCAGATTTGAGTAGTGAATTTTACCTTTACCTATGAATACGTGCCTTTTTATAAAATACTTGTTCTAACAAAAATGTTTCCAATATTGAAAACCAAAGATATTTTCTAGTATCCACTATGTGTCCTTCATAGCATAGGGGATACAGAGTATAAGTTTCAGTGTGTGGCTTTAAGGAGCTTCTAATTGGCTGAGGAGAGAAATTATTAATAAAAGGTTAAGTAACATTTTCAGACAGAAGCAGTGTCTGAGGGTGGTATGTGACTAATTGTCCAACAGATGGCACCAGAAATATTCCATGATCCAGGGGAAAGGGCTATCAGAGGAGGGTAGGCCTAGAAGTCTTCAGTAATACTTAGGTTTGTTTTTGTTGGGTGGATAAGGTTTAGAAAGATCCTTTCTCTTTGCCTGAGTGAGAGAATGGCCTGGATGTGTGCGTACGGGAAAGTGCACATATAAGCAAGGATTGTTCCGGAAATGGTGGGACAATCATTTGGCCTGGAGCCAGAGGTTTGGCATAGAGGAAGTAGCATCTTAAAATCATAGAGTTGGAAGATACTTTATAGGTCACCTGGTCTAAACCAGCCAGGGGATGCTTCATTCCCCTCTACCACATTCCTGCCAGTCTGTCCTCTGGCCTCCAAGGAACGTGCCTCAGCTCTAAATGCAGCTAATGCTGCATTGAATTACCCTCACTGTTATACTGAAATTAAATTTGTATTCCTTAAATTCTGCTTGTTAGCCCTGGTTCCATTTAGAAAAAGTCTAATATTCCTTACATGTGAGATCACTTCAGATATTTGAAGACGACTGTCTTATAACCTATGAAACTTTTTTCCCTCAGGCCAAACCTTCCGCCCCCAATAAACTAATTCTGTTTTATATTTGACCCTAGTTACTCTTTTTTTTTTTTTTTTTTAAGATTTTATTTATTTATTTGAGGGAGAGAGAGCGTGAGAGGCGAGAAGGTCAGAGGGAGAAACAGACTACCCATGCTGGGAGCCTGATGCAGGACTCAATCCCGGAACTCTGGGATCATGACCTGAGCCAAAGGCAATTCCTTAACCAACTGAGCCACCCAGGGGCCCAACTCTAGTTACTCTTCTTAGCAGTTTTCAGTTTGTCTATACTCTGGGCGTTGTAGGACCACAAGAATACAGCAGTATTATGGCCCCTCTCATTAGGTTCTATTGTGTTTTTGGTAATCATGCTGATACTTTGTTTTAATTGATTCATACTGAGCTGACTCTCATTTAAATATCCCAAAGTCTCTTTGTGCCAGTAAGCCATTCCATATTTGTGCATTTGAGTTGTGGGCCAAATGAAGGCTATTTTCACTATTACATTTCATTTTGCTGGGTTCAGTCTTTCAGTATCTTTTTTTTTTTTTTTAAGATTTTATTTATTTATTTGACACAGAGAGAGGGAGATCACAAGTAAGCAGAGAGGCAGGCAGAGGGAGAGGGGGAAGCAGGCTCCCTGCTGAGCAGAGACCCCCCGATGCGGGGCTCGATCCCAGGACCCTGAGATCATGACCTGGGCTGAAGGCAGAGGCTCAACCCACTGAGCCACCTAGGCACCCCTTTCAGTATCTTTTTGAATCCAAATTCTTTTATTGCCTTATGACTTATATCACCAGTCTGTTTGATGAATGTTGCTTCCACATTTTTATTCTAGTCAATTCTAAATTATAAAAATGTTAAACAGGATAGGATTGAAAAAAGAACCTAGCATTGTATATTTGAGATCTTTTCCCGTTTCTGTTGTCTGAAATATTTCTCCAGCTTGTCCCTAGGATTTCCATGAGGCAGCTTGTCACGCTCTTTGCTGAAATAAAATACACTGTCTGCCAAATATTCTGCAGTCAAAAAGGAAGTCAAACGATTGTTTTAATGTATAGTAGGTTAAATGTACCTGCCCTGACGTCTGTTGCTGACTTAAAACCTTGTACTAAATAGACATCAAGCTCTTTAGTTTGCCTTACTTTGCCTTACTTTAGTTTGCTTTACCTAAAAATTATATTGTTTTCCTTTTTGAAAATTGGAACATTTACCTATTGCTAGTATTTTGGCTGTGACATTTCCCATGATTTCTCAAAGAACATCTTTTATAGTTCATTGAACTCATTTGCAAAATTTCTCACTAATCCAGGCATTGCTTTTCCAGAAAATATAAATTTATGTAGAGCAGTTAGATACAATCTTGGAATTTTTTTTAAAGATTTTATTTATTTATTTGATACAGAGAGATCACAAGTAGGCAGAGAGGCAGGCAGAGAGAGAGAGGAGGAAGTAGTCTCCCTGCTGAGCAGAGAGCCTGATGTGGGGCTGGATCCCAGGACCCTGAGATCATGACCTGAGCCGAAGGTAGAGGCTTTAACCCACTGAGCCACCCAGGTACCCCCAATCTTGGAATTTCTTAATTTATCCTGTCTTCTACTCTTCCCCTTACCAATGGTACATTTTTTCTTAAACCTATTTTTATTAGTTTTTTAATGTTTATATAAGTAATATATATTCATTGTAGAAAATTTTTGTTTTCTGGTTTTTGCAAGCTAAATTCTTTTTTTTTTTAATTTAATTTTTTGATTCAGAGTGCACGTGTGTGTTGGGGGAGGGGCAGAGAGGGAGAGAGAGAATCTTAAGCAGGGTCCATTCCCAGCTCAGGAGCCTGACTCAGGGCTTGATCTCACCACCCTGAGATCATGACCTGAGCTGAAATGAAGAGTCTGTTGCTTAACCAACTGAGCCATTCAGACTCCAACTAGCTAAAATTCTTTTTTTTTTTTAAGATTTTATTTATTTATTTGACAGAGAGATCACAAGTAGGCAGATGCAGGCGGGGGGAGGGGCGCGGAAGCAGACTCTCCGCTGAGCAGAGAGCCCGATGTGGAGCTCGATCCCAGGACCCTGAGATCATGACCTGAGCTGAAGGCAGAGGCTTAACTCACTGCCACCCAGGTGCCCCACTAAAATTCTTTAAATGGAAGACCAGAGACAATGTAGGAATTAGGAGTTTTTTTTCTCTGCATCTTTATTAACATTAAAGTATCAGCCTTTGTTAATGAGTTCATCTTTTCCTTTATCTCTGTACTCTGAAAATAATAACTTATTCAGTTAATTTTTAAAATAAGTTTGTAGTTTTTGAATAGTTTTAGATTTACAGAAAAGTTGCAATACTAAACAGTGCTCATCCACCCCACAGCCAGTTTCCCCTATTGTTAATATCTCATATTAATAGAATATACTTATCACAACTAAGAAACCATCATTACTATATGATCAGCTAAAGTTCAGACTTTTTAAGATTTAACTGATTTTTCTGCTAATGTCCCATTTGTGTTCTAAAATGTCACCCAGAAACCACATTATATTTAGCCATTATGAATCCTTACTTAGCCTTCTCTGTTCTGGGATGGTTCCTCAGTTTTCTTCATTTCTTTCTTCCTCAGTATTTTCTCATGATTTTGACAGTTTTGAATAGTACTGGTCAGACATTTTGTAGAATTTTCCCTTGATTTGGGTTAGTTGTTTTTCTCATGGTTAGACTGGAGTTACGGGTTTTTAGGAAGAATACCCCAGATGTGAAGTACCCTTCTTTCACATTATGTGCTATCAACATCGTAATTAGTGCTTTTCCTCTTTTTATCTTTTCAGTCTTGCTACAAATTTGTTAATTTTATTGGTATTGTCAAAGAATTAACTCTGTGTCATTAAGCTCTTTGTTTTTGTTTTCATTTTCATTAATTTCTGCCCTTTTATTATTTTCTTCCTTTTTGCCCTTAGGGGTAGGGGAGGTTCTTTTTCTAAGTTACATGATACAGTAACTTAGAGTTTTGTTTTGAAGCTTTTCCTACTTTCTAACATGCATTTAGTACTATAAATTTCCCTTTTAGTACTGCTTTGGCGTTTTGATAAGTAATATTTTCATTTTATTCACTTCACTGTATTTTTAAATTTTCCTTGAGAATTCTTATTTGACCCATGGATTAGTTAAAAGTGTGTTGTTTAGCTTCCCAGTAAATACTGGGAAGAGGCTTTCCTGTTAGCATTCTGTTACTGATTTCTAATTTGATTGTATAGTGGTAGGAGAACACACTCTATGATTCCAATCCTTGTAAATTTACTGAGGTTTGTTGTGTGGCTCAAGATGTTGTTTATCTTTGTATGTATTCCATGGCACTTGAACATACTCTGCTATTGTTGGGTGGGGTAGTCTAAAAACGTCCGTTAGCTTTTGTTTTCATTAACGGGGGCATTGAGTTCCTCTGGATCTTTGCTAATTTTCCGTCTAGTTCTTTCAGCTTCTGTGAGATGATGTTGAAATTCCCAACCATAATTGTGAATTTGTCCATTTCTCCTTTTAGTTCTAGAAGTTTTGTGTTTCACATATTTTGCAACTCTGTTTTTTTGCATATACGTTTAGTCTGAAATGAAGGTGTTTGCAGGACTGTGTTCTTTCTGAAGGCTGTAGAGGAAGATCCTTTCTTGCCTCTTCCTAACCTCTGGTTGCTCCAGCCAATCTTCAGTGTTTGTAGACTTGAAGCTGCAACACTGTAGTCTCTGCCTCTGTCTTCCAATGGCCTTTCTCTCTCTCGGTTTCTCTATGTGTCCTCTCATCTTCCTAGAAGGACACCTACCCTAATTTAGTATGAATTTATCTTAAACAGATTAGATCTGCAAACATCTTTCCTCTAAATAAGATGTCAGCATTTGCATCAACATGGATGGAACTGGAGGAGATTATGATAAGTGAAATAAGTCAAGCAGAGAAAGACAATTATATGGTTTTATTTATTTGTGGAACATAAGAAATAGCATGGAGGACAGTAGGAGAAGGAAGGGAAAAATGAAGGGGGGATCAGAGGGGAAGGCAAACCATGAGAGACTGTGGACTCCAGGAAACAAACTGAGGTTTTTTGTTTTGTTTTTAAGGTTTTATTTACTTATTTGTCAGAGAAAGAGAGACAGCACAAGCAGAGGGAGAGGTAGGCAGAGGGAGAAGCAGGCTCCCTGCTGAGCAAGAAGCCTGATGCGGGGCTCAATCCCAGGACCCTGGGATCATATCCTGAGCCACCCAGGCGCCCCTAAACTGAGGGTTTTAGAGGGGCTTTGGAGTGGCAGGGGGATGGGTTAGCCCCATGATGGGTATTAAGGAGGGCATATATTACATGGATCACTGGGTGTTATATGCAAACGATAAATCATGGAACCCTGCATCAGAAACTAATTATGTACTGTATGATGGCTAATATGACATAATAAAAAAATATTAAAAAAAAAGATGTCATTCTGACATTCTGCGTAGACATGTATTTTGATGGGACACTAGCTAACCCCTTACACTAACCAGTTTTTTTTCTCATCTGTTGTGTTGCAGTTACAGAGTCAGGAATTTCCAAGTCCTGCTAGCCTCCAGACTCTCTTAAGCCATTTTTTTATTAACATATAATGTAATATTTGTTTCAGGGGTACAGGTCTGTGATTCATCAGTCTTACACAATTCACTGCACTCACCATAGCACATACCCTCCCCAGTGTTCGTCACTCAGCCACCTCATCCCTCCCATTGCCCTCCCCTCCAGCAGCCCTCAGATTTTTTCCTGAGATTAAGAGTCTCCCTCTCTGATTTCATCTTGTTTCATTTTTCCCTCTCTTCCCTTATGATCCTCTGTCTTGTTTCTCAAATTCCTCATATCAGTGAGATCAAATGATAATTGTCTTTCTTTGATTGACTTAAGCCATTTTGACTTTCAGAGCCATATGTTATATGAGATTTTTGCCTTTCTGGATGATAGACTATAGGGCCTTGCCCTTATTGTTGATCTTAAACTCTTAACATAACGTGATTTCTCCTGTCACGTTCCCATTATTTCTGCTGATCTTTTTTGTTTTTCTCTAAGTCAGAGAAGCAGTTCTCCCAGTTCCTTCCTCTACTAATTGTAAGTTGAAACATGACAAGAAGTTGTCACATGCTGTCTTCTTCCTCAAATGGGATTTCTAGTAGATGCCGGGTAAAGGCTAGCCTTTTTTTCTCCCCTGTAAGAAACATCTGAAAATGTTTGTATTTTATTCTGGAATCAAGAGATGAATTTAGGGGACAGTAAACTTTTTTGGACAGGGAAGTAAAGTGGTTAGTTTGCAGGATGAAGTGTAGTTGGTAGGCACTGGAAACATTGGACGCAGCAGGAAATCTATTGAGGTCATCAAAGTGTGTGGTAAAATAAACCTGAGCTAGAGTGGGATTTGGCAGGTATTGAGAAAGGGTAGAGTAGGGCTTAGTAGTTGCTGAATATGGATACTAAAGGAAAGGATTCTAAGGTTTCAAGTTTGTGATAGCGGACCCACTAGCAGTGGTTAGATATTCGTGAAGTATTGTTGATGACTTAAGTTTGAGGTACACTGAGCGTGAAGTGACTGAGGTTTTAGGTAGCAAAATGTAGTTTAGAACTGTTTTGCAGACATTTGGAAATATATTACTAATGTTCCTTTTCAGATGCCAGTGTACATTTGGTACTTATTATTAAGACAGAACTTGAGGTCTTTAGACCTTTAAAGGTATGAATAACAGTTAATGTTCATAAATGTGACTGAGTCATCAAGAAGGGATCTATGTTGAGCAAACTATTTATGAGGGCAGAGATTTACAGATTTTATTTTTAAGTAATCTCCACACCCAATGTGGAGCTCAAACTCAGAGGCCCAAGATCAAGAGTCATACACTCTACCAACTGAACCAGCACGGTGCCTTGAAGGCAGCAATTTAATTAAAATTTCAAAAAAAATTCCATCCAGAGTACGGAAGATACAGTTGTTCTGGTGCTTGGTGTCATGTCCTCTAAGTTTATCCATCTTGTAGCAAGTGACGAGATCTTTTTAAAAGCTGCATGAT
Source organism: Nasua narica (assembly GCA_028533885.1). Taxonomy (NCBI): domain Eukaryota; kingdom Metazoa; phylum Chordata; class Mammalia; order Carnivora; family Procyonidae; genus Nasua; species Nasua narica. The sequence goes on along the minus strand of CM052797.1, from coordinate 34,753,676 downwards.
ATTCCATTGTATGTGCATACCACAGTTTCTGTACCCATTCACCTGTCAGTGGATATTTAGGTTGCTTCCAGCTTTTGACTATTATGAAAAATGCTGTAATGAACATATGTGTGCAAGTATCTCTTTGCAATTCTGCTTTTAATAATTTTGGGTATATACCTGGAAGTGGGAAGTGGATCATATGGTAATTCTATTTTTAATTTTTTGGGAACCTTCATGCTGTTTTCAATAATGGTAACACCACTTTACATTCCCACCTTCAGTGCACAAGGTTCCAACTTCTCTGCATCCATCCCAGCACTCATTTTCTACTATTGGTAGTGGCCCTTCTGATGGGTATGAGATGATACTTCATAGTGGTTTTGGTTTGCATTTTCCTCATGATTAGTGAGCACCTTTTCATGTGCATGTTGGCCTTTTGTGTATCTTCTTTGGAGATATGTGTGTTCGGGTCCTTTTGCTTTTTGTTGTTGAGTTGTAGAAGTTTCTTCTGTATTCTGGATATTAACCCCTTATCACATGTATAATTTTCCATTACTTCTTCCATTCTGTAGGTTGCCTTTGTGCCCTGTCAATTGTTTTCCTTGATATGCACAAGTTTTTAAGTGTGATGTAATCCATTTGTCTATTTTTTTATTTTGTTGCTCATGCTTTTGGTGTTAGAACCAAGAAATCATTGACAAAACCAGTGTTCTGAAGCTTTCCCCCAGATTATGATATGAATTTTAGGATGGCTTTTTCAATTTCTGCAAAATACGCCACTGGGATTTTGATAGGAATTACGTTGAATCTGTTGATTACTTTGGTAGTATGGATATTTTAATAATATTAAGTCTTCTAATCTGCAGCATAAGAAGTCTTTCCACTTATTTATATCTTCTTTGATTTTTCTTAACAATGTTTTTTAGTTTTCACTGTACAAGTCTTTCATCTTGTTCGCTCAGTTTGTCTTTTATTCTTTTTTTTTTTAAAGATTTTATTTATTTATTTGACAGAGAGAGAGAGAGAGAGATCACAAGTAGGCAGAGAGGCAGGCAGAGAGAGAGGGGGAAGCAGGCTCCCTGCTGAGCAGAGAGCCCGATGCGGGGCTTGATCCCAGGACCCTGGGATCATGACCTGAGCCGAAGGCAGAGGCTTTAACCCACTGAGCCACCCAGGTGCCTCTAAGTCTTTTTATTCTTTTTGATGCTCTACTAAATGGGAAATACTAATTTCCTTTTTGGACTGGTCATTGTTAGTATATAGAAACACATCTGATTTTTGAATGGTGATTTTTTTTATCCTACAGCTTTACTAAATTCATTTATTATCTCTAACAATTTTTTTTGTATGTGGAATTTTTAAGGTTTTCTACATATAAGATCATGCCATCTGCATGTAATTTTATGTCTTTTCTAATTTTTATGCTTTTTTTTTTCTTGTCTAATTGTTCTGGTTAGAACTTACAGTCTGTGTTGAATAATAGTGGTGAGAGTGAGCATCCTTGCCTTGTTCCTGATCTATCTTAGAGGAAAAACTCTGTCTTTTCCCATTGGGTAAGACATTAGCTTTGAGGTTTCCATACACCTTTTATTATATAGTGGTAGTTTCTTTCTATTCATAGTTTTTTGAGTGTTTTTTTTTTCCTTGAAAGCATGTTGAATTTTATCACTGTTAAATCTGTGTCTCTATGGGGTAAGGGTGTCTTGGACTTCTACTTCTCAACATAGAAGTCAGAATGATATATTTTCTAAATTTTTTATTAACATATAATGTATTATTTACCCCAGGGTCCATGTCTGTGAATCATCAGGCTTACACATTTCACAGCATTTGCCATAGCACATACCCTCCCAATGTCCATAACCCTACCCCCTCCCCCACCTCCCAGCCACCCTTAGTTTGTTTTGTGAGTTTAGGAGTCTCTTATGGTTTGTCTCCTTCCCCATCCCATCTTGTTTCATTTCTCTTCCCCACCCCCCACAACCCCCTGCCCTGCCTCTCAAATTCTTCATATCAGAGCGATCATGTGATAATTGTCTTTCTCTGACTGACTTATTTCGCTTAGCATAATACCCTCTAGTTCCATCCACGTTGTTGCAAATGGCAAGATTTTGTTTCTCTTGAAGGCTGCATAGTATTCCATTGTATATATATACCACATCTTCTTTATCCCAGAATGGTATTTTTAAAGTGTAATTTGGATCATGTCACACTTAAGCCGTTGTCCACAGTGGACTATTAATACTGTACAGACTTTACTCCCCATCCTGCCTTCCTTCACTTCTCTGATACTGTGTTTTTCTACTTTTCTCCTCCCTCATTTTGGCTCCAACCATACCAGTCTCTTTACTGGTCCTGGAAAATGGTCAGTAGTCTCTCATTTTAGTGTCTTTTGCTCACTGTTCTCCCTGCCTGGCATGTTCTTCTCTCAGATAACACATGGCTTTTATTCTTGCCTCCTCTAGGTCTTCAGTCAAGTGAGGGCTTCCTGACCAGCCCTGCCCAATACTTCCTGTCCCCATTCCCACTTTGTTTTCTCCTCTTTTTCTCCTCCATTTCACAGTTTGTTTCACTTATTTGTGTGCTATTTGTCTGTCTTCATTTGAATGTAAAATGAGGGCAGTGCTATTCCCAGTGCCTAGTATCTGATAAGCACTCTATAAATATTTGTTGAGGTAATGAATAAGTTGAATATCATGCTGAAGTGTTTTTATTACCTTGTGAAGGCAATGGGAAGCTAGCTGTTCTACCAATTTGTACTTCATCAGCAAAGTATGTGAGTACAGGTTTTTTCCACCCTCTTTCTTTCTTCTTTGAAAATCTTCACTATTTTGAACTGATGTCTGTTCTTTTGATTTGTGCATTTTTTATCATTGCAGAAATGGAATGGTTTTTGATATTTTTATTGGCCGTTTGTATTTTCTTTTGAATTGCTTGTTCATGTTCTTTATGGGACTGTAGTATTTAAATTGGGAAGGAAGACCATACTAAGTAGGAGAAACTACACAAAGATATTTCTTTGCATTTTGTGGGGAAGAGCACATTGGTAAGGGTTGTACTTTTTCAGGGAGAGACAGTACCACCTTGATTTAGTCCCTGTGTCAGTCAGGGCCTACTTGGGAAACAGATGACACATTATAAAGATTTAACTGTGAAGAGTTTAAATTAATGAAAGAACTCCTTATAGAGATAAGCACTCTATGATTAACCCACGAGTGATAATAAGGCACTCAGAGTCTAGCATCAGGGTGACCCATTATTACCATTATCAGAATAATGGCCTCCCCAAAATGTTCATGTGCTAATCCCCAGAGCCGGCAGATTTGTTACCTCACATGGCAAAAGAGACTTTGCAGATATGATTAAATTAAGGAACTTTTCTGGCTGTGGTCAAAGAGGTGACAAAAGAGCAGTGGTCAGAGAGGTGATAAAAACTGGCTTTGGGGAAGGGGAAGAGAGGGCCATGAGCCAAAGAATGTGGGTAACTTCTCCAAGCCAGAAAGGGCAAGGAAATTGGACTCTCCCCTTGAGTCTCCAGAAAGGAATGGAGCCCTGCTGACAAATTGACATTAATTCAGCGAGGTCCATGTCAGACTTCTGACCTATAGAACTATGAGAGAATACATTTGTGTTGTGTTAAACCTATGTTTGTGGTAGTTTTTTGCAATGGCAATAGAAAAATGTATCCCTGTGCCTCAAGGGACAAGAGAGCGGTAACAGTGGGCCAAAGCCTGGGGAGAGCTAACGCCATGGGAAAGGACCTGCCTGCTGGAGAGGTGGCCACAGAGGAACAAAGCCACTGCCAGAATTGTGGGGAGCAAGGGGGACACATGCCCCGACTTCTCTCTCTGACCAGTCCCTCCCACTGAGTGAATTCAGCCTGAAGCTGAAGCTGGCTTTCGAGCTAGGTGGTAGGGTCCAGAAGTCAACCTCTTGGGGCCCAGAATAAGGCAGACAAGGGTGGAGAATGCATTGAGGTTTAGATGCAGATCAAGAGTAGCCAGCAAAGTCCACTGTTTTTGCCTCCTAGCATTGATCCCTCTTCTGTATTTAGATTGAGAAACTTTTCTCTCCAGCACAAGGGAGACACAAATTCCCATTTGGCATTGTGTCATTGTGTAATGATGCTGGTTTAGTCGTGGTCATACTTGTAACCTGAACTGAAGTTGTTGGACTGTCGGTACTTGTCACAGTAGGGAAATCAGAGAAAAAGAAACAATATAAAGGAAAGTTGTCATAGCCCCTGCTTTTACAGATAGTCACAGAACCTGAATTCAATAATCGTAATCTCCTTCTCCCACCACCAAATTCTGCATTCCCTTACACTTTTGTCAGCACCTTAGATATTTGCCTTTTTTTTTCCTTTTAAAACCTGGTGGAGTGTCCCAAACGTTAGTGTTCTCATTTTAAGTAAATAATTAGTGATAGAATTATTGGATGGGGCAGTTTTAGTGCTGTATTTTAAACAATCAGAATTAATGCAGAAAAATCCTTGATGAACAAAATTCTAAAATTTAAAATAAAGACAGGCCTAGCAGTGCCATGTTGAGCCACATTGAAGCCTGGGGCAAAAGGGAGAATGTGTACTCTAGAAACATATGTTAAAATTCACAACACTATTTTAAGTTTAAATATTATATCTATGCCCCAAACAGAATTTTTTATAATTTTATATTCCTGGCTTTAATGAAACCAAACACTTCAGTAATGTGGTCAAAATTTACTTCTTTGCTAAGCCAGTTTTCAGTTAAGAGATGTTGGATATAGTGAGAGAAAGTAACTTTGAAAGTATGTTTGGGGGACGCCTGGGTGGCTCAGTTGGTTGGGCAACTGCCTTTGGCTCAGGTCATGATCCCGGTGTCTTGGGATCGAGTCCTGCATCGGGCTCCTGCTCCACAGGGAGCCTGCTCCTCTCTCTGCCTCTGCCTGCCTCTCTGCCTGCTTGTGTTCTCTCTCTGTTAAATGAATAAATAAAATCTTAAAAAAAAAAAAAAAGAAAGTATGTTTGGTTGGTGTAAATTATTAACAAGAGGTGTGAATATATTTCCTGAACCTGAAAATGAATTAAAAACAAAAGAGAAACTGGAAATGTATGAATTATCAGATGTGATATTCTTAATTGGAAAAAGCTGATCAAGTAAAAATTAAAGAAACTGTGGACACCCATATTAATTTCCTCCTGCTGATATGACAAATTGTCACCACCAAATGGGTAACTTTAAAACAATACATTTATTTATTTATTTAATATTTTATTTATTTGACAGAGATCACAAGTAGGCAGAGAGGCAGGCAGAGAGAGGTGGGGAAGCAGGCTCCCCCCGCTGAGCAGAGAGCCCTACGCAACGTGGGGCTCGATCCCAGGACCCTGAGATCATGACCCGAGCCGAAGGCAGAGGCCTCAACCCACTGAGCCACCCAGGCGCCCTAAAACAATACATTTATTATCCTATCGTTTTGGAGGTCAGATATTCTAAAACCAAAGTGTTGGCAGGGCCATATTCCCTCTGTAGACTCTAGGGGAGAATCCATATTTTTGCCTTTTCCAACTTCTAGAGACCCCTGCATCTCTTCGATCATGGCTCCTTCCTCCTTTTTAAAGTTAGCAGCAGAGTATTTTCAAATCTCTCTTTTTCTGGCCTTTGCTTCTCTTTCTCTGAATCTGACCATACTTCCTCCCTCTTATGAGGACCATTACAATTACAGTGGGCCCTTCTACCTAATCCAACATAATTTCCCATCTCCAGATGTTTAATTTAATCACATCCACAATATTTCATTTGTAATGTAAAGTAAAATATTCACAGGTCCTGGGAATTAGGATGAGGACATTTTTGGGGGGGCCATTATTCTGACTACCAAGCATATTAATTTCACATTCCAAATGGAGGTATGAAAAATTAACTGAAGTGCTTTAGATTTTGAATATTTAGATTGAGAAAAGTTATATGGATAATCTTGTTTACAAAATACAGCCACTAACTTGGCTCTATAAATATTTTGACAATTTAAGTCTTGAGAAAATTCATCTGAAATAGTTTTAAGTGTCACATCATGCGATGTCCATAATTTGCAGTATAAAATCAGCATTGTGTTTGGATCATCTAAAAATGATTCACAAATTTTGTTTATGCAAATTTATAAGTGGACTTCAGAACTCAGTATCTGTCCCAGTGTTTTACAATAGAAATTTTAGGAAGCTGAAGTTAATTAAAAATTATTTAAGGGGTACCTAAGTGGCTCAGTTGGTTAAGCATCTAACTCTTGATTTTGGCTCAGGTCATGATATCAGGGTTGAGCCCTGTATCCATACTGGTTGTGGAACCTGCTTAAGATTCTCTCTCTCCTTCTCCCTTTGCCCTTCCCCCTCTTCCCTCTCTAAAAAAAATAAATTTAAAAAATTATTTAAGATTGTCACTCGATCAAGAGACTCTCAAACAAGGAAGTTGTCTATATTGAAAACAAGCAAAAGCAGGATCTAAAGTATTGATAAGTTTGCTTTCATTAGAGCCAGGAAAGTAAAATAATATTATTATTTTGGTATAAATAAATTTAAATATAAAATAATACTGTGAGTTTTAATATACTTTTTTTTCAATTTTTCAATAATTTTAAACCACTTTAATGTTCTGGAAAAATATTAATCATTAAAAACTACAGAAAAACCTATCTGTGAAGTTTTGGTTTTGTCTCGTGCTCTAATATGGCTCTTCAAGACATTTGTCTTTTTAGTTTTTAAGTTTATTAATTAAATAATCTCTACACCCAATATAGGGCTTGAACTCACAACCCCAAGAGTTATAGGCTCTTATGACTGAGCCATCCAGGTGCCCCATGACACTATTGAATCCTGTATTTAAAATTTTTATATTTTCTTCATTATGAATTTTGTTTGCATTAATTCTGATTTTAAGAAATACTGTATTGGGGAGCTTGGGCCGTTCAGTTGGTTAAATGTCTGACTCATGATTTCAACTCAGATCAGGATCTCATGGATCATGAGATCAAGCCCTGCCTAGGGCTCTGTGCTCAGCTGGGAGTCTGCTTGAGGTTCTCTCCCTTTCTCTCCCTCTGCCCCTCCCTCCCTCGTGTATGCATGCGTGCTCTCTTTCTCTCTCTCTCAAATAAATACATTTTTTTTTTAGATTTTATTTATTTGAGAGAGAGCGAGCGAGCACAAGGGTTGGGGCAGAGGGAAAGGGAGAACAGATTCTGAGAAGGGAACCAGATGTGGGGCTCAATCCCAGGACCATGACCTGAGCTGACGGCAGACTCTTAACTGACTGAGCCACCCAGATGCCCCAATAAATAAATCTTTAAAAAAATTGCATTAAGATACTTATCTTGATTATTGCGTTTTTGGCACTCCCCCACTTAAATTTTGCACCCAAGGTGAGTGCCTTTTTTCACTTTCCCCTAATTCTGGCCCTATCTTCTGCTGTAAAATGAGTTTCTTTGTTGGAGGTAAAGTTGAGTAGGATCCTGTAGTGTTGAGTAAGGCATTTGGTAAGGCCTTAGTCACTGTGCTAGCAGCAGAGTTGTGGGCAGGGAAGGCAAATCCTTACCTGGAATGGGTATCCCTGTAAAGGGACTGCAACCTTGGTTACATGTCGGAAGCACCTGAGGAGTCTGTAAAATGCCTGTGATCACACTGTACTCTAGACCAATAAATCAGTCTCTGCAAGGGGGACCTATGCAGCAATGACTGTTAGAGCTCCTCAGGTGATTCAGTGTGCAGCCAAGGCTGAGAACCAGTGATCCATGTCAGTACTTACTAAATTTCAGTATGTACACGAATCATCTAGCGATGGTGTTGAAATGCAGATGTATTAGCTTCAGGGCCCGAGAGTTGCATTTATAAAAAGCTTCCTGATGCTGCTGTTTTTGCTGGTTCATTAACCATACTTAAATAGCAAGGATTCATGGTGTGTTAGAGGTATTCCAGTGTTTTAACCTCACCACCTGTAGGCCACAGTCGCATTCAGATTTCAGTTAACAAATGCAGGACACACTACTTCCAGGTATCTGAGCTGACACTTTAAATCCTAAATCTTGGGTGAATGTATTCATAACAATAAATTCAGCCATACCCATCCATATATTTCGTTCTTTTTGGTTTAATAACCCTTGAATCTGTTCCCATCCATGTCACTGGAATCTTGCTGATACAAATTGGAAAGATGCTCCAACCCCAGTGTATGCGCTGTTTTCCCCCAGGCAGTCTTGTATTTATATCCCTAGGCTAAGCTGGAATCTGACCCCTCCTGGCTTGGAGGTGGTAAGAAGTAATAGTGGTGATGCTGAGGAGAATGGGCATCTCCTTGTGAAGTAACTGCTTGATGTGAAGTTACTGAAAGGTTTTTATGCAAGGGAAACCTGACTGGAAGGAGGGAGAAGGGACTGCTTTTTTCAGCAGAAGGGTTTGGGAGTTTGGGTGTCCAAAGTTAAACTTCCCATGTTAGTTCAAACATCCTCATCTCAAGATAGAGAGGCCCACTTCCTCTCAGCCATTGCCTGTACCTTCTCACTGGCAGGGTCATATTTCTACGTGGCATTGCAGATCTGCAGACCATCCATGTGGGCATGGGGCCACAGCCTCAGCCAGGTCTGTCTTGGAGCTTTAGGATTGCAAAATGAAGACATGTTAAAAGAACCCGATGCCTTGAAGTTCTACACTGTCTAGCTAGACATTAAACAGTTTTCTACCTGGTTAATTTTAAAAATGAGAATGAAAGTGAGTACAGAAATTTGAAATAATTCTTTGAATGAATGAATCGCCATTGCAAATCATTGAATACTTAGAGGGGCCTTGAATGTCTGATGCTGTATCATACTGACAGTAGATTGACAAATTGTTGATGATTCACATTTTCTGTTTTTTATTTACAGAAACTTATTGGAGAAGTGTTTAATATTGTGAGCCAACAGTCTACTGCTCGACCTGGCTGCATTATTGAACTCGATGCAATAACCAACCAAGTAAAAACATGCTTGTGAATTGGGGGTATTTATATACTTTATCCCAGAGTGCTTTATGTGTATATATTTCGTGGTCAGAATAATTCTCTTGTTTGAGACTAGCTTCTCTTGATTTCTGCGGTGAAAATCTAATGATTTAGGAATTCTTTTCCAGCTAAACTATATCTGTAGCCTTATTTCTTGTTTAAAGGTTATTCGATTCAGTCAGGAAAACCATGAAGGAAAAGACATTACAGCTGCATAGGGGCTTGGTTTGCAGGTTCTCTTTTTATATTATTCCTCACTTCAACTCAGATGATAGTTCAGCTTTAGAGTGATTGCCTTGTTAGGCTGAATATTAGATATTTTTACGGTATCCATAAAATGCAGAAGAAAGTAGTATCAAAGTATACATTTACTTTCTAATCCTAGGTCTTTTGTATAGTCATTGTTCTTCCCTGGCAACTGCCCAGGAAAAAGGGAGAACCCTTCTCCCTACAGCGAGTTTGTAAATCCCTTCCTAGTCCTCAAGATATTTGTTTCTTCAGGATCATATTGATGGACTAAGGGATAGCACTAATATATTCATTCCAAATAGGAAAAAAGATTGTTTTGGTGAGGAAGTTACCTATATTTTCAAAAAAGGAAATGAAGAAATTGAGCAAACCATATATTTTTAAATTAATTAATTTTATTTTATTTTTTCAGTGTTCCAAGATTCATTGTTCATGTACCACACCCAGCACTCCATGCAATATGTGCCCTCCTCAATACCCACCACCAGGCTTGCCCAACCCTCCACCCTCTCCCCTCCAAAACCCTCAGTTTTTTGGTCAGAGTCCACAGTCTCTCTTTGTTCATCTCCCCCTCCAATTTTCCCCAATTCGCCCTTCCTTTCCTTCTCCTAATGTCCTCTGTGTTTTTTCTTATGCTCCACACATAAGTGAAAGCATATAATTGACTCTCTCTGCTTGACTTATTTTCACTCAGCATAATCTCTTCCAGTCCTGTCCATGTTGATACAAAAGTTGGGTATTCATCCTTTCTGATGGAGGCATAATATTCCATTGTATATATGGACCATATCTTCTTTATCCATTCATCTGTTGAAGGGCATCTTGGCTCTTTCCACTGTTTGGCAATTGTGGCCATTGCTGCTATGAACAGTGGGGTACATGTGGCCCTTCTTTGTACTAAATCTGCATCTTTGGGGTAAAGACCCAGTAGTGCAATTGCAGGGTCATAGGGTAGCTCTATTTTTAATTTCTTAAGGAATCTCCATACTGTTTTCCAAAGTGGCTGCACCAGCTTGTATTCCCACCAACAGTGGAAGAGGTTTCCCCTTTCTCCACATTCTCTCTAATATTTGTTGTTTACTGTCTTGTTGATTTTGGCCATTCCAACTGGTGTAAGGTGGTATCCCAATGTGGTTTTGATTTGAGTCTCCCTGATGGCTAATGGTGATGAACATTTTTTCATGTGTCTGTTAGCTATTTGTATGTCTTCTTTGGAGAAGTGTCTGTTCATGTCATTTTTTTTGACTTGATTATCTGTTTTTTGAGTGTTGAGTTTGAGGAGTTCTTTATAGATCTTAGATATCAGCC
>CM052797.1:34668719-34743032 GCA_028533885.1 Nasua narica | reverse complement strand
CCTCACGTTGAGGTCTTTTATCTATTTCGAGTTTATCTTTGTGTATGGTGTAAGAGAATGGTCAGTTTCATTCTTCTACATATAGCTGTCCAATTTTCCCAGCACCATTTATCGAAGAGACTGTCTTTTTTCCACTGGATATTTTTGCCTGTTTTGTCAAAGATGATTTGACCACAGAGTCGCGGGTCCATCTCTGGGCTCTCTATTCTGTTCTACTGGTCTATGTGTCTGTTTTTGTGCCAGTATCATGCTGTCTTGGTGATCACAGCTTTGTAGTAAAGCTTGAAATCAGGCAATGTGATGCCCCCCGCATTGTTTTTCTTTTTCAACATTTGCTTAGCAATTCGGGGTCTTTTCTGGTTCCATACAAATTTTAGGATTGTTTGTTCCAGCCCTTTGAAGAATGCCGGTGGAATTTTGATCAGGATGGCATTGAAAGTATAGATTGCTCTGGGCAGTATAGACCTTTTAACAATGTTTATTCTTCCGATCCATGAGCATGAAATGCTTTTCCACCTTTTTGTGTCTTCTTCAGTTTCTTTCATAAGTGTTTTGTAGTTCCTTGAGTATAGATCCTTTACCTCTTTGGTTAGGTTTATTCCCAGGATTATCGTTCTTGGTGCTATTTTCTCTAATTTCCCTTTCCATATTTTCATTGTTAGTGTATAGGAAAGCAACTGATTTCTGTGCATTGATTTTTGTATCCTGCCACATTACTGAATTGCTTTATGAGTTCTAGTAGTTTGGTGGTGGAGTCTTTTGGGTTTTCCATATAGTGTATCATGTCATCAAGAAAACCATATTTAAAAACAAATATAGTTGTATTATTTTTTTTCCCATGGTGCTTGGTACTTTCTGTTGGGGAAAATGTAGAGAAATTACCTTGTCAGCTCTTGGCAACAGAAATGTGGCTGCCAGACTCAAATTACTAATGCTTCCAAGGAAATTCGTAATGGGATTTCCTTATTCTCTATTGGGATATGGCAGAAGAGTGGATTGTCTTTCTTCCCATAAAGGTCTTCATTTTTAATGGGCTGAGTGTTAAGTTCATCTCCCACTTTAGCTCCTTCTCTTCACCAGGGGATTTTAACAGAGGTCACTCTTACTTAGCGTTATGCTTTTCACTTCATACCTGTTCAAGATTTTCCACCCCTTTAGTTGTGGCTGTCTTTAACACAAGGGCTGGTAAACCGTAAGCACCGATAAATGGCTAAAACTCGTTCTCGGTTTTTGCCCAATGTGCTATATGGATTCTGTATCTATGAAGACCTCACCCTTCCCTTTTCCCTTATTTTTTTCCTTTGGGGAGGTGACCTTTTTCTCTACATGTGAAGAGACTTTTGGTTTCTATGTGGAGAGACATAAAAATACCATATAACTTTCATAAATATTCTGTGGGTCAACTTAATATTATAGTTCTCTCGTTTCTGTGTAGTTTGTAAGGAGGTTGATCTCCTTTATTCCGTAAGATTCAGCCCACCCATTCATGCTTCCCTTCCTTAAAATCTGTGTAGTAGCCATCTAATTGTCTTGACACACTTTTGTCATAAGATTTCTTTCTTTCCTTTTTTTTTTTCTTTAAGATTTTATTTATTTATTGGACAGGGAGAGGTCACAAGCAGGCAGAGAGGCAAGCAGAGAAAGGAGAAAGCAGGCTCCCTGCTGAGCAGAGAGCCTGAGGGGCTCAATCCCAGGACCCTGAGATCGTGATCTGAGCCAAAGGCAGAGGCTTTAACCCACTGAGCCACTCAGGCGCCCCCATCATAAGATTTCATTTGAATTTAGTTTTTCCTTGAATTTCAGTTCCCTTTTGTGATTATAAGTAGCCGTTTGTATTGTTTTTACTTTTTTTCCTCTGTGTTAAAAAAACAAGCTCGCGTAGCATAGCAGTAGCAGCTGACAGTGATGGCTCATCCATTCGTTTAGAAATCCTTGTTACTTACATGCAAATACATTGATCCAGAGGTGTGTCACCCTTCTGGCTGTCATTGGGCCTCTCACAATTCCCACAAGATAGACTGGGAATACTTTGAGGATGTTTCTGGTTTTCTTGTTTTTGGTTTCCAAGTGGAATTAGAAAAACTAAGGGAATCTTGCACTAGTTGTGCCTTATTACATAGTCAGCATAGCCTTCTCCAGCAAGTCATGAGACCTAATATTTTTTAGCTCAAAGTGGTGTAGATCACTTATGGGTGTGTGTGTGTGTTTTGAGAAGCAGATCTGTTGATTTGTTTTTATTAGAGCTCTTCAGTTTTGCTATTGGCTGGCTATAGCATCTTTGAAAGCAATTCTCTGCCCAGGTGATTCATTTTTTTCCGTTGCATTTTCCTTTCTAATTTGTCAGTTGATAAAGGATAGAAATTTTTAGATTGATTTCTTCTACATTTGTGTTCTTGGGGAGGTGGTGGGTGGAAGACAGGGAATCTCAAAGATAAAACTTCATTTTTTTCATATTTGTAGTGTGGCTCAAATACACAGTTGCTTCATGTGTTTCAAGAGGACTTCATTATAGGATACAAACCACATAAGGAAGATATGGAGAAAAAGGAAACAGAGATATTTTTTCAGCCATCACAAGGTACTTTTAAAAAGTGGTCTTGAGTTTGACACCTTAATCTTAAAAAAAACTCCAAATTTTATTGAATATGGATCTTTATATTAAAAGTCCTCACTCTTACCATTTTTAGCACATAACAGTTCTGTAAAAATTGCTTGTTTATATGTGAAGAAGGCATGTGGGTGAAAATTACATTTTGAAAGACAATTTAGCCAATGGCATAGACTTTTGCCAAGGAAAATGTTATTTATGAATCCTAGTTTGTTTTAAAATAATTTTAATTGTTGAATTATGCAATTAAATTACTTTGATTGGTAATAAATTCCCTGTGGTATCTCAAGCAAACCAATTAATCTTAGTGTAAATTTTTAAAAGTCCCCAATACATTGCTAAAGACCATCAACAGGTATATAATATAAGACATTGCTTTGTATGGTGTATCAAGAACCTCAGGTACACTATGAATTAGAGATACCATCTCAGTGTTCCCCTCTGACATAAGAGCTCTCAAGAATAGACCCCATGTGATGTTTAGTTTAAACCTTATTATTTAGCTTAAAATGTTCCTTTTAAAATTTCTAACTTTGTAATTATTTTTTAAAGATTTTATTTATTTATTTGACAGAGAGAGAGATCACAAGTAGGCAGAGAGGCAGGCAGAGAGAGAGGGGGAAGCAGACTCCCTGCTGAGCAGAGAGCCAGATGCGATGTGGGGCTTGATCCCAGGACCCTGAGATCATGACCTGAGCCGAAGGCAGAGGCTTTAACCCACTGAGCCACCCAGGCACCCCCTAACTTTGTAATTATAAGACAGACAGTCGTGTTCTATTTCAATGTAGAACATATGTGAACATAGAACAAATAGAATATTTCCTGTTTGAAGGAGGAAAGACATGCTCTAAAAATATGGACATGTTTTTAGTTTACAGAAGGTTTCCAGATATTTTATCTAATTTGGTTATAGATCATAAGTATCTAAATGGACATAATTAATTTTCTTGATGCAGCTTGTATCACAGAATTATGTATTGACATTTATGAACAGTATTTCTACCAAATTTATACGGTTAATTGCCTTTTCTTTAGAGAAAAATAAGAATGAATTCTTCTCTGACATGTCTTCACTATTCACTAATAATTTTTCCTTCCATGCATCTTGCTTATTTTCATACTTTTCTTCTTGACAAGTTATTCAGTTGTTACATGGTTTTATTTTACTATCAGTAGGGTATAAAAAGACTGCTCTATAGATTTAAAATGTGCTTTCCCATAATATTTCACCTTTATCTGGGTTGAACTTTATTTGCTTTCCCACAAACCTAGATACTGTTTATCGTTCTACCTCTAACAAGAAATTCATACCAACCTTCTAGAAACAATGCCTATAGAAAGGCAGTATTTTATTATAATATTTTTAACTGGAAGACTTACATTTAAAAATATTCTTTTATTTCCCTCTTTTGAAGTTTCTTTATGTCATTGCAAAATTAGGCCAAAAGATTTCCTCATTCTTTTCTTGGCTTTCCTTTAGATTTTGTGCAGTTTCTTTGCTATTCTTCTTGAGTTTATAGCTATTTTCTTAAAGGACTTGATAGGCAAAGGTTTTTTCTTCCCTGCCCCTGCCTTATTTTGTACTTTCTGAATTTTAATTAAAAATTAATTTCTCTTTTAATTTTTTGAAATTTTAAACTTTTTTTCTTAAATAGGCTCCATGCCTGACATGGGGCTTGAACTCATGACCCTGAAGTCAAGAATCTCATGGTCTACCAGACACCCTTCTAATTTCTCTTTTTTTTTTTAAAAAAAGTTTTAAAGATTTTATTTATTTATTTATTTATTTGACAGAGAGCGAGATCACAAGTAGGCAGAGAGGCAGGCAGAGAGAGAGGGGGAAGCAGGCTCCCCACCGAGCAGAGAGCCCGATGTGGGGCTCGATCCCAGGATCCTGAGATCATGACCCGAGTGGAAGGCAGAGGCTTTAACCCACTGTGCCACCCAGGCGCCCCCTAATTTCTCTTTTAATTAAGAAAAATGGTAATTACAAACAAAAGTAGCGTGTATAGTTTAAAGATTTTAAGATTTTAGGGCACTTGGGTGGCTCAGTCGTTAAGCGTCTGCCTTTAGCTCAGGTCATGATCCCAGGGTCCTGGGATTGAGCCCAGCATCGGGCTCCCTGCTCAGTGGGAAGCCTGCTTATCCCTCTCCCATTCCCCTCGCCTATGTTTCCTCTCTCACTGTGTCTCTCTCTGTCAAGTAAATAAAATCTCTAAGGATTTAAAAATTTTGTTTTACTTGCTTTATCTCTCCAATTTTCTTTTCCTTTTTTCCTGAAAAAAATTTTTAAAAAGATTTATTTATTTTAGAGAGAGAGAGAGAAAGTGTGAGCGAGAGAGGGGAGAGGCAGAGGGAGAGAGAAAATCCTGAAGTGACTCCTTACTGTGCATGGAACCTGATGCAGGGCTTGAAATCAGGACTCTAAGACCATAGCCTGAGCCAAAATCTAAAGTCAGCTGCTTAACTGACTGTGCCACCCAGATGCCCCTTCCTGAAATACTCTAAAGCAAACCCAGCCATCATGTTGTTTCACTCCTATGTACTTCCACATGCATTTCTAAAAATGACTTTCTTAAATGTGCGCTATTATCACGTTGATAAATGACAAAATTTCTCAGAATCGAATAATAACTAGTTCATATTTACTTTATTCAGTTGTCTCAAAAATGTCAAAAGTTATTTCGTTTTCAACTGTTTGAATCCATACCCAAGTCTATACATTGTATTTCATTAAGGGTCTTTTAATCTAAAGTGACTCCCCATTTATACTCTCTCATCATGCCACTTACTGGTTTTAGAGAAAGTTATAAGAATTTGCCTAACTAGTTACTCATGGTGTTATTCAAGCTTTCTCCTATCAGCAGATTACCTGTATAGATTTTATTAGATCCAGGTTCAACTTCCTGGGTGATGCTGTGTCCTTCATAGGACATAAGAAAGAACATCACTTAGGATCTCTTGTTTTTAGTGATGCTAAGATGCAGAAGATTCAGGTGGTGGTTCCAGTGTAATAACTGCTGCAATCTACGACATGAAGAAATCGTGGTTTCTTCAATTAATGTTGTTTTTGAAACCATTATTTCATTAAAGATTGCAAAATTACGATTTCCTAACTTTATCAGTTCTCATTTATTTATTAGCTGGAAAGTATTTGTAAAGAAGAGCTTTCCCTTATCAACTAGAGCTACTTGGTTACTTAGAAATAAAGAGTTATCTTTAGGAAAGGCAGGGTAAGTATTTTGTTCCTTCCGTTTAATTACCAGTTTCAGAAGAGGGAGTTTGTGTCCAAGTTATCACCAGGGATTACTGATGAATATATTATTGTTTAACTTTTTCTTTTGGATATCATTATGAATCCATTTTTAAAAAACTCTTTATTGAAGAATACTATAGATATAGAGAGGTACTCATCACTCATGCGTTTTTATGTACTTAGCATATTTCAGTCAGTTTTCAGTCATTATTCTTTTTAATGCTCACATTGTCCTATATTAGGCTAGTGAGGACCCTTTTAAGTTGGTCCTGAGTCCTTTTGACATGGCCTTATTATTCTTCCTGTTTTACTTTCTTTCAGGCACTGTAAGTTCTCCTAGGCTCATGTTGTAGATATCCTTTGCAAGAATGGAGATATCACTCCAGACTGTTCTTTTTAATGGGATGTGGTATTTCAGAAAACACAATTAGAGCTTTAGCAGTGCTCATTTCCAATGAGTTGTCATTATGGGTTTTCATTTTTTTTTTTTTTAAGATTTTTATTTATTAGAGAGCGAGAGACTGAGAATGAGAGGGGAGAAGGTCAGAGGGAGAAGCAGACTTCCCGCAGAGCCGGGAGTCCGATATGGGACTCGATCCCGGGACTCCGGGATCATGACCCGAGCCGAAGGCAGTTGCTCAACCAACTGAGCCATCCAGGCGCCCATGGGTTTTCATTTTTTATTTTTTTTTAAAGATTTTTATTTATTCATTTAACAGAGAGAGAACACTAGCAGGCAGAGAGGCAGGCAGAAGCAGAGAGAGGAGCAGGTTCCCTGCAGAGCAAGGAGCCCGATGCGGGACTCGATCCCAAGACGCCGGGATCATGACCTGAGCCAAAGGCAGTTGCCCAACCAACTGCGCCACCCAGGCGTCCCCATGGGTTTTCATTTTTAAAGAAAGTTTTTGCTCAACGTCATTCATCAGGGAAATTCAAATCGAAACCATAATAAGATATCACCTCACATCGTCAAAATGTCTAAAATAAAAAACCCGAGAAATAACAAGTGTTGGCAAGGATGTGGAGAAAAAGAAACCCCATGCACTATTGATGGGAATGTAAACTGGCATGGGCACTGTGCGAAACAGTATGAAGGTTCCTCATCTTTGACCAACAGGTATACCTTCGTGTTGGCTTTTGTGTGCTTTTGACATAGTCCCATTAGTCTTTTTTTTCTTTAGGATTTTATTTATTTATTTGTCAGAAAGAAAGAGCAGAAGCAGAGAGAGCTGCAGGCAGAATAGGCAGAGCAGGCAGAGGGAGAAGCAGGCTCCATGCTTAACACTCCTAAATATCTATTTTTCCCTCTTCCTCCCAACTTGTGTATATACCAAAAGAAGTTTTTTGGAAGTGTCTTTCTTTTAACCTGATAGAAATATAACTTAAATATACTTTTCTTTTGAACAATAGGATATCGTCCACCACCATTTTCAGAAAAGTTCTTTCTAGTAGTAATTGAAAAGGACAGCAATAATTACTCTATTCTCCATATGTGGCACCTTCATCTTAAATCTGTACAAGCATGCTTAGGTAAGTAATTATAATTTTATGCAGAGGTGATGTGAAATAAATTCATTTTACTGAATCTGTTTTAGGTTGGTTAATTCTTTCAAATGAAGATCCAGTGAACTATAAATTGAGTCGCTGGATTGAAGAATGGATATGCCAAGCTTTTAATTACAGGATCATAAATAATTGATGAAACAGGTTAATTTAAAACCAAACCAGTCTGTGGGCACATTCGACATATTTTTTAGAAGTCTGATCAATTTATTTTTTCAATTTATTAAATGCTTGTTATGACTCTGTTTTAGACACTATGTCTCTATAAATCTGTTTTCCCCATAGAGTTAATATGGTACTTTTCTGTGGATTAATACACACTTTCATCTGATATAATGTACTTAGCTGTAGAATCATTACATTGACATAGATGGAACTAGCAGGTATTATGCTAAGTGAAATAAGTCAATCAGAGAAAGACAGTTATATGATCTCACTAATATGAGGAACTTCAGAAACAAGACAGGATCATAGGGGAAGGGAGGGAAAAATGAATGAGAAGGAATCAGGGAGACAAACCATGAGAGACTTGATTCTGGGAAACTGAAGGTTGTGGAAAGCAGGGGGAAGGAGTCACTGGGGGATGGGCAGTAAGGGGGGCACATGATGTGATGAGCACTGGGTGTTATATGCAACTAATGAGTCATTGAACACTACACCAAAAACTAATGATGGCTAATTGAATTTAAACAAATTAAAAAAATAATCACTAAGAGAAGCAGATTTACTAATTATAAAAATACAACTAAGCATCTGAAGCTCATAAGTCGAACTGTTTTTGTAGAATATTAAGAAATCTAACAGTTAAAAGTTGCATTAGCCATGTTTTAGCTGTACGCATTCATATTGGTTTCTGAGCAAATTAGAAAATCTGTAGTATGAAGGAAAGAAGTTGAACTTGGATCCTTCTTTTTAGAATAGATGTTTACTTTCTGAGAGGTAATTGTTAAAATGAATTGCACAGACAGCCTTATGAAACTGAATCTGCTTTTAACTCAAAATATTTAAGTTTTTAAAAGATTTTATTTTTTTCTGGTGGTTATTTAATTTAACTGATTTTATACACATTAAACATTTAATACAGTCAAATAATATTTCTTATTCCTTTTATAATTCACATTTTCACATAACTCTGTAAACAGCAGTACTAACTGGGCCATGAACTTGGGTTAGAAAAGCCAAATGATTTTTTTTTTAAGATTTTATTTATTTATTTGACACAGAGAGAGAGAGAGATCACAAGTAGGCAGAGAGGCAGGCAGAGAGAGAGGGGGAAGCAGGCCCTCCCCCCCCGCCCCCCGCCGCTGCCTAACAGAGAGCCCGATGTGGGGCTCGATCCCAGGACCCCGAGATCATGACCTGAACCGAAGGCAGAGGCTTTAACCCACTGAGCCACTCAGGCACCCCAA
This sequence comes from Nasua narica, assembly GCA_028533885.1. NCBI lineage: Eukaryota > Metazoa > Chordata > Mammalia > Carnivora > Procyonidae > Nasua > Nasua narica. Next base: position 34,734,196 of record CM052797.1, on the reverse strand, counting down.
GCCAAATGATTTGATAGAGCTTTTACCTGTGCCCATTTGAGCCTAATCTTCTTTTTATAAGTCATGTTCCATTAGCCAACATAGAGTACATCATTAGATTTTGATGTAGTGTTCAGTGATTCATTAGTTGTATATAACACCCACCACTCATCACACATCCTGTGTGAGCCTAATCTTCTTGAGGCATTGGGAATCCAAAAGTTCTTTGAAAACCTTTGAAGTTAATTCTTTGTGTTACTTGCTGTTTCACAAAAATGCGAGAGTAGAGCAATCTAAAACCAGCTCGTCAAGAAGAGAATTCTTTTTTTTTTTTTTATTTATTTGTTTGAGAGAGAGTCAGAGAGAGAGGATGAGCAGAAGGGAGGGACAGAGGCAGAAGCAGACTCCCCACTTGAGCAGGGAGTCCGATGCGGGGCTCGATCCCAGGACCCGAGGATCACGACCTAAGCCGAAGGCAGACACCCAAGCCACTGAGCCACACAGGTGCCCCAAGAAGAGAATTTCTTAACTCACCAGAGAATGTAGTATTTTCTAGGGTTGGACACAGAGCCAGGAACGGTTCTGAAGAGATTAATAGAGGTAGTAACAGATCCGTGTGGTAGGACAGGAAGATTGTGATACCTTCTATCCCCACTGTGTATGAGGGAAGTTTCCCACTGCTGTTCGCCTAAAGCCAGGGCTAGTGTAGAGTTTCTTGCTTACTCTGCTTCTGTTAGCAGTAAAAGGTCACAAACAATATGACAATAGAAGCAAACAAATAATATGCTCTCTTCAGCTATGACAGAAAGCATCTATCTTTTGGTTCTAACATTCACAGCAGATTTAACGTAGTGTATGCTGTTATTCACAGCTAATACTTGAATTTATCAGTATGTTGAAAATCCAGGCTGAGAATGAAATGATAGGCTTAAATTTAGATGGGGAAGGAACATGTTGACTACCTCTAAGGGGCCAGGCACTGAGATAAGTGCTTTATACATGTGAGACAGACATTATCCCCAGTTTACTAATGGAATAATATTAAGTAACTTGATCAAGTTCCACATCTAGTTTGTCATAGAACCAAGTTTTAAAATCAGGTTTTCTGGGCGCCTGGGTGGCTCAGTTGGTTGAGCAACTGCCTTTGGCTCAGGTCATGATCCCGGAGTCCCGGGATCGAGTCCCATATCAGACTCCCGGCTCTGCGGGAAGTCTGCTTCTCCCTCTGACTTTCTCCCCTCTCATTCTCAGTCTCTCGCTCTCTAATAAATAAATAAAAAAATCTTTAAAAAAAAAAAAAAATCAGGTTTTCTGTCTCTAAGGCCTTTGCTTTTCCCCCTTGCTCTTACTTTCTTTCTTAGCATAATAATAATACATTAGAAAAGTGCTTGGTTTACAGGAAGAGAAGTAATATAGTTTAGCCTTATTTTGCAGTTGAGAAAATAGCCAGAGATGGTGAAGTGCCTTGCTTGAGGAGACAACCTAGTTAGTGATAGGACCAGGAGTAGTACTTCTTTCTGCCGAGTACTGATGGAAGTTTGTAGTCTCATTCCATTTTGTGGAAAATGTTTTCATATTTCTCATCTAGTGGCCTGCCGTTCTAAAATGGATTGATATATTTAACATCCACCAGAAGCAAAAGGGGATTACTCAATATCTCTTAGTACTCTGATGCTTCTTAAGATATACAAAGCAAGCACCATCCTTGCCCTTGATAAATTCATAGTCTAATGGGAGAAAGGCCCACAAATAAATTAATGGAATTCAAAGTATCCCTCACATATAGCAGAAGCACAGATAACAGAATCTGCTTAGAGATTTGTATCCTCCTCTTCCGTGAAAGCTGGAACTCTTGGGAAGAAATTCAAGTTGATATCTGCGCCCCCACCCCCTTTTTTTGTGGTACAAAAAGGTGATTTTATTATAGCATGAGGAAAGGACCCATGGATAGAAAATGCTGCCCTAGGATTGTGAGGAGTAACTGATTATATACTTAAAAGTTTGTGGAGGGAGGGGGTGATAGAGATAAAGTACATTTCTGAGGAATTAAGTAATTTTGAAGCAAGGGTTTTAGGATCTTGGGGAGCTCGCTGCTGTTAAGGTTACTTTTAGTCTTTAATAAAACATAAACATTAAGGCATTAAGGCGGCCATGAGTTCCTTGAGGAAGGTCATCCTCTGTGTGTTTCAGGTATCTATCAGTGGGCTGTGAGCCATTCAGCTAACACCATCTTAAATTTGTTTAGAACTTTTATTTTTTATATTTGTTTTTGAAATCATCTTGTTGCGGGACTTGGTAGTGAAGAGGCTGGCATTTTAGTGTCTTCTTTGCCACTAGCTAGTTATATGATTTGTAGGAAAGTCATTAAGTTCCCTAAACTTAAATTCTTTCATCTGTGATATGAAGCAATATCTTGCTATTTCTCAAAGTTTGATTCATGATGCTCAGTTTCAGAACCACCTGGGCCACTTATTAATGCAGATTTCTGGAGTCTACCCAAAACAACGGAATCAGTTTTCCTGTGGTGAAGGCCCAGGAATCTGCACGGTAACAAGTTTCTCCTCTAGCTTTTGATACTTTTTAAAGATTTATTTATTTATTTTAGAAAGAACGCACACCAGTGTGCTAGCGCACGAGTCGGGGGTGGGGGCGGAGGGGCAGAGGGAGAGAATCCCCAAGCCAACTCCCCGCTGACCTGAGCCGCAACCAAGAATTAGGCACTTGACCAACTGAGCCACCCAGGCACTCCAAGCTTTTGATACTTTTTAGAGGTTGAAAACATTGGATGAAATAACTTGAGATTTTTTTCTAGTTTTTACATGTTGTGATTAAGTCTTTTTGATGAAGTTGGTGATGCTAAGAATAAAATGGGAAAAAAAAAAGTCTGTCAAGGTAGCTGAGCAAAAGTCTGAAAATTGACCTTGTCTCCAAAGTACTTGCAAAAAATCATGTTTCTTAATGATAACAAAGTATTATTCTAGCTGATGTGTATAGTGATGTTTGTAATATATTTAATAATTTATCTTCAAAGCTAAACCTTCAGAAGGCTTTTCATCAGAGAGTCTACTTTCAGTCCCCGGACAGAAGAACACGGACTCTTCTCCAGAAACTTCTCCTAGTGTGAGCCCCATGCCACACTCTGCATCAATAGCCAATCTCCAAACGGCTAGCAAACTTATTCTGAGTTCTCGACTGGTCTATAGCCAACCTCTTGATCTCCCAGACGGAGTAGAAGTAATAAGAGCAACACCTTCTGCAGGTAAGGTAACTTGAAGACTGGGCAGTTGTAGCTCAGAGTGGCCTTCAGTGGGTAAAATGGACGAACTCCCCTGAAGTATGTGTTATGTGGACAACTGTAATTTTCTAGTTATGCTGTATCTGTTTAGGAACATGTCTTTATTGGAAAGTTTCCTATGATAAATGTAATCAGCCTGATAGAAAATGATATGTTTTAATGTGAAGTTTCTTGCCTGCTCTATGATTTTCTATAAATAGGAATAATATGACAGTACAATTGTGAAGAACAACTGTGTTCATTTGCAAATCATTGAATTTTTTTTAAGTTGAGGCTGTTCATCCACTCTGTGCTAATAATATAGCTCCTTTATTAAATATGTTTGAGCAGGAGTTGGCAGGTACCATGGGGAAAATATGTAGGATACAAGATTATAGTTAGGCTAGCCTGAATGGTACTGAGTTTAACAAGGCAGATAAGATTGTTTGGAGGGCAGGTGTATTTCAAATTAGCTGTCATTTATAGGACTATAATTAAAGAGTCCCCAGAATAGTAATTTTGGGAAATGAAGCTGGAGGTTCAAGGCTGGTGAATGATTTTCAGTATGAGGCTTCTTTTATTCATCCACAAGGTAGGTTTGAACTCAGAGCCGGAATGATCACATTAACGGTTTACTCTGGGGTTATGTGGCAGGTGCAGATCTGGGCCAGTTTTTAGTCTTTCAAAGTATTTGGAAAGTTTGGGGCATACCCAGTTTGGGGCATACCCAGAATATAATAAATTCTATATTGTGGAGTCTTTGTAAATATGTTACTTGCACAGTAACACTCCAAGGAAAATAATAACATGACCCCCGATATTTAGATGGAAAAGGCTCAGATGTTACAGTGGCTTTTCCATTGTTGCAGAGTTATTGATGGACTAGAACGTGAATCCAGGTCTTCTGACACCAGTCCTAATCACTATTACTCCTCATGTTATAGCTGACAGTGTATGGGCAGTGTTGGTCTTTGGCAGTCAGGAATAAATATGGGGATTCTGGTTCATTGTTAAGAGAGTTTGAATTGACCTTAGTAAATAGTGAGATCTAGTGGTCTGTTTAGCTGTCTGAAAACATGATGGGAGGGGCAGATTTAGGGTCTGGATTATTCAGGGGCGGGTTAGGGGAATTTGAATGGGAAACTATAGTGATGACTTAAGCATCTCTAATGACATAACAAGTGGAGACTGAAAGTCCAGCAAGGCATGTGGTGAAGATATATTTAAGTTATAGCAGGTAACACATTTAGTGATAACAAGCTGACTTGTTTTATTGTGTTTGAGTTTTATTTTATGGAATATTCACCAGATTTAAACTTAATCACCTAAAAACTAATTAAGTGATTATTACTGCATATTTTGATATCACCAATGGGCTGTTCAGATCTTGTATAGATAATATCTTGGCCAGTGGGTGCTTAGTGTAAAGCACTAGTTAAGGGGGTTTGCAGAATTATAATGAAGAAGCTTATAGTGGCTTTGGATTTATCACATTATAGAACTTGATTGATTATTAACATTTTATTTTGTGGTTCTGTTATCATGACTATCTGCTTTTTCTTTTTCAAGGCCATCTGAGTTCTTCTTCAATTTATCCGGTGTGCCTTGCCCCTTATTTAGTGGTTACAACTTGTTCTGACAATAAAGTTCGGTTCTGGAAGTGTAGTATGGAAACCAACCTACAGTGCAAAAGTGATGGGAAGGAAACTTACCATTGGAGGAGATGGCCCTTGATGAATGATGAAGGAGAAGATAACAGCAGTACAGTGAGCATTGTGGGAAGACCAGTTGCTGTTAGCTGTTCATACACAGGTCGCCTTGCCGTGGCTTACAAACAACCTGTCCACCACAATGGTTTTGTCTCTAAAGAATTTTCCATGCACGTATGCATCTTTGAATGTGAATCTACAGGAGGATCAGAATGGGTTTTAGAACAAACAATTCATCTTGATGATTTGGTCAAAGTTGGGAGTGTACTTGATTCAAGGGTCAGTGTCGACAGTAATCTGTTTGTGTACAGCAAATCAGATGCACTTTTGAGCAAGGATAGATACCTAATTCCAAATATCAAACATTTAGTACATTTGGACTGGGTTTCAAAGGAAGATGGCTCCCACATTCTCACAGTGGGGGTTGGTGCTAACATCTTCATGTATGGGCGGCTTTCAGGAATTGTGACTGAGCAAATCAATAGTAAGGATGGAGTGGCTGTCATTACTTTACCACTAGGTGGTAGTATCAAGCAAGGAGTTAGGTCAAGATGGGTTCTTCTTAGATCTATAGACTTGGTGTCTTCTGTTGATGGTACACCTTCGCTGCCTGTTTCTCTCTCCTGGGTGAGAGATGGGATATTGGTGGTAGGCATGGATTGTGAAATGCATGTGTATGCACAGTGGAAGCATGCTGTCAAATTTGGAGACATTGAAGCTGATAGTCCTGATATAGAAGAGACAGCAATACAAGATCATTCTGCCTTTAAATCTAATATGTTGTCAAGAAAAAGTATTGTTGAAGGCACAGCTATTGCGGATGATGTGTTTTGTTCACCAACCGTGGTTCAGGATGGCGGCTTATTTGAGGCCGCACATGTACTTTCCCCTACTCTCCCTCAGTATCACCCAACTCAGCTGTTAGAATTGATGGATTTAGGGAAAGTTCGAAGGGCTAAAGCTATTCTCTCTCATTTAGTGAAATGCATTGCAGGTGAAGTTGCAATAGTTAGAGATGCTGATGCTGGAGAAGGGACTAAGCGACATCTTTCCCGAACCATTAGCGTAAGTGGCAGTACGGCGAAGGATACTGTCACCATAGGAAAGGACGGTACTCGAGATTATACTGAGATAGATTCTATTCCTCCACTACCATTATATGCACTGCTTGCTGCAGATCAAGATACAACCTACAGAATTTCAGAAGAAAGTACGAAAATACCCCAGAGCTATGAAGATCATACCAAAAGTGAACCAGAAGATCAGTATTCAGAGCTGTTCCAAATCCAGGATATAACAACAGATGATATAGATTTAGAGCCAGAACAGAGAGAAAACAAATCAAAAGTAATAAATCTTTCCCAATATGGACCCGCTTACTTTGGCCAAGAACATGCTAGGGTACTTTCAAGTCATCTTATGCACTCAAGTCTACCGGGCCTTACCCGTTTGGAGCAGATGTTCCTCGTAGCTCTGGCTGATACGGTGGCTACCACCAGTACGGAGCTTGATGAAAACAGAGATAAGAGTTATTCAGGTAAATATTCCCACTAAAATTTACAAAGTTATCATGAATAGGACCATTTGTATAACATATGTAATGACTCACATATTAAGTTGCAGTCTTTCTTTAAACCTTGCAGTGAAAAGACCTCTCTAGTAGACAATTACTGTTACATAATAAGATTAATTGTGAAAGAAAAGACAGTTGGGATAGGCTATGACTTGCAAATATGACTTCATGGGTTTGTGACATCTGTGTGCGTTCTCGCAAGAGTTTTTACACTGAAAGCTTTGTATCATTTTAGATCTACATAGGCTTGTTTTCAAACATAGTGACTCCTATGACTTATTTTAAGATTTATTTTACTTTTAGTAATAATGTCCCATTTGATAATTGTACTATTGAACCATGAGGCTTATAGGGACCGCATGAACTCAACTTGTTCATCTTCCCATTTATAGGTATAAGTATTTTTTTTTTTTTTACAATTACCTAATTTTCTCTGAAACGTCTCTTGAGGAAGAGGTTTTAATACATTTTACTCTAATGTGTATCTTGATTAATTTGCTCTGTAACCAGAACATTTTTGGCTGTCTCCTGAAACTAGATTCCATTCTCTTTTATGCAGATAGTTGAAGGTAATGGTGTTGATTGTAAATGATGGCATTAGCCAAGGAAACCGAAAATTATTGATCATTCATTCATTCAGTAAATATTGTGGAGGAGTGAACAGTTGCTATGTGCCAGGCACTTTATGTACTTTATCATACTTAATTATCACAACAGTCTTCTGGTAGGTAGCTATTATTATACTAAATTTTATAGATGAAGCCCCTGATCCTTAGGGAGATTAAGTGACATACAAGGTCATGCAGGTAGTAAGTGGCAGAACTGGGGTTCCTATGTGGATACCTCATTGCCTCCCAGCCTGTACTCTTACTATTTCATAAGATTTCTCAATTTGAGGAAAAAAGACTGTTCCTCAAAGCTAGCTGGAATATATCTCTTCATATAGATTTATATCCTTATATATCCCCAAAGTTTTCTCTTTGTAGATTAAAATAACTAGAGACCTTAGAAGCTTTTGCCTGTGACCTATTTTCTGAACATATCAATTAAAACAAATCCTAAGGATTATGAGGCATTGTATGCGGTAGAGCAATATTCTCCCCGCAATAGTCTTCATTAAGCCTTTGTTGAAAACTTTAGAGTTTTTACCCTGGGATATCAAGAAAAGAGGCCATAATCTCTGAAAAATGGCTTTAAACTTTCTGACTCAGAACTATATGATTGGCTGGGCAGTATTAAAATGGCTCATCCTGGTCCCAGTGCCCTTTCATGAGGTAGCTAAGGCAGGAATTAATGTCTCCATTTCACAGGTAGGAAACTAAAGCTCAGAGTTTAAGTATGTTGCACATCTCAGTCAGTGAATTCTAAGTAAATGAATTCTTCCCAATGGAATTAAAGGCATTCCTGACTCTGCTTTCTCTCACACCCCATATTCCGGTCTTTGGACACAGGCTACCAGTTCTCCTATATCCAACATCCAGTCATTTCTCACCACTCCTCCTTTGACCACTCCGGTCCAGGTCACTGTCACCTCCTGCCTGGTTATTGACAGAGTCTCCAAAACTGCTTCATTCTTGTCACCGCAGTCTGTTCTCCGTGTAGGAACAAGTGACTCATCACATTTAATCTCTCCTCTGCTCCTGCTCCTCCGCATACACCAGTGGCTTGCTATTTCACTTTAGAATAGAAGCCAGACCCTTATGGAGGTCCACAAGGTCCCGTGTCACCTGCATTCATTTTCAGTGACCTCCTTGTGTCCCAGAAGGACACTAGACACATTCCTGTCTCAAGGTCTTCACACATTTTGTTTCCTCTGCGTGGAATGTTCGTTTTCCAAATTTATGCCCAGCCCATTCCCTGACCTCCTCAGGTTTCTGCTGAAACATCATCTACTTGGAAAGTTCTTCCCTTCCTATCCTATATAAAATAGAACCCTCTTGCTCCAGCACTCTCTGTCAAGCCTGCTTTTTGTTTTGTTTTGTTTTTACTTTTACTTATTTTTTTCCCAGAAGTATGTAGGTATGTATGTATGTATTTTTAAAAGATTTTATTTGACACAGAGAGAGATCACAAGTAGGGAGAGAGGCAGGCAGAGAGAGAGGGGGAAGCAGCCTCCCCGCTGAGCAGAGAGCCCGATAAGGGGCTCGATCCCAGGACCCTGAGATCATGACCTGAGCTGAAGGCAGAGGCTTTAGCCCACTGAGCCACCCAGGCGCCCCTATTTATTTATTTTTATTAACATATAATAATTTGCCCCAGGGGTACATGTCTGTGAATCATCAGGCTTACACATTTCACAGCACTTACCATAGTCTGTCAGGCCTGCTTTTTGTTTCTCTTCATAGCATTACTTGCCACCAGACACATTGCTTGATGTTTGTTGTTTTTGTCTCCTGAAATGTAAGCACTATGAGAGGAGAGATTTTGTCTTACTCACCGCCAAATCCCAAGCACCTAAATGATGCCTCAGCTATAGTAGATACTTGGTTTGTTGAATAAATAAATGAAGAGATGAAGGAAGATAGCTAATGGGAAGTAGAGCTGGAACTTGAACTTCAAGAATTTAAAACATTTTATTTTCTTCTAGAAAATATTAATTTGATTTAACATTCTTAGTACTTCCTAAGTGGCATTTACTGGGCTGGGTGCTGTTCAGACTTTTGCGTTGGCTTTTCTCCAACAGTGGCTATAATTTTAATTAAACTTCCCACACTTCATACCTTTGTGCAGCTTTTAAACAGGAGTAAGTCTGTGAAATTAGGTTAAGGTTCAACCTTAGCTTTGTAAAACTGGCCTGGGGAATTGGATTTTAAATCTTTCATAGTACTATATGTCAGTTTAGCTAACCAAACTAGAAAATACTGTCTTTTTTATTATTAATGATAATAAACAAGTGATTTCATTTTATATATGTAATTTCTGTCTTTTAAATCTCTGTCTGACTTCACATAGGAAATGCTTCTTAAGGTCGTACCTAGCTTACTATAGTTAATATATTTCTTACTGGATTTCAAGATTTCATTTATTATGAGTAGCTCTAAGTACTGTTCTTACCTGTACTAATAAATAATTATATTTTCCTCACTTTTCGTTTGGGAGCTCTAGTATTTACAAATTTTTTTGTAAAGATAGATTTTTTATGAAGATATTCAAGTATTGACAAAGGAATACACTCAAATATATATTTTGTGTATATTGTTATTGTTGAATTTAATGCTTATTTCCTAATTTTTTATTGGTTTGTGACCTTTTTCCTGAAACATATTTTCTGTTTGCTTTGCAGGAAGAGACACACTAGACGAATGTGGTTTGAGATACTTACTAGCTATGCGTTTGCACACATGCCTTTTGACATCACTGCCTCCTTTGTACCGAGTACAGCTGCTTCATCAAGGTATTTAACACCTTGTTCGAAACTTTGCAAAACTTTTATTTCATATTGTAATGAAATATTTGTACGTATATTTGAGTAGAAGAATTAGCTACGTCATCATATGCATGCTTATCATTAGCCTTAAAATCTTCCTGTTACGTGGTGCCCACTGACCCTTCTTCTGTGCCTCTTTCAGCTCTATTCTATGACTTGGGCTCTTCTCTCTCAGTTTCTCAGACTTCACTCACTGAAGTCATAGTAGTTTAGGAGTAACCTGGGATGCCTAAGGCCATAAGAAGTGGCCCTCAATTTCTTTGACATCTGATATCTTTTATTTAAAAATTATGTGAATTTTGCCCTGTTTTATTATTTATGTTTATTTTAATATAAGCATTATGTTATAAGTCATATACTCACAGGTAAAGCTGATTTGGGGGGAATATCTGCCAGATAGTAATCCAGTAGATTTGCATACTAGTAGCATACTGCCACACACCCTGATCTGAGGTGTAAGGATTTATGTCAGCCCTAATTTACAGATGAAAAAACTGAAACTAGGGATGCCTGGGTGGCTCAGTTGGTTAAGCGTCTGCCTTTCGCTCGGGTCATGATCCCTGGGTCCTGGGATCAAGCCCCGCATTGGTTCCCTGCACTGCGAGGAGCTTGCTTCTCCCCCACTCCCCTCTCTCTGTCTGTCTGTCTGTCTCTCTCTCTCTCGCTATCGTGAATAAGTAAATAAAATTTAAAAAAAAAACCTGAAACTATAAAGTGATCTACTCAAGATATAGGGCTGTTTATTAATAGAGGTTGGAACTGGAATTCCAGCCCAGTGCAGTCATCATTGGACTGTGTTCCTTTTGAAACCAGCATCCTGGACACAGCCCCATAAATAATGCTTTAGTATTGTAGGAACTAGAATACCAGGCTTTATAATTTGTTGTTCTTACCCATAGCACTTACCCTTCACCCTCATAAATGTTCTTTAAAGATAGAATTCTAAACAGCTGTCTGATATTCTGTCATGTTTCTAAACTACGTTTCATCTCTCCATTTATTTGTGAAACAGATTTGGCTGGTTTTCTTCTCTATTTGAATGATCACTGTGATGAATGACCTTATAACTCTGCATACAAATATTCATGTATATATCTGAGTATTTCCTCATTCCAACAGTGGAATTGAGTCAGAGGGCTTGAAAATTCTTATTAACTCTTTTTTTTTTAAAGATAGTTGTTTGTTTTTATTTTTAATGTTTCAGTCAAAACTTTATTGCCAGATCGATATTCTAAATTCTGAACCTAACTGTATCTTAGTATTTTTTTATTCAAGTATAATTAATATACAGTGTTAGTTTCAGGTGTACAATACAATGAATCATCAGTTCCATACATTTATCAGTGTTCATCAAGGTCAATGTACTCCTAACCCCTGTCCTGTCTTTCCCATCTGCCCACGGACTTCCCCTCCAGCAACCACCAGGTCTCTGTATCTAAGGGTGAAATTTCTTAACTCTTAATACGTATAGCCCCAGAGAGAAACACTGTACTCATTTACATTCCTGGAAACAGTGTTTGGTGATTCCAAAACTTAACCCGTTGTCAACTTGATAGTATCATTTTAAACAATCTGTGTGCCATTTTTTTAGGTTTAAAAAAATGGTATCTAGAGGTTCTTTTACACTTTAGTTTTAAATGATAGATGGTACTGAATCACTTAATGACATTTGTGGAATTGAAAATTCTGCTTTCGCTTTGATACAGTTAAAACATTGGACTGCTAATATAGGTGATGATCTTAGGAACAGTTTTCAGGGAAAAAGTTTAGTAGATGGGATATAGATAGAAAGGCTAAGAAGAACAGAGCAAAATTCAAAGAATAGCCTATTACTGGTAGGCAAAAAGTAAATAAGTAACTACCTGTTGGCGCCCCTCTTCTTTTTCTTCTTAATATCTTTTTTTTTTTTTTTTTTTGGTATTAAGCTATGGAGCAGGTCACTTTAAACTCTGTAGTTATGATTTTTTAATCTGTAAAATAGGGGGCTGATATAAATCCTTGTATCTCAAATCAGGGTGTGTGGCAGTACGCTACAAGTATGCAAATCTACTGGATTTCTATCTGGCAGATATTCCTGAAACATCAGCTTTCCTTGTGAGTATGTGACTTACGATGCAATGCTTATATTAAAATAAACATAAATAGTTAGGCTTCTAGATGCATTCACTGCTCTTTTAATCTTCTGAACCTAATTCCCCTGACATAGCTGTTTGTTTCTTGTTTCTACTTAATCATACCAAAAATTTAATCACATTTCATTTAAGGGTATAGAATGTGATATATTTTATATTATTCTTTATATTATAAATGTGCTATTAGCAAAGGTATACTGTGTGCATTGCTATGTAATAGCAACTTCTAAAGCAAAGTGTCAGTTATTTGATGTAGTGATTATTTCTTAAATCAGGCAAAGATTTAAAAATTAATCTGCCTTTTAGGTTCTGAAAAACTATAAATTGGTGTTAGTAAATTTTGACCATTTTCCCTTAATTTACGGTGGCAGTCAAGGCTTGTTGCATTGATTTTTTTTTTATGCTATGATTTCAAGCACAGTTGTATAGAAATATTAGTAGTGGGAATTTAAAAAACTTAAAGATTATTATTTAAAATGGTTATAATAGTTTTTCCTTTCATACCTTCTAAAGGAACTGTTGTGAAGCAGTAATGGTTAGGAAATCTTTAAACTACACTGGAAGTCTATATAGTAGTTGTTAATGAAAAAATTACACATAGTAACATTGATGGTCTTCTAGCATTGAGAAGCCTGTGCTGTAATGTGACTATCATTGACGTCAGACATGAGATTCAAATGGATCCATACAGATGGCCACTTTGACCAGTCTGGCCTCTTTTCTAGGCTCCTCTTGGTACTGCCTGGTGTTCCCACTATCTGTCATCAATTTGTGTTATTTCCCTCGTGTTTCCTCTCTTCACCTGCTCTAAGGGGGGGACAAAGTGTTATCAGTAGTTAAACTGTTGATAAACTCCCTTGTATTCCCAAGTCTGATGGTGTTGCCTCTAAATACAGCCTAGATCCCTGTCAGTCTTCTACCAGGCAAAAAGATTTTGCCACATACCATCAGCATTAGACAGCTTTAAACTACTTTTAACCGAGATGCCGAAGGCAGAGGAATGTTGTCTACTGACCATTGTAATTCCCTGCAAATGTCTTGAATGTTAGACTTAATGTGAAATGATATTTAGCTCCTCGGGCCAGAGGGATGAATGGTGCAGTTCATGCAGTTTGTGCAGTTTTCAATATTCAGTCCTGAAGGATATGATCTGCACGGCTGTGAAAAAACACCCAAGGACACAGGCCAAGATATTTTGACTTGAGCAAAGCTTCACTGTTGATAAGTTTGGTGTGTGTACGTATAAATGACTTGATGTTCAAATATCTCTCCAGTGATTAAGTTTTAGTGTCTCTATTTTTGCAGAGAAAAAAAGTAAATACTTTGGAAAAAAGATACAGATTTTTGGTTTTGCGTATTCTGCCATTGCTCTTGTATTTAGAAGCTCAGAGTGTAAATTCCTTGAATGACGACTTTCTTTTACTCTTTTTTTCTGCTTGAAAATTCTCCAGAATGAATGAATAAATACATGACTGTGTAAAAAATTTTTCTTTTTGATAGATTTCTGAAGGTTATTATTTTATATTTCTAATTTAGGTGTGTCTACCTGCCATTTTGCCTGGGCTTTTCATTCTGAGGCTGAAGAAGAACTGATAAATATGATTCCAGCAATTCAGAGAGGGGACCCTCAGTGGTCTGAGTTAAGAGCTATGGGAATAGGTTGGTGGGTCAGAAATATTAACACTCTTCGAAGATGCATTGAAAAGGTAACTTTACTTCATTGGAAGCTTAAGTTAAAAAAAATCTTTAAAGGATAAAAGATACCATTTTCCAGAAAATCTATAGTGAGGAATTAGTTTGCACATCTTGAGATCTTGAGAATTTCTTAAATAAAAATTTTTGGAGAGTCCAGAAACTTGACCTTTGTAAAATGTGTAGTATATCAATTGCCTTTTGCCATATATAGAGTATATAATATTTATGGAGTTGCTATTTTCTGCTATCAGTTGAAGTGTGTCCTAGTTTGAGAAAATTCAAAAATCTTTTTTTTTAATAACTGTAAGGTTGTCATGGATATGAAAAGTATAGTACAGGGAATATAGTAAGATTATGATAACATTGTATCGTGACAGATGGTGACTGCACTTACAGTGGTGAGCATTACATAATGTATAGTATTGTGGAATCAGTGTTACACACCCAAGACTGTCTTAACATTGTATGTCAACTATATTTCAATAACAGTATTTACAACTATAATCTAAATTTAGATTTTAGATTATAAAGATTTTAGATTATAAATTAGATTTACAAATCTAAATTTAGAAAGCAAACTTCAGTTCTTATCAGATATGTACATTATAGATATAAAAATTGTTTTCATATAAAGGATTCTCTGTATGGCTAGGTTAATAAATAGCAAACTTCCTTTGTACACTTAAAATACCATTCAATAAAAAGTTTTGTTTTGTGTGCACTTGAAGAATGTCTCTATGGCAGCAAATTAAACGTGCTATAAAATTTTTTATGACAGGCTTTTTTGGTAGATTCCCTTTAGAAAAAAATTTGTTCAATAATTTGTTAGTGGAAGCTGAAAGTTCTTTCAGTCTTGCAGAAACAGACCGTTATTGAGCACCTACTGTGTGCCAGGTTAGTTCAAGTTGCTTTTCATAAATTATTTCATATAATCGTCTTGCTGGCCCTGCGTTACCATCTCCATTTCCACCTGATGGACTAGGGCTGGAGAGGTTAGGGAACCCACCTAAGCTCCTGGCATTTGTAAGTGTTTGACTGTTGTGCCCTTTCTACTCTACTGGGGTTAGAAAGGTGGAATTATCATTGTTTACTTGTAGGAGCTCATCGAAATTGAAATTGTACTTCACATTTGTGAAGTACAGATTTTTTTCTCCCGAGAGAAATTCATTCCTCTACAGTAGTAGTCATCCAATTTTAGTGTCAGAACAATCAGCTTAAAATGCATTTAAAAATGCATCTCCTCCAGGCCCATTTTCATTTGGTAGGTTAAGCACAGCTAGGGATGTGCGGTCTTCATCTCAGTTAGCCTCCTGAGATTCTGATGTTCATTGTGGCCCTCTGATCAGTTTGAAATGTGAGCACAGAAGTGTCATTTTTCTGTTACATGTAAAGTTGTCACTGAGATAACCAGTGTTTATCTCCTCAAAATGGGCACTAATGTAAGAAGGAATTTATTCTCATACCAACCAGGTAATGTAAGGGAAAGGTAATTGTTATAGCATGTAAATAACACAGTATCTCCATTAAATTTTTTATATTCTAAAGCAATGGAAAAAAGAGGACATATTCTCCGAAATGTTTCAGATGTTGCCTACGAAGATCTTAATTTCTTGTCAACAATTGGTTGTGTCATATAATTATTTCTGATAATGTACATAGGATTTAATTCCACAAGACATGTATCTCTTAAAATTGCATCCAAGGGATACATGAATTTTTTGTCTTGAGATATATATTATAAATCCTTAACTAAAAATGAATGAAAATTTCTCTAAAAATTATTAAATATCAAAATACTAAGTTAAATGATTGAAGGCAGAGAAAATACTAAAAAAGAGAAATAAGCAAGTATTGAGAATACAGCATTTTCCTGGTGCAGTTTCTCCCTTTTTCCCCCTTGGTAGTTTCCTGCTTCACCATTAGTCACTGTGAGCTAATAAAACATCTGTTGTTTTTTATTGTTATAGCTCTCAACTTAGTGATTTTCAGAAGTTATCTAAGTGTCCTTGAAAAATTAAGATACCGTCTGTATGGTAATTGTGTTCAGAACAGTATAATTATGTATAATGGTTTTTTTGGCTTATTTTTTAAACTTAACACTGCGTTGATTGGTTCTGCATGAATTCAGCAACTTGGGCTATAAGCTCGGAGGAGATTAATGAGTCATATGCTAAGACTCCTTGTCATGGAGTTTCTAAGACCTGAAATTTGTAAGCTCTTGAAAATAATGGAGCTTCAACCTTCTGTATTTTAATTACATGCCAGAAAGAGCGTATCACTCCTTTAGAATTGTCAAAATTTGATTAGAAAAATAACAGAAGGGAATGGTTTTTTTTAAAGTATGTTTAAAAAACACTGGAACATTTATTTTTCTCTGTAGTTGTCTAAATGTGTGTGTATATAATTGATATTTATTCACAGATGTCTGTATCAATATGAGTAGAGAGAGCTTTAAATTGTGAAATTATATCGACTGTGGAAGTTAGCATTTTAGCTTTTACAAAACATTAAGAAATGTAACATTTAATTTTCAAGAAAAAGATGACATCTATTGAATATTCTGCCTTATTTTTTGTTTCATATGGTAGACAGTTTTATTACTACCTGGATTCTAATACCTTTTCCAACTCTTACTGTGTGAACTTAGGCAGTTTGCTTAACCTCTCTGTGTCTCCGTTGCTGCCTTTGTAAAATGGGGATAAATCTCATGGGTTGGGGTGATTTAATAAGATAAATAAAAGGCACTTAGATTGGTGCCTGGTACATGGAAGTAATTAGTAAAATTGCTAGTTGCTATTATTATTTTTATTATAATTACTGGCATACAAATGGTTGTCTCTCAGAGCTACTGGTGATTGTGGAATAGAGCCAATTTTTCTCATCTCCATGGTTACTATCAGCAATGTAAGAGCAAGGAAGCATTAATTGTTGGTTAATTGGTTGTAACTCTTTTATCAAGTAGTTAATTTAATAGATTATTTTATTTACCACTTAGGTTGCCAAAGCTTCTTTTCAGAGGAACAATGATGCCTTGGATGCTGCGTTATTCTACCTTTCAATGAAGAAGAAAGCAGTAGTGTGGGGTCTGTTTAGGTAAATTGCCTCAACAATAAACGTGACTTAATGGAATGAAGATTGTACTGCAAATATTCTGTGCTAATGCTTTTGAAAGTACTTAGATACATGAATGTGATCAGATCAGCTTACTTTTTTGTATCTTGGTTCCTTTATCTGCAAAAGATGGGTATAATATTGGTTCAGCTTAACCTAAAGGGTGGAATGTTGTTAAAAAAAAAAGTTGATAAAAGCACTTTGAAAAGTAAACTGTGTCTCCTGTTTATGTATATACAAGGAGTTTGAGCTTTCCTTACTACAAGTGAAGAGAAGCTTGACAAGTGATACCTATTACTGAAGTTATTTTAGATGGATGTTTGAAGTTATTTTCACATATTTTGCAAAGGATTCAAAATATTTTAGATTCCCCTTAACCACTGATACTTGTGTTCTTGTTTCCAGGTCACAGCATGATGAAAAGATGACAACATTTTTTAGCCACAACTTTAATGAAGATAGATGGCGTAAAGCTGCTTTGAAAAATGCTTTCTCTTTACTTGGCAAACAACGCTTTGAACAATCTGCTGCTTTTTTCTTGTTAGCTGGTTCATTGAAAGATGCCATAGAGGTACAAATAAGAAAACATGCTTTGAGATACTTGTAGGCAGTTGAAAACCTGAAGATGTTACAGAGTAGACTATAATTTTTTTCCTTTTTTAGTTTATAATACTAAAATTTATTACTTGGATTATAAATTAAATTTTTTTAAATCAGAAAACTTGTGTGTAATAAATTAGGTTACAGATTTGTAAAGTTCATTATAACGTAATTCTACATACTGAATTGCCTTTTTTTTTTAAATTATGTTCAGTTAGACTGTGAACTGAAATAGTGGTGTAGTGATAATGATAGACGAAATTATAAATCAATTCAGGTGTGAAACAAACCAAAAATTTCATGTAGGTAATACTGCATTTCAAATACATATGTATCAAAAAATGGCAGAAAATGGCTTATGAATATTTTCTTCCTAGTCATCTTAGGATTCTGAACTATTTGAAGTGTGTATGGGTCACAACCTCCTTCTCTGGGGTAGACAGGCAGCTACTTTTTTTTCTAAATGAAATTCATAGATAAGGAACTGAAATTGCTATTTGTATTGTTTTGTAATGTAGTTGTCTTAGGTATTGAAAAATGAATGAAGAGGTAAAACTGCATTTTTTGATATATACTCCTAGTAGTTGATTATGAAAGAAGTCATGGGGCACCTGAGTGGCTTAGTCGGGTGAGCGTCCAGCTCTGCATATAAGTTCAGGTCATGATCTCAGGGTCCTGAGATCGAGCGCTGCATGAGGCTCCACAATCAGCAGAGAGTCGGCTTGAGATTCTCTCTCTCCTTCTCCCTCCTCCCCTCCTCCCCTCCTCCCCCTACCCCCACTCGCTTGCTCTCGCTCATAAATAAATTAATCTTTAAAAAAGAGAGAAATTATGAATGTCACTGTTTATTTATGAGATCTTTCTCCTAATATACTATTGTCATCATGAACAATCCAAACCAGTGAAGGAAAAATAGAAATAATTGGAAGTAATACATGATAGAAGAAATAGGAAATATTCAACAAAAAGAAATTCTCTACATTTCGAATTAGTCACATTTTCAAAAATGATCTCTGGTTTATGGTTTTTTAAAACCATATTTAACAAATATTTGTGATTTTGAAATGGGAAGTTTAACTTAGAAGGTAATCCGGAGAAGAGGAGAAATGTTGATTGAGAGATGCTTCTATTGCCTGAATGACCTCAAATTCTCTATATGAGTAATTACATTAGAATATAAACTTAGAGTAAAAATGGAATATGTGGCTTTATTTCATATGTTACTTGTTACTTAATTAGAAGGTTCTTTTAAAATTGTTAATAGCTACGTTTATGTGGAAATATATTTGGGAATTAAGAGGAACTGATACATATACATGCAAATGTCATAAGTATATTTAATTTAAAATTAGTATTATTAATTTACATTGACCTAAGAATGAGGTGATGTTGGTATTTGTCTTATGCTTATTTTATAAATGGTCTTTCTAGGCCAGAAGCTGCTAAGTTCTAGCTTCTTATTCTTCTTCTTGCTATTCCTTAATCTCCTATCAAGTAGTCATTTGCTTGACTTACTGTCTCTACCTCTGCACCCCTCCTACCACTATGAGAATATAAATGGTAGATTTCAGGGTATCAGTAGAGTATTTCATATCTCTAAGTAATTATCATTAAAATAAATTTTTCTTAATATTTTAATTTATAGGTATGTCTTGAAAAAATGGAAGATATTCAGCTAGCCATGGTTATTGCCCGTTTGTATGAATCTGAATTTGAGACTTCATCCACTTATATATCCATCCTAAATCAGAAGATTTTGGGTTGCCAAAAGGATGGCTCAGGATTCGATTGCAAAAGATTACATCCTGATCCTTTCCTGCGTAGTCTTGCCTATTGGGTAATGAAAGATTATACCCGAGCTTTGGACACATTATTGGAACAAACCCCCAAGGAGGATGATGAGCATCAAGGTAGGACATTTGTGGGTTTCTCTTTCTTCTTTTTTTTAGAATCTGATTTTTAAGAAATTTATATACCCTGGGTGGGGTTCACATGTATGAAGAGTCATACGCTCTACCGAGTGAGCCAGCCAAGCGCCCCTCTTTTTCTTTTTTAATAACTGTTTCTGAACTTTAATGTTTATTTAAAAAAAATACAAAACAAAAACCAATTATATTGAACTGAAGCATACATGACATTTGTACATTATATCGCTCTTTCCATATAATCATACAGCTGGTGTTTTTTGTTTTGTTTTGTTTTTTAAGGAGAAATTTTGGCTGTTGCACACACCGGTTTAGTGCATGGACCTTTATTCTTGTGTGATAAGTTTTCTTTACCTCTAGGGATCCCAAATAATTTAGATTTTTTTAAAAGCATCTGGAGGGCATTTATTAGCACTCTTTGCAATAATTTTTTAAAAGTGGAACAGTCTAAGTGTTTGTCAATAGAATAGTTAAATGAATTATAGTATATCCTTACTACAGAAGTAATGTGCCATTAGAAAATGAGGTAGATTGATGTGTTAATATGTGCTGTATTATTGAGTGAAAGAAGTGAGATGCAGAACGGTGTGGTTCTTGTTGCATTTTATTTACGTATACATGTCTCAAACGTGTGTTTGTTTACCTACTGGGTCTAGTCTCCTTCCTGTCTCTTTGTTGTTTTCTGGAATAAATAAAGAGAAACTGAATACAGGGGTGCCTGGGTGGCTCAGTCAGTTAAGTCTCCAATTCTTGATTTTGGCTCAGATCTTGACCTTGGGGTTATGGGATCCAACCAACAGTGCTGTTTAAGAAACTGCTTAAGATTCTCTGCTTCTCCCCCACCCCTATCCAAGTTACGCTCTTTCTCGCTCTCTCTTAAAAAAAAAAATAATTAAAAAAAAAGAAACTTAATACTAGTTACTGATTACCTTTGGGGAATAGGTGTGAGGATATCCAAGCTTTTACTTTGTGTTTTGTCCTTGCTGAGTTATAATTGGGTGATGAGTATTAATACTTGGAGGAAACTTGTGATAAGCCCTGGGTGTTATATATAAGTGATGAATCACTGAATTCTACTCCTGAAACCAGTATTACCCTATGTGTTAACTAGAATTTAAATAAAAAGTTGAAAAAAGGGCACCTGGGTGGCTCAGTTGGTTAAGCAACTGCCTTCGGCTCAGGTCATGATCCCGGTAGTCCCGAGATCAAGTCCCATATCGGGCTCCCAGCTCCACAGGGAGTCCGCTTCTCACTCTGACCTTCTTCCTTCTCATGCTCTCTCTCTCTCTTTCCTAATAAATAAATAAATAAAATTTAAAAAAAAAAGCTGAAAAAATAATTTTTGTTATATAATTTTAAATGCAAAAAAGACTTACATGGATAAAGAGATTAGGGACCCATTTTTACATTCTTCTTTATAAAGAAGAAATATTTTAATAAATAGTATTAAAAATTTTAAAGGAAAGGAAGTTAAACCTTTAGAAGAAAAATAAGTATCTGAGTTTCCCAGGTAATTTTAATAAAATGTGTGCATTTTTTATAGAAGGAAGGTTCTTTTTATTTCTTAATGTTTTCTAGGTTAATTTTTGAAAACTTGTTATTGTGGAAACTGCAAATACATATAAAAGAGTGAATAATAAACTGTAAGTCTATGAATCCATCACCCGACTTCAGTAGTTACCAACTTAGATCAACTTTCTGTCATATATACACACCATTCTTTACCTCCTCCTGTTTTCAACATATTTATTTTTAAGCAAATTCAGCATATCATTTCTTTTGGTGTAAATATTTCAAAATACATCTCCAAAAAGTAAGGTCTCTTAAACACAACACATATCACTGTAACAAAATTTGATTAGTAATCATGAAATGGGCAGTGTTCAGATTTTCCTGGTTGTCTCATAAAATCTTATACAATTTGTTTGAGTCAAGATTCAGATGAGGCATATATGTTATGATGGGTTGAGGTGCCTCTTTTATCTGTTTATTTAAAGATTTTATTGATATTATTTGAGAGAAAGAGCACAAGCAGGGGGGAGGGGCAGAGGGAGAAACAGACTCCCCACTGAACAGGGAGCCCTGCATGGGACTCTATCCCAGGATCATGACCTGAGCTGAAGGCAGATGCTTAACTGATGGAGCCACCCCGACACCCTCTTTTGTCTACTTTAATTCACAGTTTTTCCTTTTTCCTTTTTCTTGTCCTTTGTAATATATTTGTTAAAGAAGTCAGATTATTTACTTTGTGATTTTTCACTTTTTAGAATTAGTTGGTTTTGTCCCTTTTGTGTCACTTCATGTGTTTTCCCCCATGTGATCACTGCATAGATCCTTTATTTCATTTATGTTTACAAAATGATCATACTCTAATTGTGTCATTTTATTCTTCCTTTATGAGTTGGAATATTTTTCTAGAAATAAAGTCTCCCTTAGCTGTTTGATTACTCTGAAATCCAGTAGTATACATAGTGAAGGGAACATAAATGTTTGATTCTCTTTATCAGTTTTCAAAATAATATTTTGGTTCCCTAACATACTATAAAGGTGACTAATTAGCTTTTATATTTATTTGAATTATTTGAACTTACAGATTTAGATAGATTTGTCTTTGAATCCATTGTAGTTTATTCTTGGGGATGCTCAGATTATCTCTTTTTTAACTAGTGGGAACCTCTACAATATTATTGATATTATTTATCATATTTGATATTATTTGATAATATTCCTTGATAGTTTCTTTGCTTTCTGTTATGGCACAATGTTTCAGGCTCTTCTTGTACATTTATTGCCCCAGGCCTGGAAATGGCCATCCTTCCTAAGAACCATGGTTCCTTTTAATGGGGAATAATAGAGACTACAGCCTTGGCATAGGGGTCCTCATTTGCTGTCGTTTTGGTCACTGTGTCGAGGCTGTTTCCCTGAATGGAGCCAGGGTTTTTTGTTTGTTTGTTTTTTGTTTTACCTGAGAATTCACGAGTTCTCACTGAAATTTTTATTTTCATATAGATTACAGATTTCCTTTTAGATTTCATATTTGTGTCTTAAAATGAAAATCTTGAATTCTCATAGTTTTAACATATTTGATAGGTTCAGAATAATGATGCAAAAATTTTCATAGCAACGTGATTACTGAGAACAGTTTAAGCTGTTATTTTTGTTTTTATGGTATATCCCAATAAGGATATGCAGCCAGATTACTTACTCTAAAGTCACTTTAGAGTTCCTCTTTGTGTGGTTATGCTACCAGCTTGAGATACGGAATCACTTACTTAATTTTGCTGTTGCTTTTTTGTGATTTTTTTCAAATTTAATTTTTCTGTTAAAATTAATAAAACATTGACATGGCTTTGAAAAAAAATATATAAAACCAAAGTATTTTCAGAGAGATCTAGCTTCTTTTCATTCCTACTGGAATCTGATCTCTCCATTCCTATTCTTCCTTCCCTTTTTAGGGAACCAATTAAACATTTTTTGGGGGTGTTATCTTTCAATTTAAAAAATAGAAGCAATATTGAAAATAAACATAGATAGTATTTAAGTATCCTTTATTTTGAGGAAATGCTGACATATTTATTCTTTTGTAATGTGAGTATAAATTAACATAATACCTTGTGATTGTTTTACTTCTGTAGTTATCATCAAATCTTGTAACCCAGTGGTGTTTAGTTTCTACAACTACCTTCGAACCCATCCTTTGCTTATTCGAAGAAGCCTTGCCTCCCCTGAAGGAACTTTGGCAACCTTAGGTCTCAAAACTGAAAAAAACTTCGTTGATAAAATTAACCTTATAGAAAGGAAATTATTCTTTACCACCGCAAATGCTCATTTTAAAGTTGGATGCCCTGTTCTAGCCTTAGAGGTACTCTCCAAAATTCCAAAAGTTACCAAAATATCTGCCTTATCTTCAAAAAAAGGTCAGCCTGACTCGATTCCTAAACAGACAGATGATGTACCCTCAGAATCAAAGACAGCGAGCGATGACAGTGGACGTCCTGGCATTGACTGGTCTAATGTAACTTCATCACAGTTTGACTGGAGCCAGCCAATAGTAAAAGTGGATGAGGAGCCTCTTAATCTCGATTGGGGTGAAGAGCATGACAGTGCCTTAGAGGAAGAGGAAGAAGATGGTTTAATAATGAAAAGTGCAGATGCCAGGGAGACAGACAGACAAGATCAGAAAGCCTCAGACCCTAATGTATTACTGACTCCTCAGGAAGAGGACTGTCTGGAAGGTGATACTGAAGTCGACGTGATTGCTGAGCAACTAAAATTCAGAGCTTGTTTAAAGATCCTTATGACTGAGCTAAGAACACTGGCTACAGGCTATGAAGTAGATGGTGGAAAACTCAGGTTTCAGCTCTATAACTGGCTTGAAAAGGAAATTGCTGCCTTGCATGAGATATGTAACCATGAATCTGTTATTAAAGAATATGCCAGGAAAACACATCCCAAGGTAGAGAGCGATCTTCTGGACCAGGAAGAGATGATGGACAAACCACATATAGGTTCCTATGAGCGCCACCAAATAGAAAGACGGAGATTGCAGGCAAAACGAGAACATGCAGAAAGACGAAAGCTGTGGTTACAGAAAAACCAAGATCTCCTGAGAGTGTTTCTTAGTTACTGTAGCCTTCATGGGGCCCAGGGTGGCGGTCTGGCCTCGGTAAGGATGGAACTCAAATTTTTGCTACAAGAATCACAGCAGGTATGAACTTCACTCTCGTTTTAAATCTTGGTTATTTTAATGATTTTAATTGCTCTTGATACCAGTTAACTTAAATATGTCCAGCTCCTCAGTTCATAGGAGGAGGATGTTTATGCTCTGCATGGGTCTGTGGAGATCAGAGCATTAGTGATGATGAGTAGGCTTAATAGCTGAGAGCACAGCTGTGTCCTACTCATCCTTCTGTCTTCTCCATCTCGCAGAGCAACTGTTATAGATAGGTTGGGTACTCAATGAATTTTCATAGAATGAGTGAATAAGTACATAGTGCTTTTGTTCAGTTGTTCATCACCAGTATTTTTATCATGTAACTACTAACTGATTTTTTTTCTCCATTTTAACTGCTCTGAAAACAATCCGCTGTAACCCATAGGAGACCACAGTGAAGCAACTCCAGTCTCCACTTCCGTTGCCCACCACCCTACCTCTGCTTTCAGCAAGTATTGCTTCAACAAAAACGGTCATAGCTAACCCTGTATTATACCTAAATAATCACATCCATGATATACTTTACACTATTGTTCAGATGAAAACACCACCTCATCCCAGCGTTGGAGATGTGAAGGTAATGTAAAGTTTATGATCAGTCAATATTGTACACATTGAGAACGTAAATGTGTTAAACTTGTCTTTCGGTTTGAACCGGGAGGAAATATTTTAAAGTGCTCTTCATTTGCTCCTTCCCGGTCCTGGTCAGTGGAAGACTGTGGAAAAGTAATTTGAGACAGGCAAATACTTTTTTATTATAAAGTTTTCTGGACCATATCCTTGCCTCTTAATATTCCTTTAAATCCTCCATTTCCCTTAAATGCTTTAGAAATGTTAGTTTAATTTAGAAATTTTAATGACTTTAGAATTAATTTAGAAATTTAATTTAGAAATGTTAATGTGACTGTATGTCAGGATATTATGAGAATATAAGCTCCGGGGCTATCTCTGACAGAACCATGACTGATCAGAAATATCCCAGAGAAAGTGTCCTCACTACTGTCTCCCTGATGATTGTGTGTGTTGGAGGCTCTGCTGTAATAGGGGCAATCAGGTCTTCGACAGACTTACTACCCCCAAATGAAACCCCATACCCTGTGCTAAAAACTTAGGAACAGATTCCAAGAAAACACTAGGAAGCTTGGCACGATTTGGAATTGAGTAGACTACCGCTATGCTAGCCTGTGTGTATCCGTGCTACACGGTTCCAATTCCAGTGGCTGATGTCATTTCAGGTCCCCAACACTTTTGCTTTTTATTTCTCTTGTTTAAAAGGCACATTTGACCACTGGTAGTGCATTCTTCTGAAGGACCCACAATTTACTGGTTACATCAGCCTTTTAGAGACTTCTAATCCATAGCGTAAATTAATCTGTATTAGTGTTTTAGCAGAGATTACTTAAATTATTTGTTAGGTGAATATGGACACTTGGAAAAGGCCTTAAATACATACAAATTCTAAGTCAACATTTCCAGTTCCCAGAAATTTGGATAAGACTTTCAAAGAGGATGAAACTATTTCTAAGGTCCCATAAAATTTAAGATTTTATGAGTCTGAATATGTTGATTCAGTATTTTTTTTTAGGATGTAGTTTTTATATTGATAATTTTTAAACTTTCTAAATTCAAAATTCTAAGAGTATCCACTACTCGTGGATCCACTACTCGTAAACTACTTGCTTTCTGAAAAATCAGCCATTTCACACAGTGATTGATGTATCTAAACATTTAATTCATTCCTATTGATAAGATCAAGTATTTATTTTCATCAAGGGAACTTTTATAAGGCAGTTTAAATAAAAGCTCAGAAAATTGTGTTCTATTTTGGTTCTGCTTTTTTGGAATATTAATCTTTAAGCTAACCATTAGCAGGTAGAACTGTCCCAGTAGTAGATGAACATTGGCACTCTGCTTAGGCTCACAGGGGGTAAATATTTGATAAAGATGTGTCTGAATCAATTAGCTTTGTTGTGGGCGTGCATATTTAGTGGGTGAGTGTTATTTTAGAAGGTTTAAGATAGAGTTAATAGTCTCAGGATCTAGTCTTATTTATGATATTGCTTCTTTGCTGGGTATTTTCTCATAGTTAAGCCATTACTGTCATATAGAAATGTTAGTATGAAATGTAATTGTGGCTGTTTTCGTTTCAGGTGCACACACTTCATTCACTAGCAGCATCACTTTCTGCATCAATTTACCAGGCATTATGTGACAGTCATAGCTACAGGTAAAAAAAAAAAAAAAAAAAAAGCTACATTATTAATATAGCAAAAACATTCAACTGTTCCAGAGTTATATCAAAGTTCTATTTCCTAAGGATGGAAAAATCCTCAAATATGACTGCTGTGTATACTCTAATAGATGAGAGAGAATGAGAAATAAAAGAACTTTAATTTTAGCTGTCACCTAGTAACAACAGAAGCATATAGAAAATTATAAATAGTAAATAGCAATTATCATCACTGTCTTTTTTTATTTTTATTTTTTTTATTTTTTTATTTTTTTAAATTTATTTGAGAGAGAGAGAGAGCACAAGTAGGCAGAGCGGCAGGCAGAGGGAGAGAGAGAAGCAGGCTCTCCACTGAGCAGGGAGCCCGATGCGGGGCTCGATCCCAGAACTCCGAGATCATGACCCGAGCCAAAGGCAGCCGCTTAACCGAATGAGCCACCCAGGCGCCCCCCTTTTTTGATTTTTAAAAGAATTTTTTTCTCTTCAAAATAATTTGTAATATGATGTTTTCTAATTATTTTTCCATAAGAACCATTTCTTTTAGAATTGGATTAGCTCCTTGTTTAACTGGTTTTCAGTTGAAAGAGGAAATACTTTAAAAAAAAATCAAAAAGTACAGTTCTTACATAGATTTATTAAAATCAGTTTTACTTACCAACTTACATATAAAAGTCTTTGGAAGTGATATCAATGAGAGGTAATGGTTTAAATTTTCCTAAAAGTCCTATTAACTTTTTCAGTATACACTGTGTGTTTTAATGATGAGGGCAATGTAAGTAGTAAGAGATTGAATGACTTGGAAAGATAACCCAGATTTAATTGAATTATATTAATGAAAAGTTTGTAATATAAAAAGAATCACATTAAATTTATATTAAACATATGTCTCTATTTTTTCTTATAAATTCAGCAGCTTTTTGTGAGAAGACTTGATATTGCAAAAGGAATTACTCCCTTAAAATGGCCTGTACTCTGCTTTTAGTCCAATGAGGACCCCTCTAAGTAACTTCAAAGACTTGGACATTTAAATAAGGAAAAAAGACTTTATTTAATTGGCTGTGATCATCTTAATGATCAAAAACAACTTGTTTGATATCAGTCACTGGTTAAAATGGCACCAAATAAGAATTCAGATATTTTTAAAATGTGTATTTTCTCATCCTTAGGCTATGATTGACTCTTAAGAGAGTTAGCTTTACTTTCTGCTTTTATATTTTCCTCGGCTCCACAAAGATGAGGGAAATAAATATTGAGGCACATTTGGCTTTAGGATTAGATACTTCTAAGGTATGAGTCTCCAGATTTTGGTTCATATTTTAACTCAAGGTTAAGCTTGAACAACTTTGCAGAGCTAAGAAATGCAAGAAAATAGTACCCTGAAACTTTCTAATATAGTCTGGTACCAACAGTAGTCTTCTTACTCTCAGATTCCTTTTTTTTTCTTTTAAATAAAAATGGGTGAATAAAAGAAGATTTTAAATTATTAAGTGGCATCTAAAAAAGATTTAAAAAAGACTAGATGTCATAATCCTGAAACCAATATTACAATATGTTAACTAGCTAGAATTTTTTTTTTCTTAAAGTTATCTCTATGCCCAACATGTGGGGCTCGAACTTATGACACTGAGACCAAGAGTCGATGTTCTACCAGTGGAGCCAACCAGGCCACCCCCTTAACTAACTAGAATTTAAATAAAAACTAAATGTCATTCTAATCATCTAAAAGAAATATATATAAAGTGCAGTTGCTTTTTTACTTCTGTTAGGATGCTAAATAACTGAACCTTATTTGAATCAGCAGTCAAACAGAAGGAAACCAGTTTACAGGAATGGCTTATCAAGGGCTTCTTTTAAGTGATCGCCGAAGATTGAGGACAGAAAGTATTGAAGAGCATGCAACACCAAATTCTTCTCCTGCTCAATGGCCTGGTAAGAATTTAAGTGTTCTTGTTTGTGTGTTTGTTTTTGCTTTTTTAAATCTATTTGGCAATTCCATTTTTAGAAGTTACTAATTGGTTTCCTGGTTGCTGTTCTTTGTGGATTTGGTGAATGGTTTTTTATTTGTTTGTTTTTGATGATGTTTTCTGCCATGGATTAGGGATTCTTAAGTACTGTAATGTCTGAAGACTCAGAAAGTTAAGGCTTCAAAACCCAGCTGTGTTTACCAGCATAGAAAAGCAAGGTTTATCATCTTTCATAAGGGTGAGCACATCCTCTTCCTTATTCTTAGAAATCCTAAATTGGAGAGCAGTGTTACAGAGATATTTTCACAGATGTACCAGAGGGACTAGAGTTATTCTCAAGCGTAAATTTGTATGTTGGGATAAGAGTGACCGTTCTGTGTCACTTCTGTCATGCTGTCTGTTTGGTTAGCTCTCCTTCTCATTCTCCACATCAGTTATTTCAGACCTTCTCTACTCTCTTCAAACCTTTTCCTGGTCTGCTGTGTCATTTAGTTTTTACTCTACTTGCTTTATAACACTGCCTTTACACATTAATGATCATTGTGAAGAGTGGCAGTAGAAAAAAGTGACAAACTCAAAGTCTGTATTTAAAATCCACATTTTATGGGGTGCCTGGGTGGCTCAGTGAGTTAAAGCCTCTGCCTTCGGCTCAGGTCCTGACTTCAGGGTCCTGGGATTGAGCCCCGCACCAGGCTCTCTGCTCAGCAGGGAGCCTGCTTCCCCTCTACCTCTGCCTGCCTCTCTGCCTACTTGTGATCTCTCTCTATTAAATAAATAAATAAATCTTTAAAAAAGTAAAAATAAAAATAAAATCCACTTATGCATAAGCTTCTGAAAATTGTCTTCATTTTAATTTTTTATTGAAATAAATGAGGCTTACAAAAAGTTACCAAAACAGTACAAAGAATTTTTGTATAGCCTTCACCCAGATTCTCCAAATGTTAGCATTTTGCCGTACCTTCTTTACCTTTCATCCCTCTCTCTCACTCTGTGTGTGTGTACATGGGTATTTTTTCTGAAGTACTTGAGAGTAAGTTGTAGACATGATACCCTTTTACATCTAAATATATCAATGTGTCTTTCCTAAAAACAGACATTCTCTTACATAACCATAGCACAGTTTTCCAATTCAACATCTTCATATTGATACAATATTGTTGTTCTAAGCTATAGATCTTTCAGAAATTTTCCCGGTTGTCTCACCCATGTCTTCCCTGTAACATTTGTTGTGTCTCATGAGTCTCCTCTAATACGGACTAGTTCTTCATTCTCTCTCTTTTTTTTTTTTTTTTTGGCTTTCATGATTGACCGTTTTGAAGAGTACTAGCCAATTATTTTTTAGAATGTCTCTCAATTGGGGTTTTCCTGACCTTTTCTTAATATTAGACTCCGGTTATGTATTATTGGCAAGGATACCATGAAAGAGAGATTTTGCCTTTAGTGCCGAATATCAAGAGGCCCATGATGTCGATTGGTTCCATTACTGGTGCTGTTAAATTTGACCACTTGTTACAGTAACTTTTTCCCAGATTTCTCACTCGTTAGGCTCCTGTTTTTTCTTTGCAATTAATAAGTTTCTTTTGAAGAGATAGTTTGAGACTGTGTAAAATATTAAACTTTTACCCACTAATTTTGGCATCCAGTGATGATTCTTGCCTGAATCAGCTATTACTGTGGGGATAAGTGGATGGTGATTTTTTTTCCGATTCTATATCATTCCTTCTACTTTTAGTTGAAATTGTACTATGAGGAAGAGCTTTCCTTTCTCTCCTTTTTGTTTATTTATTCACTTATTTATTAGTATAAACTTAATGGGTCTTAATTCATTCTATAAGCTATAATCCATTTCTGTCACTTATTTTGTTGCTCAGATTTATGGATATGACTTATGTAATATAGATACATAATTTTGGTTAAGATACAAATTTGGATTTTTTTCTTCTGGAGCTTTCTGGTGATATTCTTCTTATTATATACTCTAACAGGTGTGAGCTCACTCATTAACCTCTTGAGTTCAGCTCAAGATGAAGACCAGCCAAAATTGAACATTTTGTTGTGTGAAGCTGTTATTGCTGTTTACTTAAGTTTATTGATACATGCTCTAGCTACAAATTCCTCCAATGAACTGTTTCGACTTGCAGCCCACCCATTAAATAATCGAATGTGGGCTGCTGTCTTTGGAGGGGGTGTGAAACTTGTTGTGAAACCTCAAAGGCAATCAGAAAATATTTCAGGTAAGATAAATTTGAAATAAATAATATATGTAAATGTAAATAATTTCCAGTGTTAAAGTAAATGATTTTTTAATGTTTTAAGCGTTTTTATTTTGGAAAAAAAAAGAATTTTTATTTTGAAAATCAGTGATGTTTAAATTCCCCCTCTTACCAGACTTTTTTTTTTTTTAGTGATGTTTAAATTATAATCACTCTGGTTAGGATAGTAAATAACTAAACTCATGTTTAAATAAAAAATATAGTTTCAGTTCAACATTTTTTGATAAACCAGGACAAATTTGAGGAAGATAAAGAAATAGAGGATAAGTAAAGGTAAGTGAGGAGACTGTTAAAGAACGAAATGTTTCCTGTAATGAGTAAAGCATGTAGGAACAGTCTGTAGTGGTCATAAAACACGTTTCTGATGAGATTGTTTGAGCAGAGTTCTGGGGAAGTCAAGGATCATGCCATGCAGATTATTTTGGGACAGAGCCCTTCAGTCTGATGGGTAAGGGAGAAATGAATGCGTTCGGCCTTTTCCAGGAGGAAAAGAGGAGGCCAGAGTGGCTGTCGGGAGCTGGGGGAGTGTGGCCAGAGATAGGGTAAGACAACAAGCTTGGGTGGTGTCGTTTAGGATTGTATGGATCATGGTAAAGACTTAAGTTGTTGTTTTAAAGAAAGATAGGAAATTACTGGCAGGAGTGACCTAATCTGATTGAAGTTTTCACAGAGCCTACTCTAGCTGCTGTATGGAGAATAGACTGTACCACAAGAATAAAAGAAGGGGGCTATTGCAGTAATCCACTTGAAAGATAATTGTGGGTTACCATCAAGAATGAATAGATACACCAAGTGTGGTATATACGTAAATGGAGTGTTAACTCAGCCATTAAAAAGGAACAAAGTACTCATACATGCTACAACCAGCATGAAGCTCAAAAATATGCTAAGTGAAAGAAGCCAGACACCCCAGTCATTGAAAAGGAGTCTGATTCTCCCTTTCCCTCTGCCCACCCCCGCTCGTGTGCTCTCTCTCTCTCTCTCTCAAATAAATAACATCTTTTAGGATTATGATTTCCTGTAATGAGTTTTAAGAGAGGAGTTGACTTCTACTTTCTGGCTTTCCCCTATACAATTAGGTGTTTGCTTTATGTATTCCTCATATCTAGCTCTTCTCAGTCTTGACCACCCGCCATACTAGTTCGCCCTCCTGAAGTGATTGTCCTCCATCTTCGTTGATCAAGCAAACCGTACCTCACCCTCTGACTAGCTCAGGAAGCGTTGGTGAGGATCGCCCATAGAACAAGCTTCCAGTTTCACATCCGTAGCCCTGGTCTGTCCCAACTCTGGACTGTTCATGTTATTCCCCTCCCTACTGCCTGTCTGGAAAAAGTAGTTTATTCCTTGTTGATCAGGGAAAAAAGAAAGACAAAATTGCAAGCTGCAAAATAAAATGTGTGCATTTTATTTGGGTTCTTTGGGATTGTGGTCTGGGAGACACAGAGTTGACCGACATTGAAAGTGTGCTCGGGAGGACAAAGGAGGCTACAGTTTTTAAGGAGGAAAGAGGGAATGTAAATAAGTTGTTTTGAAGGAGATGTGATTGGTGCTGGTATAGCTACAGTTACCCTAATCTGTAGGGTAACTGGTTGCCAGGCCTAATGCTAGGTGAGAAGGGCATTTATGTCCATTCTAAATGCAGCAGATACCTTGACTTTTAGTGGAGTTCAGCAGCAGTTATGAGAACTGGAGACAGGAAACGCAAAAACCCCACTTCCTCAGTATCCTTTTGGCTCCATTTTAAATAACTCTTAGCAGTGCTTACTCCCAATTCATTCTGTTATCCTCATTCATCCAAACCTTTAGTCACTGGTTTCTGTTGTCCCTTCTTTTCACAATGAGTTTCTGCCTTCTTTTTTAAAGGCATGCTTTACACCCTACATCTAGAGTGAATCTTTCTTGAACAGCATAGCCAGAAATAATCTCTACAGATTATGTGCCATAGTCATATTTGACTCATTGTACATAGAAATACTTTAATCCTTATTCTGTGCAGCACACAGCCTGCTTCATGGCAAGATACTCTTTGATGCTCTGTCCTCCTCTGCATCTCTGCCATGATTGCTGGAAAACGGATGCAGTAACTAGAAAAGTTTGGAAGCACAGATAGAAGTCATTTAGTCTAAACTAAAACATGGCAAGAGTGGGTTGAAAAGAAAAGTTATTAATTCTTTAAATTAATAATGGAAAATAAATGCTGGGTTTTTTTTTTCCTCTTCTGTCTTTATTCAGCACCTCCTGTTCCTTCTGAAGACATAGATAAACACCGTAGGAGATTTAACATGCGAATGCTAGTCCCCGGAAGACCCGTAAAAGATGCTACCCCACCACCGGTGCCTGCAGAGAGACCATCTTACAAAGAAAAATTTATTCCTCCTGAACTTAGTATGTGGGATTATTTTGTTGCAAAGGTAAGAGGTGTGAGGAGCACAAGCTTTGTATGTGTTTATTATATTAGTTCTTCTGTAGACTTCACATGTGCCTCATCACATGATGAGGCGGCTTGTGGTTTAAATAACTGCTTTTTATTTCTATATTTTTAAAGATTTTTGTATTTGAGAGAGAGCATGAGTAGGGGGGAGAAGGGCAGAGGGACAGGGAGCAACAGACGCTGCTGAGCAGGCAGCCCCACGCAGGGCTGGATCCCAGGACCCCAGGATCATGACCTGAGCCCAAGTCAGCCTCTTAACTCACTGAGCCTCCCAGAACCCCAGTTTGTTTTTTAGATTCTACATATAAATAAATCACATGGTATTTACTTTCTCTGATTTATTTCACTCAGCATAATATCCTACAGGTCATCCATGTTGTCAAAATGGCAAGATCTCATTCTTTTTCATGTCTGAGTAATATTTCTCTCTGTGTGCGCCGTAACTTCTTTCTATCTTCATCTATCAGTGGATTACGAGGTGGCTTCCATACCGTGGCTATTGTAATTAATGCTGTAGAAGTATTTCTGTTGTAGCTAGCTGTCAGTTATTTTATGGAATCTGAGAGTTTTGCCTAGTTTTCTTGACTTCTCGAGGTCTAGTATCACTTGAGAAAGGAAATTTTTTGTTCAGACACCACTTATAGTATTCAATATTAAGTTATGACAAAAACAACCCAGTCATATATCTAAAAGTAACTTTACCTTTTATTGCAGCCATTTCTCCCTTTGTCCGACAGTGGTGTTGTATATGATTCTGATGAAAGCATTCATAGTGATGAAGACGAAGATGACGCTTTTTTTTCAGATACACAAATACAAGAGCATCAAGATCCAAATTCTTACAGGTAAATAAGGATTCACTTCTTTTTTAATAAAAAATCCCGATGTTAGTAATTTTAAGTAATATCATGAATTTATACAAGAACTGATGTATATTTCAGGTTAGTAATTCTGTGCCATTGAGGTAAATTTCTCGACAATAGAGTACGTCTTTAACATCTAGTTTTAAAGAATAGCTTACATATAGAGGAAACAAACATTTTTAGTGAGAAAAATATGTAATTTATTGATGTGCTGTTAGAACTTAATACATATTCATTGATACGATTCCATGTGACTCTGAGGTAAATCATTTTCCATTAGGTAATTTTCAGATCTTGTAAGTTCAATATATTGTTACATATTTTCTGTTTTCAGAGACTACAAAGGTTCAAGTCGTTAGAAAAAAACAGCTTTTTTTCGGGGTTAGAGATCGGGTTAAACAATTGTCAGGTATCATTACTATGCTTCTCTCCTGATGTTATTTTCAGTGAAGGAGACTTTGTTTGTTTGTTTCCCTTGAACAGCTGGGCTCTTCTGCATTTGACAATGGTTAAGCTAGTACTTCACAATGTCAAGAATTTCTTTCCCATTGCTGGGTTGGAATTCTCTGGTAAGTAATTAATGTTCTTTTTTTTTTTTTTTTTTAGGTTTTATTTATTTATATGACAGAGAGAGAGAGATCACAAGTAGGCAGAGAGGCAGGCAGGCAGAGAGAGAGGGAAGCAGGCTCCCTGCTGAGCAGAGAGCCCGATGCGGAGCTCGAGCTCGATCCCAGGACCCTGAGATCATGACCTGAGCTGAAGGCAGAGGCTTTAACCCCCCGAGCCACCTAGAGGCCCCAGTAATTAATGTTCTTAAATATAATAAATTAGTATCAAGTTTCTCTTCGTGAAAATCTATATAAAAGAGCATTTGGTACTAAAAATTAAAGATTTTATGAAGTCTTGTGTTTTTTAGGCCCCAGTCTATGATTTTAATTCATAGCAAGAACCACTGTTTACCCAGAGGGTTGAAAGAAAAAGCAAGAAATCAGACTAGAGAAGCTACACATTTTCTCAGTTCATTTTAGAGAACGGGCCTTCTGTTTTGTTAAAAGCACTAAGAATCCAAATGGTATAAGATTAACATTTTCAGGTTTTGGCTCTGAAAATTCAGATTTTTAAAATATGTGGATGATGACTATTACTTTATCAAAACAAGGTGACATTTTCTGTTGCCTTTTAGAGTTGCCTGTGACATCACCATTAGGTATCGCTGTGATTAAAAACTTGGAGAACTGGGAACAGATCTTGCAAGAGAAAATGGATCAGTTTGAAGGTCCACCCCCTAACTATATCAACACATACCCAACTGACCTTTCAATAGGAGCTGGACCAGCTCTTCTTCGAAATAAAGCAATGCTAGAACCGGAAAATACTCCATTCAAGTAAGGATGCTGTCATAATACTCATGAGAGTGTACCTTGGTTTAACTCTCCTGGAAGATAGTTTGGAAAATATATCCATATTATGTTTATATAAAAACACTTATCACTTTTGAACTGAAGCTCTATTACTAGCAGTATATGTTAAGGAAAACTTTAGAAATCTGGATAGAAAACATTTTTCCCAGCAGTATCTATAATTTAATAGACTTATTACTTTTATAATCAGAAAAAAACCATTTATCATATTTTTGCCATTATTTTAGGAACTTATACAGAAATATTTTGGAATAATAATATCCATATGCAAACAAGGTGCTGCTGACATTTTGGCAGTAATTTTTTTTTTCAAAGATTTTATTTATTTACTTATTTGACAGAGATCACAAGTAGGCAGAGAGGCAGGCAGAGAGAAAAGGGGAAGCAGGCTCCCTGCTGAGCAGAGAGCCCGAGGTGGGGCTTGATCCCAGGACCCTGAGATCGTGACCTGAGCCGAAGGCAGAGGCTTTAACCCACTCAGCCACCCCTGGCAGTAATTTAGCAGTAAACATATTAAGGTTTTTTATTGATATTTTGAACTTCTACCTGCCTTCCTGCCTCTCCTTTCGATAAGCAGCAGGCTTTTTGTGAGGCACCTGTCCCATATTTAAGAGTATTGCTGATAAGCGTGAAAGAGCAAGGCTTTTTAGTTGGGCTATTAAAAAGGAAACCTATGACTTTATATTTATTGGTGATGTTATGTAACCAACAGCACCAACCCTACAGTATAATTTAGAAAGAGAAGAATAAGAACTTCTTTTGACTCTCAGCTCAACCTGTTCATTCAGAGAAACTAATTAGAGAAATAATTGCTAGATGAAGGAATGATTTTTAAAAGAACTAAAAATAAAGAGAAATAAATTATACAATTTTGTTGAGCCTAATGATAGAACTTATTTGCAATAGATGATGGGTTTTTTTTTAAAGTTTCTACAAATATGAAGCATATTTTCTACAGAGTAAAAGAAGATAAATTAATTTTTTCTACTAGGTCCCGGGATTCTTCTGCACTCCCAGTCAAACGACTCTGGCATTTCCTCGTTAAACAAGAAGTCCTTCAAGAGACATTTATTAGATACATTTTCACAAAGAAAAGAAAACAGAGTGAGGTATTTTGAAAAAAATTTTTTTGCTGTAGTTTTTGTTTTGTTTTAACATTTCTAGTGAAGTCAGTGCTTATTTTACTTTTTGGTTGGAACATATCTTTCATACTTTATGGGTAATAGTTTACCAGATTATAGTGAATTTCTTTTATAAGATAAAATCTTATAATTTTCATTTTAGAATAGTGAAACAACATGGGGCCCTTGGTAAATTATGTATAGCCAAGTGAAAATTGGTCCTTCCTTTGCAATACTTGCCATTGGGTTTTTACAAATAATAAATATTGGATGGATGATTTGGGTAATTTAATATATAAATGTACTCTATATTATAGTCTTTAAATCTCATTTAATTGGAAATCTAACATAACCCTTAAAAAGCATCTTATTTATTTAGTACTTAGAAATGAACAGGATAAACTTTAGAAGCAAGAAATTCAGAATAATTTTGTGAAAGAGAACTACAGAAATACCAATACGAGATGAAGGAAGTTTGCTTTTACAAAGTGAGGCAGAGATCCTGCATTGCACAGTGATTTTTAGGCTAAATATCAATAATGTAATGCCATACAAAGTTCAAGAAAAATCAGGAATTTGAGAGTCTGGGACTTGAGAACTTAAAGTTATCTCCTCCTTATAAAATGAGGGGTGCACAGATCTGTTATATGAGCATTTAGTCCTTTTAGCTACTCAGTGAGGTAATGGGCAGTGTTCAGAGTAGAGTATCAAATGAGATTAAAGATTTGGCAAACAAAATCTGTGAGAAAAGAGTAACAAATTTTATTTCATTTAGGAAAGCAAAAACTTACATGGCTCAGTTTCCTAAGGTAAAATATATACCTGTGTCTCCATTTTCCCCCATATCTGGATGGTAATTGTGGTCAGACCTTGTGAATAGTCATTTATTTTCTGTATGGATTTAAAATCGTGTATCTAAATGAAGAAGTGGGGGAAGTGAGATGTGGGGATTCTTCGAAGTCTTAGAAGCTTTTTTCAGTAAGAAAAGCTCCAGATGATACTGAAATCATTGGTGTGTTTATTAGGATTTGTTAGGGAAATCACAGAACCAAATTCTTTTTCATTCAGCCCACGGTTTACAGTATTTCCTGTAGTGATGCTGAGTCCAAATTCCCTAGACTAAGATCTAGAAATCTAAGAAATAGATTTAACGTAAAAGACACTTGCTCAGTAAGGACTCTTATTTATTTCCAGAAAGCCAGTTCACTGAAGGATCAATTTTCTTTGAGTGTTTAGTCAAATTATTAAATGTAATGATTCATTGAAAATAGATTTTAATTATTCATGTAGTGGTGGCTTGGTTGTATTGTCAGAGCCTCGGGAGTGCTACGGGAAGCCAGAGGTCTAGGTGGCTATGAACCTCCGTCTTGTCCTTCAAGATCTGTTCTCTCAGGTTTCTCTCTTCTTCAACTAAGCCTCTCCCTCTTTCTGCCCCTTAGTCTCTGTGTTCTTGTGATCAGCACCCCACACTGTGTGTTCTCTTCACATTTTCTACCAGCAGAGGGAGGGTCTCCATGAAGAGGGAGGTGGGATAGAGATAAATTGAACATTTCTTAAAATGCTGTGTAAGCATTTGTTGGCTCCACCGATGGGAGGTACGTAGTGGGAGTTGGGATGGAGGAAGAATTTTTATCATGTAACCTTTTGTACCTTTTCAAATTCTGAATGGAATTACTATCTTGTCCAGTGCTATCCAATAGAACTTTCTATGATAATGGACTTTTTATTTGTTTTATAGAACAGAGTAGTTAGCAGTCACATGTGGTTACTGGGCACTTGAAATGTGCCTAGTGTGACTGAATTTTCTTTAAATTGTCATATATGGTTAGTGGCTGTTGTACTGAATAGCACACATCTGAAAATTTTTCATTAGGGAGAAAAAATGAAAAAATGTTAAAGCTGTTAAAATAAACGGATCACTATGTTCAGAAATATGGAACAATTATCAAAACTACCCATTCAGTAAGAGTGATTTATCTTTTTAAATTGTTAAATAGGATTTTGGTACTTGTAAATTAGATTAAATTCCATGAATTGGCAAATTAATCCTAAATTCACTCAATTTTTTTCTGGATGTTGTGCTTTTAAAAGCAAAGTTTACACATTCATTTTTGTCATCTTTAAGTTATGGATTGACCATTTCAATTTTGAAGTTTTTCATTCTCTTTATGATTTCGTTTCATGCATGTGTTGTGTGTTTGTGACGATGTGGTATTTAGTCTGTAGAAGAACGTGTGGAACAGGTCAAACAAAACTGCGTAGTGGAAGATTGCCGCAGCAAGGTAGTATACCATGCTCTTGTACTTCGCTCGTTCTCAAGGGTTCAAGGAGCTAACCTTCGTCTCTAATACTAACCATGTTGGCTAATCAGAATACTCCTCGCTCCTGTACACCTCAGTGGCCTAGGGTAGGGAATTCTCCACCATCTCCAACTTGTTCTTCCTAAGCATTGATGCTTCTCTTTACTTCTTCCTCTTGCATCTTCCCGTCTCCCCCTTTCCACTCTGTTCTTAGACCTGGTGGTTTTATCTTCCCTCTTTGATTCTGGATCTTCTTCCCTGCCCCTCACCTTTGACCCTTAGCCAGTGCACCTTCTTCTCATCCATCTCCTTTGTCCCTTTCTGTTCTTTCCAACTTTCCTTATTCCTGTCCTAGCACTCTATTTTAAAATATTTCTTACATGACTCCTTTGTCTTACTTCTGTCTTTTTCCTCCACTCTGTGCTTCCTGATGCATACACATTCCTAGGACAGTGTCTGCACGCTTTTGGAAGAGATGCAGGTGGCATATTGTTGTTACAACTACTAACGAATACTCTGCTACCCATTTTTCGTGATGACAATCAATATCTTCTTATCACAATGGAAATCTTTTAATCGGGGTGATTACAGGGCATCAGAGAATTTAAGCTAATTGCAAAGCTAAGTCTCAACATACTAAAATTACTGGTACCTTTTTTCTTGCTGCTGCTGTTACATTTTCTTCTTATCCTTCTTTTAAATTTTGTGGAATGCGTGTTTCTCTCATACGTTGCTACACGACAACTGAAACTGCCGATAAACGTTTTGTAGGTTGAAGCTGATCTGGGCTATCCAGGTGGAAAGGCGAAAATCATTCATAAGGAATCGGATATGATCATGGCATTTTCCATTAATAAGGTAAAAGTTTTAGTCATTATAAAGATCGTACTTTTTTTTTAATGAAATTGCTTAAATTACTGACTGTGCTTTATAGGCGAACTGTAATGAAATTGTCTTGGCTTCAACACATGATGTACAAGAACTCGATGTTACTTCTCTGTTGGCCTGTCAATCATATATATGGATTGGAGAAGAATATGACCGAGAATCCAAAAGGTTAGTCTGTCTTGTGTAGTCCATTTAAAATGAGCTTTTAAAAACCCATTAAATGATTATGCACATGATTTCAATTGTCTTGAAAAGTATGTATGTCTCTCCCTTTGTTTGGGTAGCAGACAAACATAATTGGTTTAGCTGCCATTAAAAGGTGGTTCTTAAGTCAATGAACAAATTACCCATACTTCTTCCATTAGACATGGAACTCTTCCTAGTGTTGGAAACTGCCAAAGCCTAATGCTGTAAGTGCAGCATTAACATTTAACCCCTAAGAAATGTCAGCAATTACGTAGTATTCAGTAAATTTGGCTGATTTGGATAATTAAAGCAAAAGGTAGAATATACTAATACATTAATTAGACTGACTAGTCACATTTACTGAGTAATTTTCAGTGTTTCTTCTTATCACCTGACATGTATACGTTTTTTACAGCTAAAAATGTAGACAACTTCACTTTTCAGTGATGCTATGGATACTGCACCAACAGTGTTTTGCAACACTGTCCTATTTTGGGGTCTCTCCTCCATGTTTTCCCTCCCTCTTTTCTCCAGACGCTTGGACATTTTATGTGGTTGGGAAAGGGTGCATCACAGCCTCGGTCCTTGTTCTGTTGGGTTTTATGTTTTGTTAGCATATAATATGACTCTAGAGTTGATATAACCATGTTCTATGATACAGTCCATCATAAAAATTAACATTTTTATGTGATGATTACTAATCTTTGAAGAAATCTTTAAACTGAGATTTCTTTAAAATGTATGAATCTGATACATGGGATAACTGTATTGGAAAGGCATTATCTTTTCCTATGCATGGTAAAAAGAATATTGGTTCCAACTTGTGCAGCGGTAAAATTGTCCCCAAACAACATTCAATTTATGTATTTTGTCTAAAGGGAAAAAGCCAACCAGTACTCGAGTTGCCTATGGTTAGGAATTACACCTCTATTTTTCTTACGGATATTTATTCACTCTTTGTAAGTGAAGACCTGTGGGTACATCGCACAAATTCCCATTACAGAGCTGCTTAAGAGAAAATGAGACGTTCACAGTAACTCACGAATGTCTTTCACAGTTCAGATGATCTCGACTATCGTGGCTCCACTACGACTCTTTATCAGCCTGGCGCAGCGTCCTATGCAGCCAGTCAGGCCCACCCACCTTCGTCCCTGCCCTGGCTGGGCACTGGGCAGACGAGCACTGGAGCCAGTGTGGTACGTCACTTACTAGTAGGGACGGTTTCCGGATATAGACTCGCCCCAAAACAGGTTGAAATCACCTTGACCTAGGAACAATCATAAAGGTCAGGGGAAGTGACTAGTTGGTCCCCCCTCATAATAATAGCTAAGATAGCGTGACTGTCTTTGTGTCAGGTACATGCTTTCTGTTACAGCAACCCTATGTCATAGGTGCTTTCGTCATCTCCCATTATCATTTTACGGACACGCAAACTGAGAGGCCCCAAGTGGTAAAGCAGAGACACAGAAGCGTTGTGTCTATAACGTTGTCGCTAGTCACTGTAGTTAAAGGGTCCCGTTCCCACATTCTGCTCCTAAGAATCTGCGGACACTCCGCACGGTCCTCCGGGAGGGCACGTGGAAGGGAGTTCCCTTAATCGGTTGATGAAGCCTCTTGGTGTCTGCCTGGGCCGTACGGGCCAGAGCTCTGCCAGTGAGTGACTGCATCCGCAGCCTGTGCAGACCGGTGTCCTGTAAGAAGGGGTTCAGGGCGTGTGTTAGGGAGAATACAGGTGATGAGAAGTAGAGTGGGCCTGAAGCGTCTTCTTCCTTGTCTCTTCTCTGATGCACAAAGTGAATTTGTCTTTTATCTTCTTTTAAAGCTTATGAAAAGGAATCTACATAATGTTAAGAGAATGACCTCCCACCCAGTCCATCAGTACTGTAAGTGTATGGTGTAAATGTCCTCTGGCATTTTGAAATGCATTGACAGAATGGGAAACACTGGAACTCTGTACCTTTTTCAGTTTCTGCTTTTCCTTTTGTGTTTCAGATCTTACAGGAGCGCAGGATGGCAGCGTGCGAATGTTTGAGTGGACGCGACCTCAGCAACTGGTCTGTTTCCGCCAGGCCGGCAACGCAAGGGTTACCAGATTATATTTTAATTCACAAGGCAACAAGGTTGGCTCTTGGGGCTCACTGCTAAATTCATCTGAAAAAGATAGTTAGGAGTAGATGGTTAGTAAGACTACATCTGCACACCAGTTCAGTGACCTGGATTTAAGCTGGGCAGGCAGCTTACTGGTGTCTGCTCGTCCACCCCTCTCAGCTCCCAGTAAAGCACAGGCCTTCAGAATTTGGTATGGACCAGTTATCCCTTTAAAGATACAAAATACTGCGACGGTAAAGAGCTCTTTCTGTTGAGTGTGTTAGTGGTACCTATAAGCACAGTCAAGTACCGGCAAGAAATCTTCCAGTTTCTTACTAAATTATCTTAGAGATGTTTGGAGGAAAATGAACTAGGTATGGAAAAGCATTTCAAAGGCTGTAGGATATTTATAGTGCCTGACTTTCGTAGAAACTACAGTAATAGAAACAGGTGGAGGCAGAGTGGTAAGTGAGGTCGGAGTTACTCCGTCAGTGACTTTGCCTTCAGTCTGCTCCCTCGGCACCTGTGTTTACATTTATGCCATTCTTACAGTGTGGCGTTGCAGATGGAGAGGGTTTTCTGAGTATCTGGCAAGTAAACCAAACGGCATCAAATCCTAAACCTTACATGGTAAGTATCATTCAGCATTCCCAGGGCATCTATAGAGGCTGTTTTGTTTATGAGGTGTCTGTTTCAGACACTAAATCTCATTGGATCTGTTGAAAAGGGGGCACAGCACAGCCCCCATTACTGCCCTAGTTTAAACTGAAGTGACTGCTTTTTCAGAACTTGAAGGATGACCGTTATATTTGAAAATGTTCAGAGGCTTTCCCTGTATGTGGCCCTTTTTGGAAAACACTAACTTCTTGATAGATATTTAATCAGCATGAAATTCTAACAGGTTCTGTGTATTCTGATTTGCTCCGGAAGTTTTCTTACTACATTAACCAGTCACAGTAGGTCACTTAATTCATTAATCCAAGTCATATAAAACAGACAAATATATCTTCACTTGGTGGGGGCTCAGGTAGGCTGTCTTGGGCAGAACTACAGTCTTTATACGTTTTTCATTTTCTTTTCTAGATTATATATATGTTTTTAATGCTGTATATAAGATAGTTCTCTTAATGCCCTGTAGACTATCATAAAGTCTTGACAGAAATGGAAGTGATCTTGAATCAACTTCACTCCTACCTGGACACCCTCCTGGGTCTTTGCCTCCAAATTTCTATTCCTTCACCTGATCCAACAAAGTCATGCCGGCTCAGAAATCGGTTTCCTACGGTCGTGGGGCAGCCTTAAGCGTGTAGATAGTTTGCAGGACCATTTTTGACCTTCTTTTTATTATTGCTAAAGGTCTTCATGTGGAAAGAAAGATGGTTAGGAAGGTGGATATTTGTGTTTAGGTTACAAAGTTAATTTGCCTTGAGCTCTTCACACTATAAGACCACAAGATGGGCATGTAGGTGTTTCCCTCCTTGGGTTATTATTGTTTATTATGATTTATGTTTTTAACTAGAGTTTATTAAATGTATTTGAAATCATTAACATTGAGTTTGAATGGGCCCTTCATGTAACTAAATGGCTTAGTTAAGTTCATCCTATTCCTTTGTTAGATAATGTAAAACAAAAAAACCTTTAATTCCATATTTTTATGACTCCAGTTTTAAAATATAAATATTTAGCTAATGTCCCATATTAGCACTTATTCTCTATTCTGGATGTTCCACAACAGTTCTTAGTTCGCACATATACTGCCAGCAGAACTGTGTGTGTGCACAATTCTGGCTTGTCTTGGGCTTCTAGGTAACGTCACTTGCATTTTGTTTCTTGTAGAGTTGGCAGTGCCACAGTAAAGCCACAAGTGACTTTGCATTTATTACCTCTTCAAGTCTAGTTGCCACATCTGGACAGTCCAATGACAATAGGTAGGTTGACAGAAGCATAATGAGAAATAAGCACATTTTAAGCAGAAAAGTATTCTTGCTGCAGAGTATGGTCTTTTTTACCTAGTAAATACCTAGTATTTACCTCGTAAATAGGAAACTTTGTTACATAATTCTTCTCTCAGTAGTTTTCCTTATCAAGAGGAGACAAACAAGTACTCATAATGTAGGCTCTCAGTCAGCTTATGTATTGCTGATAAGGCTTACTCCCCCCACCCCCACACTCACACTGTCAGGCTCTTGACACTCTGTGGCCATCGTGCTCAGTACTTTCTCTGACCTGACACTGCTTTCATTGGCAACCCATGCGATGAATACTACCTCTCATTTCCTGGCACTGGTTACGCTGGGGGCAGAGCATCCATTCTCAGGAAGTTGTGTCTCAGTTTCCCTGGAGTGGTAATGGAAAAGATGAGGGTTTGGGAGATGAGATGGCAGAGACACGTGGGGCCATGTGAGACAGAACTGTGCGGTTTGAAAAGGATAAAGAGCCGTATCCCCAACTTCTAGCCTCGTCCTACTCGAGAATCATTGCTTTATAAATATGAGTGAACAAAAAAGATAGTAAGACGTAATGAGTAAAAATATTTGACTTGAAGGCAGTAACAAAAAGCACGTCATAAACCATTGTTGTGTTTTCCTTTTAAGAAATGTATGCCTCTGGGACACATTGATATCCCCTGGAAACAGCCTCATTCATGGTAAGTGAGTTAGGGTCTGTGAGATTTATTCATGGGTTATAAATTAATACCTGGCTATTTGGCTGA
Organism: Nasua narica; assembly: GCA_028533885.1. Classification (NCBI taxonomy): domain Eukaryota; kingdom Metazoa; phylum Chordata; class Mammalia; order Carnivora; family Procyonidae; genus Nasua; species Nasua narica. Next base: position 34,689,579 of record CM052797.1, on the reverse strand, counting down.
GGTAACTATCCAGCTAGCACAGAATTGTCTTTGGTGCAACTAACCAGGCTCTTTAGCAACTAATTGCTAAAGTATTTGAGCTCAGTAGAAAGAAGGTATTTTTTTTTTTTCCCTCTGTACATGGCTTTTATTATTTACATAATACAATATAGCATCAATGCTGAATAGCATGATTATGTGCAATACATAAATATGAACTATCTGTACACATCTGCAGATCTAACTCAGAACTAAGGTACATAAAATTGAAAGCAAAACCGAATGCTTTAATTAAAGTAAAAACTAGGACCGAACACTGCAATAAATCAGAAGTAGTGCCTCGTGTACATACTTAACTATTTACAGATGAAAACAGGCATTACCACAATACTAATCTAACTATACTCATTTATATATAAAAAACACAAGTTTCATACATCACAAAAACCTTCCATTATAACACAGAAGTGATATTACCAGACAGGCATCAGTGAAGTATACTGCCTCTTCTAGTTGTTATTGTACAATGCTGTAGATAATGCAGAAAGAAGGTATTTTAAAGAATTATACCTTACTATAAAAACCTCTAAGAACTAGAAATACAAACAATGCTATTTAAATACTCCTTTTAAGACCATTTTCCCAGTTGGTATCCCAATACTGTTGAGAGTAGGCTCCACGCTCCAGTACATTGGGGTTACCATAGCTAGGTAGATTCTTTTACAGAAAGATTTTTCGGTCTTTTATTATACAGAAAGATTGCTAATTGTTTTTCTGTGAATAATTAACAGCTTTTAACGATTTACCACATAATTAGGTTTAAGGCTTTAATTACATTAAAATGCAGACAGTCCTGGGAAGGCTAACTCCTTACCTTGTAGCTGGTCATTTTCACAAAACTGTCGTTGAGTTTGTGACTTACCTGACAAGAACTTGGGATGAGGCCGTACGGGCAGGAACTGGAAGAGGGTAGGTACCGGTCCTGGTGGGCATTCATGTGGGGGCTGAGCCGATCAGTGAGAACCTTGGTCTCCTCTGCACTTTTCGCTTCTACAGGCTTCTTGTGAGGCAGCATAACTTAGTCTGGGCTTAACCTTTAAACTCCCTGCATGTGTTTTCATATTGAGATTCTGGATAAGAACTTTTTTTGTCACTGCTTGAAGTCTTTTTTTTTAATACTTGGATCATGATTCCAGAAATTGAAATGAAAAATTTGTAATTTCTGTGTTATTTAAATGTGCATTTAAATATTACCAGAATTGTCAGGATAGCAGTCACCTGGGAGAGACGTCTGGTGTTTCCTTTTCAGGTTTCACGTGCCACGATCACGGTGCCACGGTCCTTCAGTACGCGCCCAAACAGCAGCTCCTAATCTCTGGAGGTAGGAAAGGCTGTGTCTGCATTTTTGACATCAGGCAGAGACAGCTGATTCACACGTTCCAGGCCCATGACTCCGCCATTAAGGCTCTGGCTCTGGATCCCTGCGAGGAATATTTTACTACCGGGTCAGCAGAAGGTAACATAAAGGTGAGTCGGTACAAGAAGTTGGAAGGTGCTGGGTATCATATGTATATGCTGTCAAGACTGGGGAACAGAACTCCCACTGCAGGGGCGCCTGGGTGGCTCAGTCTTAATCATGATCCCAGAGTCCTGGGATTGAGCCCCCCATCCGGCTCTCTGCTCAGCAGGAAGCCTGCTTCTCCCTCTCCCACTCCCCCTGCTTGTGTTCCTCTCTCGCTGTGTCTCTCTTTGTCAAATAATAAATTAAAAAAAAAAAAGGAAATCCCACTGCCCTCTTTGATCTTAGGTCTCTTTCTCTTTTCTAATGACTTACCCTTTGTGTTTTCACTCTTTTCCACCAGGTTTGGAGACTGACAGGCCATGGCCTGATTCATTCGTTCAAAAACGAGCACGCTAAGCAGTCCATATTCAGAAACCTTGGGGCCGGTGTCATGCAGATCGACATCAGCCCGGGTAACCGGATCTTCTCCTGCGGGGCTGACGGCACCCTGAAAACCAGGGTGTTGCCCAGTGCTTTTAACATCCCCAACAGAGTGCTAGACATTCTCTAGACCTCAAGATTGGGGCTTTATTTTTATAAACATTTCAATTAAAATACACTGTAGTAACCAATAGGCATTTTTGCTTCCCAAGCAGCTGTTCACACACTGAAAACAATGCAGAGACTCTGTTGTAGAATCTGAGACTGACCCAAGCTGAGAGCTGCCCGTACAGGTTGGCAGAATGACTGCATGTACCTTGTTATCATGCTGACATACTTCACAACAAAACCCTAGTGTTGTATGAAGGGTAGCTATTCTTTACAGCATTTAGCAAACCTGATTCAGAAAACATTTGAGGTTAGAAAGCATGTTAGGTAAAATAATGGGAAGGACCTTTATACCAAGTTGAGGAAAATGTTGCTGTTTCAGGGTTTTTTTCCTAGTCTTACCAGTGATGGAAGCATGCCCGCAGGCTCCTGTGTTCAGGGAAGGATAGTCCCAGGGTGTGAGAAGGTCTAGATCACCAGAAGCCCTTTCTGAGCTGTGGCACAGCGTGCAGTGACTAGTTCTCTGCTGGGAGAGGTCATTTCCATTCTTTCCTGCTGATTATTTTTCCTGTTAGTGTTTTTACTGAGCTAGTACTGTAACTTGCAAATGAGTGCAAATTTAAATGCAACGTTTTCCTTACGATTTGCACACTCACATTTTTTGGACTGCTCGTTTTTCTATTTAAATATCTGCCTTTCGTTAGGAATGTAATACGTGAACATGACATATTTGTAGTTGGCCGAACATACCAGTTTAGTACTTTTTCTTTCAGGGGTAAACACCCCCCACATTTAAGGCTATGTTGAAACTACACCAATAGAGCATTTCATATCATAATTTAAATGAATGTTAGGCTTTTTGTGGCCAGTTAATAGTTGATGAGATCGGTGATATTATTTATTACCACAGCCTACTGTATAAACTATGCAGAGTAAAATATTAATTGGTTATAAATTATTAGCCAATGTTGTCATATTTTGATGTACCTCCTTGGTTATGACCAAAAAATGTTCTTGAGATATTGAAACCAATGTCTGTGTGTTTAAATGTTTACCAGCAAATTGTCTCATCATGTTAATGAGAATGTTTAATGCCTGTGTGGTAAATAGTAAAAATATAATGGCATAAAAGCACCTTTCTCTGAAGGCGATGTGATGTTCGGGCTGTGAAATGTATATGTAAAAGAAAAATAAATGTTATTTGTTAGAGTTTTACCTTAGTTTGGTCTGGCCTTCTTTAAGATTATTTTTAACTACCTATTTTTAATTTGAGTAAATATTTGACTGTTAAAAGAATTTTTAAGCTACTAGGCGGTTCATTTAATCAGATACTTACTGAGTACTTTTCTGTAGCAGAAGCCATTCTAGGAAATGGGACGCGGTGGTGAGCCTGATAGAAGGCACTCAGCATTGGGATTGAGTTCGGTAAGAGCTAACATGACCATACCTTTCTCGCTTACTGAATTAAATGCTGATTTTGCTGCTGACCCCGGTGAAAGAGCTGAGCTGGGAATAGTGCTTATGTGGAGTCAAGGTGAGGGAAGGAGGATGTCTGAATACATAGAAACACAAATTTGACAAAAATGGCAAATATATACATGCACTCACCACAGTTGAGTATATGATGACCTGTGCAGGTTGTCTCTTCTCCATCTTCGTATCTAATATACTAAAGTAGTACCGGCCGATTCAGTCCATCTGCAAGAGAACAGAATTCTGAAACTGAAATTCAGACTTTTACAGTAGCTGCCACCTTCTTTGAGCTACTGCTTTACAGTAATCTGTCATATGTCATAATTTTTAGTTTTTAAAATGTTTCAAATACATTTTTACAAGTTTTAAGTTTCCAAAAAAAGGAGCCAATGCTAGAGTTTCCATTTACTCCCTTCCCCCCTCCGTTTCCCTTACTAACATTTTGCATTCGTGTGATATTTGTTCCTACTAACGAACCAGTACTGATGCATTAACTGAAGTCTGTGGATTATATTACACTTCACCCTTTGTGCTGTACACTTCAGCGGGTTTAGCAAATGTATACTAGCATGTGTCCATTACAGAATCATACAGAACAGTCTCGTTGCCCTGCAAGTCCTCTGTGCTCACCTGTTCATTCCTCCCATTTCCCCCAGTCCCTGGCAGCCACGCCTCTCTCTACTGCCTTTCCTGGAACGTCCTCTAGTTGGAATCCTATGCGATGCAGCCACTTCAGATTGTCTTCTTTCACTGAGCAATGTGCGTTAAAAGTTCCTTTATACCTTTTTTGCTTGCTAACTCAGTTTTTAAAGTCACTGAATATTCCATCTATGAATATCCTGGTTTGTCCTTTCACTTTTCAAGGATATCTTGATTGCTTCCAGTTTTTCGCAGTTAACGAATAAGGGTGCTATAAATATTCAGCTGCAGGTTTGGGTGTAGTTTTCAGCTTTGTTGGGTAAATACCCAAGAGATTGCTTGATCTTATGGTAAGATGGTTTAGCTCTGTGAAAAACTGCCAACCTGTTTTCCAAAGTGTACCAATTTGTACTCCTACCAGCTGTGAGTGAATTCTGTTGGGAATTCCTGAACTCTGAGAGCGCCCATTTGACATCCTCGTCAGTATTTGGCATTCTCAGTGTTTGGGATTTTAGCCGTTAGAGAAGACATGCAGTGGTATTTCATTGTTTAATGATTTAATGTTTTAATGATAAAGGCTGTTGTTTTTTTTTTTTTTTTTTTTTGATGAGGTGTCTCTTTAGCTCTTTTGCCCATTTTTCAATTGGGTGGCTCTCTTACTACTGAGTTTTAAGGGTTCTCCGTGTATCTAGAATGCAAATTAGTCAATATTTTCTTCCAGTCTGGGGCTTAGCTTCTTATTCCCTGAATGGGGTTTTTTGCAAAGCATAAGCTTTTACTTTTAATAAATTCCAACTCATGGTTTTTGGATTGTGCTTTTGCTGTTACCTGCAAAAACCCATTAAAAAAAAAAATGCAACTAGATTACCCGCTTTCGCATCTTCTGGAGTTTTAAATTTTCTATTTAGGCATATGACCCATTTTGAATTAACTGTTGTTAAAGACCGCTGTCTAAATTGATTTTTCTGTTTGTGAATGTCCAATTGTTCTCACACTATTTTTTGGAAAGACTAATCTTTCTCCACTTTATTGTCTTTGCTCCTTTGTCAAAGATCAGTTGACTACGTTGGTGTAGACCCATTTCTAGACTCTAATCTGCTGATCTGTGTTTTCTTTTGCCAGTACCATATTGTAACTTTATCGTAAATCTTGAAGCATTTTCTGCACCTATTGATTTATCTGTGATTTTTCTTATTTAACCTACTAATAGGATAGATTACATTGATTTTTAAACACTGAACCAGGGTCACAAAAAACTAGGAGAAATCTCAACCATAGTTTATAATTCTATCATTTCTGGATTCAGTTTGCTAATATTTTATTGAAGATTTTTTGCCTCTCTGCAAAATAAAGAAATTGGTCTTTAGTTTTCCTGTCTTAGAATGTCTTTAGCTGGTTTTGGTATTAAGACTGATTTCATAGAATGAGTTAGGAAGTAACTCCCCTTCAGTTTTCTCAATGATTTTATATAGGTCTCATTTCTTCAAATATTTTGTAGTATTCACCAATGAAACCATCTGAGCCTGGGGCTTTCCTTTTGGAAGGTTATTATTAATTCTATTTCTCTAATAGATATAAGCGTATTAAATAAATACTTGTCATTTTATGAGTTCTGGTACATTATATCTTTCAAAGAATTGGTCCATTTCATCTAAATTATCAAATTTGTGGGCATAGGTTATTAATATTTATTTTTTTAATGTACATGGGATCAGTAATGATGACCCCTCTCTTGTTTCTGGTATTAGTTAGTACTTTATGTCTTTTTTATTTTCTTGGTTTGCCTAGCTACAGGTTTATCATTTTTTAAAAAAAGATTTTTTGAAATAATCTCTACACGCAACCTGGGGCTCAGAGTCATGAAACTCCAAGATCAGGAGTTGCACACTCTACTGACTGAGCCAGCCAGGTGCCCCTGCAGGTTTATCATTTTAACTAAACTTTTCAAAGAGCCAGCTTTTGGTTTTATTGACTTTATTGATTTCCTGTTTTTAATTTCATTGACTTCTATGCAATTTTTAATTTTTCTTATATTTTTGATTTGTCCTTATTTCTGTAGTTTCCTAAAGTAGAAACTTAGATAATTGATCTTAGATCTTTCTTTTTAATACATTCAGTGCTGTAAATTTCCCTCTAAAAGCAGTACTTTTGCCAAGCCCCAGGAATTTTGGTCAGTTGTGTTTTCATTTTCATTGAGTTCAAAATATTTACTCTCTTTTGAGACTTCATTGACTGGTGTTATTTAGAAGTGTGTTTAATCTCACATATTTTATAATTTCCCAGCTGTCTTTGTTACTGACTTCTAATTGAACTTCATTTTAGTCTGAGAGCACACGTTCTTTGATCTCTGCACGCTGCCATTTGTTAAGGTGAGATTTACAAACCAAATTTATCTTAGTAAATGTTCCATATTTACTTAAAAATTAAATCACCTAACAACAGAAAACAGTCTTAAGTGTCAGATCCAGTGTTTTTGGTGCTGTTAAGTTCAACTGTATTCTTACTGATTTTCTGTCACAGACTGATAAAGGGATGAAGCTTCCAACTATAGTCGTGATTTAGCAATTTCTCCTTTCTCTTCTGTTTGTTAGTTTTTGCCTCCTCTATTTAGATGCTGTGCTGTTAGGCACATTCATATCAAGGATTATGGACTTCTTTAGCATGTCATGTTTCTCTTTATTCTTATCATTTTCTTGTTTTAAAGTCAACTTTGTCTGAAATTAATAAAGCTGCTTCAGCTTTCTTTTGCTTTGTGTCAACATGGTTTAGTTTTCTATTTCTTTTAATCTGTGATTTTGTATTTTAAGTGGATGTCGGTGTTTGTTTAATCCTAGCCGACTGTCTTACTGGTTTATTTACAGTTTGCATTTGAAGTGATTATTGATATAGTTGTATTAATATCTACTATGTTCATAACTTTCTTTGTTGCACTTACATATTCTTTTTGCCCTCTGATTTTAATTGAGCATTTTACATTACTCCATTTTATTTTCTCCTATTGTATCAATTACATTTTTTAAGAAGGAGTTTCAGTGGTTGTCCTAGAGCTTGCAGTGTACTTCTAAAACTAATTTAAGCCACTTTCAGGTCACCTTATGCATCATAGGGAGTGCAGATACATTACAACACAGTATTCCCAGTTGCTCCCTCCCATCACTGTAACACTGCTGTCATTTATTTCTTTGTAATCCCAATACATTGCCAACGTTATCACTTTGAAAAGTTACCTGTTAGGTCGATTATGAAAATTAAAAAGTTGCACTTTACCTTCACTTATTTCTTTTCTAATGCTCTTTCATTCTTGATGTAAATGTTTCTGCCCCATATAATTTTCCATCTCTCTGAAGAACTTCCTTTAACATTCCTTATAAGGCAGGCCTACCAGGAAAAGTCTGTTTTTACTGACCTGAGGAAGTCCTTGCTTCACTTCGGAGGGATAACTTTACGGGATACAGAATTCCACCCCCACCCCGCCAGCACCTTCAAGATTCCACTCCACTCTTCCCGTCCGTCCATGGTTTCTGAAAAGACGGATGACACAATCTCATTCTTGTTCCTCTCCTTACCTTAAGAAGTTGGTGGGCTTCTGGTGGCAAAACCCACAAACATGTGGAGTCCCTTAACTTAGCCTCCAGGCATTTCTTCATTACCTTTTAAGTGTTCCTACCAGCGACTGGCTCTAGCAGCTTCTCCTCAAAGTAGGCTGTCATTAGCTGTATCCGCAGGTCTCTTCAGTGTTTGGAGTGGTAGTTTTCCCTGGGCTTTCACATCCACTAATGGGTCTAAGAAAATATTTTGATTTTTATAGCCTGTGCTTTTTTCTGTAGATACGGACAGGAATGATGACTTCTAAGCTCTATACATTCTGAAACGGGAAGGCTGAAACGGGAAGTTCTACTTTGTGTTTCTATAAATATTGTCAACTGATTTTATAACTAAAATTTTACTGTGCCGTGGTATAATTTATATGAAGTTAAATTTGCATGAGTCAATGTTATGTACCCAGAGTACTTATATATTTGGCTCCACTGGAGCTTTTAGAGGATATCGAGGTGCAGTTATGATAGTATTTTCTCCAGGGAAATGATGATTCCTTATGGATTACTTACTGTACACTAGCCCTGGGCTAAGCAACTTACATAGATCATCTCACTCCCAAAACAAACCTATGAGGCATTGTGTCTGTTAGAGATATTTCATTTTAAAAATCCCTGTTTTTCAAACAATAGTTGAGACTTCGAGAATTAATATCTCAGTAGTATAAGGATTCTAAATTAGTTTGACTCCAGAATTCACGCCCGCTTAACCCTGCATTATATTGTAAATATCCCCCAAAGATGTCCTGAAGTCCTCTCCCCAGATTCCCTGAAGCTCCTCACAGAAACATAAGCTAGGCATATATTATTAGGCATATCTTTGAACTTCATGAGAGATTCTTCAACATAAGCTATGTGTACACAAAAGCTTAGCACCTGAAGCATACAAAAACAAAACAAAAACCTTTGACTGACTTCCTACCCAAAACTCAAATCTGAGTCTTGGGTCCTATGTTGCTTCAGAGTAAAGGAGAATATACACAATGATGAGAAGTCCCAGAGGGAAAAAACTTGTGAGGTTTTATTACCCCAATCCCTAAAAAAAAAAAAAATGACCCAACTACCCACCCAGAGTATGAGATTTCAAGCCTAAATTCTGAGAAATTTCAAAAGAAGAGAGAGAACTTTCTACTGTCAAAGCAGTAAGAGATTCTAGATTTACCTGCTTATTTGAAACAAACCAAAATTATACAATAGTTCTCAAGACATAGGACATCAGGCAGTGGAGGACAGGGATCCCTCAGAGGCAAGCATTATTACTGTCCCAACTTATTACCTGAAGAAATTGTCCAGGCCACAAGCAAGGAGGGAAAACCAGGCAGAGCTTGATGGTCTGAGTTACCAAATAGAACTGGGGCATCTGGGGAGTGCAAGATAGAGTGGGGTGAGAAGAGGGTGAGAGAGGTTTACAGAAATTCCTCTTCATGTATTCAGCTCAGCATAAATCAGTGCATCTGTAGGAGGAAACTACTGGTGGCCAGGAAAAGAACCACCTGGAAGGATAAGAAACAACTGAATTACACTAAGCTAGAAATAGTTTATACTCTAACCAACCAGGCAGGAAATGTCATAATTCATAGGGCATTAGATAATCATAAGAGTTTTGCTGCAGTAATGGGACAAAGTTAGTGAAAGACACTGCTGTAGTCCCACCTGAGAAATCTAAAAAGGAAAAGATTAAACTATTTCCAAATAAACTACAATGCAGAACACAGTTCCAGAATATTTATAGGAATACAAAAAGAACCAGAAAGGTAAAATTCCACGGTGTTTGACATTTAATAAAAATTACCAAGCATGAAAAGAAGTAGGATAATATGAGCCAACTGAGCCAATTCAATCCATTGGAAAATGGTCCATAAATAACAGGTGACAAAGAAGGGTAATGAGTTGTTTTAAATACATACTATATGTCTTTAGACAGGTTAAAGCATTTTTTTTAAAAAAGCTTCTAGAAATGAACTACAGACTACAATGTCTGAGATGAAAAATACACTGGATGGGATTCACATATTAAACATTATAGAAGAAAACAGTACTGAATGTGAAAATATATTAGAAATTCCCAAAAGAATGAACACTGGAACAAAGTAAATAGCCTCAGTGATTTGAAGAAAACCATTAAACCACCCAATATATGTGTTCTGGGGTTCCCACACAGAATAAGAGTAAAAAATATAATTAGAAAAGTATGGGACCCTAAGGGATAATGGTGGAGTAAGAGGACCCTAAGCACACCTCATCCCATGGATGCAACTAGGTAACACTCACATCAGTGTAAATAATCCAGAAAATAACCAGAAGACTGGTAGAACAAACTCCACAAGTAAAGGTGGAGAGGAGACCACATCAAAGAAGGTAGGAGGGCAAAGATGCAGCTGGGGAGTGAAACAGACCTTGGCCATCCATCCCAAGGGAGCTGGTGGAGCAAAGAAAGCTGATAGACTCACACTGGGAAGACAAATCGGCATTTCATTTGGTGTTGAAAGTGACAGAGGCCAAATCTTGCAAATTCTTACAACTGTGGGATTTAAAGCCTGGAATTTTAGAAATCAGTCTCAGCTCTGAGAGAGCCCCAACGACATTTAGGAAGTGGAGTCCCTGTACTTTAAGGGACAATACAATAAACAGTAGTGAAAATCCAACATGGAAGCAGAAGATTGAAAAATGTTGAGGGCAGAAGGGAGGGACAGTGATTTATTCATCTCAGAACAGGGTCCCAAGAGGCAGGGATTACAAGGAGACCCCCCCCAGAAACAAATGAGCTGGATACACCATTTCCCTCCCTTGCCCCCCAACATAAACAGTCACCTGTGGGAACTAGCCCAGCATCAACATTCATTACCCAACTTGCTTACACCAAGCCCTACCTCCCCAACCCACACTTTGATCTCATTTTCCCAGCGTACACCCTATTAAAATACACCCCACCTGGCCAGGGACCAAACCTTGCCTACAACAGGCAAAGAGCCTCTGCAAATCACTGGACTGAAGGAAAAAAGCAGCCAGGACTCAACAGCACAGCACACAGGACACTAACATAGGAAACACTTCCTGAAGCACCAGTCCCTGGAAAACAGGAGACACTGCACTGCAGGACACTATAGGACCTCTTCTTCATAAGAGCATTCAACTTCAAGAGACTTGGAGACTTAGCTGATTTTCGTAACACACAGAAACAGAAACAAAATGAAGAGACAAAAAAATACGTCCCAATGAGAGAAGAGGGCAAAACCACAGCAAGAGACCTAAGTGAAACAGATGTAAGTAAATATGTCTGATAGAGAATTTAAAGTAATGATCATAAAAATACTGGCCTTGAGAAAAATACTGGAGGGCAGTGAGACCCTTAAAAAAGAAATAAAGAACCAGAGATGAAGAACACAACAAATAAAATTAAAAATAAGTAGCAGGATGTAGATGGAATAAGTAGCAGGCTAGATGAAGTACAGAAATGAATTCATGACCAGGAAGACAGAGTAATGGAAATTAATCAAACTAAGCAAATGCAAGAAAAAAGAATTATGCAAAACAAGAATAGACAGGGAACTCAGTGACTCCATTAAATATAATAACATTCACATTATAGTGATGCCAGAAGAAAAGAAAAAAATGGGGACAGAAGATTTATTTAAAGAAATAATAGCTGAAAAATTCCCTAATCTGAGTAAGGAAACAGATATCTAGATCTAAAAGGCACATAGATTCCCCACCTCCCCCCCCCCCCCACCAAAAAAAAAAAAAATCTACTCAGGAGCGCCACACCAAGACACATAGTAATTAAAATGGCAAAAAGTAATGATAAAGAAAAAAATCTTAAAAGCAGCAAGAGAAAAGACAGGTACATACAAAGGAAAATCCATAAGGCTATCAGGCAGTATTGCAGCATAAACTTTGCAGGTCAGAAGGGAGTGGCGTGGTTTATTCAAAGTGCTGAAAGGAGGGTAATACACGAGAAAAATATGCAGCCAAGAATACTTTATCCAGCTAGGCTGTCATTGAAAATAGAAGGAGAAATAAAGAGCTTCTAGGACAAACAGAAACTAAAACAATTTGCAATCACCAAACCAGTCCTACAAAAAAATATTAAAAGGGGTCCTCTAAGGAAAGAGAAGGCCCAAAGATAACAGTGACAACACACAGTATCAGCCACCTTACAGACAATGCAATGGCACTAAATTCATATTTTTCAATAGTTACCCTGAATATTAATGGACTAATATCCCAATCAAAAGATACAGGGTATCAGATTGGATAAAAAACCAAGACCTATCGATATGCTGTCTACAAGAGACTCATTTTAGACCCAAAGACACCTCTAGATTTAAAGCGAGGGGGGTGGAAACCCATTTACCATTCTAATGGACAACAAAGGAAAGCTGGGTTGGCAACTCTTTAATCAGACAAATTAGATTTTAAACTGCAGACTATAATAAGAGATGAGGAAGAACACTATATCATACTTAAAGGATCTATCCAACAAGAAATGATAACAATTGTAAATATTTATACCCCTAAATGGGAGCAGCAAATTACATAAGCTAATTAATAACAAAATCAGAGACATGTCGACAATAATACAATAATAGTAAGGGATTTTAACACCTCCCTCGCTGAAGTGAACAGATCATCTAAGCAAAAGATCAACAAGGAAATAAGGGCTTTAAATGACACGCTGGACCAGATGGACTTCACAGAGATATTCAGAACATTCCATCCCCAAGCAACATAATACACATTCATCTCCAGTGCACATGGAATATTCTCCAAAATAGACGAGGTCCTGGGTCACAAATCAGGTCTCAGCTAGTACCAAAAGATTAGGATCATTCCCTGCATGTTTTCAGACAATAATGCTTTGAAACTGAACTCAATCACGAGAGGAAATTTGCAAAGAACTCAAATACATGGAGACTAAAGCGCATCCTACTAAAGAATGAATGGGTCAGGGGCACCTGCGTGGCTCAGTGGGTTAAAGCCTCTGCCTTCGGCTCAGGTCGTGGTCCCAGGGTCCTGGGATCGAGCCCCACATCGGGCTCCCTGCTCAGCGGGGAGCCTGCTTCCCCCTCTCTCTCTGCTACTTGTGATCTCTGTCAAATAAATAAATAAATAATATTTTTTAAAAAAGGAATGAATGGGTCAACCAGGAAATTAATGAAGAACTAAAAAAAATTCATGGAAACAGGGCTGCCTGGGTGGCTCAGTCATTAAGCATCTGCCTTCGGCACAAATCATGATCCCAGGGTCCTGAGAGAGAGCCCCACATTGGGCTGCATGCTCAGTGGGAAGCTTGCTTTTCCCTCTCCCAGTCCCCCTGCTTGTGCTCCCTCTCTTGCTGTGTCTCTGTTAAAGTAATAAAATCTTTAAAAAATAAAAATAAATTAATGGAAACAAATGAAAATGAAAACAACTGTTCAAATCCTTTGGGATGCAGCAAAGGTGGTCCTAAGATGTAAGTATATAGCAATACAAGCCTTTCTCAAGAAATGAGAAAGATCTCAAATACATAACATAACCCTACACCTAAAGGAACTGAGGAAGAATAGCAAAAAGAAAAAAAAAAAAACCCTAAACCCAGCAGAAGAAGAGAAATAATAAAGATAAGAGCAGAAATCAATGAAATAGAAAGCAAAAGAACAGTAGCAGATCAACAAAAATAGGAGCTGGTTCTTTGAAATAATAAGATTGATAAACCCCTGGTCAGATTTATCAAAAAGAAAAGAGAAAGGACCCAAATTAACAAAATCAGGAATGAAAGAGGGAAGATCACAACCAACACCAAAGAAATATAAACAATTATAAGAACATATTATGAACAACTATATGCCAACAAATTAGACGATCTGGAAGAAATGGATGCATTCCTAGAGACATATAAACTACCAAAACTGAACCAGGAAGAAATAGAAAACCCAAACAGAACCATAAACAGAAAGGACATTGAAGTAGTAATCAAAAATCTCCCAACAAACAAGAGCCCAAGACCAGATGGCTTCCCAGGGGAATTCTACCAAACATTTAAAGAAGAATTAGGGGCGCCTGGGTGGCTCAGTGGGTTAAAGCCTCTGCCTTTGGCTCAGGTCATGATCTGAGGGTCCTGGGATCGAGCCCCTGCATCGGGCTCTCTGCTCAGCAGGGAGCCTGCTTCCCCCCTTCTCACTGCCCACCTCTCTGCCTACTTGTGATCCCTCTCTCTCGTGCTCTCTCTCTGTTAAATAAACACATTATCTTTTTTAAAGAAACAAAGACTATCTGTTCTCCTGAAACTGTTCCAAAAAAATAGAAATGGAAATAAAACCTCCAACCTTATGAGGCCAGCAATATCTTGATCCCAAAACCAGACAAAGACCCCATCAAAAAGGAGAATTATGTGGATGCAAAAATTCTCACCAAAATACTAGCCAATAGGATCCAACAGTACATTAAAAGGATTATTCACCATGACCAAATGGGATTTATTCCTGGGCTGTAAGGTTGTTTCAACATCCGCAAATCAATCAATGTGATACAATACATTAATAAAAGAAGGAACAGGAACCATGTGATACTTTCAATAGATGCTGAAAAAGCATTTGACAAATTACAGCATCTTTTCTTGATCAAAACTCTTCACAGTATACCTCAGTATCATCAAAGCCATCTAGGAAAAACCCACAGCGAATATCATTCTCTCAAACTTAGAGTTTTACCCCTGAAGTCCGGAATACACCAGGGCTCTCCACTATCATCACTGATATTCAACATATTACTAGAAGTCCTAACCTCAGCAATCAGACAACAAAAAGAAATAAAAGGCATCTGAATCAGCAAAGAAGTCGTCAAAATCTCACTCTTCGCAGATATGGTACTTTATGTGGAAAACCCAAAAGACTCTACTCCAAAACTGCTAGAACTCAAACAGGAATTCGGTAAAGTGTCAGGATATAAAAATCAACACACAGAAATCAGTTGCATTTCTATATACCAACAGCAAGACAGAAGAAATCAATTAAGAAATCAATCCCATTTACAATTGTACCCAAAACCATAAGATACCTAGGAATAAATCTAACCAAAGAGGCAAAGAATCTGTACTCAGAACACTATAAAGTACTCATGAAAGAAATTGAGGAAGACACAAAGAAATGGAAAAATGTTCCATGCTCATGGATTGGAAGAAAAAATATTTTGACCAAATGGCTATGCTACCTAAAGCAATCTATGCATTTAATGCAATCCCTATCAAAATACCATCTAATTTTTTCAAATAAATGGAACAAATAATCCTAAAATTTATATGGAAACAGAAAAGATCCTGAATAGCCAGAGAAATGTTGAAAAAGAAAACCAAAGCTGGCAGCATTAGACTTCAAGCACTATCACAAAGCTATGATCATTAAGACAATATGGTACTGGCACAAAATAGACACAGAGATCAATGGAACAGAACCGAGAGCCTAGAAATGGACCCTCAACTCTATGATCAACTAATCTTTGACAAAGCAGGAAAGAATGTCCAATGGAAAAAAGACAGTCTCTTCAACAAATGGTGTTGGGAAAACTGGACAGCCACACACAAAAGAATGAAACTGGACCATTTCCTTACACCACACACAAAAATAGACTCAAAATGGATGAAAGACCTCAATGTGAGTCAGGAATCCATCAAAATGCTTGAGGAGAACACAGGCTGCAACCTCTTTGACCTCAACTGCAGCAACTTCTTCCTAGAAACATTGCCAAAGGCAAGGGAAGCAAGGACAAAAATGGACTATGGGACTTCATTAGATAAAAAGCATTTGCACAGCAAACACAACCAACAACCACCAAAGACAAAGGTTTTGTCTTTGGTCAACAAAACCAAAGACAACTGACAGAATGGGAGAAGATATTTGCAAGTGACAGATCAGATAAAGGGCTAGTATCCAAAATCTATAAAGAATACATCAAAGTCAACACCCAAGGAACAAATAACCCAATCAATAAATGGGCAGAAGATCTGAACAGACATTTCTGCGAAGAAGACATCCAAATGGTCAACAGACACATGAAAAAGTGCTCAAAATCACTCACTTCAGGGAAATACAAATCAAAACCACAATGAGATAACACCTCATACCAGTCAGAATGGGTAAAATTAACAACTCAGAAAATGACAAGTGTTGTCAAGGATGTGGAGAAGGAGGAACCCTCCTACAGTGTTGGTGGGAATGCAAGCTGGTGCAGCCACTCTGGAAAACAGTACGGAGGTTCCTCAAAAAGTGAAAAATAGAGCTACCCTATGACCTAGCAATTGCACTACTGGGTATTTAGCCCACAGATACAAATGTAGTGATCCAAAGGGGCACGTGCACCTGAATGTTTATAGCAGCAATATCCACAGGATGATCATAATCAAACTATGGAAAGAACTCAGATGTCTATCCACAGATGAATGGATAAAGAAGATGAGGGGTATATATATACAATGGAACACTATGTAGCCACCAAAAAAATGAAATCTTGCCACTTGCAATGATGTGGATGGAACTAGAGGGTATTGTGCTAAGGAAAATAAGTCAATCAGGGAAAGATAATTATCATATGATCTCACTGATATATGAGATTTTAGAAATAAGGCAGATGATCATAGGGGAAGAGGAAAAAAATGAAACAAGACAAAACCAGAGAGACAAACCATAAGAGACACTTAATCTCAGGAAAGCCACTGAGGGCTGCTGCAGTGGAGGGGGGTGGGAGGAATGGGATGGCTGGGTGATGGACACTGGGGAGGGTATGTGCTATGGTGAGCTCTATGAATTGTGTAAGACTGATGAATCACAGACCTGTACCCCTGAAATGAATACATTATATAGTAATAAAAAAGGGAAGAAAAAAATATCTGAAAATCCAGCCAAATCTGGCACCATGAACGAGAAGTGAATTAAAAATTAAAGGATGATCATCAGAAGTAAAACAAAGAACAAAACCCCTTTGTCCCCCAAAAGTTCAAAACTTGATTAAAATTTCTTTTGTTTGATTATAAAAGCAGTATATTCTCATTGCAGGAAATAATGAGAAAAATCCTATTAGGAACACTCATAATCCTACTAACCCAGAGGTGGGACAAAACTCAAAAAGCTACTTTGTGTCTCAATTTCAAATCATTCTCAAACACATGCACATGCAATGATAATAGTGAATGCTCTTTTTGTACCTTAGTTTTATATATTGTGTTCTATTATCTGGATAAATCATAACTTAGTCAACCAGGCTTTTTTTTTTTTTTTTTTTTAGATTTTTATTTATTTGACAGAGAGAGACAGTGAGAGAGGGAACACAGCAGGGGGAGTGGGAGAGAGAGGCAGACCTCACAGCTGAGCAGGGACCTGATGTGGGGCTCAATCCCCGGACCCTGGGATCATGACCTGAACCGAAGGCAGACTCTTCTGAATGAGCCACCCAGGTGCTCCCAATCTCATTTTTAAAGACATTAAAAACTATTTCCATCTTTTCCCTAATTCATATGACACAGGGCATGTATAATTGGCTGAAAATCAATTAGAAATAAGGCAGAAAAATTTTTACAGTAAAATAATTGTCAGTATGTGGAAAATCCAATAACTGGGGCCATTCATTTGTGATTAATTTCTCATTTTTTAAAAGAACTTTTCATTTTCACCAGAGTTTTTAATGGCTATTAAAATAAGAATAACTAGCTAGAAGTTTTTAGGCCTTTAAATATATCAGTCTTAGGCCTTTATGTGTATCAGTGTCAGAATTTGAACTAGATCAGTCTTAACTGAGTGCTTTTTGACTGAGTAGTTTTTAACCCACTGCACCACCCAGGTGCCCCTAGACTGAGTAGTTTTTAACCGAATTTTTGGCCACTGGCAAGTAGGCATGTTTATGACATCTTTTCTGATTAACAGGGCCTTTCCTCCTAATCTGTTCATATACAATTAACAAAAGGTTTTCATTATTTTCTGTTTTTTCTCTGCTCATATGAATAGAATTGTGATTCTTTGTTTTAAAAATAAAACAAAGTGCTGAAAAGAAAAAAACCTTCAGCCAAGGTTATTCTATCCAGGCAATCATTCAGAATAGAATGAGAGATAGAGTTTCTATAACAAAAGCTAAAGGATTTCATGACCACTAAAACAGCCCTATAAAACAATGTTAAAGGGGACACTTTGAGTAGAAAAGAAAGACCATAATGGGAATATGAAAAATGTGTATCTATAATCATCAGTCAAGGGATTTATAAAATAGAAGGATATAAAATAGGACACCATATAGCTAAAAGATGAGGGAGGAGAGGAGTAAAGAATGGGTTCAAATTTAAGCAATCATAAACTTAATATAGACTCCTCTATGCAGAAGATGTAATATACAAATCTAATGGTAACCACCAATCAAAAATCAGTAATAGATATGCAAAATATAGAGAGAAAAGAATCTAAGTATATCACTAAAGAAAACCAGTAAACCATGAAGGAGAACAAGAAGGGATCAAACAGGAGGAGGAGCAAGATGGCAAAGAAGTAGGAGACACTTTTCAACCGGTCCCCTAACGTGAGCTAAATATCTATCAGAACATTCTGAACTCCCATGAAATCAGCCTGAGAGCTAAGATTATACACTTCTGGATCTCTACGGGGACAGAAGACAGCAGTGGAGAGGTAATGAGGAGTGGGAAAGCTTGGACAGATATGGAGGATAAACCAAAGGGGGAGGAAGCCACCAGAAGTGACCCACTGGCAAGTAATACGCCAACACAAAAGTGCCCTGTGACTGCAGACCGGCATTAACTTGGAGTCTGGTTAAAGCACTCAAAAAGAGCAGCAGAACTGAAGGGGCAACTGGTGGAATCAGGCAGTCACGAGGCATGGGCCAAGGCCCACATTCCCAAGAAGGACACCACCAGCAACCACCCAGGTCAGAGAGAGTCCAGCAGGGCCTTCAGTCCATGTCCCTGAGTCCACAGCTTTCCGCTGCTTGCACCACCACTCGGGCTGGGCCCACTCCTGCCTGCACCTGAGAGAGCCCGGTGTGGGCGCTGGCCATCCGTCTCTGGGCCTGCAGCCTTCTGTGACCTGCACGACCACGGGGTGTGAGCACACCAAGCCCACACCTGAGAGAACCTGTAGCAGACTCCAGTCAGGATCCCTTGGCTGGCAGCCTTCTGTGACCTGCACAGCTGCTGGGTGTGACTGCACCTGGCGTGGGCCTGGACTCCCAATAGCAGTCTTGGCAATGGCAGCCACTGGAATTGGGCTCCCCGGACCAGTATCACTTGTGATTTTGGTGGCTCAGGGGTGCAGAGACAAGCAGGGGCCTCGGGTGACCACTGGGACGGTAGCTGGGGGTGCGCACTGCCTGTAGGAGGTTGCGCTATTCAGTGGAGTCTGCAGAGGGGCAGTCTGTGTGTTCTGGACCACCCAGAGGGAAACAGTCTGACGCTTCTCTCTAAGGCAGAGGTCTGGGTGTGGACAGATTCTCTGCTCTGACCCTCCAAAAAGCCACAAAAAGCTGCCAGACAAAAACCTCCAGAGAACAAAACCCTGAAAAACCATTTTCTGCAGAGCCAAGCCCCTTAATAGGGGGCCAGCCCAAGCAAGATTGACTGAAAACCAACGGGGAGGCCCCTCCTCCAGAAGCCAAGCCAAAAGAACAAGTGGACAACCATCACAGGGTCCCCATAAAACTGTAAAACCCCAACATCAGGGGAAAGGAATATATTAAGCTCCCGGTATTGCCCCCAAACCTGTATAGTTCATAGATCCAACTTTCTTTCTACTTTTTTGTTTTTAATTCATTCTCATGATTCTTGTTCTTTTACTTTTTTTAACCTATTTACCATTACAACTAGAGATTTAATACAACATATTCCATAATAACTTTTTTTAAAAAAGATTTTATTTATTTGTCAAAGAGAGAGAGAGAGAGAGAGAGCAAGCGAGCACAAGCAGGCAGAGTGGCAGGCAGAGGCAGAGGGAGAATCAGGCTTCTTGCTGAGCAAGGATCCTGACTTGATCCCAGGACCCTGGGATCATGACCTGAGCCGAAAGCAGCTGATTAACCAAATGAGCTACCCAGGCGTCCCCCATAATAACTTTTTAACTTCAACTTTTTTCATACATATACCTGTGTTTCTTCTTTCTGTGTTTCTTCTTTCTCTATTTCTTTCTATATGGATTCTAAAGGATTCAAGGTAATCCTTTTTCCCTAATTCAATACTACCTCTATATAAAAACCAGTTTTAATTTCCCTGTATCTCTGGAAAGTTGAGTCCTTTAAGAAAGATAACAAGATACACCCAGGAAGAACTGAAATAACCTTCCACACCCATATGGAGGGTTTATAACTAACTTCCCATCTTATTCTTTTGTCAATGTTTCTGTGTGTGTGTTTTTGTTCTGGTACTATATAAATCTTATTCTTGGGGTTCATTTTGGCTGGTTTTTTTTCCCTCCTTGTCTTTTACTTTTGTCAGTCTTTTTGTTTGTTTTTGCTTATGTACCTTGTAAATCTTACTTCTGGGGATCATTTTGGCTGGGTTTTCTCTTTTTTTCCCCTCTTTCTCTCTCACTTTCTTTTTTCTTTCTTTTTGGTGGTGACTTCTGATTGCTCTGGAACTTTCCAGGGTGCATCTTACCCAGATTGTGGTTGATATATTCAGCTACACATCCCCTCAACTACCTCTCACCACAATGATTAGGAGTAGTAACACCCAACAAGGAAAAATTCAGAGACTGTGCCCTCTGCTACAGAACTCTTGGATATGGCCATAAACAGTATGGCAGAAAGGGAATTCAGGGTAACAATTATCCAGGCAATGGCTACGTTGGAGAAGATCATTAGTGACAACATAGAACCTCTAAGGGCAGAAGTGAGAGCTAATCTGGCATAAGTTAAAAATCTATCAATGAGGGAGAGGAGCAAGATGGCAGAGAAGTAGGAGGTTGAGATAGAGTTGGATCCCAGAAGTTCATCTAGATAGTTATTAAATCATTCTAAAAGCCAGCATACTGAACAGGAGAGAGAATAGAGGAAGAAGAGCAATTCTAGGAGCAGAAAATTGACCACTTTCTGAAAGGTAGGACATTTGGAAAAGTGAATCCAAAGCGTCGGGAAGAGAGACCGCGGGGCCGGGGCGGGGGGG
>CM052797.1:34657767-34668219 GCA_028533885.1 Nasua narica | reverse complement strand
GCAGGGCAGGGGGTTATGGGGGGGTGGGGAAGAGAAATGAAACAAGATGGGATGGGGAAGGAGACAAACCATAAGAGACTCCTAAACTCACAAAACAAACTAAGGGTTGCTGGGAGGTGGCGGGGTGGATAGGGATATGGACACTGGGGAGGGTATGTGCTATGGTAAATGCTGTGAAATGTGTAAGCCTGATGATTCACAGACTTGTACCCTGGGGTAAATAATATATTATATGTTAATAAAAAAATTAAAAAAAAAAAAAAAAAAGAAGGAAAACTTCCAGACTCTTTCTATGAAGCCAGCATTACCCTGATCCCCAAACCAGGCAAAGACCCCATCAAAAAGGAGAGTTTCAGACCAATATCCCTGATGAATATGGATGCCAAGATTCTCAACAAGATCCTAGCTAATAGGATTCAACAGCACATTAAAAAGATTATTCATGGGGCCCCTGGGTGGCGTAGTTGGTTGAGCCACTGCCTTCAACTCAGGTCATGATCCCGGAGTCCCGGGATCGAGTCCCATATCGGGCTCCCAGCTCCATGGGGAGTCCGCTTCTCACTCTGACCTTCTCCCTTCTCATGCTCTCTCTCACTCTCTCTCTTTCCTAATAAATAAATAAAATCTTTAAAAAAAAAAAAGATTATTCATGGGCACCTGGGTGGCTCAGTTGGTTGAGTAACTGCCTTTGGCTCAGGTCATGATCCTTGGGTTCCGGGATCAAGTCCCACATCGGATTCCCAGCTCCAAGGGGAGTCTGCTTCTTCCTCTAACCTTCTCTCCTCTCATGCTCTCACTTTCTCTGTCTCTCAAATAAATACATAAAATCTTAAAAAAAAAAAAAAAAAAAAGATTATTCATCATGACCAGGTGGGATTTATCCCTGGGATGCAAGGGTGGTTCAACATTTGCAAATCTATCCATGTGATAGAACAAATCAACAAGAGAAGAGAGAAGAACCACATATCCTCTCAATGGATGCAGAAAAAGCATTTGATAAAATTCAGCATCCGTTCCTGATTAAAACTCTTCAAAGTATAGGGATAAAAGGAACATTCCTCAACATCATAAAGTCTATCTATGAAAAGCCCACAGCAAATATCATTCTCAATGGGGAAAAGCTGACAGCCTTCCCTTTGAGATCAGGACCACAACAAGGATGCCCACTCTCACCACTCTTATTCAACATAGTACTAGAGGTCCTAGAAACAGCAATCAGACAACAAAAACAAAAGGTATTCAAATTGGCAATGAGGAAGTCAAACTCTCTCTCGGCAGATGACATGATACTTTATACAGAAAACCCAAAAGACTCCACCCCTAAATTACTAGAACTCATACAGCAATTAAGTAATGTGGCAGGATACAAAATCAATGCATAGAAATCAGTTGCTTTCTTATACACTAATGAAAATATAGAAAGGGAAATTAGAGAATCAATTCCATTTACTATCACACCAAGAACCGTAAGATACCTGGGAATAAACCTAACCAAAGAGGTAAAGGATCTGTACTCGAGAAACTACACAACACTCATGAAAGAAATTGAAGACGACACAAAAAGATGGAAGAGCATTCCATGCTCATGGATTGGAAGAATAAACATTGTTAAAAGGTCTACACTGCCCAGAGCAATCTATACTTTCAATGCCATCCCAGTCAGAATCCCACTGGCATTTTTCAAAGTGCTGGAACAAACAATCCTAAAATTTGTATGGAACCAGAAAAGACCCTGAATTGCTAGGGAAATGTTGAAAAAGAAAAACAAAGCTGGAGGTATCATGTTGCCGGATTTCAAGCTTTACTACAAAGCTGTTATCACCAAGACAGCATGGTACTGGCACAAAAACAGACACATAGACCAGTGGAACAGAATAGAGAGCCCAGAGATGGACCCACAACTCTACGGGTCAAATCATCTTGGACAAAACAGGAAAAAATATCCAGTGGAAAAAAAGACAGTATCTTCAATAAATGGTGCTGGGAAAATTGGACAGCTATATATAGAAGAATGAAACTTGACCATTCTCTTACACCATACACGAAGATAAACTCAAAATGGATAAAAGACCTCAATGTGAGGCAAGAATCTATCCAAACCCTAGAGAAGAACATAGGAGTAACCTCTTCGAGATCAGCCACAGCAACTTCTTTCAGGACATGTCTCCAAAGGCAAAGGAAACAAAAGCAAAAACGAACTTTGGGACTTCATCAAGATAAAAAGCTTCTGCACAGCCAAGGAAACAGTCAACAAAACAAATAGGCAAGTCACAGAATGGGAGAATATATTTGCAAAGGACACTACAGACAAAGGGCTAATATCTAGGATCTATAAGGAACTCCTCAAACTCAACACTCACAAAATAGATAATCACATCAAAAAATGGGCAGAAGACATGAACAGACACTTCTCCAAAGAAGACATACAAACGGCCAACAGACACATGAAAAAACGTTCATCATCTTTAGCCATCAGGGAGATTCAAATCAAAACCACACTGAGATACCACCTTACACCTCTAAATAGAATGGCCAAAATCAACGAGACAGAAAACAACAATTGTTGGGGAGGATGTGGAGAAAGGGGAACCCTCTTACACTGTTGGTGGGAATGCAAGTTGGTGAGCCACTTTGGAAAAGTGTGGAGATTCCTCAAGAAATTAAAAATAGAGCTACCCTATGACCCTACAATTGCACTACTCGGTGTTTAACCCAAAGAAGCAGATGCAGTACAAAGAAGGGCCACATGTACCCCAATGTTCATAGCAGCAATGGCCACAATTGCCAAGTTGTGGAAAGAACCAAAATGCCCTTCAACAGATGAATGGATAAGGAAGATGTGGTACATCTATACAATGGAATATTATGCCTCCATGAGAAAGGATGAATATCCAACTTTTGTATCAACATGGACAGGACTGGAAGAGATTATGTGGAGTGAAAGAAGTTAAGCGGAGAGAGTCAATTACCTTATGGTCCCACTTACATGTGGAATATAAGGAAAAACATGGAGGACATTGTGAGAAGGGAGGGAAAGGTGAATGGGGGGAAATCAGAGGGGGTGATGAACCATGAGAGAATGTGGACTCTCAGCAACAAAGTGAGGGTTTTGGAGGGGGAGGTTGGGGGTTGGGCGAGCCTCGTGGTGGGTATTGAGGAGGGCATGTACTGCATGGAGCACTGGGTGTGGTGCATGAACAATTAATATTGTAGCACTGAAAAAATAAAATAAACATATTTGGGGAAAAAATGATAAACACAAAGAAACCAATCAATTGTAAAACAGTAATATTCGGGGCCTTTAACACACCACTTATATCAATGTACTGATCATCTAAACAGAAAATAAATAAGGAAACAGTGGCTTTAAGTGAGACATGGAACCCGATGTACTTAACAGATGTATTCAGAACATTCCATCCTAAAACAGCAGAATACACATACTTTCCAAGTGCACATGGAATATTCTCCAGAATAGATCACATGGTAGGCCACAAAACAAGTCTCAACAAATTCAAAAGGATCAAATATTAGTGGCTAAATAATATTCTATTAAACAATGAATGCATCAACTAAGAAATTCAAGAAGAAATAAAAAAATTCATGGAGGCAAATGAAAATGAAAACACAAAGGTCCAAAATCTTTGGGATGCAACAAAAGCTGTTCTAAGACGGAAGTTTATAGCAATACAGGTCTACCTCAAGCAGCAAGAAAAATCTCAAACAACCTCACCTTATACCTACAGGAGCTGGGAAAAATAGAATAAACAAAACCCAAAACCAGCAGAAGGAAGACAATAATAAAGCTTAGAGCATAAATAAATGATAAATAAATAGATCAATGAAACCAGGACATGGTTCTTTGAAAGGATCAATGAAATAGCTAGATCCATAGCCAGAGAAAGAAAAGAAGGAGGGAGAGAAAGAGAGGGAGGGAGGGAGGGTGGAAGGAAGGAGAAGAGAGAGAGATAAAGAGAGAAAGCGAGAGAAGAAAGGAAACTTGAATAAAATCATAAATGGTGGTGAAATAACAACCAACACTACAGAAATAAAAAAGACTATAAGAGAATGTTATGAGCAATTATATACCAACAAATTGGACGACCTAGAAGAAATGGATAAATTCCCACAAACATATAATCTACCAAAACTGAAGGAGGAAGAAATAGAGAATTTGAACAGACTGATCACCAACCATGAAGTTGAATCAGTAATCAAAAAACTCCAAAACAAAAGTCCAGGACCAGATGTCTTCACAGATGAATCTACCAAGTATTTTTAAGAAATAAATATAGAGTATAAGGAAAAATATGGAGGACATTGGGAGAAGGAAAGGAAGGGTGAATTGGGAGAAATCGGAGGGGGCAATGAACCATGAGAGACTGTGGACTCTGAGCAACAAACTGAGGGTTTTGGAGGGGAAGGGGTGGGGGGGCGGGTGAGCCTGGTGGTGGGTATCGAGAAGGGCACGTATTGCATGGAGCACTGGGTGTGGTGCATGAACAATGAATCTTGCAACACTGAAAAAATAAAATTAAAAAAATTTAGTACCTATTTTCAAACTATTTCAAAAAAATACAAAGGAAGAAAACCTTCCAAATTCATTCTGTGAGGCTAGCACTACCCTGATGCCAAAACCAGATAAGAACACTACAAATAAAGGTAATTACAGGCCAATATTGCTGAAGACACAGATCCAAAAATCCTCAAGAAAATATTAGCAAACTGAATCCAACAATACGTTAAAAAAATCATTCACCATGATCTGTTGGAATTTATTCCTGGGAAGCAAGGTGGGTTTAATATTCACAAATCAATCAATGTAAAAAAACCAAAAAAACCCACAAAAAACAAATCAATCAATGTGATACCTCACATGGATAAAAACCATGTGATCATTTTGGTAGATGAAAAAAAAGCATTTGACAATGTATAACATCCACTCATGATGAAATCTTAAACAAAGTAGGTTTAAGGGGACTATAGTAAAGGTGATATATGAAAAACCCACAGCTAACATCATACTCAATGGTAAAAATCTGAGAGCTTTTTTCCCTAATTACGAACAAGACAAGGATGTCCACTCTCACCACTTTTATTCAATATAATACTGGAAGTCCTAGTCACAGCAGTTACAAAATGAAAAGAAATAAAATGTATCCAAGTCAGCAAGGAGGAAATAAAAAAGGTGGCAATGCAAGTTGATGCAGCCACTTTGGAAAACAGTGTGGAGATTCCTCAAGAAATTAATAGAGCTACCCTATGACCCTGCAATTGCACTACTCGGTGTTTACCCCAAAGAAGCAGATGCAGTACAAAGAAGGGCCACATGTACCCCAATATTCATAGCAGCAATGTTCATAGCACAATTGCCAAACTGTGGAAAGAACCAAAATGCCCTTCAACAGATGAGTGGATAAAGAAGATGTGGTCCATCTATACAATGGAATATTATGCCTCCATGAGAAAGGATGAATATCTAACTTTTGTATCAACATGGACGGGACTGGAAGAGATTATGTGGAGTGAAAGAAGTTAAGCGGAGAGAGTCTATTATCTTATGGTCTCACTTACGTGTGGAGCATAAAGAAACCATGGAGGGCATTGTGAGAAGGAAGGAAAGGGTGAATGGGGGGAGATCGGAGGGGGCAATGAACCAGGAGAGACTGTGGATTCTATGCAACAAACTGAGGGGTTTGGAGGGAAGGGGGTAGGGGTTTGGGTGAGCCTGGTGGTGGGTATTGAGAAGGGCATGTATTGCATGGAGCACTGGGTGTGGTGCATGAGCAATCAATCTTGTAACACTGAAAAAATAAAATAAACATATTTGGGAAAACAAAAGTCCCATCTTTGCAGATGACATGATCCTATAGGTAGAAAACCCTAACGACTCTACGAAAAAAAAACAGTAGAACTGATATATGAATTCAGTAAGGTCATGGGATACAAAATCAATATACAGAAATCGGTTGCATTTCTTTACACTAATAATGAAGTAGCAGAAAGAGAAATCCAGAAAATAATCCCAGTTACAACTGCACTAAAAATAATAAAATACCTAGGAATAAACTCAAGGAGCTTAGAGACCCGTACACTGAACAGTATAAAACTCCGATGAAAGAAACTGAAGATAACACAAACAAACGGAGATCTACTCCGTGCTCATGGATTGGGAGCACAGATATTATTAACATGTCTATACTACCCAAAGCAATCTACACATTCAATGCAACTCCATTCAAAATGACACGAGCATTTTTTTTCTTTTTTAAGATTTTATTTATTTGACAGAGAGACAGACAGTGAGGGAGGCAACACAAGCATGGGGAGTGGGAGAGGGAGAAGCAGGCTTCCCACTGAGCAGGGAGCCCAATGTGGGGCTTGATTCCAGGACCCTAGGATCATGACCTGAGCCAAAGGCAGATACTTAACAACTGAGACACCCAGGTGCCCCAACACCAGCATTGTTCACAAAACTAGAGCAACCCTGGAGCGCCTGGGTGGCTCAGAGGTTGAGGCCTCTGCCTTCGGCTCAGGTCATGGTCTCGGGGTCATGGGATCAAGCCCCGCATCTGGCTCTCTGCTCAACAGGGAGTCTGCTTCCCGCTCTCTCTGCCTGCCTCTGCCTGCTTGTGATCTCTCTCTCTGTCAAATGAATGAATAATATCCTTTAAAAAAAAAAAACTAGAGCAATCCTAATATCTGTATGGAACCAGAAAAGAACCCCAATAGGCAAATTAATCTTGAAAAAAGAACAAAGCAGGAGGCATCACAATCCCCAACTTCAAGCCGTATTACAAAATATAATCACTGAGACAGGGTGGTACTGGTACAAAAACAGACACATAGGTCAATGGAACAGTAACAGAATAAGGAACCCAGAAGTAAA
This sequence comes from Nasua narica, assembly GCA_028533885.1. NCBI lineage: Eukaryota > Metazoa > Chordata > Mammalia > Carnivora > Procyonidae > Nasua > Nasua narica. The sequence continues at coordinate 34,661,330 of CM052797.1, read as the reverse complement.
CCCATGATTATGCGGTCAACTAATCTTTGACAAAACAGCAACAATATTCAATGGAAAAAAGACATCTCTTCAACAAATGGTGTTGGGAAAACTGGACAGCAACAAGCAGAAGAATGAAACGGGACCACTTTCTTATACCATACACAAAAATAATCTCAAAATGGATGAAAGACCTAAATGTGAGACAGGAAACCATCAAATTCATAGAGGAGAACACAGGTAGCAATCTCTTTGACCCTGGGTGCAGCAGCTTACTAGACAGGTCTTCAAAAGCAAGAGAAAAATGGCAAAAATCAACTATTGGGACTTCACTGAGATAAAAACCTTTTTGATGGAAAAGGAAAGAATCAACCAAACTAAAAGGAAACTGATGGAATGGGAGAAGATATTTGCAAATGACATACCACATTAAGGGCTAGTATCCAAAAATCTATAAAGAAGACATCAAAGTCAACACCCAAGGAACAAATAACCCAATCAAGAAATGGGCAGAAGACATGAGCAGACATTTCTGCAAAAAGGACATCCAAATGGCCAACAGACACATGAAAAAGTGCTCAACATCACCCATCATCAGGGAAATACCAATCAAAACCACAATGAGGTACCACCTCACACCAGTCAGAATGGCTGAAATTAACGAGTCAGGAAACAACAAATGTTGGCAAGGATGTGGATAAAGGAGAATCCTCCTAGACTATTGGTGGGAATGCAAGGTGGTGCAGCCACTCTGGAAAACAGTATGAAGGTTCCTCAAAAAGTTGGAAATAAAGCTACCCTACAACCCAGCAATTGCACTTCTAGGTATTTAGCCAAAGGATACAAAAATACTGACTCAAAGGGGCACATGCATCCTAGCGTTTGTAACAGCAACGTCCACAATAGCCCAACTATGGAAAGAGCCCATATGTCCATCAACTGATGAATGGAGAGGTGATATACACACACAAGGGAATATTCCACCCATCAAAAAGAATGAAATCTTGCCATAAGAGACTCTCAACTCTAGGAAACCAACTGAGGGTTGTTGGAGGGGTTATATGGGGTAACTGATGGGCAATAAGGAGGGTCTGTGACGTAATGAGCACTGGGTGTTATATGTAAGAGATGAATCACTAAATTCTACCCTTGAAACCTACACTCTACGGTAACTAACTTGGATTTAAATTTTAAAAAATGAAGTGGGACGACTACTAATTTTTTATGGGCTTTTCTTTCTTTTTGCTTTGTGAACTTTTATTTACAAAAGTCATCATCAGTGCATGCATGGGCTACCCAGTAGCACAGACTCTTTAGGGGAGGTTGGAAAGAACTCTACAGGTCATGGCAACAGGTTTTTAAACAGTACTCGGTTTATGTGGGCCAGTTTTATTGTAAATTTGTTGTAGAAATAAGAACCCTTCTCTGCTTAGTGCTGGTATGAAGCGTTAACTACCTGACTGAACAGGCCAGTGGATAAAAACCGTGATGCCGCGGTCCTGACCCATTTCTGCAGCCCCTGAATCAGGCTTTGAGAACCACAGGGTCACTCTGATTCTCCGCAGGGATGAATTATAAAAGTAACAACAGTAACTTCTCAAGAACTGTACAATTTTCATATCACTTCTCATTTCCCACAGAAAAGCCTAAGGAAGTAGGAAGACTGTTACACGTTTTACAGATGAAACAGAGGCGCTGAGGGATGAAGATAACCTGCCCCAATTCACACAAAGTCAGGTTTTTTTTTAATCTGTCCTTTTTTATTTTTAGGCCAAAAGGCGATGTCCTTTTCAAGTGGCTTTGCCTATGCCCCAAATTAGCAGATCTCCACTGCATTTATGTGCTCCTGGTTCTAGTGACTAGGCTCACATTATGGTTTTACAGTGCTTTCATGATTTCCTATAGAGAACACAGTCCGCAGCAATGACTTTTCAGTTTTCACAAGGAGTTAGCAAATTGCAAGGGTTTCAACAGAGAAGCAACCAGTGTCCCCTTTCCACATTATTGTTTTTGGTGATTACTTTCTCCTTTTAGACATGACATGTGAATTAACAAGAGATAAACATAAGAATACACTCGTTTCAACATGTGATTGTATTCAGCAGTGATTCTTTCACAGACTAACGTTAAATAAATAAATGACAACCAAAAAAGAGCCATTCACCACCACGATTCCTCATTGCTCAGAATGGTTTAGATCTGTGGTCGCAGCCTGGAAACCGTGCCTTTTAAGAGCGCGCCCACCAGGTCACCTCAGTGGGCTGAGAACAGAGGAGCCCGATCACGTGCTTCTTCAGATGGTCTGACATCAGATAGTCACGGCCCAAGTGTCCTCTTGCACTTGGAAAAGGACCCCTGACTCTCAGGGATCCTAAGGTCTCATCTGATCCTTCACTTTGCAACCTTGAAGGTAATAGGACTGTGGGGGGTGGGGCGCAAAGACCAGAGCACCTCATTTCATGACTTTCACCCCAGAACGGTTCCTCTGTCCTAACACCTGTGCTCAGTGATACACAGAGACCCTGGCTGCCTGCTCGGCTTCGACAGGGTACATTATCAGTTTGAGAGAAAATGCTTTGAAATAGGGTTCGGCCTCCAGCTGAGGCTGGGAGGATGGTGTTATTTACTTTCCAGGGGAAAGCTATCTACTTTAGATTAAAGAAGAATTAGAGCATTATCGGCTCTGATTCTGACCTCAGAAGTGCAGATATTTGGAAACTGCTTTAAAACAACTTTGATTATAAGTGACAGTGTAAACTTCTAAAATGATATCTTGGCTTAAAAACATTAGGTTGTACACTGTGTTTTAGCAGTGACCCCAAACCTTTTTTTTTTTTTAATAAAATAATGCTTACAGGCAAGAACAAGTAAAGTCTTAATTTAAAAGTCTCTCCTCTGTAAAGACAAACTTTCAGCCATATTTCAGCATTCCCCATTATACCTTGGTCAGACTCTATTGTCCTGTTACCACTCTGCCATAGGGGGGAAAAATCCACAAATAAGCTTTTCTAGCAGAAAGTATATGATTCCGTCCCCACAATTAAGGGAGCCAGGATAGCTCAGATATCAAGACTGAGGTTTCTAAATAATTTGTTCTAAAAGAAATATGTGCTCATTCAATAACTTTTTTTGGTTGCTACCATGTATACAATTAGTATTGTATACTATTACTAATACCACTATTACTATGGAACTGTATTCATATCCAGGTCCCTTGTGTCCAGAAACAGCAACACATATATTTAAATAAAGAAGACTAACATTCATTAGACGCATTGATCTTAAACATGAATCTGCAGAGTATTTTTTTTCAAAGCTGTGCTGACATGACACAACCAATCCGATAGAAAAGTGGAGAAAAAGTTTCAAACGTCGGCTATTTTGAGAATACAACAACAACAAAAGTCCCCAGTAGCTGCCCAAGTGTTTTCAGGGGTTAGGAGGATTTAGATATTCAAATCTCTATAGCCCCCAAGTTTTAAAATGCTTTTATTAATACGGTATAAAGCCACAACTCCCAGCAGCTGAGTAGGAATTAGAATTCACAGGGGAAAAACTCCCTCGAGCACGTAACTCTCCCCACG